>OX387242.1:103581535-104781535 GCA_947561735.1 Cenchrus americanus
AAGTGGCAGTCACCGAAGTCCGTGACAGAGATCCGCAGCTTTCTCGGTTTGGCCGGATACTACCGCCGATTCATCGAGAACTTCTCGAAGATCGCCAAGCCCATGACAGTAGCCGTTGAAGAGCAACACGCCGTATGTGTGGTCGGACAAGTGTGAAGCCGGTTCCGGGAGGCTCAAAACTCGTCTCACCACTACCCCGGTCCTGACCCTGCCCGACGCGAGCAAGGATTTCGTGGTGTACTGTGACGTGTCGAGGCAAGGACTCGGCTGCGTGTTGATGCAAGGAGGCAAGGTAGTGGCCTACGCTTCGCGACAGCTAAGGAAGCATGAGGAGAACTACCCTACGCACGACCTCGAGCTAGCCGCTGTCATTCATGCGTTGAAGATATGGAGGCACTACCTGATGGGGAACAAATGCGACATCTACACGGATCACAAGAGTCTGAAGTATATCTTCACTCAGTCGGAGTTGAACTTGAGGCAACGGAGATGGCTAGAGCTGATCAAGGACTACGACCTGAGCATCCACTACCACCCTGGTAAGGCAAACGTCGTAGCCGACGCTCTGAGCCGCAAACACTACTGCAACAACCTGATGGTGCGAGAGGAACAACCCACCTTACATGAAGAGGCGGAAAAGGCCGAGCTTAGAGATTGTGGAGGAGGGGCGCGGTTGAACCGCTTGCGGATGAAATACACACTCGAAGACCGCATCCGCCAAGCTCGAAGGAGTGCCCGAGAGATTCAAGAGGTGAAGCGCCTGATGGAGAATGGCAAAGCAGCTGACTATCGCCTCGACGAACAGGGTACACTGTGGCTGAAGGACCGCATCTGCGTGCCTCAGGACAAGGAAATCCGGGACTCGATCCTTAAAGAGGCCCACGACTCTCGGTACTCGATCCACCCTGGTTGTACCAAGATGTACAAAGACCTGAAGGTACGGTTTTGGTGGGAAAAGATGAGGGAAGACATTGCTGAATACGTCGCTCGATGCGACACGTGTCAGCGAGTGAAGGCCGAACACCAGAGGCCTGCCGGGCTGCTGCAACCGCTCGAGATACCCACGTGGAAGTGGGAAGATATCAGTATGGACTTCATTGTGGGGTTGCCACGCACGCAGAAAGGAAATGACTCCATTTGGGTGATTGTGGATCGATTAACCAAGGTAGCACATTTCTTGCCAGTGAAAACGAACTACAGCGTGAGCCGACTTGCAGAACTGTATGTGGACAACATCCTGAAGCTTCATGGGGCTCCGAGGAGCATTGTGTCAGACAGAGGGCCTCAGTTCACCGCCCCGCTTCCGGGAAGAGCTTGCACGCTTCCATGGGCACCCAGCTGAACTACAGCACAGCGTTCCACCCACAGACTGACGGTCAGACAGAGAGGGTAAATCGGAGTACTAGAAGACTTACCGAGAGCTTGTGTGTTGACCTATGGGTCCGATTGGGAAAAGAGCCTATCGTATGCCGAGTTCTCTTACAACAACGGCTACCGTGCCGCCTTGAAGATGGCTCCTTTCGAAGCCCCCGTATGGCGAAAGTGTCGGACGCCGTTGATGTGGTCCGAGGTGGGGGAGCGAACCTTTTTCGGTCCCGCCACTATTGTTGAGGCCGAGGAAAATGTCGCCAAGGTCCGAGAGAACCTGAAGATAGCTCAGAGCAGGCAGAAGAGCTATGCCGACGCGAAACAAAAAGATGTCTCGTTTGAAGTAGGGGATCACGTCTACTTGAAGGTATCACCCCTCCGAGGCACGAAGAGGTTCCACATCCGAGGGAAACTGTCCCCTAGGTACGTTGGGCCCTACCCTATTATGGGTAAGGTCGGGAAGGTGGCTTACAGACTCGAGCTACCTCCGGAGCTTACGGGGGTGCACCCGGTGTTCCACGTTTCCCAACTTCGGAAGTGCGTGGTCGTCGAGAAGAGAGTGCCTGCTCAGGCGCTCGACGTCCAGGAAACCCTGGAGTACTTGGAGTACCCGGTTCGGATCCTGGACTGGGCGGAGAAGTCGACCAGGAACACCACCACGCGTTTCTGCAAAGTGTTATGGAGTAGCCACTCCGAGCGCGAAGCGACATGGGAGAAGGAGTCAGCCTTGAGGGAGAAATACCCTCATCTCTTCGAAACGGAGGTAACTTCTTAATCTCGGGGACGAGATTCTTGTGAGGGGGGGAGTCCTGTAACATCCCTCAAATTTGGAGGAATGTTGATTAATAAAAATGTGGATTTACAATTTTCGATGAATCATTGGAGTGCATGTCAACTTAAAATAAGGATGTCTTCCATCTCTCTATCCTTTAATTCCTAGATGCATTTTGAACTAAATGAAATTCCTAGGAATTATAAAAATGCTAGTGTGAGAAATTTGGAGCTCTTTTGGTTTTATTTGGAATTTATTTGAGTGAGAATTCAAATTTGAATCTGCATTCAAATTTGAATCTAAATTAGAAAAGGGTTTGGAAGAAATTAGAAAAGGGGGGAAAAGGGTTTGCTTCCGGGCCGCGAGCCCAAATTCTCCAAGTCCGCCGTGTCACCTCCCTCTCTTCTTTCCCCGCACACCGCGACCCCCTCTTTCTTCTCCCTTTCCGCCCCACCGCGGCCCGGCCGACGCCGGCCCGCCTACCACCTACCGCGCCCGCGCCGGTCGCCGCCGGTGGGGCCCACATGACGTCGCCCCCGGCGTCACCCCTTCTTCCTCCCGTCACCCCCTTCTCTTTTCCCCTTTACGACGTCGCCCGGGCATCGCCGCCGCCCCCGCCCGCCTAGCGCCCGTCCGCACCCGTCGGAGCCATCCGCGCCGTCCACGCGTCCCGCGCCCCGCCATGCGCTATAAGAGGGCCGCCGCCGCGCCTCGGGGTAGCCCCAACCCTAGCCGCCACGGGGAGCTCGCCCCGCTCCACACCACCTCTCGCCCGCGCGGAGAAGAAGGAGGAGGAGGAGGGGAGGAGGAGACCCGAGGCCCACCGCCGCCGCCGCCGACCGCGCGAAGCCGGAGGACCGCTCGTGGGAGCCCGAGGACGCCGCGAAGCCAAGGACCGCGACGCCCCTGCTTCCTCTGCTCCGCGCCGCCGCCTCCTTCCACGCCGGCGACCCTGCTTCCTCTACTCCGCCCCGCTACACCGCCGCCTGCACGTCGGCCCGTGGCCACCAAGGTGAGGCAAAGCCCCCTCACCCCTCTGTGGTTGACCCGGCCTTCGAGCCGTGGCATTTTGCACTCGCCGTACCGCCCTTGCCGCCGCGCCGCCGCCGCTGGTGATGCCGGCCATCGTGCCAGGCTGGGAAGCTATTTTTGTGCAGGTGCCACCGCCGCCGTCGCCGCGAGCGCGCACACACGCCGCCGTTCCCTTTTTCTGACACCACACCGTCCTCACGTCGCCGACGCGCGCCACGCCGCCGTCGGTGCTCCGCAGCGCCGCGCCGCCGGCCCGCTCGACCCCGTTCCACACGCGCACGAGCGCCCGCGACCCACACGAGCCCGGCAACACGACCGCCTCGACGCCCTAGCCACCGTGTGCACGCACGCGAGCCACCCCTAGGCCGGAGCCGTGCTCGCACCGCGCGCCGCCGCCGGCCAGAGCTCTGCCACGGAGGGCGGGAGCCGTTCAGGCAACTTAGGGGGGAAAAGCCCCGGCTTTAGGCGTTTTCGCGCCCGTAGGACCCGTCGCAACCAACTCTGGGCGCTGGGCATTGATCAACGCCGTCGCCGGCGACCCTCGCCGCGCCGCCGCCCACGCCCGTCACCGCCGCTCCCCCGCCCGCCGCCGCCGCCCATCGTTGGCCAAGGTTGTCCACGCTTGGGGGCCAAAAACCGAGCCTTGCTTCTCCTCGACCTTGCCCGGTCATCGAAGGCCCGCCGAGAGCGCCTCGCCGCCGGCGAGCCACCGCCGCGCCGCCGCCCGTCACGGGCATATCGCCAAGCACCTTGCGCGCGAGAGGGGGGGGGGAACCAGGGGTTTGGATCGCACACGGGCGCCCACACGCATACGTGGCCGCGGGGGATCCGGGGATCCCGTGCGCCCGGCCAATCACGGCCCAGGCCACACAGGCGCCGCACGGCCGCGCGCCGCAGGGATCCACCCCGGGATCCGCCGCGCGCCGCGCCACGCGGCGCCGCGTGGCAGGCCACGCTAGCCGCCGCCGGCTTAAAGCCGCTGGCGTGGCAGCCACATCAGCGGCTGTAGCCAGCCTACAGCTAGCTTAAAGCTAGGTTTGAGCCAGCTGGAGCTACCCTATAGCTAGCTAAGAGTCTGCAATATTGTATATGCGTATTTTAATTTTAGAAATGTATTTTATCTTTGGAAATTCATAATAAATCCGTTTTAACTCCGAAAAATGTGAAACTTCTTCTGAAAATCTTCTAAAAACCCAAACTCCGTGCTAGACTAGGGTTTGCCTCTTTTTGGATCTTAATTGCTCTTATTTGGATTTAAGTTGCCATAGGACCGCTATTTATTTCCTTTTTCGCGTTATTAGGAGCAGCAGGAGCCGGAGAGCTGAGCCAGGAGTACGACTACGCCGACGACTTCACCGCGGAGGACTACCCGACCCCAGGTTCACGCCCGACTGATTCTGAACTACCCATTAGGCATTGCTGAGTAGTATTGCTAGCGCTTTACTTAATATATGCATGTTGATGAACCTTGCACTGCCTCTTTATTTACCCTGTCCTTGATTGTCCTACTACTACTATATATGTTTATGTGGGCGTATATGTGCGCCGAGCTTCGCGATGCATGTGTTGGGATGGGAATAGTGGTTCTTGGCGTGTGTGGGATAAAAACCGGCAGGAGAAGGCGTTTTGGGTACTTTGGCGGGGGTGAGCTCGAAACAACCGATCTGGGATCGGGGATAGGGGTGCACTCCTCAGTGCATCCCTCCTGTTACGGTTTTCGGAGCCTAGGTGTTGGGGTTTTTACGTGCGCTTGGAGGACATGAGCTCGCCCGTCCGAAATCGAGTGGATCAACTTGTTTATAGGACATCGTACACACCACCCCGCCGAGAGTGGGGATAGGGCCGTGTTGAGCTCGGCAAGTGCGGAACCATACCTGCTTAGGATGGATAGCGGGGTATCAGTGGGGGAGCGGTGGAGGTGAGACCACCCTCTCAGAGCGACTCCCGTGTGGCCACACGGGAGCATTTCACAGTTCCGGTGTAGTCCCTTCCGAGGGGGGGGCAGCTTTGAGGGCCGGATGCAGGATGGGTTCGTAACTACCGAGAGTTCGCCGGTAGGATGGGCTCGGTCGGCCGTACATCGGCCGGGTACCGTTCCGGGTTGGGTACAGGTGTACACGCTCTGCAGAGTTGTTCGATCTATAGCTATAGCCGCGTCCTCGGTTATGGACACTGCCTAGAAGACATGTTCGTTCCTCATGTTTTGGGATTTCTACCTCCCCCTATAGGTGAGAGTGTGGTGAGCCGTGGTTACAGCCGGCTAGAGGAGAGAGGCTCCATCTACCTCGTCGATCCGGTTGTAATCATTGAGGTGCGAGGAGAGGAAGTTCTCGCATCGACCCTAGACAGAGTAGGAGGTGGTGACGGGTCTTCCGGGTGACCGCTTGGATCCGGGTTGTATTGAGAGACTTGGGTTTTGGGATATTGATGGAGATACCTTGTTTATACTCGTCGCGCATAGGAAACCCCAGCCGTTTCCTTGTCTACTCTCTTTTCCCTTTAGATGTTAGGCCACTTAAAGCTGCATACGGTTGGTGACGTGGACCTATCCCACTCCTTGGGGATAGACTTTGGGTGTGCGGTGGTACGAGTCCGAGTTCGACCGCAACGCCGACGGATGGTACGACTGAGGGATACGTCGCTTCGCTCGAGTTGCCTGTGGCGGGAAGAATAAAGATGGAGACCCTTCGAGAAGATAGCTACCGTTGCGTAGAATTTTCACTCTGATTCAGCCAAGAGGCTTGTAATGATGTACTCCTTAATGGACATGTAATAAATTAATGTACTATTAACTCTATGTGATGCGATGTATGACTTTGTGTATCTATCTGTGAGACGTTCTGTACGCGATAGCCACTGATCCAGGGACTATCGCGATGGTACAGGGATTCGGGTTTTCTACGAAAATCCGGGGTTTTACAGCATCCAACACTTACATGTGGGTCCAATGGACCAGGATAGGTACTAGTAGGCTTAAGAAACACTCATTTAATTTTTGGTAATTTAATTGTTTAATAAAAGGCTTAGATGCCCTTTTAATATTAAAGGGAAGTTAAATAAAGAAAAACCCTTAATTAAATCTTTTTCCTTTTTGAAAGTGTTATTTAATATAAATAAAAGATAATTAATTATCATCACTAATAAGGAATCAATTCATAAATAAAAATATTAATTACACCTTGTTGGTGAGGATAAAAGGAAATGAAGCTTTCACATGAAATGATAAGCTTAATAAAAACCTTTATTCAAATGTGGAATAAAAGAGTAACCCATGTACACCCCCTAACCTTCCTAAAAGAGAAACCTTAGATGAATGCTTGTTAAGGTGAATATGACCAACTAGAGTTGGATAAGACAACAAACTATCACATCACCTAAAGTGCATTGCATTCCGTGTAGATCTTCCTGGACAGAGATTACTCCCCGGTCCCGAAACCGAGGAAGGAGGAGCGGAAGGTTCTCTGCAAAGACGTGGACGTACTCGACACCGAGGGTGCCCAAGCTAACCTAGCCGACGAAGGCAAGCTCCGTGCATCTAACCCAGCTTTTAAAATTTCTTTATTCAAATATCTATGGATGATTGTGCATTTACGTTCGGGGAGTTGAATGAAACCCTAGATGCATGATCCCTAGGTACCTTTTGTCCCTACTAGTATGATAGGTCGATAGCTGCTAAGCTATAGGACCGTTACAAGTCGGGTGATGACCTCACTCGAGAGAATAGGTTCCTAGATAGGAATCACAATGTATCCTAAATGGATTGCTCACGTGGTAAGAGCATGGGATCTGGGCTCCGGTCCAGTGGTTATGTGGGTTAAGTTTTTGAACGTACTAAGCACATGTCGGGTATGGGACCGGTAAGCCTAGTACCTTAATGAGGCGGCAAGGGATCCTACTATTACTACTCTTGGGATTCGCTCTCACGGCTAGCTACCGGTGGTGTATGGTGACTCTGGGTGTACTGGGTGGGGCATGCCAGATAGCCTGCACCAAAGACTGTAAGATTCGATCCCGACCCGAGGATTTCTGGGGACGGCCTGGGAAAGTTGTCCTTGCGAGGGCAGCCTACCGTGTGTTTGGGTCTACCTTGCAAGGTTTAAATCAATCGATTGTCGGCCTCTCACCGTTACCCGAGACTACTTACTCCACTAGTCATGTGATCCCTAATGATGGAAGTTGATGAAGATGATGTTTGATTAATTGTATTGTACAACTTTGTTTGTACTAGTTGGCTAATGTAGTAAAGACTAAACCACTAGAACTTGTGCTAAAATCTTGAAAGTAATGACCTACTCTTTGTTACTCTTTAGCAAAAGCAACCCAGTAGCCAAAAAGCCTTTCATGGTCTAGAATTGGTGAAGTAGATATCACCGACGGGTAAGACTTGCTGAGTATTAGTATACTCAGCCTTGCTATAATGTGTTGATCCAGGTAATGCCTTCAGTGATGTGTGGCCCGGTAGATCCCGCCCGGCTGGGAGCTGGAGTGGGTGGAGGACGACTACTGAAAGCATCATGGATGGCCTCCCGTGGTGTCTTCGCTTCCGCTAGTTTATTTCCGCTGTTTTTCGAAAACTTTGAACCATTTCGTCATGACAAAAACTATGGTTTGTAATAATTAAACCCCTCGGGGTACGAATTTGGATATTAATGTTGTTGTATCTCTGGACTCGCCTTCAAGTGAGTTTTAATGCATATATTCGATCCTTGTGCTCTTCAAGTGATTTACCGGGCGTTAACCCGACAACTTACGACAGGATGGTACTTTATTATTGCTTAATGACCCAAGTGGATCGGTCTTAGGCGATAGTACGGTATTTTTCTGAGCGGGTTGTCACAGTACACCTCTGAACAAGCTCTCAAATTGATGAAGACAGCAGCAACCATCGCGGGATTTGGAGAGGTTGATGATTTATCTTGCAACTCTTTAAGCATGACTTCTCTTTTCATTATTCAAGCCTTGTCTACATGGTTAGTGAAAATCGGGCCTTTCCCGACATATGATTCTTTAAGGTCATTAGCTTGACCAAGCGCAAAGCATGATCAAGATTTACAAAACTTATTGTAAACATACACGTCCATAATTAACATCACATGTGAATTGTAGCAACAAGTCAAGGTGTAAATAAAAGAAGCATATGTTTCATGCAAGCACTTAGCTCATCATTAGGCAAAGGTTCTTTAGGTGTGAGATTAATTGGATCAAACATAAATGTTTCCTCTTTTTCGTTCTGAAGAAAATCTAGCCTATCAACATGATCACTATTGGAACAAGGCATAGACATTAAACTATCATTCATACTATTGGTTGAGCATGAGTATTTGAATTTATCAACATCAATACCAATAATATCTTGAGATTTCAGCGCGTACCTTGGCCTTAGAGATTTTTCAACAAGAGTGATATTTGGTTCATCAAGCGGTGTTGAAGACGAATCGATCTCAACAAGTGTAGTTGCCTCTTTTTCACCATCTTGCAATTTCTTCAACTCATCATGTGGAACATGTAATCCTTCAACTATGTACGCATTCATCTCTTCTTTGAAGTCTTCTTTATCAACCAGATCTTCATCTTCAAAGATTTGTATGTTGCTTTCTTTATCTTCCATGTACCACATGTCGTCAAGATCGCTTATTGTTGATTCACTCTTTCCTTCATCCTTGAGTACTTCCATGTCTTGATTTGCTAGTGTGTAGGCTTCAATAGCACACAAGCTATCACCTTGTGGGGAGGGGCCTTCTTGGAGTACTTGATCTATGTCAACCCCTTCCCATTCATCTTCTAACTTGAGTCCTATCTCCTCCCATTTATCCTTTGAGTCACTAGGCTCATCACGGTTGTAGTCTTCTCTTCCTTCATCATAAATCTTTGAGTTGTCAAACCGGTCGATCCATCCTTCATCTCCTTCTTCTCTTTCTTCTTCAAACATCTTTTGGATCGACTCTCCACTCATCTCTTGATCAAATATATCTTCAATTAGTTTGGCAATGTGTCGACGTTCCTCCTTCCTTCGGCAGTTGATTAGTGGGGCGAAATCAACTTGAACCCAACCGGATTGAATGAACTCCGCCAATGGTCTAGCATTCCACATACTTCGGCCTACATTCATGTTAGTTTCAACATTTTTAACATCCGAAATGACCTCTCTTACCTTGGGAAGTGGATCTTCACTTTCTTGTATGGTCGGTTCATCTTCCTTGACCTTCGGTTCATCTTTTTCAGAAATTTCAGCAAGCACCTTGGGCTTGCTTTTGTCACTTTGCTCCTCTCGACAACATCTTTGCCAATCTCGTAGTGTTCTTTGTCCATTGCTTATCCTTCGTAAGATTTGTGCGGCTTCACTAATTGTTTTATCCATTATATCACCGCCTGCACACATGCTTACAAAACGAGACGAGTTAGGGGTTAGTGAAAAATAAAAGGTATGCAACATCAAGTCACCGGAAAATCCCAAGTTCGGGCCTCGCTCAAGTAGTTCATTAAAACGGTCCCATACTACATCAATTCCTTCATCCTCTCCTTGCTTGAAATTGAGCACTTGCTGTCGGGCATACACCCCGAGTACTCATGCAAGGAAGGAAGAATAGTAGAAGACGGACTCCTAGTAGAATTCCCCTGTACTCCTACTAGGACTCGCTCTATGTACTCCTACTAGGACTCCTGCCTTGTAACCGACTAGGAACCCGCCCCCTGGACTATATAAAAGAGGGCCGGGTACCTAGCCGCACATCCCCAATCCCTCCGGGGACAACCCAACACCAAGCGCAGGGCGCCATACTTGATCCCCCAAACAGGACGTAGGGTTCGCCACCTTGGCGGCCCGAACCTGTATAAATCTTGTGTCCCGTGTCCTCGCGCGTACCTTCGAGTTCTCGATCTCCCGATCACGATCCCCACCGCACAATCTACTACCTCGGGTACCCCCTTGGTAGGTTTGCCGGTCTAAAACACCAACAGCTGGCGCGCAAGGTAGGGGTGATCCTCACCACCGGGCGAATTCGAAGGACCCTCGTCAACAAGATCAATCCACTCGTCGACTCGCCGAGATCCATTGAAGCAAGTCGCCTTGCTCTTGTCAAAGCGGAATCAATCTTCCTATGCCGCGCTTCCGGTTGCTTCGGCACGTCGCGCGGCCGTCACGCGGCTCACCGCGCCGCTCGTCGACTACTCCGCCTCGCTCAGGCTCGTCGTCGACTACTTCGTCTTCGCCGCGCGTCCGGGTGCTTCGGCACGTCGCGCGGCTCGTCACGCGGCTTGTCGCGCCGCTCGTCGTCGACTACTCGTCGTCGACTACTTCGTCTCCACCGCGCGTCCGGGTGCCTCGGCACGTCGCGCGGCTCGTCACGCGGCTCGCCGCGCCGCTCGTCGACTACTCCGCCTCGCCCGGGCTCGTCGTCAACTACTTCGTCTCCGCCAAGCGTCGGGTGCCTCGGCACGTCGCGCGCGCTCGTCACGCGGCTCGCCGCGCCGCGCGTCGACTACTCCGCCTCGCCCGGGCTCGTCGTCGACTACTTCGTCTTCGCCGCGTGTCCGGGTGCTCGGCACATCGCGCGGCTCGTCACGCGGCTTGTCGCGCCGCTCGTCGTCGACTACTCGTCGTCGACTACTTCGTCTCCGCGCGCGTCCGGGGTGCCTCGGCACGTCGCGAGGCTCGTCACGCGGCTCGCCGCGCGCGCGCGTCGACTACTCCCGCGCCCCGGGCTCGTCGTCGACTACCTCGTCTTCGCCGCGCGTCGGGGTGCTTCGGCACGTCGCGCGCGGCTCGTCACGCGGCTTGTCGCGCGCTCGTCGTCGACTACTCGTCGTCGACTACTTCATCTCCGCCGCGCGTCCGGGTGCCTCGGCACGTCGCGCGGCTCGTCACGCGGCTCGCCGCGCCCGCTCGTCGACTACTCGCCTCGCCCGGGCTCGTCGTCGACTACTTCGTCTCCCGCCAAGCGTCCGGTGCCTCGGCACGTCGCGCGGCTCGTCACGCGGCTCGCCGCGCCGCTCGTCGACTACTCCGCCTCGCCCGGGCTCGTCGTCGACTACTTCGTCTTCGCCGCGTGTCCCGGGTAAGCTTCGGCACGTCGCGCGGCTCGTCACGCGGCTTGTCGCGCCGCTCGTCGTCGACTACTCGTCGTCGACTACTTCGTCTCCGCCCGGCGTCCCCGGGTGCCTCGGCACGTCGCGCGGCTCGTCACGCGGCTCGCCACGCCGCTCGTCGACTACTCGCCTCGCCCGAGGCTCGTCGTCGACTACTTCGTCTTCGCCGCTCGTCGGGTGCTTCGGCACGTCGCGCGGCTCGTCACGCGGCTTGTCGCGCGCGCTCGTCGTCGACTACTTCATCTCCGCCGCGCGTCGGGGTGCCTCGGCACGTCGCGCGGCTCGTCACGTGGCTCGCCGCGCCGCTCGTCGACTACTCCGCCTCGCCCGGGCTCGTCGTCGACTACTTCGTCTTCGCCGTGCGTCCGGGTGCCTCGGCACGTCGCGCGGCTCGTCACGCGGCTTGTTGCGCCGTTCGTCGACTACTTCGCCTCACGCAGGCTCATCGTCAACTACTTTGCCTTCGTCGCGCGTCCGGGTGCCTCGGCACGTCGCGCGGCTCGTCACGCGGCACCTCGCGCCGCTCGTCGTCGACTACTCCGGGCTCGTTGTCGTCGACTACTCGGGGCTCGTCGTCGACTACTTCGCCTACGCCGCGCGTCCGGGTGCCTCGGCACGTCGCGCGGCTCGTCTTGCGGCTCGTCGCTCCGCCCATCGTCGACTACTCCGGGCTCGTCGTCGACTACTTCACCTCCGCCGCGCGTCCGGGTGCCTCGGCACGTCGCGCGGCTCGTCATGCGGCTCATCACGCCGCTCGTCATCGTCGACTACTCTGCCTCGCGCAGGCTCGTCGTCGACTACTCTGCCTCGCTCAGGGTCGTCGTCGACCACTTCGTGCGCCGCGACTTCGTCTTGCGGCCACGCTGGCTCTACTTCAGCCACACTGTGCGTGGTGACTACTTGCCTCGCGGCAACACTGGCTCTACTTCGAGTGCGCCGCATGCTGCCACGACGTCATCTTCCTCGGTCGCATCGCGTCAACCATTCATCTCGACTAGTTTTCCAAACTAGTCGAGAATGGCAGTCACGCCCCCAGCGACTAGCCGTAATCAACTCTGACTAGTCAACTTCAACAACAACCCTCGTGGCTCCATCGCTGACCACCACGGCTTCATCAACAAGTACGCCGGGCAAAGAACGGCTAAGTCATTTATCTAAATGATTACTGTTTTCTTGGCTTGTTCTCCTCATCATGTAGGACTACTTGCCGACTACTCACGTGTGTATGCTTCTCGGCGGGTTTTCACGGGAGCTACACTCTGCTGACTACTCTTGGGGCATATCAATCAAGTCGCCGCGAGTCTACTTCATCAACTCGGGGGCTATCCCTAGGAGGCAGTTTCTAAAGTCCGCTACGCGCGGCAATCTAAAGTCGACTTCTAAAGTCCGCTCCGCGCGGCAACTTAAAGTCGACGCTGGTCGCATCTTCGCCTACTTCGGTGGCATACTACGTGTGTAAGCTTCGATGGAACCTAGCTGTAAGCGGCCCTCGGGTCCTAGCGATGATGGAACCTAGCTGCACGTGGTCTTCATGCTCCGTACCATGGGTCCAAGTACCCTAAGTACTCGCGCTCCGTACCTTGGGTCTGAAATCCATGGCCCAGGTACGCAAGTCGACTCCGGTCGCACCTTCAAGTCCACTACGGTGGCAATCGTACCTTGGGTCTGAAATCCATGGCTCAGGTACTTAAGCCCACTCCGGTGGCACAAGTCGACGCTAACGGTCGCACTCAAGCCCGCTCCGGCGGTAACTGTACCTTGGGTCTGAAATCCATGGCTCAGGTACTCAAGCCCACTCCGGTGGCACAAGCCGACTCCGGTCGCAATCTTAAGCCCGCTCCGGCGGGAAAACTATCGTTTTCTATGATTTTTTATTCGCTTTGGCTTTCCGGAAAGTGCTTTTCATTTTTTGCATCTTAAGTCCACCCCGCGTGGCACAAAGTCGACTATTCTAGTCGCATCTCAAAGTCCACTCTGCGCGGCAAACTAAAGTAGACTTCCAAAGTCGCATTTCAAAAGTCCGCTCTACGCGGCGCAAAGTCGACTATTGTAGTCGCATCTCAAAGTCCGCTTCGCGTGGCACAAAGTCGACTTCGGATTTCAAGTCGTATCTCAAAGTCCGCTCCGCGCGGCACAAAGTCGACTTCGGTTTTCAAGTCGCATTCTAAAGTCCGCTCTGCCGGCATCTAAAGTCGACTTCGGTCGCAACTAAAGTCCGCTCTGACGGCACGACTACTTCTCAAGCTCCACGGCTCGACGCCAAACTGCTACTTGGAATCTCTCCAGCTCGGGGCTACTTGAAGATAACTTCGACATGCTTCGCTCGCTCTCAAGCTCGGGGGCTCCTCACCAATCACTACTCGACGTGGCTCATACAGCTCTCTTATCTTGGGGGCTACACGCTGCAAGAGTACTCGGATGATGGCTTCGCGAACACTGAAGACCCTTAGATTGATTACCTAATCATTTCAAGGCTCGGGGGCTGCTATGCTACACCCATCATTCAAATTTTTTCAAGACTGATGAGCTGGACCACCTTCCAGCCTCGCGGCAGTTCAAGCACTATTGAAGACTTCTCCAAGCAGTACTCGAGGACGCTCAAGAACTACTCAAAGAGGCTTCAAGACTACTCGAACTACTACTCTCGACTCCAACGTGCTCGGGGGCTTGTCGGGCATACACCCCGGGTACTCATGCAAGGAAGGAAGAATAGTAGAAGACGGACTCCTAATAGAATTCCCCTGTACTCCTACTAGGACTCGCTCTGTGTACTCCTACTAGGACTCGCTCTGTGTACTCCTACTAGGACTCCTGCCTTGTAACCGACTAGGAACCCGCCCCCTGGACTATATAAAGGAGGGCCGGGTACCTAGCCGCACATCCCCAATCCCTCCGGGACAACCCAACACCAAGCGCAGGGCGCCATACTTGATCCCCCAAACAGGACGTAGGGTTCGCCACCTTGGCGGCCCGAACCTGTATAAATCTTGTGTCCCGTGTCCTCGTGCGTACCTTCGAGTTCTCGGTCTCCCGATCACGATCCCCACCGCACAATCTACTACCTCGGGTACCCCCTTGGTAGGTTTGCCGGTCTAAAACACCGACACTTGCCTCCTTAAGTCTTGGACCTTGCTTATGGGAAAGAACTTCAAAAGAAACTTCTTCACTAGCTCGTCCCAATTTCCTTTTGCTTCAACGGACGCAAGTGTGTACCATCTTCGCGCTTCATCTTCGAGAGAGAATGGAAAAAGATTCCACTTGAACCAAGCGGCCGGAACTCCTTTTTGTTGCACCGTGTTGCATAACATCGTGAATTCCTTAATGTGTCTATATGGGTTGTCATCCTCCAATACTCTAAATGGTTTTGTCGCCACTAACTTGATGATTCCAGGCTTCACTTCATAGTGGGTTGTAGCAAACGTCAAATCTGATTTTTGCATCTCAATGTCTTCCATTGACGGCATTGCTAGCTCCCTTAGCGACATCTCTTCGTCTTCCAATGGTGAGGTGAACAAATCCATCTAGGCACAAGAAAAGTAGAAAGAAAAACAAAAAAGATTTTTTTTCCTTTTTTTTAGAAAATAAGGGTTAGGTGTTAGCAATCAACAAAATTAATACTAGATTAAACGTAGCAAATCGGCTTGCTCCCCGGCAACGCGCGCCGGAAAAAGGGGCTTGTTGACGGATAAAACTCGTATCCACCTACGATCCGCAAGCGTACGGACCTACACCTTTTTCACCACGGGATTGCCAAGGTTCTTGTCAATCCGCGGAGCAAGGGGATTACTAGCGCTTAACCAAGTACTAATCTAGTTGAATAAGGAAACCTTTAAAGAGAGTATTAATCTAAAAGTAAAGACAATCTAGCCTAAGTTAATCTAAGTTAAGTTGATCAAACAAATCTAGGTTTAAACTAGATGGTAAAGGGGTGAACACAAGAGAGTGAGTAAGAAAGATAAGCGTTCCCTCCCTAGGATCTAGGATAACATGGTATGCATCTACTACACGAAAGAGGTAAACCAATCTATCGGGGGTTGTGACCACGGTTTCGCCCTTTCCCTCCTCTCGTACTGTCACTACGTGAAGGTATTCGTGACTAGACCTATGATGGACACGGTATGTTGATGGAATCTATGGGAGTAGCGGATATCATACACCCAAAAAACACGGTGGCCTACCTTAATCATCAAAGCATCATCAACATGAAAACAATAGATTGAAACCACGAATCAAGTAGCGATCACATAGCATGTATCCATCTAATCCTAGGGATGAACGGAGACATTACCCCATCATCTTACACGGATTGAAGCACATAGGGGTGATGGAGACTCCGGAGAATGTCGTCGATGAAGATGGCGGCAATGGAGCTTGGGAACACCCCTAGGCCAGCGGCTTGGAGTCCTCCTCTTGCTTCCTTCTCTCCGCCGGCGTTGATCCTTGCGACGAGCTCATCTAACTCTCTCCCTCGTCTTGCGGCGGCGGTTTTTTGGTGATTGGCGTCGGTAGGATGATTTGTTCGATGTGGCGGTCGACGGCGGCGGAAGGAATAAATAGACGAACACCTAGGGCAAAGGGGGCACCGAACCGACCCCGGAGTGGGCCGGGCCGGTCGGCCCGGGCCGGCCGGCCCGAGCCCACTTCGGCCCGGTTCGGCCCCGGTTTCCTCCCCGGTTGCTTCTCGCGTGATCCCTTATTCGTGTGCACTTGCATGTGGGCCTTTGACATCGTTTTCTTCACGGTTAAGGCTTGAATCCTTGCTATGCAAGCTTCGCTGTTTTCTGGTTGAGTCCCTGAAGACTTGCACGTTGACGCTTCGGTCCTCGGGTCATTTGGAGTCATGTTCATCACGTGTCTTGACTCTTATCGGGCTTCATGATCTTCCTCCAAAGTGCTTGGTGAACTTATCCCGAAAGTCTCCTCTTTAGCGTAGATTTCCTGCGTAAACAACAAACTCCAAAATCGACATGCAAGTGTGAACTTGTTACATCATTAGTATGCCTAGTGGCGGGTTAGTTGCAAATCATAATCGAAACCAATGTATAACAAGTACTCTAGGTTGACAGAAATTCACCGTCAACAACGTTCTCGGTGTAAATGTATTTCACTAATTCTGTTTTCAAAATTGCTTTCCTCCAATTTTCCAAACTAAATTGTACCTTAGCGTCTGAAGCAAAGTTGGAGATTACGGGTCCCTCTACAACTTTCACAAAGACTTGTAGGGGTTTTGTTCAAGCAATGGAGTAGGAACGCCATGCCAACACGGCTAAAAACTCGGCGCCTGTGAATAGGAACAGGGCACCTTCCAAGGTCTGTTTCACCAAGAATTCCTCCAAATTTCAAATGCCACTCAACAGTAAAGTTGTGTGCCTCAACATTCTGCACATTTTTCTCTTTGGGTGGTTTTGAAGTGTTTAGGGAAATTTTGGAGAATGTGCCAAAGTTCCAGAATGGCATCAAGGGTTAAGGGGATCAAAGGGGTTTCGAGTTAGGGCTTTGACCAAGGGTTGATCTAAGGTCCTTAAGGTTAGTTAGAGGAGTGCTTAAGTGGGTCATTAGCACAATTTGTCACTGAGCAAAAACACGGGGTGTTACAGCCTACCCCCCTTAACGGGAATCTCGTCCCGAGATTCGAATCAATAGCACGTGAGGAGAGTTCACTTACGAGCTTGACTCGGAAGAAAGTCGGGGTACTTGGCGTTGAGAAACTGCTCGGTCTCCCATGTGGCTTCTTCTTCTGTGTGGTGGCTCCATTGTATCTTGTACATTTTCACCTTTTGTCTTCTAGTCTGCCTTTCTTTATGATCCAATACCCTCATTGGATACTCTACTAGCGATAGATCTGGTTCTATTTCCGCATTGGTCTCTTCAATTATTTGTGTCTCTGGGCTTGCTCACACTTCTTCAATTGCGAGACGTGAAACACGTCGTGCACTGCAGATAATTGGTCGAAAAGTCGAATATGATAGGCAGTCGTACCAAACTTCTCCGTGACTTCATAAGGACCAATATAGCATGGAGCTAATTTCCCTTTTACTCCAAAGCGTTGCACGCCCTTGGTTGGAGATACCTTTAGGTATACGTAATTACCAACTTCAAACTCTCGGGGAGCTCTAGCTTTATCATGGTAGCTCTTTTGCCTCATCTGAGCTGCCCTCAGATTCTCTCTAATAACACTCACTTTTTCTTCGGCTTCTTGCACTAGCTTAGGGCCAAACAAGGTTCGTTCACTCGCTTGAGACCAATTCAAAGGGGTACGACACCTTCTTCCATACAAGGCTTCAAATGGGGCCATCTTCAGACTAGCCTGATAGCTATTGTTGTAAGCAAACTCTGCTAGAGCTAGGCATTTGTCCCGTGATTTGTCAAAATGAATAACACAAGCCCTCAACATATCTTCTACTACTTGATTTACTCTTTCCGTCTGACCATCAGTCTGAGGATGATAACTGGAGCTATGGATTAGCTTGGTTCCCAAGGACTCGTGCACCTGTGCCCAGAAGCAAGCAACGAACTGAGTACCACGATCTGACAAGATAGTCTTGGGAACTGTTAACACCAAAATTTGGTAAGGAGTCTGACTTGTGGGCCCAACTTGGTGAGAAATCCGTACGGCGGAAGGAAGGTTTTTTCAGATGCATTCGGCAGAAAAATCCGCGGTCGGCTATCTGCTTCCGTTCGGCAAAGGAAGTGTTGAGCTGATTTCGCGGGATTGTATGATGACGTGGCTCAAACAGAAAGGGCGAATGGATGGATAAGCGATCAAGCTTAGAGATAAAATTAGGTATCAAATCCATTCGAGGTTGTGTTTGGCAGGGTATAAATATGAACCCTGGATGTATGTAACAGAGATATGAAATCATTCTCAATACAAACCGGCTTTACACCAAACCCTAGAGTCCATTTGTCGTGTCGTCGAGTTCTTCGAGAGGGTTCATCGATCCGTCGACCTCCGTGAGTACCGGCAACCTTGTATCATATCTAGTATCATGCGGTGGATTTAGATCTGATGCAAGTAGTCTTGTTACCATGCTTCGTGTCATGCGGTAGATTCAAGCTTGGTTCAAGAAGGTTTCTTGTTAGGTCATGAGTCATGCGGTAGGCTAAGATCTAGCTTGAAGCTAGTTATCGGCTCTATTGAATTTTGGCAAGATTCAATAGATTCATTAAGTTACCCCGTGTTGCTTTGAGTTTTTGCTTTATGTTTAAATTCATGTAACACTTTTGCCCAATCTAGATGGGTTTGGATCGGCTTCATCCCTTTTGATGATCCTTTTGCGAGTCGAGTTGGAAACTTTAGTTAAATTAACACGTGGATCACGTGCCTTCCGATAGACAAAACCGAATCGATCTAGGTTGTTACATGTTGCGGGTTCAAGCTTGCTAGAGTTTGTATAAATCTTGAAAGAACTGGGTATCACACGGTAGATGCAGGTTTTTGGGTTGTTTTGGAGCTAGTCATCCGGTGGATTAGATTTTCAAATCAATCTGATAGATTTATCTTACTTGGTAATGTTCGTTCCTTCTTCATGGATCTCGAATCGGCTGTTCAGCTGTGTCCGGTTATGTTCTTCATGAGTAAAACACGTGCATAATTTGTGTTTTAAATAGTGTATGCTTTTAGCTTTCCATATTTAGATTGTATCATGCGGTGGATAGATCTATTTGTGGAAAGTGGCACGATCCCAAGCAAGTTGTATCATGCGGTGGATAGATTCGCTTGGTGTTGTACCCGACGGGTTTTAAAGTACCTAGACATGCGGTAGACTAGTGCTTTGGGCCTATGCGTGCTTGTTTATTACATATCTACGCTCGCGTTTTTACTTTATTTATTATTTAATCACCACGAGGATTGGTCGCGGTCTTGCGCACATGCCTCTTTGTCCAAACAAAGACCGATCATCGTCATGCTTACGTCATCCATTCGGCTATGTTACTTTTTCCTCTTTACAACTCCCCGAATGGTTTCGGTTTCTTGCGATAGCTTTCTATAGCTATATGTCATCTCATCTGGCTTTGTAGCCGCAAATATGGAACTATCTGGTACCACCCGGCAAGTTCCAAGCTTTGGAATTTAACTACTTTATCTTTTGTTAATTTTCAGGAAAAATTGACTGGCACGTCTTGTGATCTCTGCACGTGTGAAGCCATCTTGTTCGGCTTGCTGTGTGCTTGGCGCTAGGTGCACATTTCGCGTCAACAGGAACACCATGTAAGAGCACTATGAGATCAATACAGATTTCCGTGTATCACTCAGCTGAATAGGTGGTGTGGACGGGAATAAAGTGAGCGGTCTTGGTGAGTCGGTCCACTATGACCCAAATAGAGTCATGCTTCCGAGACGTGAGAGGTAAACCGACAATGAAATCCATGCTGATATCATCCCACTTCCATGCAGGGATGGTTAATGGTTGCATTTGACCTGCGGTCTTTAGATGACTAGCCTTGATTCTTTGGCATGTGTCACAACTGGACACATACTCGGCTATTTCACCCTTCATTTTTGACCACCAAAAAATTTCCCTAAGATCTCGGTACATTTTGGTACTTCCGGGGTGAATGGTGAATTTAGAGAGATGAGCCTCATCTAAAATCTCCTTCTTTAAGTCTTGATTCCGTGGTACCACTAATCTTTGTCCGAACCAAACAACTCCCTTGTCATCCTTTCGAAAACAATCATACTTGGGGTCTCCTTCTAATTTTTGGTTGATTTTGTGAACCTCTTCATCACTGAGTTGAGCTACCGCAATTCTCTCATGGAGAGGGGATTTGATAGAAATAGCATGAAGCTTGCCGTGCTCGACCACTTCGAAGCTAAGCTTCCTCATTTCTTCGCATAAAGCTTCGTTCTTCGGCTCTAACATTACATAGTTGCAATGCTTGCGGCTAAGCGCATCGGCAACCACGTTAGCCTTGCCAGAATGATAATGGACTTCTAAATCATAATCCTTGATTAATTCCAACCATCTTCGTTGCCTCATATTCAAGTCAGATTGAGTGAAAATGCACTTGACACTCTTGTGGTCGGTGTAGATATTGCAGTGATTACCCATCAAGTAGTGCCGCCAGAGCTTCAAGGCATGCACAACTGCTGCTAACTCAAGATCATGAGTCGGATAGTTCTTCTCATGAGGTCGAAGTGTCCGTGAGGCATAGGCAATGACTCGGTTTTCTTGCATAAGCACGCAACCAAGGCCAGTGCCCGAAGCGTCGCAAAACACCTCAAACGGTTTGGACATATCCGGTTGAGTCAATACGGGAGCTGAGGTTAAGTGTTTCCTCAAGGTGTGAAAAGCTTGGTCACACTCCTCGCTCCACCCAAACTTGACACCCTTCTTCAGAAGTTCAATCATGGGTTTAGCTATTCTGGAGAAATCCGGAATAAACCGACGATAATAGCCTGCTAGACCCAGGAAGCTACGGATTTGGTGTACTGATTTGGGTGGCTTCCAGTCCATGACCTCCTGCACTTTGCTAGGATCCACGGAGATACCATCCTTGGAAATAGTGTGACCCAAAACTTCACACTATCCAGACAGAATTCACATTTAGAGAATTTGGCATAGAGTTTGTGATCTCTCAATCTCTACAAAACAATACGAAGATGCTTCGCATGCTCGGCTTCGCTTTTGGAATATATGAGAATATCATCAATGAAGACCACCACAAACTTGTCCAGTTCATTCATGAAAACTGAGTTCATAAGGTACATGAAATAGGCAGGTGCATTGGTGAGACCAAAGGACATCACTAGGAATTCATAGAGACCGTATCTAGTGGAAAAGGCTGTCTTTGGTACGTCACTCGCTCGAATTTTAATTTGATGATAGCCAGATCGAAGATCAATCTTGAAAAAGACTTTGGCACCATCCAATTGATCAAAGAGAACGTCAATGCGGGGCAACGGGTATTTATTCTTAATTGTCACCGCATTGAGTGGACGATAGTCAACGCACATCCGCAAACTACCATCTTTCTTTTTCACAAACAGAGCGGGACTTCCCCAAGGAGAAGAACTTGGGCGGATATATCCCTTATAAAGTAATTCTTGCAACAGAACCTTCAACTCTGCCAGTTCTTTGGGTGGCATTCGGTAGGGCCTTTTAGATATTGGTGCGGTACCTGGTTGAAGTTCTATGACAAATTCGACGTCCCTTTCTGGTGGCATACCAGGCAAGTTGTCGGGGAAAACGTCGAGATACTCACACACCACTGGAATATCTTCTAGTTGGGTGGCTACGGCAGCATAGGAACACGGATGGGTGTTTTCCACTTGGGGTAGGTACAAGATAGTATGACCATTGGTAGGGGAATGAATTTCTATCGTTCTGGTGGCAATATCCAAAACCACATGATGTTGGGTCAACCAATTCTAATAGGGTGATCACGGATAGAGAATGTACCCGTCAGCACTGCTGCTCCCTCTGGAACGTCAGCCAGGGTGGTGAAGTTGAGTTTACCCTGCTTGACTTGCACCACTGGCTTCTTGACTTGGTTCCCCTGACGGAAGCCTGAGCTTTCACCCTGCTTGTTCTGCCTGGGCTTAGGGCACTCATTGGCATAGTGTCCGGGTTGCCCACAATTATAGCAGTGGCGATCCTTGGTAGCATTGTTGTTGTTGTTAGTCAGGGGTGCACTAGGCTTGAATGGCTGCTGCTGTGCCTTACGGAACTGAAAGTTCCCAGATGGCTTGTTCTGAGACGGGGTCACCCTCCAGTGTCCAGTTGAAGATGACTGGGGAGGACCCTAAGTACCTTTCTTGATGAAACGGAATTTCTTGCCCGACCCACCAGTAGTGGTGAATCCGACCTGCCTCTTTCTATCTTTCTGGGCTTTGGACATGGCATCTTCTTGAGAAATGGCCTTGTTCACAAGGTCCTGATAGCTGTTAGGCTAATAAAGATTAAGCCTCTCATAGAGATCCCCGTGTAGCCCATCACGGAAACACTCTATCTTCTTGGCATCGTTATCAACATGATGCCCACCATACTAACACAAGGCATTGAATTTCTTTGCATACTCATACACCGTGTCAGATCCTTGCTTTAAAGAAAGCAACTCCTTCATCTTCCTATCCATGAGACCTTTAGGAATGTGATGTTCCTTGAAGGCCTGCTTGAATTCAGCCCATGTGATCTGGTGTCCGGCAGGAATCATGGTCCTGAAGTTCTCCCACCATTTCAATGCTGCACCACGAAGCTGGAGAGCAGCGAAGTTGGCCTTTCGCTCCTCAGAGCAGGGCAAGGTGGACACAGAGAACTTGGCTTCAATAGCCTTGATCCACGCATCGGCAGCCAGTGGCTCCTTGGCCTCTTCAAAAGTCGGGGGCTTCATGGCATAGAAATGCTCATATTTTGTGAAACGAGGCTGGCCGTCGATGTTTTCCCCACGAGGGTTATTCTGCAGCTGCTGAGCAAGCTGTTGCTGCATCTGCAAGAGCTACCTCATCACCTCGGTTTGGGTGACCATAAACTGCTCCTGGATGGTCATGTTGGGAGGAGGAGGCGGAGCGTCACTCCCGCTTGCACCAAAGCCATTGGGAGAAGCACGAGTTTGTCCCACCATCTGAAATCCATGAGATTTTCATTAGTCACATATTCGCAAGCTTGTTCATGTTATCCACAAGAAGAATATGCAGAATGAAACTCATAGCACCAATTGGTGGAAAACTGGACAGCACAACGGAGTTACTAGAAAATTCGTAACTCTCTGCCCACAATAGCAAAGACTCCCATTTTTGGTCAGCAAGTGTGAAATCTCCTGAGCTCCAACATTGGTATTCAACCTAAATCCAACATTAATATGCCCGAAAAATTCCAATACCGGGGTTCCGCCTAGCTGTTTTTGTTGTAGGCCGAACTGAAAAAGTTTTTGCTATAACTCTCGGTACGCTTATGCAATGGTGGTGAATTTCGGTGAGCATGATCTCCACAACACAACACACAAGATTGGTATTCAACACAAAACGAGATTTTGATCACAACAATCCTGAATTATTCATCTAACATGGCAACATGAGATGTCCATCTACGCATTACATGATGCGGAGTCTTGGAACCGCTTACACACTTATGTACAACAAAAGGTCATCCAATATACTCTCTGAGCAGCCTCTACCCTTACACAAAAGCTAGCTGAGGAGGCTAAACTAAGAGTACATGATCATTGTTGGGGAATTCAGGAAAACTCGTCACCCTCGAAACATTAAGTTTGACAAAGTTCTCGAAACATGTTTTTCAGGAGCAGGAAATTCAAGATTTTCGGAAGCCTGGAACCCGTGAAGCCTCGAATTCGCGAATGTGCGAAGTTCGTGAATCTTGATTCGGTGGAGAAATGGAGTCACGAACATGCGGAAGCCCGGAACCTCGAGCTGCTGATGGCACGAACTTCGGAGGACGGCCGATTCGGGAATCTGTCGAAGACCCAGTTCGGGAACCACGTATGATGATATTCACGAACCGGAGGAGAAGCAAAGTCAAAGTTGTTGTCCCAAAAAGTCCGGGTTTAGAGTGTGAACTAGTGGCAGATTTGTAAATATGTTAGACGAAAAAGACATTCTTGTATGCGTTCACACTAGGAATATTCTCTGAGGCTGAGGGTGTTTTCGGCATGTAAAAGTCCCTTCATCTCCCTATAAAAGGGGACGCAAGGGCACGTGTAAACGGATTCAGACTCTTTGGAACTTGTGCTACTTGCAGAGGGAATCACAGTCTCTTTGCGCTCTCACTCTGTACTGGAACGTGCTTAGAACTCTCTCTCGTGTTAGGGTTGTCATTCGAATTTTTCGGGTAACCCCCCAACATTGGCGCCCACCGTGTTCCAGCCGAAAAGAAACTCACGATGCCACCTCAGAAGAAATCCAAGAAGAACGTTCCAGCACAGGCAAACCGAGACGATCGCCATCCTACCCAAGGGAATGAAACCTCGTTCGTTCCTGAATCTTCAAACACAACAGACCAAGAGCGAAGAGAAAAGCTCGAAGCTCTCATGAAGGCAAGAGCAGAAAAGACAGCTCACACCCAAGAACAACCTGCTGAACAGCAAGAGTTTGAGAATGTGGATGATGATGATGACACCATAGACAGAGAGCTAGCGATGGTTCGAGCAAAAGATACGGCGGCTACGGAAAGACAAAGAAAAGTTCGCGGCTCGGTTGCAAGCGAAGAGAAAAATCTACGAAAAGCTAGAGCGGTGAACAAAGCAAAAGAGAAGATAGAAGCAATACGGAAAGAAATTGATGAAATGAAAGAACAAGAGAACAGTTCCCTGTGGCAGGAGTCACCGCGTCAGAACCCTGGGCCTGCAAGAGAATCCCCGAAAGAAAACTTCTTCGCGGGAAACGGAGTCTCACACTTCGTGGATTCTGAATCACCACTGTCTGTTGGGCTGTAAACAGCACCTTGGCCACCGAAGTTCAAGCCTATCTCTCTCCCCAAATACAACGGCTTCGGAAACTCCAGGCAATTCCTCATGAGATACGAATCATCTGTGAATTCGGCAGGAGGGGATGATGTTGCACTGGCCAAATCATTCATCATCGCTTGCGAAGGGCCGGTCCTGAATTGGTACTCACTGCTGCCTCCACACTCAGTCTACAGCTGGGTAGACCTCAAGACAAAGTTCATGCAAGCATTTCAGATGTTCCATGACACAACAGCGGAAGCGTTAGATCTGTACAACTGCAAGCAGAAAGACAGAGAGCCACTGCGGAACTTCGTGAGAAGGTTCATGCAACAGAGGTCTCAAATCCCCGAAGCTGATGACAAAACAACAATCAAGGCACTGATCAAAGGTCTCACCCCAGGGCCAACAGCTTCCCATCTCACGAGAAAGAAACCCAAGACGGTTGAGGAACTTTTTCGCGAATTGGAGGAGTACATTTTGTCTGATGACGACCATCGCAAGAGGGTATCTGAGCGAAACGAGGCGAGACAGGGCAACAGAGACATGACATGGCGGGCACCACCCCAACATCCGCGAAATGTCAATAACGTCGGAAGCTCGCAACCTGAACAGGGCAGCAGGCCAAGCACAAGGGGAGGATTCAACCTCAGAGGAAGGGGGAGAGGCAGAGGACCCCCAGCACTCACGAACCACAACCCGAAAGATCCTCACTTCTATTGCCAGTATCATGGAAGGGGCCACAGCACCGAAGGGTGCCCAGAAACAAAGAAGAACATGGCAAGAATTCAGCAAGAGAAAGCACTGATGAGCATCGCATCCTCGATGCCAAGCCAGTTTCGCCCGAATTTCTGGCAACCTCAATTTGCGAACCCGCATTCGAGTTCTATCCCAGTTCAGCAATTCCAACAACCACAGTCAACGTGGCAGCCATCGCAACAGTTTTTCCTCAGTCACAAGCGATCCAGGCAGTCCAGCAACCGCAACCCATTCGAGAAATCCTGCCGCCACCACCAGAAAGTTCGTCAAGGCCTCAGTCAAGTTCGGGACCCCAAACTCCAAAGCCTTGCCATCGTTCGGAACCATCATGCCAATCACGGGCGGGTCAACCATGGAATTCGAGACCAAGAAACAAATAAGCAATTACTTCAGGTCTGTGAATACTATCATCAATGACGGCCCAGCTGCACGGCCGGAGTGGGCGAAGGTGCCAATCACCTTCACGGAAGAAGATTTCAGGCTGAAATCCGCGATTCACAATGACGCCATGGTCATTGAAGTAAACATAGCTGGATGGGTTATAGGAAAAGTCCTAGTTGACAACGGGAGTTCGGCGGATATCCTATTCTTGAAAACTTTCGAGAAAATGAATCTGAGCCAGCACATGTTGGACCCACCAGAGTACCCGTTGCAGGGGTTCGGAGGAAAGCCCATTAAGCCGGTGGGAAAGATATCACTCCCAGTTTCTTTCGGAGATCTTGAGAACGCCGAACGGAGAGCCTCACTTTCGATGTAGTTGACATATACCACCCATACCTCGCGATTTTCGGCAGAGGTTTCATGAACAAGTTTGATCTTTGTCATAAGACAACAATTCTTATGCATGAAGATGCCTGCGCCCAAAGGGGTCATGACGGTGTTCGGCAATCAGCAAGAGGCCAGGAATATAGAAAAAGGCCACATGCCCGGCCAAACAAATGTGTACCAGCTGAAAGCGGCTGATGAGAGGAAGTAAACCTACGAAGAACCTAAGCGAGACAAGGAAAAAATGAGATAATCGCAGAGGATGAAACAAAGAAAGTGTATCTGGATGACATGCCCGACAGAGCAGTCATAATAGGGGCAAACCTCAGCGCCGAAGAGGACAGGGAACTTATACGATTTCTGAACAGAAACAAGGATGTTTTCGCATGGTCAGCTAAGGACATGCAGGGTGTTGACAGGGACATCATCGAACATGCCCTGGAAACAGATGAAAAAATACCACCCAAGAAGCAAAAACTTCGGAAAATGTCTGAGGAAAAAGTCAAGGCAGTCGAAGCAGAAGTTTAGAGGTTGCAGGATGCCCAAGTAATTAGAGAAGTCAAGTACCCAGTCTGGCTAGCCAACACTGTGCCAGTCAAGAAAAAAATGGAAAGTGGAGAATGTGTGTGGACTTCACCGATTTGAACAAGGCATGCAAGAAAGACGATTTTCCCTTGGAAAGGGTAGACAAAATCGTGGATGATGCAGCCAACAGTGAAATGCTCTCGCTCCTGGACATGTTCTCTGGGTATCATCAGATCAGGGTTCGCAGAGAGGACGAGGAGAAAACAAGTTTCATCACTCCCCTCGGAACATTTTGCTTCGTAAGAATGCCGGAGGGGGCCGAAGAACGCGGGATGTACGTTTTCGAGAATGATAGCAATAGTCTTGCACCGCGGATTTGGAGAAACATCTTGGCATATGTGGATGACATAGTTGTTAAAAGTGTTCAGAGGAAAGACCATATCAGTGACCTGGTGGAAACATTTGCGAACATGAGGGCAACAAACTTAAAGCTAAATCCAGAAAAATGTGTGTTCGACATTCACAAGGGGAAAGTTCTTGGATGCCTAGTTTCAACGAAAGGCATAGAAGCAAATCCTGACAAAATTAAGGCTCTGGCGGAAATGCAAGATCCAGTCTCAGTGAAAGATGTTCAGAAGCTGACAGGGAGAGTAGCTGCCCTCAACAGATTCTTTCCCAGAGCCGCGGAAAGAAGCTTACCGTTCTTCCAAGTCCTCAGAAGTGCTAAGAATTTCCAGTGGTTCGAACCTCAGAAGCGGGCCTTTCGCGAACTGAAGGATTACTTATCCACCATGACCAAACTTTGTCCTCCTGAACCAAAATCGCCACTTCTGCTATATGTGTCTGCATCAAATTCGGCAGTAAGTGCGGTGCTAGTGCAAGAGAAAGAGGAAGAAGGAAAGCTCAGACAAATTCCCGTATACTTCGCCTCTGAAGCATTGTCTGGTTCCAAGATCTTCTATTCCGAGCTAGAAAAAATCGCGTATGCGGTCATCATGGCAGCAAGGAAACTAAGGCATTACTTTGAGGGACACAGAATAAGAGTCATCACCAACCAGCCGCTGAATGACTTGTTCGCGAATAGAGAGGCATCCACCCGAATCATCAAGTGGGGTGCTGAGCTTTCTGAGTATGTGGTAGACTTCGAGAGAAGAAGTGCAATAAAATCGCAAGTTCTGGCAGATTTTGTCGTGGACTGGACTTCACCCACTCAAAACCTTGAGGAAGATACACCCGAACCTTGGATAGTGCAGTGTGACGGGGCCTGGTGTCACAAGGGAGTTGGAATTTCGGCTGTTGTAACATCCTCGACGGGCGTGGTCATAAGATACGCAGCGCGGCTCGTATTCGCGAACAATGAGCATTCCACGAACAACACAACGGAGTACGAAGCTCTTCTATTGGCATTAAGAAAAATGAGAGCCTTGGGGCAGCAAACCTTCATAATCAGAACAGGATTCGAAAGTGATCCAAGAACACATCGAGAAAGAAAGCGAGGCCAGGAATCCGGTTCTCATGAAGTATCTCGAAAAAGTCAGAGAAATGGAAAAACACTTCAAAGGGTATTCAGTCCAGCATATCCCGAGGGATGACAACAATGAGGCAGATAAACTGGCAAAAGCGGCAGCTAGAAATCAAGAGCTACCCCCAGATGTGTTCTTCGAAATCATCAGAGAACCGTCCATCAAGGATTCGAGAGCAAAAATCGTGAATGTAGTGGAAACTCCGGACCGGGAGAGCGAGAAATCATGGCCTATCTGAGAGGACACTGCGAACCACAAGATGAGTTGGAGGAAAAAAGATTGAAGCAAAGAGCTCGGGGCTATACAGTAGTGAATGGAGTATTATACAAATCAGGAGTCACTGAGCCTTGGCTGCGCTGCATCACCTCCGAAAAAGGTCGGGAACTTCTAAAGGAAATTCACAGCGGATTCTAAGGGCGCACATAGGCACCAGGGCTTTGGCCGGAAAGGCAATAAAGCAGGGATTCTATTGGCCCACCATAAACATTGATGCCAAGATGTTAGTTCGGCAATGTGAAGCATGCCAGAAAACGGGAAATCAACAGAATCTGCCTTCAATGCCAGTTCATCTAATTCCACCAACTTGGCCTCTGCAAAGGTGGGGAATGGATCTAGTAGGCCCGCTGCCAACAGCTCAAGGCAAGCTGGATTCGCGGTTTGTGGCGGTCGATTATTTCACGAAGTGGGTGGAGGCAAAACCACTCGCGAATATCACAGCAGCAACAGTTCAGAAATTCTTTTGGCAGAACATAGTCTGCAGGTTCGGAGTTCCTAGAGAATTAACGGTCGACAATGGCAAACAGTTTGACTGTTACACCTTCAAAGAATATTGCAGAACCTTAGGCACACAGGCGAAATTTTCGTCAGTATATCACCCACAGTCCAATGGTGCAGTTGAAAGAGCCAATGGCCTGATTTTTTCGGGAATCAAGAAATGTTTGTTCGATCAGAGAAAGGGAAAGTGGGTGGATGAACTTCCGAAGGTGATCTGGTCTCACAACACCACAGTATCAAGGGCAACAGGTTTCACGCCTTTTCGCCTACTTTTCAGGATTGAGGCTATGACACCGGAGGAGATCAAGAATGAAAGCATGAGAGTCCTGAAAGGGAAAGAGATAGAGGAAATTGATAAAAAGGTGGAAAAGGACATGATCGAGCTGACAATCCTTGAAGCCGCAGAAAACATTGAGAAATATCAGAGAGAAACAAGGGCATGGAGAGACAATAAGGTCGTCCGAAAGGGCATCAAAACCGGTGATCTTGTCTTGAAAAGAAAGAAAAATTGGGAGAACCCAGGAAAACTTCATGAGTCATGGGAAGGGCCTTACATAGCCAGGGAAACAGATATGCCAGGGGCTTTCTGCTTGATGGAGCAAACTGGCGAAGAGTTGCCATATTCGTGGAATGCTGACAGTCTAAAAAGGTATTATCCATGAAAACCATAGTTGTAGCTACATGTAACATATATAGTAGTTTTTCTATTTTCGTAAGTTTGTACTTTAGAGAACTAAAAAATCCGAATCACGTGTCTATAAGTGATTTCGGGACAAAAACTAGTTTTACTGCTGCTAGTCGCATTAGAATAAGAAGGACTGTACTCTTTTCCTTGCAAAGGGGGCTCTAAATCAAGAGGCAAGGTTTTTAATGAGGCGGATCCTATGTAAATACTCTTTGTGATATATATATATGAAAAGAGTCTTCCCCCAAATTGCGTATTTCCAGAATTCCATCGAGAAAAAAAAAGTTCGTGAAAAAGGCTTCGTGATAGCCAGAATTCCATCGAGAAAAAAGAAAAAGTTCGTGAGAAAGGCTTCGTGATAGCCATAATTCCATCGAGAAAAAAGAAAAAAGTTCGTGAGAAAGGCTTCGTGATAGCCAGAATTCCATCGTGAAAAAAGAAGAAAAATTCGTGTGAAAGGCTTCGTGATAGCCAGAGTTCCATCGTGAAAAAAGAAAAAGTTCGTGAGAAAGGCTCCGTGATAGCCTGAATTTCATCGTAAAAAAAGAGAGGCCTAAGACAACAACAAGTTGTGGCCTAGAAAAATCCCATCCACAAGGGGATTCCCACCAAAAAGGCCTGAGACAACAACAAGTTGTGGCCTAGAAAAATCCCATCCACGAAGGGATTCCCACCAAAAAGGCCTGAGACAACAACAAGTTGTGGCCTAGAAAAATCCCATCCATGAAGGGATTCCCACCAAAAAGGCCTGAGACAACAACAAGTTGTGGCCTAGAAAAATCCCATCCACGAAGGGATTCCCACCAAAAATTTTGCATGAAGATTTCGAGAAAGTGAATGCCTAAGGGGTTGCCTGCAGATTTTTACTTAATGAAGATTGTTGAAAATTATTTAAATATCATCATCGTAAGAAAAGGGCAAGGGGCTCGTTCGGAGAATTGTAGAAAATCTTGGTTGAAGCAACTGAGGGTTGCAGTATCAACCGAGGCAAGTCTGCCGGTCGGGTCAAGTCCACAAAATTCGAAAACAAATTTTGTCGACTTGCGCAATGGCAGTTGAAGTTTTCAAAAAACTAACGAAGATTTCTCCTAAAGATATGCTCGAAATTCGTGAATAGTAAGCGTCGCCAACCTGCCTTCAAGTTTTCATGCAAAACGGCAAGGTGGGGGAGGGTGACGTTTTTTCAAAGAAAAAAACGTATTCGTTGCCTTATTCGCATAAAAACTTCCGAATAGTTCCTCGATAATTACAACAGTCAGTGCGAAATTTAAAATGAAAGTTCTGCAACATGTCCTGGTTTACAAACGTTGTTTTCAGCCATATCGCTAGCATATGCGAAGTCAGACGCACTGGCTAAGGGGCTAAGGGGCTCTGTCTTCGGAATTTTCGCGGATCGCGAAGTAGAGAATGCAGAACGTCTCTTCTTACGAAACAAGAAAAATGAAGAGAGATCGAAACAGCCTATAGAAAATTTAAGCGAGGCCTCAAGCCAAAAGTCGGAAAAGTCTTGTTCGGGATGTGCTCGTTTGAACAGACGTCACGCTTCACCACTAAAGAACATCCTATCCCGATGAATTCGTAACGGCAACACGTCCTGCGCAGGCCCAGCTTGCAGGACCTGCGCAGGTTAAAGTATACAAAACAGTTGTTCAGGGAAGTTTAGTGAATCTACATAAATGTACAGGCAATCTTGAATACATCCAAAGTTCGGACATAGCGTCTAGTTCGTAACATCCACCTTCGGAGAATCATCCTCATGTTCGGTGGCTTGCTCGCCGTCGCTGCCTCCATCGCTGCTGCTGCTACTGCTGCTGCCGCCTGAGCCCCCTTCGCCTGAGTCGCTCGAACCTTCGCCGGAAGTCGACCCTTCGGGAGACGCGGCGATGTCCTCACGGTCCTCCTCCTCGTTCAGCTGAGAAAGAAAGGTAAATGTGAAGAAGGTTCGAGAGACTGAAACATCTGCGGCAGACACAAGTCACGAAATAGAACAAAGAAACTACCTCAGCAAGCTTAGCGCGGGCAATGAGCTTAACGGTCTCCTTCCCACTGGTCAACCAGAATTCCCTCGCGAACTTAATTTTAATAGCCTGAACATCAGCATTAGCTTGAAGTATCGCAGTGCTTGTGGCGCTGGGGAATTGGGAGATCTTCTCGCGAAACTTCTCCAAGTCGGCGCAGTCATAGTCATGAAGAATCTTCAGAATACTCTCCACAGAGAAAGCAGCCACGAAGTCGCTAGCGCCGGAGATCACCTCAGAGAGCGCTTTGAACTCAGCCTCCATCCAATCCATAAATTCGGGAATCTCAATGTTATCCGGGAGAGGAGCTGGACGAACGCTGAACTCGTTCAACGACTTCTTGTATTCCTCATAGAGCAGTTTCAGCTTCTCCAGAATCTCGGAAGTGTTTTTCTTCGAGGCTTTACTCTGCTCAGCCAGTGCCTTTTCAAGATCCAGAATTTTGCGATCTTTCACGCTAAGAGACTTTGCGAGGCTGGCATTGTTAATACGAAGATCTTCGGCAGTTTTCGTAGCCCGCTCGTGTTTCACCCGAAGATTTTCGATCAAGCTGAGATCATCTTCGTGGGCTTTCTGAACCTTCTCCAGCTCCTTCTTAGATTGCTCAAGCGTTGCCTCCTCGACTTTCTTTTCATCGTGACTTATCTTCAAAGCCTCCGCCAACTCAGCCACCTTTTTCTCAAGTTCCATGTTCGTGGATTGTGCGAGGGCGAAGCTACGCTCCAGTTCCTTAGACTTATGGGAAAGCTACTTGTTCACCTTCTCTTGTTCGGCGAGCCGCTCTACGGCAACTTTCCCGAGCATGGAATGCTTGAGTGCATAATCCTCCTGAAAGCGCGCTAGCTTCGAAGAAGAGTAAGAGTGCAGAAGATCCTTGAATTCTGAAAAATTCAGGAATGAAGTCTCAGATCAAAATTCAATAATCGGAAAAGACATGAAGAAGTAATGAGAAGGAACGAACCTTGCTTACTGAAGTGCTGCATGGTGACTTGTTTAGCCGAACCAGAAGAAGTTTTCCCCCAAGACGAAGGAGTGGTTTCGGAGGTAGAGTGAGGCCCCTTCTCGGAGTCCTGAGCAGCTCCTTCGGGTCGTTCTGAGGCCTCCCCTCCTCTTTCATCAACAATTGCGGACGATTTCCACAGAGTTAAAAACTTGGACGTCTTGCTCCCAATGCCAGTTGTCTCGAAACCAACACGCAATAGCTTGCCGCGGTGAGACGTACCAAAGCTTTTATTAAAAGCGGCCAGGGAAGGAGAGGGAGCCTGATCCTTGGGAATAATTTTCCGAACTTCGATCAAGGGAGCGTGTTCGGTAGGATTCTCCCCCCTTTTAATGGTGAGCTCAAGTTCTTTGCTGAATTCGGAGGAGGCTTGGTCAGCAGCAGGGGCTTCAGCAACAGGAGCTTCGGCAGCAGCGGGGGACTCAAAGGGGGCAGCAACGTCAGCAGCGATAGTGGACTCATCAGCAGCGGCAGGAACAGTCTCCTTCTGAACTTCGGGAGCAGCATCTGAAAAGGAATCAACATCCACGAATTCATTCTCGGGACCAGATGGATAGTTGTCTCGAAAGTTAAACAGTGGCCAGAGGAAAACACCTTTGAGGCTGTCTGTTTCCACGAAGGCGTCGTCATCGAAGGCGGATGGCACTCGCTGAACGCCGACGGAAGAAACTTTCTTCACCGCCTTCTTCAATCTCTTGCGGCTCATCTGGGCAAGGCCCGAAGCAGCCTGGAGCTCCGCCACCGAAGTTCGGTCAGAAGTCTTTCGCTTGCATTTCGACGATTCCAGGGATTTAGTCCTGGAAGGCTTGACCCCCGAAGAAGTGCCCTCGCTGGCAGGTGATGAGCCTCGCTTCGATGACCTTATTCGGGGAGCATTGATCGGGGCAGCCGAGCAACTGGCCACGGCAACGGCAGGAAGCTTCAACTTGGGACCTGGGCCTCGAGAACTGAAAAATTTGTCACCACAAACTTCCAAAAAAACGCGGTTGATCCTCTTCTTATGCTTCACCAGGGCCTTGTACGCCTTATACTCGTTCATGGTATATTCGCCTACCATGGCGTTCACCCTCTTTTCCACTTCTTCCATGAAGGCCTTGGCACTCTGGTCTTCGCGAAGTTTAATCCCAAACTTCGGGAAAGGTACCTTCTGATCTGCCCAGTTGACGTTGAAGTACAAAAGCTCAGTAGGGGACCAACCGCTCGAAATAGGCCAGACCCGGGCAGCGACGAATTCTTCAATAATGTCTCGGCCGCCAAGTATGGTGCTAGCCAGGTGAAATGCATTCTCACAACTTCTGGTTCCCAAGGCCTGTTGGTTGAACTTGGCAACATTCACCGCGGCGAGAGGCGCAATCGGGCAGGACAGTTTCGGCATATCAACCTTCAGATAAAACCAATGGGACCTCCAATCGTCGGTGAGGTTAGACTTGCAACAAGGAGCAATCTGGATTCGGGTAATTCCTTGTCGGGTATTTTGACGTCGCGTGTTGAAAGTGCAACACGCATGCTGACTGTGATAAAACTGCCCGTCATCACCTTTGACGAACTCAGGTATGATCACCAATTCGTAGAATCTGGCGAAGGCATCAACACTGGGATTGCAGCCGAAGGTCTTCAAAATCCAGATGAACTTCGACACTTCAAGGAAAGATGTCGGCGAAAGCTGGTGGATTTTCACCGAAAATGCATCAAGAATAGCCGGTAGGGCCGGGTCGCGGGGGAACCTCGGCCGCCGAGATAAAGAAATCCCGAAAGACAACAACTTCTCCGTCCCTAGGGGTAGGGATCTGCTCATCAAGCGGGGCTCGCCCAGCGCCCGGAGAGAAGAACCCGGCCTTCTCGTATTCCCGAATCGTGTTGGTCGTGACCTTCGACTCTCCGAAGACGAGTGAGGGTGGCAACGGGCTGGAAGTCCTTGCTTTGATCAGGTCACTAACACCGGCATCCACATCTCCGATGTCTTCGCCATTGTCGGACTGAACCTCCCCGTCTTCGCGACTCCTGGAGCCACTGGGAGAACCAGAATCCTCGGTTGGAGCAGCATGCTCAGCACCTTCGACGACTGGGTTGACCGGAAGACCAGCCGCAATGAGCTCTTCGGTAGTCATGGGTCTAGCTGTGCTTTTAACTCGAGCCACCTAACCAACAGATACAAACATACGAACAGTTACGAATAACATTCAAGAATAAAGCTCACGAAATCGTGATACCAAGGCACCAAAGTATAACAAGTAAGAATTGATAAAGAGAGATGAAAGAATACCTTAGACAAATGCGAAGAGAACCAGAAGTTCGTGAGCTTTTCAGCGAAAGATCATGTTCCACGAACACAATAGATTCACGAACCGCAAGAAAGCAGAGAGGTCGTAAAAATTTTTAACAGCGGCAGCCCGCTATTTATAGGGCCGGGGAGGGGTGCTTCCGCGAAACCCGCCTCGATCTAACCGCCCTAGGGTTCCCGGGCGACGCGTGTCCCCTCCGACGTTCTGAGGGTGACGTTTTTTACTAAATTTCCGAAGGATTCGTGGAATCGGATCGTCGGAGTCAACCCGCTTCCCCGAGGGGCTAGTGTTGGGGAATTCAGGAAAACCCGTCACCCTCGAAACGTTAAGTTTGACAAAGTTCTCGAAACATGTCTTTCAGGAGCAGGAAATTCAAGATTTTCGGAAGCCTGGAACCCGTGAAGCCTCGAATTCGCGAATGTGCGTAGGGGACACCCTGGTCCCAAAAAGAGACCACCTCGTACAGCGGCGGCGTAACGCAGCCCACCTCACTGAGAGTCTCCCACAAGATACGGGGAAAACCCTCCCAGTGAAGGGCATCGGTACAAATCGTACCGTCCGTGTCGATCTCGTAGATCGGTGGCTGCGCCATCTGTACAACAATTAGAAACTACACGTTAGATATCAATCGACATCAACGAGCAATAGGGTAAAAATCTGGTAGGTATGAACAAAAATTCATATCATAAAAACCAGGGCCCCAAAAATTCCCAATTTTTCACAGAAACTTAATGACATGATTATGCACACTTTTGGTATTCAAAGGTAAATCTAAATTGAATTGGAACACGCTCGAAAAATTTCTTTTGCGGCAGGGTGCTCTTCTGGAAAACAGCTGAACAGAGACTCGCTAAACTGAGCATAACCCTCTACAGAAAATTCCTAAAATCCTGGAAAATTCACAGTGGATGCTCAACTTCATAAGAAACAACTTTCCTGAAGGATGTCTATTCAGATTCCTTACAGATTTGGCTACAAAAATTGAGAAATGACAGAGACCGAATCTGCCAGAATTTTCCTAAATTCAAAAGAGAGGAAAACCTTATCTAAGATCAAGCAATTCACCCTAGACAATTTATTCCAGCAATTAAGGGTAAGTTTTAGGTTCATCAAGATTTTAATCATGCATGCACACGCCTTATACGACCTTCCAACTGGATCCAAAAGACGTAGTTAGTGCCGGTGACAAGCTTGTAATCGGCTCTCCTTATAATAACTAATCGGAGCTAATCGATTCGCACTTAACGACTTTCGAACGTTGTTAGTGTACCTGCAGAAAACGAACCTTTCATGCCATCACGTCACGAAAGCGTCCACATACAGTACTGTTCACTTATAGAAACGGTATCCATGCGTCAAGCCGCTGCATGGACAGCGTCCAACCTTGGAAACCCTCCGTTTGAATGGAGTGTATCCTTGCCTCGCATGATCGACATGCGGAATGCACACGTATGAGACACGTGGCGACACCACAACTCATATCTAGACGCGAAGATGGGATCCATGGAAGGGATCACTGTGACAACCCGCCCAGGAAAATACCGTACTATCGCCTAAGACCGATCCACTTTGGTCGTTAAGCAATAGTAAAGTATCATCCTGTCGTTGGTTGCCGGGTTAACGCCCGGTAAATCACTTGTACATCGAACAGAGGATCGATACATGCATTAAAACTCACGCGAAGGCGAGTCCAGAGTACAACATAGATTAAACATTTGATTACAAACCTTTGTTCATGGCATAAGATAAAGATTCAGAGTTCGAAAATACAGCGGAAATAAATTAAACTAGCGCAACGGTGAACATCACAGGAGGCCGTCCGTGATGTCATCATTGTCGTCACCCTTCGATCAAGCACACACCGCAACAACATTTTTAAAGCAAGGTGAGTATACTAATACTCAGCAAGACTTAACCGTCGGGTGAGGACTACATCACCAACCTCTAGACATGAAAGGCTTTTGGCCGGTGGAGTTTCTTTTGCAGGAAAGCCACTAAGAGTGGATCCTTACTTTCAATCTTTTAGCACAAGTTCTATTTGATTAACATTTCTAAATGTGCCAACTAATTCAATCAAGAATTGGGCAAGCAATTAATTCATCCAACCATATTTCTCGGGTTCCATCATCATGGGATATCATGGCCAGTAGAATAAGCAGTCTCGGATAACGGTGAGAGGCCGACAATCGATTGATTTAAACCTTGCAAGGTAGACCCAAACACACGGTCGGCTGCCCTCGCGAGGACAACTCCCCAGGCCGTCCCCATAAATCTTCGGGTTGGGATCGAATCTTACAGTCCCTGGTGCAGGCTATCCGGCATACCCCGCGAGATACCCGGAGTCACCATACACCACCCTTCCTGGTAGCTAGCCGGTAAGGAGATTATTCGAGAGTAGTAACGGTAGGATCCCGTGCCGCCTCATTAAGGTACTAGGCTTACCGGCCCCATAACCGGCATATGCTTGGTACGTTCAAAAGCTTAGCCCACATGCCCACTGGACCGGAGCCCAAATCCCATGCTCTTACCACATGAGCGATCCATTTTAGGATATCTGATGATTCCTATCTAGGAACCTATTCTCGCGAGGGAGGTCGTCACTCGACTTCTATCGGTCCTATAACATGGCAGCTATCGACCTAGCATACTAGTGATAGAGCATAGGTATCTAAGGATCATGCATCTAGGGTTTCAAATCAATTCCTGAAACGTAAGTGCATAATCATAGCAAACATAATTGCATAATTTTAAAAGGCGGGGTTAATGATCCGGGGCTTGCCTTCGGCGGCAAGGTTGGCCTTGGGCCCTTACGGACTTGGGTCCGGGTCTTGAACTACGTTCACGCACGTCAGTTCTTGGTCGGCACCTTCGTTTCCTCCTTCCGGCACGAGCGTACGTCTACCGGCGGAAAGATCTACACGAAGATGCAAATGCAAGATTTATTTGACGGTTTATACTTTAATTAGTTATAACCCATATTGACAATTAGGGGTGTATTTGTTGGGCACATTCACCTAGATAAGAATACGTTCAGCATACTCTTCCATAAAGGAACAATATGCAACTCTTTATTAATTATTCTTTTTGATGGTATTTGTGTACATATATACGTTAATAATTTAATTTAATTTCATCAACAGTAGTGGGTAGGTACATTTAACCTTGTTAACATGATTTGCAACCACACTCAGGTTACCTGGGTGGTTAGGTGATTTCTCTTTATTGCACAATTGAATAAGGGTTTCTTTATACTAGTCATTTCATGTGAAAGCTTTTAATTATTTTCCCTTCACAAGTAAAGATGTAATTAATACTTTTATCCTTGAATTAATTTCTTATCAACATCTAGAATTAATTATCTTTTAATTGAATTAGATTAATATTTTCCAAGAAGGAAAAAGAATTAAATAAGGCTTTTCTTTATTTAATTTCTCTTTAATAGAAAAAGGGTTTTTATGTCCTTTATTAATCAATTAAATTACCAAAAATTACATGAGTATTTCTTAAGCCTACTAGCATCTATACTGGTCCATTGGACCCACATGCAAGTGTTGGATGCTAGGAAAATAAATATTATGGAAAATGACAAAGGTTATCTAGTGATTCAATTTAAATGCATATAAAAATAATTAAGCATCCAAATGACCTAGAATTTCTTGTGGATGTTCTCTGGTCCTAAACAAGCTTAGAAAACCAACATGTTTGCATGGAATCTCTACTGAACTTGTTTTATTAATTTACCTAGGAAAACATGCATAAATCAAGAATAATTATTTCTGTTAATCCAAAATTCATGATTAATTCACAAGATGTGCATTTTGGTATTACAAGACAGTGTGCACAAGTTGGGGTCAAGAACATAAATATATTTAACATGAAAAATTACTTATGCAGATCTGCCTGAAATAGCAAAACATTTTTATAAAACGATTTACATGATAACTTTGTGCTATTTTTGGCATAGGAGCTGGTCATGACCTAATACACAACATATCCAAAAATTATCTACAGAGGAGTTATAGTTTTTGAGTTATTGCAGATCTAGGATTTTCACATTTGTATTTTTCATGCAAAAATTAAAAGGAATCAGCTCAGCCTAGAATAACAAAAGTTGTAGTATAAATCACCATGGATCCAAAAAAATTGGTTTCACATTTTTCCGAGTTTTCTGTGATTTTCTACGCAATTTACAAGTTATAGCAAACTGCTTTAACTATTTGAGTTACCTTTTCGCAAATCAGACCCTGGAAAGAACCGAAAGCTTGCAATGTGGCCCTCAGCTGGCCGGCCGGCGCGGGCTTGCCGAAATCCGGCGATCACCGGCGGCGGGGCCCGTCGGGGAGGGTTGGGGAAGGATCTCTGGGTCACTAGGGATTGGTTTGGGTGCTCGGTTGGTGGGGAGACGTCGCCGGTGGGCGGCGCACCGGCAGCCAGGGGGTACCGGCCGCCGCGGCCGGCCAAGCCGGCGAGGGGAACCTCGGGCGGTGGCCGGTGGCGGCCGGTGAGCTGCCGCTAGGGGGGAAAGGTGGAGGAGGCGTTGGAAACACGCGCATTCGGCGGGAATAGGGAGCCCACCGCGGCGGCGTGGCTCGCGCGCGGCGGCGGCTCGGTCGGGCGGGGGGCGCGCACGGGGGACCGGCGGCGCGTGCGGCGGCCTTATAGGCGTTGCGCGGGCGAGGGCGGCGGCGGGCGGCGCGGGCAGCGGCGGTACGGCGGCGGGCGGGCGGTACCACGGCGGGCGGGGGGGGTGTACGGCGGCGCGGGGTTCCGCGGCGTTCCCGCCGTTCGAGGCACCTCGGGGCACGGGCGGCACGGGGAACACGCGAGGCGGCCTCGGGAACATGCGGCGCACGGCTCGGATGCCGAGGCGCGGGGGCGGTGGCGCGCGGCGGCGGCGGGCACCGGCGCGGCGGCGCTGGGGCGCGCGCGCGCGCGGCGTGGAGCGCGGGACGCCTAAATCCTTTCCGAGCAGCCTCCGTTCAAACACGTGTTTCTCCCAAAAATTGAATAAAAGTGCACAAGGCGGTGAATAGGAAAGTTGTAGATCTAACTACCCTCTACAACTTTCAAAAAGGCCATATGGTGTTTTTCTCAACGGATTTTGCAGGAACGTCGTGCCAACTTTGAATGTCAGCCTGTTCTGGAAAACAGGGAAATCTGTCTTGCAAGGGGTTTTTCACAATTTTCCACCCAAAATTTGAAATGCCAATCTACATGAAAGTTGTGTCCCTCAACAAGATCTACAACTTTTATAAAGGTAGATTTTGAAGTGTTTAGGTGAATTTTGGGGAACGCGGCAAAAGTTCCGGACGACATTCGCTGACGTCAACGGTTAAGCGGGTTTTGACCGTGCCTTTGACCAAGGGTTCACTACGGGTGTGTGTAGGCTTGGTCAAGGGGTTCATCGGGGTTCATTGGCGAGGTTCTCGGGTGATGACCCAGGTTGACCTAGGTTTGACCGGGGTTTGACTGGGTTTGACCCGGCTGATCCGGTCATTAGCGTTAATGACGGTAATTAAAAACATGGGGTGTCACAGTCTACCCCCCTTAAGAAGAATCTCGTCCCGAGATTCGAGATTACAAGGAGAGGTGAAGCATGGTTCTGGATAGAAGCGTTACCTACGAAATTCAGTTGGCTCTGCTCCACTTGCGGGCTTGGCTTGTTGTTGTTGATAGCAGATCCGGGGGTTACGCCTCGCTGCCGGGGCCTGGCAGTCCGGGGTTCGGGCACTTATCGGCGAAATGCCCGGGCTGTCTACAATTGTAGCACAACCGGGGAGGAAGATCTTTAGGTTTGGAGATCGGTTGCTGGGCTTCTTGGATAAAGCGAAGCCTTCTTTTCTCCTTCTTCTTTGCCTTCTTCGAGGTTCGCACGGATGGTGTACTAGCGGTGCGTTGAGTGGTCTTGCTAGTGTTATAGCTTCGCTTGCCTTCACGCGGACAAGTTTCCGTACAGGTAATTTCCCACTCACTTATGTCTATCTCCGGTAATCCTCGTTTGCGGCCTTGATCGGCCTTCTCTTCGGCTCTAAGATCCATTGGTAGTCGAGAAGGTGGTAATATGGAGTCGGAGTCTTGGGACTGGTCTTGATTAACATATTCCTCCAACAGGTTGAACAAACGGGCTTGTTCGACCATAGAGGCAGATAAGGACTGGGAGAGACTGTCTGCCAAATTATTCTGATAGGGTTTCCCATAACGTCCTTGGGTGATGTCGTGCACCATCTGATTCAGCACAAAATTCTGCCCTTCTAGCAGTTGAGTTACACCGACAATGGTGTTTATGTCCCTCTGGGTGGGTACTTCTGGTGAACAGGGCTTGGAAGGTTGAAACTTCGATTGCATCGGTGGCATTTGTTGTAGTTGTTGAGCCATTTGCTGATGGGTCTGCAGGAGTTGGCACAACACTTCGGTATGTGCTGCTACGAAAGCTTCGGTCAACATTGTGGGCGGCGGTTGCGTACGATCGCCACTACCCGATGCTTCAAGATCATTGGGGTTATTCCATGCCGGTCGGAACATCTGAAATTTGCGTCCCTAATTAGCGCACGATTGGAATCTCACCCAAGCTTATAATTCGGACATATTCTATGAAACTCATTCACGGTAAGCAATGCAAACCGGACATTTCAACAGTCACAATATCAATTCGGTAAAACTTTGCCTACACACATCCCTTGATCGGGAATGCAGATGGAACAAAAAGTACAAGGTGTGTCCTCTTACTACTTCATCGCCGTTCATGAGGAAGCGGACGATGAATGTGCACATGCACAGCTAATAGTAGACACAATCCTCCTACTATACAGAGGTACATCCCTAACAATGTCCAGCGAAAAGACTCGAGCTCTTCCGAAGACGGAGTCATGGTGGCAGCTTGGATTGATTTCTTGCTTTCGGTCTACTCCGAGCTTCTTCTTGGCGTCGGAAATGAAGACGGAGAACAGTTTGCTCGGGAAGATCGAAGGAGCTGGGAGGGATACTCTAGTGGCAAGTAGCCAGGCTAGCTAGAAGAAGAACAAGAACAGTGATACTGTCGAGCTCTGATGGAAATGGAGCTTTCGTATCGGCGGTTCTTGGGTAAAAGGTTCCATTTTATAGCCGATGCGGGCTGTAACGGTCAGTTGACCCAGTTGGTTATCTGGTGTATACAACACGGAGCTCAACAAGGTCAGCTCCCGCGGTCTCTGCGTCGCGAATACGGTTGCGGAAATCGATAGTAGAGCGACGTCATGGCGTCGTATGGTCGTGACACTGGTGACGATGGGCTCAACGGTCTAAATAAGCGACTGTGATGTGGAGCGAAACGAGAAAGGCTTGGTGTACTATGCTTCACGCTTGTGATAGCAACACTGAGGAGCGTAGCAAAAAGTTTCGATCGATCCTGGGCGTACTTCCTCGTTTGATTTGAGAATTGGAAGGTTAAGAGCACGGATCAAGAACGAAAGCACGATGGATAACTTCTCCACGTTGACTATTCGAGAACCTTGACTGCTCAAGAAAAGTTTCTTCTTCTGCTGTTTTCCACTTGGCTAGCGGAAAAAGAATCGATGCTGCAAGATCGTCAAGATTCACGGCAAGGGACCAATTGGTCAAGGACTTCCGATAGGCCAATTACAAGGAAAGAAGGTTAAAGATAGATTTCCACAAACTCATGTACGAAAGGTGACATCAAGTGGGAACTTCAAGGAATAATCTTGCTCACACCTTTACTTATTTCACAAGTTTTGAGGTTTTGACAACTCGTTGTTTTAAAAGTGTGACGCTTTTCAAATTTGACGCGATGCACATGCTTGTGCAGTATGTGCTCATGATGCATGTTAGAATGGCTCGGTTACCCATATGCATTGATGATTGGAAATGCGATCAATAGTAGGGGAAGGATCTGTGTGACGAGTTGCTATCTCACAACCAAGATACCTAGCGCGTACCTAGTGGCAGTCGTGTGGCTGCAGCACACACGGTACCCTGGGTTCCGTCGCGGCACCTTTGACTATGAGGTAACGACATCACCAAACAAGAGAGGTAGGGTACGGGTACGGAGTTTCATGCGGATGCACGTTAGTCTACCCATGCTTCCCAAATGCATATGCTATGCAGCGCATGCTCAAAAGCCACATTTTAATTCAAATCACAAGGTTTGAGCAAGACCGAAAAGAACAAGTTCGGGTTGAGGAATTGATTAGGTCTGTGGTTGACACGAAGTTGGTGGAGCACAGAACTTGATTGATCACAACTCAGCATAACTAATGCCTTACGAACATCATTGCTGGAAGGGATGTTTAATCAAGGCAGTACATCGGTTGAGAGTTTTCAGAATTACCAACAACATCTAGGATTACAAGGCAGACTTGCTGCAATGACAAGATTCCTAGTCCAACCGACAGCGATAGTTGACCAAAGGTGGTCAGGGTACGCTAGGATTCCTCACAACACTGCATTCTTACAACTCAGAACTTTTATTCCCAATGGAACAACTTCCGAGGGTGGGATCTTCCATTCTGAAAATCTACGGTGACTCAGGTCCAGACTCAACTCCGGATTCGCCCTGGATATCTTCAACATCTTCTTCTTGTGCTGGTCCCGGAATGACAGGTTCTGGGGGTGGAACGGCTAGAACTTCCAACTGATTTTCTAATTCAAGCATATACTGATCGTTATGCTGCAACAAGAAATTCTGCTCATGGATTATCTCGGTTAACTCTTGTATCTTTGCCTTGTCCTTGCGTCTTTCCTTCCTGAGAGCAGCAATCATTGCTCGGGCTTCCTTCAACGCTTGAGCTGAGCACTCTATTTCCTTAACTTTGTATCTATAGATTTGGTGTCTATAGAATACGCTTTCTCCCACCATCCGCAGATAGGTATCGTACATAGCTTCTGAGAAGCGGACTGAGGTGATAAGATCAGGACTATAGTGAGAGTTGCTCTGGGCTGGAAGGATAGTTTCTCGTTCACCACCCGGTGCAATGTGTCGCTCGGGTACCGGAATGATTTTAGCTGCAGAGTTGGCTATCTCGGTCGGGTGCTTTCCACAAAAAGTGGTGAGTGCTTCGAGAGCAGCCTTCTGCACTGTGTCGGACAAGTTTCTTCCATGTGCCGTACATTCCCACTCATCCCAAGCAGGATTGGTCGGGCACGTTGAAATCTTCACCTTCACTTCACAATGAAGAAGTTGGCCTGTGGTCATGATCTCACGTGTCGAGTACTCTGGATAAGTGGTGTACCCAAAGTCCTTCAGGGTGTCCCACAAAAGTGCAGGAAAACCACCCTCCTCGATGTAGTCCACGAGAGTCCATGATTCCACATTGGTCGATGTAGAGTCAACGTTGTCCATCTGGACATAATGACAAAAGTGAGAATCAGGCGGGTGCGAGTGTACAAAAGTAACTCGATCCACGAATTGGGTAAGGGTTAAGGTATGGGTAACTATGCATACTTAAGTACCATCGTATGCTGAGCTCGAACGAGCAGGCGTACCAACGATACAAGGTCTGGCAATCGGAGATCGAATCATCCTACTCAAAACAGGGTTCAACGCTTCCTCAATTGGCGTAGCAACTTAGCAAGGGGATGAAACTTAAGTTGGGTACTCAAGGTTGAGCTAGGGAGCTAGAAAGGTGCTGAACCAAGCAAGGTTCAAAGATTCTAGGGGAATGTCAAGACAGGGTTGGCTACCCGGCATACTTGCGGTAGACCAAGGTATGATCATGAACTTTGATGAGTGGAAACGGGATTAGATTGAAGCAACCTAGGTTAAGATCATCTAGACGAAAGGTTCTTGGACAAGAACAACAATTTTAAACAACACTTTTATTAAATTTAAGCTTGACAGCACTTCTATACCTAAAGAAGTGAAACAGAACAAAACACGCTATATCTGTTTACTTCAGAGAGCACGAAAACAGACATGAGTTCAGTTTAGGTTCTTTCCCGATTTTTAACATGATGCAAGACGTCCTATTCGTCCTCACAAGGCAATCAAGCCAAAACTCGGAGTTAGCGCCGGTGGCATGGCACATACGCGTATCTCCCTATAATATCTAGTCGAGATCTAGTCGATGCTTACTTAGCGGACTTACGTAACGGGGTTAGTGTACCTGCAGAAGATCACAGAACACAACGAACCTTTCATGCCAGCACTCATGAAAGCGTCCACATTCATTACCGTTCACTATAGAAACGGCATCCATGCGTTAAGCCGCTGCATGGACAGCGTCCAACCTCGGACATTCTCCGTTTGAATGGAGTATATCCTTGCCTCGCATGAGCGACATGCGGAATGCTCACATATGAAACATGTGGCAAGACACAACTCATAGCCAGACGCGAAGATGGGATCCGTGGAATGGATCACTCCATCAACCCTCGCAATTCCCGTGATGCGGAACAGCACACGTATAAAACACGTGGCTCCTAGTTTGGTTGTGCGAGAAAGTAAGTCTGACATAACGTAATGTGCTGGAAGTTAGCAAAATAGACCATAGATTAATAAGCCACCTAAAAGAAACCAAAAATTCCCTTCTAGGGCCTCTCGGTCTAGTTTATCCTTAACGGACCAACGTGTTTTGCAATTCCAACATTCTTGGTAAATTTTATTCGAAAATTATGTGATTAGAGTTGTTAATTAAACTCTGGTGCATGTAATCGCTCTGATACCAGCTGTGACAACCCGCCCAGGAAAATACCGTACTATCGTCTAAGACCGATCCACTTTGGTCGTTAAGCAATAGTAAAGTATCATCCTGTCGTTGGTTGCCGGGTTAACGCCCGGTAAATCACTTGTACATTGAACAGAGGATCGATACATGCATTAAAACTCACGCGAAGGCGAGTCCAGAGTACAACATAGATTAAACATTTGATTACAAACCTTTGTTCATGGCATAAGATAAAGATTCAGAGTTCGAAAATACAGCGGAAATAAATTAAACTAGCGCAACGGTGAACATCACAGGAGGCCGTCCGTGATGTCATCATTGTCGTCACCCTTCTGATCAAGCACACCTGCAACAACATTTTTAAAGCAAGGCTGAGTATACTAATACTCAGCAAGACTTAACCGTCGGGTGAGGACTACATCACCAACCTCTAGACATGAAAGGCTTTTGGCCGGTGGAGTTTCTTTTGCAGGAAAGCCACTAAGACTGGATCCTTACTTTCAATCTTTTAGCACAAGTTCTATTTGATTACCATTTCTAAATGTGCCAACTAATTCAATCAAGAATTGGGCAAGCAATTAGTTCATCCAACCATATTTCTCGGGTTCCATCATTATGGGATATCATGGCCAGTAGAATAAGCAGTCTCGGATAACGGTGAGAGGCCGACAATCGATTGATTTAAACCTTGCAAGGTAGACCCAAACACACGGTCGGCTGCCCCCGCGAGGACAACTCCCCGTGCCGTCCCCATAAATCTTCGGGTTGGGATCGAATCTTACGGTCCCCGGTGCAGGCTATCCGCATACCCCGCGAGATACCGGAGTCACCATACACCACCCTTCCCGGTAGCTAGCCGGTAAGGAGATTATTCGAGAGTAGTAACGGTAGGATCCCGTGCCGCCTCATTAAGGTACTAGGCTTACCGGCCCCATAACCGGCATATGCTTGGTACGTTCAAAAGCTTAGCCCACATGTCCACTGGACCGGAGCCCAAATCCCATGCTCTTACCACATGAGCGATCCATTTAAGGATATCTTATGATTCCTATCTAGGAACCTATTCTCGCGAGTGAGGTCGTCACTCGACTTCTATCGGTCCTATAGCATGGCAGCTATCGACCTAGCATACTAGTGATAGAGCATAGGTACCTAAGGATCATGCATCTAGGGTTTCAAATCAATTCCTGAAACGTAAGTGCATAATCATAGCAAACATAATTGCATAATTTTAAAAGGCGGGGTTAATGATCCGGGGCTTGCCTTCGCTGGCAAGGTTGGCCTTGGGCCCTTCTGGACTTGGGTCCAGGTCTTGAACTACGTTCACGCACGTCAGTTCTTGGTCGGCACCTTCGTTTCCTCCTTCCGGCACGAGCGTACGTCTACCGGCGGAAAGATCTACACGAAGATGCAAATGCAAGATTTATTTGACGGTTTATACTTTAATTAGTTATAACCCATATTGACAATTAGGGGTGTATTTGTTGGGCACATTCACCTAGATAAGAATACGTTCAGCATACTCTTCCATAAAGGAACAATATGCAACTCTTTATTAATTATTCTTTTTGATGGTGACTGTGTACATATATACGTTAATAATTTAATTTAATTTCATCAACAGTAGTGGGTAGGTACATTTAACCTTGTTAACATGATTTGCAACCACACTCAGGTTACCTGGGTGGTTAGGTGATTTCTCTTTATTGCACAATTGAATAAGGGTTTCTTTATACTAGTCATTTCATGTAAAAGCTTTTAATTATTTTCCCTTCACAAGTAAAGATGTAATTAATACTTTTATCCTTGAATTAATTTCTTATCAACATCTAGAATTAATTATCTTTTAATTGAATTAGATTAATATTTTCCAAGAAGAAAAAAGAATTAAATAAGGCTTTTCTTTATTTAATTTCTCTTTAATAGAAAAAGGGTTTTTATGTCCTTTATTAATCAATTAAATTACCAAAAATTACATGAGTGTTTCTTAAGCCTACTAGCATCTATACTGGTCCATTGGACCCACATGCAAGTGTTGGATGCTAGGAAAATAAATATTATGGAAAATGACAAAGGTTATCTAGTGATTCAATTTAAATGCATATAAAAATAATTAAACATCCAAATGTCCTAGAATTGCTTGTGGATGTTCTCTGGTCCTAAACAAGCTTAGAAAACTAACATGTTTGCATGGAATCTCTACTGAACTTGTTTTATTAATTTACCTAGGAAAACATGCATAAATCAAGAATAATTATTTCTGTTAATCCAAAATTCATGATGAATTCACAAGATGTGCATTTTCGTATTACAAGACAGTGTGCACAAGTTGGGGTCAAGAACATAAATATATTTAACATGAAAAATTACTTATGCATATCTGCCTGATATAGAAAAACATTTTTATAAAACGATTTACATGATAACTTTGTGCAATGTTTGGCATAGGAGCTGGTCATGACCTAATACACAACATATCCAAAAATTAGCTACAGAGGAGTTATGGTTTTTGAGTTATTGCAGATCTAGGATTTCACATTTGTATTTTTCATGCAAAAATTAAAAGGAATCAGCTCAGGCTAGAATAACAAAAGTTGTAGTATAAATCACCATGGATCCAACAAAATTGGTTTCACATTTTTCCGAATTTTCTGTGATTTTCTACGCAATTTACAAGTTACAGCAAACTGCTTTAACTATTTGAGTTACCTTTTCGCAAATCAGACCCTGGAAAGAACCGAAAGCTTGCAATGTGGCCCTCAGCTGGCCGGCCGGCGCGGGCTTGCCGAAATCCGGCGATCACCGGCGGCGGGGCCGTCGGGGAGGGTTGGGGAAGGATCTCTGGGTCACTAGGGATTGGTTTGGGTGCTCGGGTGGTGGGGAGACGTCGCGAGGGGGCGCGCGCACGGCGGCCGGGGGGTACCGGCCGCCGCGGGCGGCCAAGCCGGCGAGGGGAACCTCGGGCGGTGGGCGGTGCTGGCCGGTGAGCTACCGCTAGGGGGGGGTGGAGGAGGCGTTGGAAACACGCGCATTCGGCGGGAATAGGGAGCCCACCGCGGCGGCGTGGCTGCGCGCCGGCGGCGGCTCGGTCGGGCACGGGGGCGCGCACGGGGACCCGCGGCGCGTGCGGCGGCCTTATAGGCGTTGCGCGGGCGGGGCGCAGCGGCGGGCGAGCGCGGGCGGCGGCGGTGCGGCGGCGGGCGGGCCGTACCACGGCGGGCGGGGGGGGGTGTACGGCGGCGCGGGGTTCCGCGGCGTTCCCGCCGTTCGAGGCACCTCGGGGCACGGGCGGCACGGGGAACACGCGAGGCGGCCTCGGGAACATGCGGCGCACGGCTCGGATGCCGAGGCGCGGGGCGGTGGCGCGCGGCGGCGGCGGGCACCGCGCGGCGGCGCCGGGGCGCGCGCGGCGCGGCGTGGAGCGCCGGGACGCCTAAATCCTTTCCGAGTAGCCCTGTTCAAACACGTGTTTCTCCCAAAAATTGAATAAAAGTGCACAAGGCAGTGAATAGGAAAGTTGTAGATCTAACTACCCTCTACAACTTTCAAAAAGGCCATATGGTGTTTTTCTCAACGGATTTTGCAGGAACGTCGTGCCAACTTTGAATGTCAGCCTGTTCTGGAAAACAGGGAAATCTGTCTTGCAAGGGGTTTTTCACAATTTTCCACCCAACATTTGAAATGCCAATCTACATGAAAGTTGTGTCCCTCAACAAGATCTACAACTTTCATAAAGGTAGATTTTGAAGTGTTTAGGTGAATTTTGGGGAACGCGGCAAAAGTTCCGGACGACATTCGCTGACGTCAACGGTTAAGCGGGTTTTGACCGTGCCTTTGACCAAGGGTTCACTACGGGTGTGTGTAGGCTTGGTCAAGGGGTTCATCGGGGTTCATTGGCGAGGTTCTCGGGTGATGACCCAGGTTGACCTAGGTTTGACCGGGGTTTGACTGGGTTTGACCCGGCTGATCCGGTCATTAGCGTTAATGACGGTAATTAAAAACCTGGGGCATCACAATCACTCCATCAACCCTCGCAATTCCCGTGATGCGGAACAGCACACGTATTAAACACGTGGCTAATCTAGTTTGGTTGTGCAATAAAGTAAGTCTGGCATAAAGTAAAGTGCTGGAAGTTAGAAAAATAAACCATAGATTCTTATGCCACCTTAAAGAACCCAAAAATTCCCTCTAGGGCCTCTCGATCTAGATCATTCCTTAACGATCCAACAGATTTTCAAAATCCAATCAATCTTGGCAAGTTTTATTGTAAATCATGTGATTAGTATTAAGCTAATCACTCCGGTGCATTCGATCGCTCTGATAATAGCTGTGACAACCCCACCCGAGATAATTTCGTACTATCGCCTAAACCACTCCATTTGGTCATTAAGCGATAATAAAGAAGCACCCCGTTGAGTGTTGCCGGGTTTACACCCAGTAAATCACTTGGAAACACAGAGAGGATCGAACGAATGCATTAAAACTCCCACAAAGGAGAGTCCAGAGTGCCTTACAAATTATCCATCACATCCCCGTAGGGGTCATTATTACAAACATAGTTCTTCGACATGAAAGTAAATGGTTCAGAGTTTTTGATAACAGCGGGAGGTCACTAAACGATACGATCACATCATAGGAGGCTTGTCCATGATGAAATCACTCTTCGTCATCCACCCATTCCAGCTCCCAGCCGGGTGGAAGTTCTCCGGGCCACACATCAGATGCATTACCTGGAACAACATTTATAAAGCAAGGCTGAGTATACTAATACTCAGCAAGACTTACCCGTCTAAAAGAAAGACTTTACCCCTAGTCATGCAAGGCTTTTGGCTTGTGGGTTTGTTTGCCAAAGAGCTACTAAGTAGTGAATCCTTACTTTCACATTTTAACTCAAGTTCTAGTAGAAGTCATCATTACTAAATCAGCAACTATTGCAACCAAGTTGTACAAACAATTAATCAAAGTAATCATCTTCACAAAGTTCCATCATAAGGGATATCATGGCCAGTCGGGTAAGTAGTCTCAGATAACGGTGAGAGGCCGACAATCGATTGATTCATAACCTTGCAAGGTGGACCTAAACACACGGGAGGTGCCCTCACTAAGAGTTCACCAACCAGGCGGTTCCCGTCATTCCTCGGTTTGGGGATAATAGCTCACAGTCTTAAGTACAAGGTTTATCTGGGTTATGCCACAAAGGTCACCCAGCCTCACGCATGCACTCGGGTGGTGAGTCCGGGGTCGCAACCCTAAGAGTAGTGATAGTAAAACCCCGTACCGTCTCATTTGGGTACTAGGCTTATCGTACCCATTTCCGACAAGTGTTTAGTACATTCAAACACTTAGCCCACGAAGCCATTGGACCGGAGCCCAAATCCCATGCTCTTACCACATGAGCAATCCATTTAACATATGGTGATTCCATAAAGAGGATCCTACTCTCGCGAGTGACGAACATCACTCGACTTGTACCGGATCCTTAAGCATAGCAACTAGGGACCTTACATGCTAGTAAAAGATCATAGGTACTTATGGATCATGCAACTAGGGTTTCATTTCAACTCCTGAATGTAAATGCACATACAATAACAAGAATGTAAATTCAGAAGTTTTAAAGAAACACTGGGGTTAATGAATAAATCAGGGCTTGCCTTCGTCAGTACAAGCAGACACACAAACTTCCGGACTTTGGCCCGGGTCTTGCTCTACAGTCACGTAGTGCACGTCTCCTCCTGCTCCCTCGTCCTCGTCGGCCCGCACAAGCGTATAGCTACCGTCGGGGACTTCTACACGGGGAATGCAATGCAGGGGTTAGGAGTGTAATTATTTTAAATTGGTTCACAAACAGCAGCAAACAGTTGCAAGGGGTATGTGGTTGGCCATATTCACCTTAACAAAAGTATTTAAACGTCTTCCCTTTTAAAAGATTAACCTACAAGCCTACTTAATCTTCTCTTTAAGGTGATTGTGTGCACATCTATTAAAGAAACATTTAATTTACAAACAAACAGCAAGGAATTCAATTTCCAAACACCCTTTTACTTTCCTAACACTTTTCCTTAGGTCATGCACTAGAGAGGGTGACTTTTCCCTATTTTCCCTTTTCTAGATTATTCTAGTTTGAGCTTCTTATGCATAGCCAAACATAACCAAGTGATCCGACGAAGACTCATTGGTCCTACAGACCAATAAGGCGTACTCCTGGCCAGCAAGCAAAAGGTTTCTCACCATTGAATAAAATACACCAAGATATGAACATTCCTAGTAGCATAAAAGGAAAATAATGCATGTGGAAATAAATAGGACAGAAATGAGTCCCATCTTTCTCCTACATACTTTCTGGCCCAAAACAAGCTTAAAGAACCCACAAACACACATATGGCCTTTATGAAACATGCTACACCTATTTATGATTAGAAATAAGCATAAATGAGGAAATAATATTTTTAACAGAGATAAAATCATGGTAAATTCACCAAAGGTGATTTTAGCATAAAATGACCATAGCCAGAAGTTGGGCTCAAAAATAATTATGTAACCAGCTACAAAAATCATCTAGGCAGAATTACCAATATCACAAAATAATTTATTCAGGAAGATCCCTTCAGTAAATTTGTGCAAATTTTGGCACAGAGTCTAGGCATACTAGTTACCACAACATATCCAAAATCCAGCTCAAGAGCTTGGGTGGATTTTGCATAAACACCAATCTAATATTTCACATTCCTATTTTTCAAGCAAAAACTAAAACTCAAAAGTATATACATATTTGGAAAAAGTTGTAGTTCTTGTTACACTGAGCACAGAAAAATTGGGTTTGCTATTTTTGAATTTTTCTACGATTTTTAATCGATTTTACAAGGTGCTGGACTAATTCACAAAACAAGGAAGAATCTTCTTGCGCAGGGGACCCTAAAACTTTTGAAATCCTCACAGATATACCCTCGGTCCATTCCTCTCGGGCCCGACGGCGGGAACCAGCTCGCCGACGGCGAGGTGGGGCTCGGCCACGCAAACATGCGACGGGGATCGTCGATTGGTCTCACCTGTGACCGATTCGTGGCGGTGGATCGACCGGTGAGGACTCCGGCGAGCGGCGGCGGCGGAGCAGCGACGGCGCGCCCGTGGGAAGCTAGACAGCGGTGAAGGAAAGGCCTGGGCTCAACCACATGCTGCACGGGGAGCTCCCATGTGACCCAGAGAAGGTGCCAAGCAGGTCACAGGGCTTGGAGAAGTGGCAGATGGGCAAGCTCGACGGCGGCGGTCCGGCGGCGGCCGCGGGAACTCGGGCTCCGGCGAATGGGTGGCTCAGCTTGAACAACACGCAGCTCGGGGAGGTGTTGTGGTACACGGGGAAGGGCTGAAGCTCTTGGGTGCGTGAGGAAAGCGACTCGAATACTGTGCTCACCGAGCGGCGGCAATGGCGGACAGCGGCGGCTCGGGTAGGAACGCGTGCGCGCGAGGGATGGCGGGAACTGGCTTATCAGCACGCGGGAAGGTCGGTTGGGGTAGGTAGGAACGTGTTGGTGCCACTAGGCCGCGTAGGGAGGCCGAGGGCATGGCCGGCGACGTGCGCCGCTCCGGCGGCCAATGGCACGCCGCGGGCGGTGCGCCCGGCCGGCGGATTAGCGCCACCGGCCCGGCCCACTTGCCACGGACGGCACGCACGAGTGCTCGCCGACCGCGCGCGGTGACCGGCGGTCACACCGGCGCCTCGGCGTGCGCGCCCGAAGCGGGTACGACGCGTACGGCGGTGGGCGACGTGGCCGCGCACGACGTCGCGCCTTGGACGCGCTCCGGCGTTCTCGGTGTAAATGTATTTCACTGATTCTGTTTTCAAAATTGCTTTTCTCCAATTTTCCAAACTAAACTGTACCTTAGCGTCTGAAGCAAAGTTGGAGATTAGGGATCCCTCTACAACTTTCACAAAGACTTGTAGGGGTTTTGTTCAATCAATGGAGCAAGAACGCCATGCCAACACGGCTAAAAACTCGGCGCCTGTGAATAGGAACAGGGCACCTTCCAAGGCCTGTTTCATTAAGAATTCCTCCAAATTTCAAATGCCACTCAACAGCAAAGTTGTGTGCCTCAACATTCTGCACATTTTTCTCTTTGGGTGGTTTTGAAGTGTTTAGGGAAATTTTGGAGAACGTGCCAAAGTTCCAGAATGGCATCAAGGGTTAAGGGGATCAAAGGGGTTTTGAGTTAGGGCTTTGACCAAGTGTTGACATAAGGTCCTCAAGGTTAGTTAGAGGAGTGCTTAAGTGGGTCATTAGCACAATTTGTCACTGAGCAAAAACACGGGGTGTTACAGACAGGAGGAGAGGCCCGAGAGGCATGAGGAGAGCCGAGGAGACGCTTCAGGCTCAGGCAGCGGCAGAGGCAGTTATGGACGAGGCAGCACGATAGGATGCTACTCTTGCTGCAGCAGAGGCACCTCTTCCTCAGTACTTTTCCACTGATGACGAGTCCTCCAGTGACGACGAGGAGTTCGTACCTGCTCCAGAGACAGAGCCAGTTTTCAGAGTCCGTCGGTCATACGACGACGAGGCAGGAGGCTCCACTTTGCCAGGCCAGAGAGAGGCTGAGTCACCAGTTCCCACGATCTCAGCTGCTCAGGTGACTCAGCCAGACCAGCTCACTACACTGATCTCGGCTATGGCTGCTCAGACTCAGGCGACTCTCCAGGTACAACAGCAGATGCAGGCTCAGTTCCAGCAAAACCAGGAGTCGCAGCAGGTGATCCTCGAGGGGATCCGTCAGCAGCAGGAGGCTCAGAGGCAGCAGATGCTACATCACCATATGTTGACTTCGCAGATGTTCACGTTCATGTCTGGTTGCCTTGGTCAGCTCTTTCAGCAGTCAGGACTTCAGCTACCTCAGCCCCCTACCACTGCCGAGCTACAGGCTGACCCGACAGCTCCTCTTCCTCCAGCGGGTGGATTCGTGAACGTTCCTCTATCTACTTTCCCACAGACACCTCTACTTCAGACAGGGGCATTCGCGGTACCTCAGACGACGACACCTCAGGCAGCGGTCACCACTTCCTTCCTTGCTCAGCTTCAGATGACCACTCCTACCTCGTCCCAGCTGGTGTCTCCACCTACCACAGGAGCTCTCGTCTTCGAGACACCAGCTCGCACCACTCTGCCTAGTCCACCAGGATCTTCACTGCTTCCGACGTTTACTACACCGAGGGCAGAGGGGTTGGGACAGGAGGACCACTACCTTCGAGCGATCACGGAGCAGATCTCGTCAGCGCTTGCCTCCGACACTGTTCCTCCTGCTCCCGAGGCTACTACAGCTCCCAGCACGACGACTGTCGCACCTCCTCCGCCTCCTCCGGGTTCCTCGTCACCAGCTTGGGACATTCTCGGCGAGGACACCGACGACGATGACGCTTCCGGCTTCTCTGTGCGACCTTCGAGAGTCGTCTCTACTTCGCCGCCAGATACTTCCTCTCCGCCTCAGGCTTAGTCTCCTTTTTGGTGCTTGTTGCCAAAGGGGGAGATAGATAGGGGGAGTAGAGATAGGGGGAGTTAGGGGAGAGTGTAGGTTTTGGAGTTTTTGTAGCCTCTCTCGCTTTTGTGGAGTTTCATGATAAGACATGTATTTGGATGTTGTGTATGTTGATGGTTTACATATCTACTCATGCTTGTGTGTTTACTTAATTCATGTGTGTTTACCGCTTATTCTATTTCATGCATTAGAAGTAGAGTTTATATGCTTTTAAATTCAAATTGTTGTATATCTCTACTCGTGTTGTCATCTATCACCAAAAAGGGGGAGATTGTAGCGATCTAGGCCCTTTCGCACCTTTGGTAAGGGTGTGTTTCAGTGATAAATGACAACCATATGCTTGTGACTAACCTTTGTTTTGAAGCGGATTTCTAATTGGGTTATTGTCATGAGTATTGAATGGAATGAGACCCCTCAATTTGATTTAATGGGCTCAATTCGGTTGAAGACTACAAGGCTAAGGACTTTTTTAGTTCCGAGTGTCACAAAGGAGTTGAAGGACACTTGGATTGCTAGTTTGTAGTTTCGACCGTACTATTAAGAGGGGCTCGTACGCTAGTATCTTGACCATGCACTCAAAAGCCATAAATTATGCACACTCAAGTTCCTTGGATCATATCTAGCTCAGAGAGTTCATGGAAGTAATGTTGAAGCAAAAGAATCGACGGAAAACTCAAAGGCGCTGAATTGGATGAGTTGAAATCAATTTCATAGCGTCGGATGATCCGACGCCCTATATTTAACACGCGTCGGATGAGTTCTGCAGCCAACTGGTTCAAAACGGACCGTCGGATGAACCGACGGTACAGGCATCGGTTCATCCGACGCCTTAGGGTTTGGCTACAGTTCTGGTCAAGGGTCTGGGCTCAAGCATCGGACGATCCGACGCCTTGACCATCGGTTCATCCGACGGTTGCATTTAAATTCAACAGAGACGCGCCAAGACTTCTGCTTCAGCACCGGATGAACCGACGCTTGGATTGATTACACAACGGTTCATCCGACGCCTTGATTCAAATCATACAGTACCGCCCCAAGTGTGGTGCCTTCAGCACCGGACAATGCGACGGGGCGTCGGTGTATAACGTCGGTGCATTATCTGGGTTTCTTGGTTCAACGGCTATATTGGGCGCTGTGAGTGACCGGATGATCCGACGCTAAGCAGGGGGGCACCATCGGTTCATCCGACGGTACAACTTTTTCAGGGGACTTTTCCAATGACTAGCCTCCTTTGCTAGGCCTATAAATAAGTTTCCCTGCCTCACTAGAGCTGCCTTTGCCACTCAGAAGATCTATTGCAGCCTAGGAGAGAAGGAGAGTGTGTTCTTGCCTATTGGGATTTCTCTTCCTCTTCATTGAGGTGTTCTTTCTCAGTGAGCAAGAGTTTCAAGGTGCATCCATTGCTTAGCTGAGTGCTCAGGTCAAGTGAAGGTGTGCGGGCTTGTTACTCTTGGAGTTTGACAGCTCCTAGACGGTCTAGGTGACTTGGGGGTTCTTGGTGAGCTCTTGGAGATTGTGGGAGCCTCAAGACAAGCTTGGTGTACACGGTTCGAGACCCACCATTCCGGAGATGGAGAACGGGTACTCTTAGTGAGCATTTGTGTCTTTGTGACTCAAGGGGGAGCGATACTCTAAGTGACTGCTCCAACGTGGATTAGGGGGAAGCGTCAACTTCTCGATACCACGGAAAAAAATCTGGTCGCCTCTTGTCCATCTTATTTACTTCTAGCACTTACTTTCAGCATTTCAATTCCGCTCTCAAGTTTCTTTGTCTTTGTTCTAACTTGTTTCGCTTGTGTGCTTCATATCTTGCCTAGGTTGTCATATTGCCTCCTAGTGTGATCTTGCTAAGGAAACTTATGATAGTGTGCTCTAGAAGTATGGAAGAACCTTTTTTAGTATGGGCAACACTAGTTGATAGGTTAAGATTTTCGTTTTTTTAGAGCTTGCAAAACAAGTCCCATATTCAACCCCCTTCTATGTGACTAGATCCTACAATAGATCGGTCAGGCACGAAAGGTTAGCAAGTTATAAATCGGCCGATACAATTTTTGCAAACCACTATCCACTGTCATTTTGCAACGAAACCCGACTTTAAAAAACTTTGCCAACCTGAAGGAGAAACTCATAAAGAACACTGTCTCTGTTACGTCTTTCAATTCACTCTTGCCTCCTGCCTGCAACCAACATCATCAATTCAGACATTATTATGCAGTTTTAAAAAACATAACCATGAATCCATGATAGGACATAGGTTTTTAATGGGCTATTCTGAAACTGAAAACAAGCACATACGGAACATGAAGGTAATCAAGTCGACATGAACCGATGAGTAGCTGACTGAACTGTACATCGTGTGCTAGTTCATCAAATGGTTCACCTAAGCTCTTCATGAGAGGTAAATGGCTTGAAGTGCACCATCTGTAACAGTTCAACAGATTTGAAGTACACCAGCTTGTAATTTTGCAGTCGACAAACAAGCAATGTAATCCTGTTGTGCTTATTGCTGTCTCAACAGATCGAACACTTGACCCTAAACATCCAGCAAGTTCTTAATCTGAACATTTACCAAGACAACAAAACTCTCCTTGTGGCCTTTGTCGCAAAGCACCTTGAACTAGACTGCCGTCCACACAAAAGCCACCTTCAGCGTAACACTCAATTTACTAAGTTAAAACAGGAGAAAAAATAGCAGCTTGAAGATAATTTCCATTCGGCAGGTGGCCATTGTTGCATCACATGCTTCTGATTCCTGAACCTGATTTTTTTTTGAAACAAAGGGAAGAACCTGAAATGCCCAATGATAGTTTCTACTACCCGAGGAGGAGCTGTCCTATTGTCAGATTGATGTGTTGGTTGTTGGGCCTTTCTCAATGTACTCGGATTGAATTTGAATGTTCAGTGACTCCTGCAATCACCCACATAGATTCAGTTGAGCGCACACGGCACACAATTTTCAATAACTGAGACTTTCCCAATTTAACAGACTATATAACAAAGGTTTTCTAACGCATAATCTTCGTTCAAGCGTCCAATATTTCCAACACCGTCAGTCACTGCTTGAATTTGGCATTTCGGCCTTGAGCAAGCAAGCTTGTTCGGTTGTTCCTAATAATCTCTGTTGCTAACTTGTTCGGCACTTCGGCCCAGGAATGGCCGAATCAAATCAAAGTTCGGCCTGCATAAGGGGTCGGCCCGACAAGGCCCGTTAAGCCCCCCCAACGCCGCCGCGTATATAAGCCCCCACCCCGGCTCCCCCGCGGCCCCGCCCCGACCCTGAGTTGACCTAACCCTAATCCCCCCTCCCGCAGCCGTAGGCCGCAGCCGCAACTTGCAAATTGCAATCCCTAGATCTAGAGCCATCACCGCCGCGTCGGTGTCGCCGCCTCGCCGTCGCCGGACTCGAGCTCGAGTACTTGGCCTCTCCCGCTCTCTGTCGCCCTCGGTCCTCCTCCCTCCTTCTCCAGATCTCGACTCCCCTTCCCCTCCCCTTCCTCCCGTCGCCGGAATCAACCTCTCTGCCGCTCGGGTGCTCGGTGCTCCGGTAGCTCAAGCTGCACCGCCGCAGGTAAGGTAAGGTGCTCCGGTCCTCTACTCCTATCTTCTATTCTCTTTCTCTTATGTCTTCTGTGATATTGTCTTCTGTGATTGAGTGATTCTTCTGTGATTCTGTTTGATATTGTCTTGTAGGACGACGTCGACGATGTTGTCGTGCTCGTGCGTGTGTGGCCGCCGCCGTTGAGGAACCTGAGGAGCCCGAGGCGCTGAGGACTAAGGTGGCTGGAGATGGATACTGATACCCCGACCTCCGACACACCTTGGACCTCTGAGGAGGATGCTGGTCGTCGGCGGCGGGTTGGCGCTATCACCGGCATCATCGACCTTTCTGGTGACGGGTGTGCTACTGATGATGGTGGCCGGGGCCGTCCGGCGCCGGCACCCCGTGCCGGTGCCGAGGGGCCGACGCCCACTACTATTGGTGTGGCTGTTGGCAGGAAGAGGAAGGCCACCTCTAAGGTATGGCTTGATTTCGATGAGATGTTCACCATCAGGAACGGTAAGAAGGTCAGGTATGGCGCTAAGTGCAAATACTGTGGTACTGAATACTCTGGCAAGTCTTCTAGTGGTACTGGTCATTTGAAAAGGCATGCTCTTGTTTGTGGGAAGAAAAAACAAACTGATCGTATGTCTCAATCTCTTTTGAAGTACAACCCTGATGGTTCTATCCATCATTGGGAGTACAAGGAGTCTGTTGCTCGTATTGAACTTTGTCGCTTGATAGCTAAAATGGATCTGCCTTTAGGTTTTGGTGAATCTAATGCTTTTGAAGAGTATATAACTCGTGCTTATAATCCTAGGTTTTCTAAATCCTCTAGGCAAACCACCACCAGAGATTTTGTGAAACACTTTGATGACTGTCGTGCTAAGCTTAAGGGTACCTTGTTGTCTTCTGTTTCCTCTGTTTGTCTTACTTCTGATATATAGTCTGGAAATGCTAAGGAGGATTATATAAGTGTGGTTGCTCACTTTGTTAATGCTGATTGGGAGTTAGAAAAAAGATTGCTTGCTTTGAGATTGATTGATGAATCACATACTGGTGTCTTTGCCATTGCCGAGCGTATATCCATGGTTGTTGAGGAGTATGATTTAACTAATAAGATCTTTGCTATCACTCTTGACAATGCTTCTTCTAACTCTTCAGCCATGGATATATTGTCTCCTATTTTTTCTGGTTACATATTAGCTGCTTTACCCCCTGATGCAACTGAAGATGTGGTAAAAGAAGAGCGTTCTCTTTTCATGCATCAACATTGTGCTTGCCATATTAAAAATCTTATTGTTAAATCTGGCATGAAAAGATTGAAGCCATACATTGAAGATTTTAGAACTGCTATATCATTCTTGAATTCATCTAACCAACGCATTGCTGCATTCAAAAGCTTTTGTGCATGCAATGCTGTGCGTCCTCGTAAGTTTGGTTTGGATATGGATGTTATATGGAACTCTACCTACCTAATGCTCAAGCATGTTGTGCCATATCGTAGTACGTTTTCTACCTTCATCCAAACTCATCATCCTTTTCGTAATGGCTTGCCCCCTCGCTCACCGATAACCACCGGTATGTTGCTTAGAAAATATTGCAATTTCTTGAACTATTTTATGACTCAACGATTGCTCTATCCGGTGTTTATTATCCTACATCTTCTCTAATGTTGCATCATGTACTTGAAATTGCTGCACATCTGCATGAATATGGGAATGATGAACTGCTTAGACCTGTTGTTGTACCTATGAAAGATAAGTTTTTAAAATACTGGAGAAAAATACCTATGCTATATGCCTTTGCTTTTGTTTTGGATCCTAGAGCTAAGATGAAAAGCTTGCATAATATTCTTTGCTTGTTATCTGACCATACTGGTGTAGATTACTCCAGGTTCCCAACTGAGGTGCGAGGTAAGTTAACAAAGGTCTTTGAAAGGTATGAAACTAAGTTTGGTGATGCTCGCTTGCATCGACCCCAACGACAAGAAGTGTGTCTTCCGGTAAGAAGAAAATGGCTTGGAATAAAATTTTCTTCTTGCCGATGTTGGTAGCTCTTCTAGTTGTGGTCCTTCTCCATTGGGAAGGAGGACGGTACTTCTTTTCCATCTCCCCGCAACTCTTTCGGAGCCGTCCTCCTACCTTGACAAGGATCGCGTCGTCCGGTACGACGAGGAGTTCAACATTCTTAATTGGTGGCATGAGCATAAGCGAACTTACCCCCGTTCTTTCTTTACTTGCTAGAGATGTGCTAAGCGTACCTGCTTCCACAATATCATCTGAGTCTACTTTTAGTCTTGCTGGCAGGGTAATTGAAGAGCGGCGATGACGGTTGACAAGTGAGATGGTGGAGGTGTTGTCTTGCTTGAAGGACTGGGAGCTTGCTGATGCTCATCTGCAGCACAATGTCGAGAAGGAGACCAAGGAGCTGGAGTTGGCTTTTGACAATATGTACTTAGATGAAGATGCTGCTGCTGCTCGGAGTTGAAGGAGCGAGGACAAGGACTCTGCTGGGTGCTGGCTGTCTGTCTATCCCTTTCATTTAGTACTGCTACTGCACTATTTATGTAATGGACATTATGTAATTGCTAAGACTTTAAGAACTATATAGCTGGGGGCTGTACTCTTTTCCTTTCTAGGGTTTTATCTCACGAGGTGTGAGTTTTACCTAGGAAGGTTTTTAACGAGGCAGCCCCAATAAAACAGCTCCCAAATTTAAACTTTTATCTATGTCTTGGTGTGAATTTGTGATTTGTGAGTTGTGAATTTGTGAGTTGAGATTTGTGAATATGACTGTGTTAGTGTGTTAACAGAGATCTTTGTTTTTTTCTGAGTCTATTGACAGTATTCTTGGTGTTGTTTAAGCGGGTCGCCCGGCCTGTTTGGCCTGACGGGCCGATGGCCTGGCACGGCCTGCGTAAGAGCCGTGTAGGCCAGGCCTGGGCCGACAGGTCGGCCTGCCGGCGCCCGCCCGGCACGATTATTACGCCGGGCCTATGCAGGCCGGGCCAGGCCGGGCCGCCCGTTTGGCCATCTATAATCGGTGGCCTCTCCGCGGTGCGACACGTCACTGTCGGCGAGGCTCCCGCGGCGCGCCAGACATTTTGCAAAAAGCCCCTTCGGTTTGATACAAATCATGAATTTGTCCAGCACGTCTACATCGCGCAGCAACCACGTTCATACGTTTGTCACATACACCCTTCAACTCAAGTTTGTTTCTACGCGAAGAAGCAAAAATTCGAGGTTGGTATCATTCTTACAAACACACCCCCATCCTGATTTTTGCGAACACCGCCTCCCACCACCCTACCCCCACCTAATACCCCACCCACCACCTCACCCCACCTAATCTCACTCCCCTCCCCCGTCGCCCCCTCTCACCCGTTTCTCCTCACCACCGCCGCCCCGCCAGTCTCCGCAGCCTCCCCGAGCTCCCCAACGCCCTCCCCCTCCTCCCGAGATTCGCTGACGGACCCAACGGTGCGCTCGAGGGAACTCGTTTCGACGGCGGTGGAGCTCAAGGGAGGCCTCGATTCGCCATGCCAGCGGCCTCCTCAAAGCGGAGGAGCTCCAGCTCCAAGCGGCGCAGGTTGCCGACAAAGCTCCAGTGAGCTTTGGGAATCTCCCATGACCGGCGAGGTTGGCCCACAGAGGTTCGGCGGCGGCTCGAGCACAGGGCCATAGAGGATCTCCTCAGCACCGCAACAGCTCCGCCTTCCTCAGCTCCTTGCAGCGGCTCCTCGTGGCCCGATGCAGAGCCCGATCTGGAGCCGGAGGCGGTGGCGGTGGCGGCGGTGAACTGCTCCTGCACGAGGTCCAGAGCCTGTGGCCGGCGAGCCTCGCGGCAGCGACGTCCTCAGATCCTGCTCGCTGGCGGCAGCCTCTCCTCATGGCTAGGACCTCTCATCGCTACGGTGCAGAGGGTCAAGGCTCCCAGGCGGCGCCACACTTCATTCGTGCAGGGGTGCGCTCCCCATCTTCCTCTCTGCCGATGCCGAGGGACTGGGACGGCCAGTCCCATCGGCACGTGCTCCTGGGCTTCGATGGCTGCGTGTAGATCTGTGAACTCCACTTCTTGGACACATCTTCCTCTTCTTCTGCTGATTCGGATTTGTCAAGTGCTAGATGATGTGTGTGTTCTTGTTGCCCAGGTGCAGGTGCAGAGGCGACAATGGCGCCGGTGACATAGGCTTGGAACAGCCCATCGTTGCAGGAAGGTGAGTTGCCTTCCTCGCTTTGATTTGGTGGTGTGAATGTGCATTGGCTGCATCTGATGCTCTTCTTCTTTGTGCCTGCAAGGAGCTTCTTTGTGCCTGCAGGGAGCCTACAGGATATGCATGGGAGTATGGGACATAACTTCAGATAACTATATGTCATTTTATGGGCAATTAGTTCAATGCTTGTAGGAACATATGCTTGGGGTATAATTTCAGAAAGCTATTGCAATTTTTCAATTTAGTTATGATTGTCTTATCCTGTATGCATTTAGGTGTCCCTAAGCTTTTGTTTACATGAATTGCATTTCAGATTCACCTGAAACAGAGCTCCCATTTATCCAAACTTGGGTGCTTGCCTAAAGTTGGAATCAATGACGCTCAAAAAAGTTATATCCTCTGCTGCTACTAAAAAATGTTTCACAATGACCTACTTCACAATTGCACAATTACTTAAAACAAAACATTTTTTTGTGTGAAATTGATGGATTCATGAACCTTAGTTGTCCAGTGCCCGAGAGGGTTGAAGTGACATTTCTCTGCAATATTCTGAAAATGAACAATTGGAAGGATAAAATAGTTTAATTTTTCAAAAGCTCTTTATAAATTTGTAAATTGCTCTTTTTTCCATATGCTTATCTAATTCCTTGCTATGTAAAGAAATTGTTGACAGTTTCTCAAATCGAGGAGCTTTGCTTAGATCATGCCCCAGACTGTTCTGAGCGAATTCAGGAGATTGTTGTGTTTCTTATCTAAACTGAAAGCCTCTCAAAGCATTGAGTCGTTATTAAATGCCAAAGAGAGACCACCGCGTGTTCCTTCTTTAACCAGTGATTGTGATGTTTGTTTTAGTTTTTTTACTGTGTGTATGGTTTAATATAATGTGATGTGGGATTTATTCATCTAGCTTTATCTATTTATTAATTACTAGGCAACAAGGTTGCAAGCTCTAGCTATCTACTGCTGAATATGAGTCTAATTCATATGGTAGATTAACATTATGCGATGTGGAATTAATTGACTTAGCTTTGGCTTTGCAGTTAGCAAGAGTCATTTTTAGACTTGTTCTTCTCCCTGTCAGTCTTAATGTTGAATTACAGGACTTCAATTGATGGCATGCAGTGGGCTTCCTGCATTCCCTTGTGCTAGAGGTGAACTGTAAGACGACATTGAAATGTCAGTTTCTTGAGGGGCCTCAAGTTAGTTCAGAACTGAGTTTGATGACATTGAAAGGTTGGTTTTGTGTAGGATTGATCCAATTGAAATGTTATGTTATCAGAGGTAAAATTTGAGAAACTTAGTGTTTATGCCTTAAAATTTTCTGCCTATGTTTTATAGGCTTTGCTTGCAAACTAAGAAAGCAATATCAACAATCCCTCTTAAGAAGCACCATAGAACAATAATCTATCTGAAAATGATTGTAATTATACATGTGCCAATCTGCTTGATGTTATGCTGGAGGCAAAAATAAATTTTTCAATGTGTTCCCCAAAAAATCGCATTGTGTAAAAAATTGCATGAGTGCATTCACATATCCACAGTCTGACTTTCTCTTTGGATTTCTTACATAATATGAAGACCGCACAACATAATGGAGCACAAATGAAAAACCCAAAATTCACGTCGTCGAGAACATGAATTGCGGCTTCTGCTCATCCGCGGCTCAAGAGGTGCATCGGTAAGGTAAATCAATCCAGAACTGTTGCGAGTCCTTTGGCTCTTGATTAACTAATTTTGGTCCATTTGCTGCTAGCAATCATTTTGATTACTGCTAGCTCAAGCAGCCCTGCCAGCAAACTCATATAAAGAGAAGTGAAGAATTGCTACCAATTGACTTTTTTCTTACAAAATTCAATGTATATTCTGCTGCTGCTCTATGTCGCATTACAGACTTGAACAAACTTGTGTGTTCTTTTACTTCTTTTGTTACATATATATATGTTGGATGAGGGTAATTAATTAAGATAAACTGAGTTTCTTATTGTTTACTTTAAAACTCGATGTGCATTGCCTGTTGCTTATGAAACTGTGTCCTATCTTATTTTCCTGCAGCAGACATGGTGGTATGTTCAGCCACTTGGTTCCTAAATCTAATTGTATTGTTCCATTTTCTCACAGGATCTGTTATTTACAAAGAGGAGCGGTGTAAACGTTGAGAGACTGGTATGGAGTTTGAAATGGTCATTTGGTGAGAGCTTAGTTTGCTGAGTGTAGTTATGCAAGCCTTGCATTTTAGTGATTAGATTTGCAGTGGATATATCCCAATTTGTAAGGTACATTTCTCTTATGTGGAACAGTAATCCCATTTTTATTCTTAAAATATTTTTTTTGGTACACAAGGGTTGGAAGGGAGGAATGCACAACTGATTCTGAAGAAAGAAGGCTGAAGACTATGGTTCACATTTTTTCTTACCATGTGCAGTATAGAAAATTATGTGCAAAATTAGAAATCTTTTTTTCTTGGTGTAAGAAACTCCGTCTGTTGGATAAAAGCTTTGTAATGATAATGTGTAAACCTTTGAATGGTAATCTTTAACTCTGGACAACTATGTGACCATAATTGACATCTTGTCACACATGATGAAAATTCATACTCATGAGTTGACAATTGTGATAGGATGTTTATGCATCTGTCATTTGAGCTTGAGCTGGAACAAGTGATTGTTGCTCTAAGATTTATTTGCATTTGATTGTTAACATGATAGGGCGCGCATCGCGTGCCAAATGTTCCAGTGGGACAAACGGTGACGGCCGCTCCGCCCGCCCGCAGGCACCACCAAACCTATCCTGACCCGATCTGCCAGAGCGCCGCCTCTCGTCGCCGCGCGTGCGGCGCGGCGCGGCGTCGCCAACCGGATCGGCCGCTCCGCCCGCCCGCAGGCACCACCAAACCTATCCTGACCCGATCCGCCAGAGCGCCGCCTCTCGTCGCCGCGCGTGCGGCGCGGCGCGGCGTCGCCAACCGGATCGAGGTGGTGCCGTGCTGGGATCCCAATGGCACCGCCACCGGGTCCGGGAGCCACCGCCACGCCGTCGCCGACCGTTGGGCGTCGCTGCCTGGAGATCTGGTCCGCCTCGTCGCGTCGCGTGTGCTGGCCGGCGACCTGCTAGACTACGCCGCTTCCGGCCGTCTGCACCGGCTGGCGGTCCGCGGCCGCGAGCCACGCCGGCCGTCGCCGACTGTTGGGCGTCGTTGCCTGGAGATCTGGTCCGCCTCCGTCGCCGACCGTTGGGCGTCGCGGCCTGGAGATCTGGTCCGCCTCGTCGCGTCGCGTGTGCTGGCCGACGACCTGCTAGACTACGCCGCTTCCGGCCGTCAGCACCGGCTGGCGGTCCGCGGCCGCGAGCCACGCCGGCCGTCGCCGACCGTTGGGCGTCGCTGCCTGGAGATCTGGTCCGCCTCGTCGCGTCGCGTGTGCTGGCCGGCGACCTGCTAGACTACGCCGCTTCCGGCCGTCTGCACCGGCTGGCGGTCCGGTGCCGCCTCCCCTCGCGGCCGCGGCGTCGTCGACCCGCGCTTCCACCCGCGCTGCTGGATGATGCTTCCCGAGGGCCAGCCTGCGCCCCGGCCACCCCGACCTTCGCTGGTACATCCGCTTCCTCAACCTCGACACGGGGACCCTGGTTCGCGCCCACCTCCCGCACTTCGGTGACCACTGCGCCATCGATTCTGTCGCGCCAGACAAATATCAAGATCAGAAGCCTTGCAGATCCTGTCTCTGCTTCTGTTTCCTTCAGTGCTGGAGCCATCACTGTCATGCTGGCGCTTCATGAGGTACACCGGCGTGTAGCCTTTGCTACCACCATGGACCGGCAATGGAATGTGTCAAGCTGGACGTACCAGTCAGGATTTCCTCCACCTTTTTCATTCCGGGGCAAACTGTACATCACGTGCTATGCGCTATACAGCCCCACCTTGGAGATTTTACAGATTGACCCACCTGTTAGGGAAGGGGGTGGAGTAGGCTCAAGTTATGTGCTACACCCTCCAAAGTTGATGGCCACAGTCCCTGAGGGCAGTCTCATCAGGCCTATCTATCTGGTAGAGTGTGACTCAGAGAGATCCTGCTGCTTGGCCACAAAAATTTCTGCATGTCGCAGATTGTTGTTTTCAAGCTCACCGATCTTGTCTTTCAAAGGTGTACCCCGATAACAAGCATCGGAGGCAATACTTTGTTTGTCTTAGAAAAGAGCTTTAGTGTCGCCTCTAAAGCACTACCTAACCCTATGGGTGACTGTGTCGTCCATCCAACAGAACACAATCCTGTGCAGTACCACCTCATTAGTGGCACCTGGTCGTCAGCAACCGATCAATGCAGCATGTATGGTTCTGCACCGGGTCCTTGTAGCCTCATCCACCTCATCTACAACTGTTGCATTCACAATCGATGGTATTTACATTCTTCCTATCTTTTTTTGTCCTTGTTTCAGTTTTCTTTGGGCTAGCTAATGAGTTTCACATTATGAGCTTGTAGGAGCATAATGCAACATTTCATAATGTGAACAAGATAAACGCAAACTCCTACAATCAGGGGAAACCCGCTTAAACTCGTGAAAAATAAACGCAAACGAACCTAAACACGAGCGCAAACAAGCCCACGGACCCCCGGCCCGTCAGGCAATCGGCCCAGCCACCCTCGGGCGGAACTCCGCTCCGCTCGAGGGGTACGACACCGCCCCGGTACAAATCCGCCTCGCTCGTGGGTCGGTCGCCCCCTCGAGTGAGGTTCCGTCTCGCTCGAGGGTCGGACGACCCTCGAGAGGGACTCCGCCTCGCTCGAGGGCTGGACGCCCCCTCTCGTGCGAGGCCCCGCCTCGGTCGAGAGCCAAGCGCCCCCTCGAGCGAGTTTCCGCCTCGCTCGAGGGGTTCACAGGCCCACCGCCTCCATGCCTGCTCCTCCGGCAGGGGCATTTAATGCACTGACACTTGCAAAGCGCCAAGTCAAAGGAGAATCCACACCACTACGCGCTGGGAATCAGGCCCCGGCACTGCTCCGCCAACTCCCGTGGCGCGGCCATCCCCGCCACTGTGCGACGATGTGCGGCGTGGTCAGCAGCCGCCTCGCGACACTGTACCACCCACTCCGGTACGGCCGGCGCACCGCACCCTCGAAAAAGGACGGCGGAACCCTCGAAGGAATGACGCACGACTACTCCGCACCCGCACGGGACGACGTCGTGACGTCATGCTAGTGGGAGCAGTCACCTCCGTCGCCATCAGCCCTGTGCGACCATCCCCGCCACCGCGACGCCATCCCGGTCGCTGCATCTCCATACCCGACGCTGTTGAAGCATGAGGCAACGGGACGCCGCCACGCCGACCACTGTGCCTTCTACGGCCTCATGTCAACGGCACCCTCGAGCCCTCATGCGGACGGCCCTCGAACGGGCAACCTCTACACCACCCCCCTCGAAGCCGCTCCTGGAGACGCACAGGACACGCCATGACGCCCCGCCAGAAGCGAGATTCGCCGGGATGACCGTCTACTCCATGACACTGTACGCCACGCCCCCACACGTAGCTAGAACAGTGTGGCATGCTTGTAAACTGCCACCTCCTTGGCCTACAAAAGGAGGGGCAGTCCCCTAGCCACCGGGGGGGCGACGGATAGCGAACACTCAGCACGCTTTCTGCCTTCACCACGATATTGACACTTGCCTCAATCAGTAACTCTGGGACCTGGAGGCCCGACCTCCTCTCCCGCCTCGCTTGTAGCCCCCCTCTACGAGCACCACGGTGCAACGCAATATAGTGCCCCGAGCATACCACTGCTGGACGTACGGCCCCCGGCCGGAACCAGGATAAAAACTAATGTCACTAGTTGGTTAGCGCCGGCCATCGAGAGATAGATCTCAGCGCTTCTTACTAGTTAGTGTCGGGACTACTTTCCGCACCGACAGTTGGCGCGCCAGGTAGGGGGACACGCGCGCTGAAGATTAGCTCCCACCAGCAATCTCGATGGTGATCCGCACCGAGTACCAGGGCCAGAGGTATTCCATGGGCAGCTCGAACCCCCTCCCAGCCGGGTTCGAAATCCGGTTCGGAAGCCTGAACTTTCAGGCCAGGGAACGACTACCTCATGCGTATCACCAACCGCGACGAGCTTCGCTCGCGGCGGTCGACCGGGCCAAGACCGCTCCCCGTCGCGCCCGCCGGCCGATGCCCCGTGCCCGCCCAAGCGGACGCGCGGGCCCTCGAAGCACCTCGACGTCGTCGACGCTCCGTCGGCGCTCTCGACAGAGCGGACGGAACGACGACGGGCCGCACGCGTCGCCTCGCAACACGACGCGATCACCGGCGAGACAAAGAACCGTTCCAACAGGGGGGGTGCGGTTTCCGGCCGCGGTTCCCCCCTCGGCTTGCGAGGCACCGCGATGGCGCACGCCTCGTCCGCCGGCACACCGATGTGGCGGCGCGCGAGGGCCGTCCCCGGCCGCCACATACCGGCGGCTGGGAACCTCACCGCCACCACCGACGACGAGTCGTACCACGGCTCCACCAGCGAGCTGCCACCCGCCACTTCGCACGGGTACGCGGAGTGGGACTTCTCCGGCGTGCCGGACCCAGTGATGTTCCAGCGGTTTCTCGACGCCGCACACTACTGGTTCGGCTACTCCGACAACTCCAGCGCCGGGAGCTACGACCCCGCGCGGGAGTGCTTCGTCGTGCTCACCAACGACCAAGTGAACGCCGCGAACGCGGCGGAAGCCGACGACTGAGAGGTTCCCCCCGGCCCGGGAACTGGACCGCACCAGGGTGCGGGGCCGAGCGCACCTCCCCCCTCGCCGCCGAGGGGTGCCGACATCAACGCGCAGCTGGCCCAAGCACACGAACTCGAAGCCAAACTCGCGGAGGAGTACCATGTGGTGCGGCTACTTCGTGCCTCCATCGCCGGGGAAGCCTCCGCGCGCGGCGAGCATGCGCGCGAGCTGGGCAAGCAAGCCCGCGAGCGCATCAACACCGACTTCGACGTTGACAACCGAAACACGCCCCTGCGAGCGAGCCAAAAACTCATCGCTGTCGTGACACTACTGCGGGCCATGCCCGCTCCCTCAACGCCCGAGGCGCGGAACCTGCACCGCGAGGCATAGGCGCTCATCGAGCAAGCGACCGTGCAACAGGACGAGAGCTCGGCGTCCCGCATTCGCCAGAAGGGGAGCGTGCGGGGCGACGGGGGCGCACAAGGTCCTGAGGCGTCAGTACACGCGGGCGGCGCGGCGGGGCGGCCCGGCAACCAAGGACGCACGCCGGTCAAGGAGCGGATCCTTGACACGCGCGGGCGAGGGTTCAAGACGGCGACGCTCGCAACGTCATCAACGCCCGCGGACGGGCAATGCGGAGATGCGGGCGGCGGCAGGCTACCACCCGCGGTGAGGTGGGCGCTGCGGCAGCTGAGAGGACCGCTCACCGACGCCGGAACCCCCGGAAACCCGTGTGTTCAGCCGGGAGATCCGCGCGGCGAGCTTTCCTCAACGCTTCCATCAGCCTACGTTGATCGACAAGTACACGGGGGAGACGGACCCCCCGTGTATGGCTCAACGACTATTGCCTGGCATGCCAGCTGGGCGGAGCCACCACCGACGAGGTCATCATCTGCAACCTGCCGCTACACCTCGTCGACTCGGCACGGACGTGGCTCGAGCATCTGCCGGCCAGCAAGATCCACGGCTGGGGCGATCTAGTCTGCACCTTCGTGGGGAACTTCCAGGGGCGTACGCGCGCCCTGGGAACTCCTGAGACCTGCGTGCGTGCACCCAGAAGCCCGGCGAGTCACTCCGGGACTTCATACGACGCTTCTCCAAGCGCTGCACAGAGCTCCCGAGCGTGGCCCAGTCCGAGATCGTACACGCCTTCCTCGAGGGCACGACCTGCCGGGACCTCGTGCGCGAGCTCGGGCGCAGCCCGCCGGTCGACTCCAACGAGCTGTTCGACATCGCCACTAGCTTCGCTTCTGGCGAGGGGCAGTGGGGGCCATCTTCGACGGGAAGAAGGGCAAGCGCGTGGACGACGCGCCCGCGGAGGGCAGCAAGTCCAAGGAGCCCCAGCAGAAGCACAAGTGGGGCAAGAAAGGCAAGAAGCCGCGCCGCGACGCGTGCACGCCGGGGCGCGACGACGACGGGGACGAGGCCCTCGCTGTCGATGCAGCTCGAAGGGGCCCTCGAGCGGCCCCTCGAGGCCCCGACGTGTTCGATGACATGCTGAAGAAGCCCTGTCCGTACCACAAGACGTCAGTCAACCACACCCTCGAGTAGTGCGACCTGCTCAAGAGATACTACAGCCGCGCCGCTGTGAAGGATGGCGAGGCCAAGAAGGATGGGGGTGATGCGTGCCCATCCCTTAGGGGCGCAAGCTCCTTCGAGATATCCACGCGGGCGTATGCGGCCACCACGCGACGCCACACACCCTCGTGGGCAACGCGTTCCGCCAGGGCTTTTACTGGCCTACTGCGCTCGCTGATGCCAGCGAGATCGTGTGCACCTGCGAAGGGTGCCAGTTCTACGCCCGCAAGACCAACCTCCCTGCGCACGCCCTCCAGACAATCCCTGTCACATGGCCCTTTGCCGTGTGGGGGTTGGCCATCGTCGGGCCTTTGCGGAAAGCGCCCGGGGGCTACACCCACCTACTGGTTGCCATAGACAAGTTCTCCAAGTGGGTCGAGGTGCGCCCGATCACGAACCTCAGGGAAGAGCAGGCCGTGACGTTCTTCACTGACAACATCCACCGGTTTGGAGTGCCCAACTCCATCATCACCGACAACGGGCCCCAATTCACGGGCAGAAAGTTCCTGGAGTTCTGTGACAAGTTCCACATCCGCGTCGATTGGCCGGTCGTGGCGCATCCACAGACCAACGGTCAAGTGGAGCATGCCAACGGCATGATCCTACAGGGTCTCAAGCCCAGGATTTTCGACAGACTGAACAAGTCCGGTCGTAAATGGCTCCAGGAGCTACCAGCGGTTGTGTGGAGCCTTAGAACCACCCCGAGCAGAGCCACGGGATTCACCCCGTTTTCCCTTGTCTATGGCGTGGAGGCCGTTCTCCCCACGGACTTGGAATATGGGTCGCCTAGAGTTGGGGGCTACGATGAAGGCACCAACCAGCGAGCCCGCGAGGACTCGCTGGACCAACTGGACGAGGCCCGCACCGTGGCCCTGATGCACTCGGCAAGGTACCAGCAGGCGCTGAGGCGCTACCAGGCCCGGAAGATACGTCGCAGAGACCTCAACGAAGGGGACCTAGTCCTAAGGCTACACCAAGATAATCGAGGTCGCCACAAGTTATCGCCCCCATGGGAGGGACCCTACGTCGTGGTGAAAGTACTCAAACCCGGCACGTACAAGCTGGCCAATGAGGACGGTGAAGAACTCACCAACGCTTGGAACATCCAATAGCTACGTCACTTCTACCCTTAGAAAGGATTTCTAAGTTATTTTTGTAATTTACATACCCAACACCCCAGTTGGCTGTACAAATGTAAACTCTTTCGAATTAATAAAGTCAAAGGGTAACTCGGCTTTCCCCAGAAAACCAAGTCACCTTCGGGGGCTACTACGGGGGGCAGCACCCCCCCCCAAAAATGGTCCCATTTTTTCACAAAAACCCGCAAACACGCTAAGTACGACTCGACCTGAGCCTCAGGCAAATTCAGGCAGGGCGCAAGCGGCCAGGTGGGAAAGACGCGCGAGGCGGAGATAGCCTACGCCTTCGGGAGGATACGACCCTTCTCCCTCGCCTCTGGACCAGCGGGCTACTCGTGGAATCGAACCTCCCCAACTCAAATTTGTCTAGGCGAAGGAAAAGAGCGATGAAACAGCGTGACAAGCGAAATAAAACGCATTACTTCAATTTACAAGATGTTTCAAACAAGCAATTGTTTATTACATGGCCACACGGCCTGAATGCTAATACTGAAATGATAAGGGCACGAACGCCCAACTACTTTCAGGCTTGAGGGCCACCCGCCACGGGAGCGTCTGGGAACAAGAAGTTGGTGAAGTCCTCGGTGAGCATATCAACGGCAGTGGTGGCGAGTGCATATGCACGGTCCATCACCACCTCATCCTCGACGCCGACCGGGACGACGTAGCCCGAGGATACGACCTCGAAGTCGACCTAGTAGTGCGACGCCACCATGCTAAGGGCCTCTTGACGCCCAGATGAAGGGCGCGACACATGCGCTAGGAGATGTGCCCGCCGAGGGCGCCTAGGCGACTCGCCAGCGAGCTCCCGGCCTGCGCCTCGCCTTCCTCAACCTCCTAGCAGACCTCGAGGGCGGCAGCCCGCAACTCCTCCAACTCCTATTGCGAGGATTTGTAGGCTGTCTGCACAGCCTCGGCCTGGGTGGTCATATTCCCCAGGGCGGTCCGCAGGCCTGAAACCTAACGACAAAGAAACAAAAGTCGGGAGCGGATCCCGAGCAAGCCAAATCGACGAACGAAAAGGGGCGAAATGCAACTCACCTTCGACCTGCTTCCTCTCCGAGTCGAGGGCCTTGCGCTCTTCCTCGGCCTCTCGCCGCAAGTCACGGACCGTGGCCTCTTACTCCTTGAGGGACTGGCGCAAGTCCTCGTGTGAGATGCTGAGCTGCACCAGCTCCCCGTTAAGCCGCGAGACGTCGTCGTCCCGCTGCTTAAGGGTTGCCTGCGCCCCCTCGAGCGCGGCGCGCTCTTGCTGAAGCCGACCCTGCACCTCTTCGCGCGCTAGGTGTTCCCGCTCGAGGGCAGCCCGAGCCTCAACGAGGGCATCCTGCTGGAGTTGGACCTCTGCCTGCTGGCGCGCGGCCCACTCCTGCCAGAGCTGCTCCTCCACCGACGCGAGAGACGTGGCCTTCTCGGCCACGCTCGTCCTTAGCTCCTCCGCCTCCTTGGCCTTCTCCTCGGCCTGGCGTTGCCAAGCGCGCGCTTCCTCGAGGGTCGCGCGATCTTGTTGAAGCAGGGGACGAACCGAGGCCACCTCAGTCTCCCACTCCGCCGCCAGAGTGCGCGCCCTCGCCAGATCTTCCCTCGCCCTCTGCAGCGCCTTGTCCCGGTCCACGAGTGCAGTCTGCACCTTCTCGACGGCGGAGGCCCCCTCCGCGGTCTGAGCTTCCAACTCCAGGAGCTAGTCCTACAGGGCTTCCACCCGGTATGCCAGCCACCCGTCGCCTGTCCTCAGGGCCTCGACGAGGGCATCGAGAGCGTCGCGCTGCTCCCGGAGCCGGCGGAGCTTGGAGCTCATCTGGTCGAGGGCGTCATACCTCTCCCTGGCCCAATCCTCCAATTCCTGTTGCCGGCGGATAAAAACCAAGGGGCACAGATCAGGGAAGGCGCAGACGCGGAAGAAACGAGAGGGGAAGAATCACAAGACTCAACGAACAACCGCATACCTGGAAGACGCACCATGCAGGACCGCTGTGGATCCGCAGCGCCTCGTTCAGCGCCCGGTTGAGCGAGGCGCCGTGGTCGCGGAATTCTCGCCACGCCTCTGCTCGGCCGGCCGGGCATCGGCGAAGTGGGCCGGCGGTGTGATGGCGCGTTCCCCGCTCCCCGCTCCGCGCGCGCCGCGGCGTCATCCGAAGCCGGGGAGGACCGCGTGCGACGACGAGGCCTCGGTGCGTCCGCCGGCGCCCCGACGTCACGCGGCCATTGTCCCTCACCACGAGCGCCCCCACCGGGAGCTCGGGGGCTGGTGCGGGCAGGCTCCCCCACTGGTCCCATCTGGGCAGCGAGGTGTCGTCGTCCGGGACCTTCACCACCACCGCCTGACTGCCGCCGACCGGCCGGCGCCGGCGAAATCGACGGCGCGGTGACCGCCGTGGTCATGACCGCTGTCGTGGCCGCCGCACCGGCCGCGGCTCCGCGGCCGCAGCCACACTATGCGGAGCCTCGCCCGTCGCCATCGCCGCACTCCCGGCCGCACGAGGCGCCCTCGATGAGCGCCGCCTCGTGGGAATAGACGCGTCTGCCCTAAGCACCTTTGCAGGCGCAAGGGGGGATGGTCAGCGCCACCCTACGAACGCGAAATCGAAAAGATTAAACTCACGCCCCTCGAAATGGAGCGTCTGAAGGAGCAATGTGAAAGGACCTTGATGTCGCCTAGAGGGGGGGTGAATAGGCGAGACGACCAATTTAAACTCTTTCTCCCCAAACACTTGAGCTGACAGTGCTCCACCGGTCAGACCGGTGGTGGTGACCGGTCAGACCGGTCAAGCACTGGTCTTCACAGATGACACCGGTCAGACCGGTGCGCCTTACCGGTCAGACCGGTGTAGCACAGAGAACCTGCAAAAACAACTTCAAGCACCTCTTGGCTTCTAGCACAAACCAAACTCAGGGTGTGGCTTTTGTAGATGATCACAAGCAGAGTAATGAGCCCTGCACGCACAAGTAACACACCCAAGTAGATCGAAGCGGAAGCAAATGAAATATGCTAGAAAAACAACTTAGTGAGTCGAACCACACGAAGAAGCAAGGATTTGTTTCCCGAAGTTCACCACCCACTGAGGAATGGCTACGTCTCCGTTGAGGAGCTTGTAAGGGACAATTCCCACAACAAGCCGGTCTCGTTCAACCACTTTCCTCCTTTACACTAAGGTGATCTTTTCCACGAAGAGGCAAGATCGCAGCCCTTACAAACTTCCCGCTGCTCACCACAACCTTGGGAGCTAGCCGGCGACACCTAGCCGTCTAGGAGGCAAACCTCCAAGAGTAACAAATGCACCAAAGTTTGTAAACTCGAAACCAAAGTGCTCAAGCTATGGAACCTGCTCTTGTTAGCTCACAAAGTCACTCCTAGGCTCACTTCCTCAACCCAACACAAAGATGATGGCTTGAATCCACAAATCTCACAAAGAGATGGTTGGGGAGAGCCACTAAGGCTTAGAGCTAGTTAGAAATGGCTTGGGACCTCAGCAAAAACACTAGAAGCAGCAACCCTCACTTGAAGAGGGCTTGGGGTATTTATACCCCTCAAAGGAGAGAACTAGCCGTTAGTCCCCGGGCGGCACCGGTCAGACCGGTGCCCCACACCGGTCAGACCGGTGTTCGAAAAACTAGCCGTTGGGCTAGCGACACCGGTCAGACCAGTGCCACTGACCGGTCAGACCGGTCAAGCCCGGGTTACCCCCAAAAACCCTTTTAAAAGAAACTAGCACTTCACCACCAAGATGAAGTGATCCAGGTTAGGTTAGGAGGGTTAGTTAGCTCACTCAAAGGCTAGATCTCACTTAGGTCAACTAGAGAGCACTTCGACTTGGTCAACTCGCTAAGTTGCATCCCTCTTGATAGTACGACATACCTATACTCAAGAAAAGTATAAAAGAGCTTCGATGACCTCTTGAGCTTGAACAACTTCAATTTTTGCCATACTTGATCAATAACCACTTGAGGGCTTTCAACATAGCTTTTGACTTGAGCACGTCCATACTTGAGCTAGTGACTTAGGATCTTTCCATATAGCATGTGGATGCACACTTGGATCCATGGTCACTCCATGTTGTCAATCTTAACGAGTTGATGACTTGCAAAGCTTCCCTCGGTTAAGGTTTGAATGTGATACTTGGAGATCCCACGGATGCTAGACCTTCACCCTAGCAAAACACTTATGGCGGCTTAGCTACGGCCCCAAAGATTGCTTAGTCCCTCACCCTAGACACCTTGGTTGATCTCCTCATCACTTATCCAATCCACTTTGAGTTCCACTTTGCTTCATCCACAAATAACCTTCATTTGAAAATCTCGCTTCAAATGCTTGATCTTGATTGACAACGGATATGCAAGCTTCCAATTTTTAGAACCATAGTGTGTACGCTCATCATCTTGTTCTCTTTCAATAAACTCATGAAGTCTTGCACCATATGCTTGTCTTTGTAAATGTGAGCCATAAAATACATCCATAATTAAAATGCTTCAATGGTTGCTCATGAATATATAATGAAGACCTGCTCACAATCTTAGACAAGATCATTAGTCCTTTAATCGCCTTGTCATTCAATTCAACAAAATCCACTTAGGGGCCTAGATGCACTTTCACAATGGCCTACCTCAGGGTAGAGAAACCCCGCTTCTCTTCCTCGAGGGCTCGACAGGCGTTGAGGCCACGGCCAACGCCGCCACCGTCACGCTTCCAGACGCCTCCGCGCGCGCGCCGGCACCTCCGCGGCGCGCGCCGGCACCTCGCGGCGCGCGCCGGCACCCTCCGTGGCGTGCGCCACCTCTTCCGTAGACCGCCGGTGGCGGGGCGCCTCCGCGCCCGCTCCGGGCGCTTGTTCCTCCGCCGCCTCCGCGGCTCTCGGTGAGGGGGGCGTAGGCTCCCACCTCTCGGGAGGGGCCTGTCCCCCGTCGCTTTCCTCCTCGTCTTCTTCATCCGACAGCGAGTACTCCGACGTCGCTGGGGGAGAAAGTCCCTGCTGCTCGCGCAGACGGAACTCTTCGTCCCTCCACTCCCGGCGTTCTCACCGCCGGATCCCCCGCTCCTTCTTACGCGCTGCCCGCTCCTGTTCTCGTCGCTGCGCTGCACGCGCGCGCTCGGGCTCGGGGCGTGGGAGGGTCGGACCACGCGGCGTTCACGGCCACCCTCTGCTGGGAAGGAGGAAACGTCAGAGTCACGTCGGCATATGGCGGAAGGGTAAGGGAAAAGGGGGGGGGGGGAGAGCCCACTCACCAGCGGGCCGTCGGGAAGCATAACGAACGACCAGAGGTCATCGTTGCTGTTCTTGACAGCCTTGAGTTTGATGGTGCGCCTCGCCCTCGTGGCCGCGTACTCCTAGGGGAGACGGTCGTGAACCAGCCGTGAGCGCACCAGCGCCACGGGGTCGGCCGCCTCATCCATCTCGAAGATGCGGAGCCTCCTCTCCATGAGGGGGATGATCCGCCGGTGGTGAAGGTTCGCGAGAACCGAGGCCGCGCCCAGCCCGGCGTCCGCAAGGCTCTTCAGCACATGCAGGGCTGACTCCAGCCGGTCCTAGCGCGAAGATGGGGACAGGCCATGCTAGCAAGAGCACCTTCTCCCTCAGGACCTTGCCGGTGTAGGGGGGAGGCCGGGCTCGTCGTTGCGGAGGTAGAACCACCCCTGCTCCCATTCCGCGTTGTTGGACGTCATCGTGCAGGGAATGTAGAGTTCTCTGTGTGACTCCCGCAGCAAAATGGACATCCCGCCGGCACGCACCGCACGGCGCACCCGTGGCTCCGGCGTGGAGAGCGTGTGCAGCTCCGCGCGGAAGAGGTGGACCCAGAGGTCCCAGTTCGCTGGGATCCCCAGGAATCCCTCGCACACACTGACGAAGGTGGCCGCCTGCGAGATCGCGTTCGGGGCGAAGTTGTGCAGCTCCACGCCGTAGTGGTAGCATAGCCCGCACATGAAGTGGCTCGCCGGCATCGCGAAGCCATGCTCGTGGTGGCGGACGAAGCTGACGACGTAGCCAAACGGCGGGTTGGGCTCCCGGTTCGCCGCCGGCGGGACAACCCACGCCGGGGGCTACCCGTCCACATTCGGCGCGAGCTGGCCGCCGTTCACAAGCTCGCTCAAGGCGAACCGCGTCACCGTCGAGCGGCTCCACAGCAGCGGGTCCACTACGATGATTGCCTGTGGGGGAGCCATGTCGATCGGCGGGAGGCGCGGCGACGAAGCGAACGCTAGGAGAGACGAAGGGGCGCGCGGTGCTCTAGAGCGGAAGCGAGAAAGACAGGAACAATGGGCGCTAAGTGTTGAGGTAAAGGACTCGCCCCATCCTCCTCTCGGATTTATAGACCCATGGGAGCCGCGCTCTCCGAATCGCGCGCTCCACGCGCATTAACTGCAGGTGACAGCTGTAACACCCCGTGTTTTTGCTCATTGTCATTTTGTGCTTATAACCCACTTAATCACGTCTATAAATCACCTTGATGACCATAGGTCAACCTTGGCCAAAACCCTAGCTCAAAACCCCTTTTGTTCCCTTAACCCCCTTATGCCATTCTAGAACTTTGGTGCGTTCTCCAAAATTTCCCTAGACACTTCAAAACCACCCAAAGAGAAAAATGTGCAGAATGTTGGGGGACACAACTTTGCTGTTGAGTGGCATTTGAAATTTGGAAGAATTCTTGATGAAACAAGCCTTGGAAGGTGTCCTGCTCCTGTTCACTAGCGCCGAGATTTCAGCCATGTTGGCATGGCGTTCCTGCTTCATTCCTTGGACCAAACACCTGCAAGCCTTTGTGAAAGTTGTAGAGGGATCCCTAATCTCCAACTTTGCTTCAGATGCTAAGGTGCAGTTTAGTTTGGAAAACAGGAGAAAAACAATTTCGAAAATCGAACCCTGAAATACTTTTGCACCCCGAGCGCCGGAACGCGTCCAGAGCACGACCTCGCGCGCGGCCACGTCGGCCACCGCCGTACGCGCCGTACCCGCTTTGGGCGCGCATGCCGAGGCGCCGGTGTGACCACCGGTCACCGCGCGCCCGGCGAGCACCCGTGCGTGCCGTCCGTGGCAAGTGGGGAGGGCCGGGTGGCGCGAATCCGCCGGCCGACGCACCGCCCGCGGCGTGCCATTGGCCGCCGGAGCGGCGCACGTCGCCGGCCATGCCCTCGCCTCCCCTACGCGGTCTAGTGGCCCGCACGTTCCTACCTACCCCCAACCGACCTTCCCGCGCGCATATAAGCCGGTCCTCGCCGTCCCTCGCGCGCATGCGTGCGTGCCCGAGCCGCCGCCGTCCGCCATTGCCGCCACTCGGTGAGCATCGTGCTCCGCTCATTTTCCTCGCGAACCAGTGAGCCTCAGCCCTTCCCTGTGAACCACAACACCTCCCCGAGCCACGTGTTGGTCAAGCTGAGCCGCCTTTTCGCCGGAACCCGAGCCTCCGCGGCCGCCGCCGGACCGCCGCCGTCGAGCTCGCTCCTCCGCCGCTTCTCCAAGCACCGTGACCTGCCTGGCACCTTCCCTGGGTCACATGGAAGCTTCCTGGGCAGCACGTGGTTGAGCCAGGCCTTTTCCCTCACCGCCTTTGAACTTCCCGCGGGCGCGCCGCCGCTGCTCCGCCGCCGCCGCTCGCCTGAGTCCCCACCGGCCGATCCACCGCCGCCAATCAGTAGCTGGTAAGCCTAATCGAAGATCCCCCTTGCTTGTTTGCGTGCCTGAGCCCTACCTCGCCGCCGGCGAGCTCATCTCCGCCGTCGGGCCCGAGGAGGGAGGACCCAAGGGCATAGTTGTGAAGATTTCAAAAGTTCTAAGGTCCCTGGCGTAAAAAGATTGTTCCCAGTTTTGTGTTTGAGTCCAGCATCTTGTAAAATCGATTAAAAATCACAGGAAACTCCAAAAATAGCAAACACAATTTTGTTGTGCTTAGTGTGACAAGAGCTACAACTTTGTCCAGATATGTATATACTTTTTAGATTTAGTTTTTGCTTGAAAAATAGGAATGTGAAATGCTTAGATTGGTGTTTCTGCAAAATCCACCCAAGCTTTTGAGCTGGAGTTTGGATATGTTGTGATCACTAGTATTCCTAGCCTCGGTGCCAAAATTTGCACAAAGTTACTGAAGGGATCTTCCTGAATAAATTATTTTTTGATATTGGCAAATCTGCTTAGATGATTTTTGTAGCTCCAAATATAATTATTTCTAAGCCCAACTTCTGGCTATAGTCATGTTATGATAAGAAGCACCTTTGGTGAATTTACCATGATTTTATCTCTGTTAAAAATATTATTTCCTCATTTATGCTTGTTTTAATCATAAAAATGTGTAGCATGTTTCATGAAGACTATATGTTTGTTTGTTAGTTCTTTAAGCTTGTTTTGGACCAGAGTGTGTGTAGGAGAAAGATGGGGTTCAATCCTGTGCTATTTATTTTCATATGCATTATTCCTCTTATGCTAAATAGGAATGCTCCAATTTTGGCATATTGAAATTCTTGGTGCTAAAACCTTTTGCTTGCTGTCCATGTATGCCTCCTGCAGTAGGATCAGTGAGGGGGGTTGCTGGATCAGCTTGTATGGTTTGGTTATGCATGAGAAACTCAAAACTAGAATAATCTAGAGATGGAAAAATAAGGAAAATCACTATCTCTAGTGCATACCTTAAGAATAAGTGTTAGGAAAAGTAACTTGGTGCTAGGAATATAAAGGCCTTGATGTTTGTTGTTAAATTAATTAATTCTTTAATAGATGTGCACACAATCACCTTAAAAGGGTAGGCGAAATAGGCCTTGGTTTAATTCTTTTAAAAGAAGGAGTGTGCAAATACTTTTGTTAAGGTGAACATGGCCAACCATATACTCCTAGTGGCTGTTGCTACTGTTTGTGAATCAATTTAAATTAATTACACTCCTAACCCCTGCATGGCATTCTCCGTGTAGAAGTCCCTGACGGTAGCTATACGCTTGTGCCGGCTGACGAGGACGAGGGAGCTGGAGGAGACATGCACTACGTGACCGTAGAGCAAGACCCGGGCCAAAATCCGGAAGTTTGTGTGTCTGCTTGTGCTGACGAAGGCAAGCCCCGGTTTATTCATTAAACCCTGTGTTTCTTTAAAACTTCTGAATTTACTTCTCGTTATTGTATGTGCATTTACGTTCAGGAGTTGAAATGAAACCCTAGTTGCATGATCCATAAGTACCTATGATCTTTTACTAGCATGTTAGGTCGCTAGTTGCTATGCTTAAGGATCCGGTACAAGTCGAGTGATGTTTGTCACTCACGAGAATAGGATCTTCTTTGTGGAATCACCATATTGATTAAATGGATTGCTCATGTGGTAAGAGCATGGGATTTGGGCTCCGGTCCAATGGCTTCGTGGGCTAAGTGTTTGAATGTACTAAACACTTATCGGAAATGGGTACGGTAAGCCTAGTACCTAAATGAGGCGGTACGGGGTTTTACTATCACTACTCTTAGGGTTGCGGCCCCAGGCTCGCCACCCGAGTGCATGCGTGAGGCTGGGTGACCTTCGTGGCGTAGCCCAGATAAACCTTGTACTTAAGACTGTGAGCTATTATCCCCAAACCGAAGAATGACGGGAACCGCCTGGTTGGTGAACTCTTAGTGAGGGCACCTCCCGTGTGTTTAGGTCCACCTTGCAAGGTTTTGAATCAATCGATTGTCGGCCTCTCACCGTCATCTGAGACTACTTACCCGACTGGCCATGATATCCCTTTACGATGAAACTTTGTGAAGATTATTACTTTGATTAATTGTTTGTACAACTTTGGTTGCAATAGTTGCTTACCTAGTAATGATTACTTCTACTAGAGCATGAGCTAAAATGTGGAAAGTAAGGATTCACTACTTAGAAGCTTTTTGGCAAATAAACCCACAAGCCAAAAGCCTTGCATGGCAGAGGTAAAGTCTTTTCTTTTAGACGGGTAGGTCTTGCTGAGTATTAGTATACTCAGCCTTGCTTTATAAATGTTGTTCTAGGTAATGCATCTGATGTGTGGCCCGGAGAACTTCCACCCAGCTGGGAGCTGGAATGGGTGGATGACGAAGAATGATTGCATCATGGACAGGCCTCCTATGATGTGATCGTATCGTTTAGTTATCTTATGCTGTTTGCAATAAACTCTGAACCATTTACTTTCATGTCAAAGAACTATGTTTGTAATAATGACCCCTACGGGGATGTGATGGTTAATTTGTAAAGCACTCTGGACTCTTCTTCGTGGGAGTTTTAATGCATTCATTCGGTCCTCTCTGTGTTTCCAAGTGATTTACCGGGTGTAAACCCGGCAACACTCAACGGGATGCTTCTTTATTATCACTTAATGACCAAAAGGAGTGGTTTAGGCGATAGTACGGAATTATCTTGGGCGGGGTTGTCACAGCTGGTATCAGAGCGATTGAATGCACCAGAGTGATTAGTTTAATACTAATCACATGTTTTACAATAAAACTTGCCAAGATTGTTTGGATTTCGAAAATCCGTTGGATCGTTAAGGAATGATCTAGATCGAGAGGCCCTAGAGGGAATTTTGGGTTCTTTAAGGTGGCATAAGAATCTATGGTTTATTTTGCTAACTTCCAGCACTTTACTTTATGTCAGACTTACTTTACTGCACAACCAAACTAGATGAGCCACGTGTTTCATACGTGCGCTGTTCCGCATCACGAGAATTGCGAGGGTTGATGGAGTGATCCCTTCCATGGATCCCATCTTCGCGTCTAGATAGGAGTTGTGGTGTCGCCACGTGTTTCATACGTGTGCATTCCGCATGTCGATCATGCGAGGCAAGGATACACTCCATTCAAACGGAGGGTTCCGAGGTTGGACGCTGTCCATGCAGCGGCTTGATGCATGGATACAGTTTCTATAAGTGAACGGTAATGTATGTGGACGCTTTCGTGACGTGCTGGCACGAAAGGTTCATTTTCTGCAGGTACACTAACCACGCTCGTAAGTCGTTAAGTGCGAATCGAGTAGCTCCGACTAGTTATTATAAGGAGAGCCGATTATAAGCTTGCCACCGGCACTAACTACGTCTTTTTGCTCCAATTGTGTGAGGTCGTTCTAGGCGTGTGCATGCATAATTAAAATCTTGATAAACCTAAAATTGATTCCCAATTGCTTGAATTATTTTTCTGGGGTGAATTGCTTGATCTTAGATAAGTTTTCCTCCCTTTTGAATTTAGGAAAATCCGGGCAGATTCTGTCTCTGTCGTTTCTCAATTTTTGTAGCCAAATCTGTAAGGAATCTGTCTAGACATCCTTTAGGAAAATTGTTTTTTATCAAGTGTAGCATCCACTGTGAATTTTCCAGGATTTTAGGAATTTTCTGTAGAAAGTTATGCTCAGTTTAGTGAGTCCCTGTTCTGCTGTTTTTCAGAGCAGTACCCCTCTGCAAATGAGATTTTTTTCGAGTATGTTCCCATCTAATCTAGATCCACCTTTGAATACCAAAATTGTGCAAAATCATATCAACAAGTTGCTGTGAGAAATTGGGAATTTTTGGGGCCCTGGTTTTTACGTTGTGAATTTTTGTTCATACCTAACAGATTTTTCCCTATTGCTCGTTGATGTCGATTGATATCTGACGTGTAGTTCCTAAATTTTTGTACAGATGGCGCAGCCACCGATCTACAAGATCGACGCGGACGGTACGATCCGTACCGATGCCTTGCACTGGGAGGGTTTTCCCCGTATCTTGTGGGAGACTCTCAGTGAGGTGGGCTATGTTACGCCGCCGCTGTACGAGGTGGTCTCTTTTTGGGACCAGGGTGTTCCCTACGCCCGCACGACTGCTACGGTGCTTCCTCACCCCGAGCACCCGGAGTGGGCGGACTTGAGCATGGTGTTCTTTGCTCACCGCGGTGTTGAGTCGGTTGAGTCCGCGGCCATGCGGATTCTTCACACTTTTTGTGAGCAGCACTCGTACGAGGTGATGCTTACTACGCTGGGTTTGTTCCCGGCCATGGACCCACTCGACCTGGCTTGGCGTGAGCGTCTCTCGCTCACCGACGTGTTACTCACGGCAGACCCTCCAGCGGTTGTTGTGCATCAGCTTCTAAGGTTCTTGGAGGCGGTGTACAACATGCAGGTGTTCCGTCTCTCCACGCAGGGTATGCTCTCCGTTGTGTTGATGGACTCCATAGCGATGAGGGATATCCTTACTCTTGACCTTCAGTACGAGCGCCAGACCGTTGCTCACCTCCAGCAGGAGATCATTACGCTTCAGGACGAGCGTATTCAGTGGCACCAGGAGCGTGCCGAGCTCACGGAGCAGTTGTTTGCCCGTGAGCACGCACTTGAGATGACTCAGGTGCAGCTCGCTCACACTGAGGCTCAGCGTTTTGCCTTGGTGCAGAACATGATGGAGATGCAGAACCAGGTAGCAGAGATGGAGATCCAGGTAGAGGTGTGGCAGGCGATGGCTCAGCAGGGTCAGCAGCCGCTGATCGCCCCACCGGCCGCACCCGCCGCTTCAGACGAGATACAGGGAGATTCAAGCTTGAGCGAGGGCAGTACTGGCGGTCCACCACCTGACTCTCCGGACACTAGTACTGGGTCCGCTGCAGGTTACTAGTAGTTAGCAGGTGTCTTTAGAGGATGATCATGTACTCTTAGTTAGCCTCCTCAGCTAGCTTTTGTGTAAGGGTAGAGGCTGCTCAGAGAGTATATTGGATGACCTTTTGTTGTACATAGGTGTGTAAGCGGTTCCAAACTCCGCATCATGTAATGCGTGGATGGACATCTCGGTGTAGTCATGTTTGATGAATAATTCAGGGTTGTTGTGGTCAAAATCTCGTTTTGTGTTGAATACCAATCTTGTGTGAATTGTTGTGGAGATCTTGCTCACCAAAACTCACCACCATCGCATAAGCGTACCGAGAACTATGGCGAAAATAGTGCAGTTCGGCCTACAGCAAAAACAACTAGGCAGAACCCCGGTATCTGAATTTTTCGGGCATGTTAACGTTGGATTTAGACTTTGGGTTGAATACCAATGTTGAAGCTCCGGAAATTTTGCACTTGCTGACCAAAAATGGGGATTTTTGCTATTGCGAGCAGAGAGTTATGAAGTTCCTAGTAACTCTGTTGTGCTGTCCGGTTTTCCACCAAATTGATGCTATGGGTTTCATTCTGCATATTCTTCTTGTGGATGACGTGAACAAGCTTGCGAGTATGTACTAATGAAAATCTCATGGATTTCATATGGTGGGACAAACTCGTGCTTCTCCCAATGGCTTTGGTGCAAGCGGAAGCGACGCTCCGCCTCCTCCTCCCAACATGACCATCCAGGAGCAGTTTATGGTCACCCAAACCGAGGTGATGAGGCAGCTCTTGCAGACGCAGCAGCAGCTTGCTCAGCAGCTGCAGAATAACCCTCGTGGGGAAAACGTCGACGGCCAGCCTCGAGTCACAAAATATGAGCATTTCTATGCCATGAAGCCCCCGACTTTTGAAGAGGCCAAGGAGCCACCGGCCGCCGATGCGTGGATCAAGGCTATTGAAGCCAAGTTCTCTGTGTTCACCTTGCCCTGCTCCGAGGAGCGAAAGGCCAACTTTGCTGCTCTCCAGCTTCGTGGTGCAGCCTTGATATGGTGGGAGAACTTTAGGACCATGATTCCTGCCGGACACCAGATCACATGGGCTGAATTCAAGCAGGCCTTCAAGGAACATCACACTCCTAAGGGTCTCATGGATAGGACGATGAAGGAGTTGCTTGCTTTAAAGCAAGGAGCTGACACGGTGTATGAGTATGCAAAGAAATTCAATGCCTTGTATCAGTATGGCGGGCACCATGTGGACAATGATGCCAAGAAGATAGAGCATTTCCGTGATGGGCTACACGGGGACCTCTATGAGAGGCTTAACCTTTATGAGCCTAACAGCTATCAGGACCTTGTGAACAAGGCCATTTCTCAAGAGGATGCCATGTCCAAAGCCCAGAGGAATAGAAAGAGGCAGGCCGGATTCACCACCACCGGTGGGTCGGGCAAGAAATTCCGTTTCATCAAAAAAAGTACTCAGGGTCCTCCCCAGTCATCTTCAGCTGGACACTGGAGAGTGACCCCGTCTCAGAACAAGCCATCTGGGAACTTTCAGTTCCGTAAGGCACAACAGCAACCATTCAAGCCTAATGCACCCCCGGCTAACAACAATAACAGTTCTATCAAGGATCGTCGCTGCTATAATTGTGGGCAACCCGAACACTATGCTAATGAGTGCCCCAAGCCCAGGCAGAACAAGCAGGGTGAAAGCTCAGGCTTCCGTCAGGGGAATCAAGTCAAGAAGCCCGTGGTGCAAGTCAAGCAGGGTAAACTCAACTTCACCACCCTGGTTGACGTTCTAGAAGGCGCAGCAGTGCTGACGGGTACTTTCTCTATTCGTGATCACCCCATTAGAATATTGTTTGATTCTGGAGCAACTCACAGTTTCATCAGTGAAAGTATAGTGAGCAAGTTAGGCTTACATTCTTGTCATACCAAGGACTCTTTCGTCGTAGCCACGGCGGGAGGAAGAATCCTCTCCAACACTATAACCAAAGCCGTTCCCTTGCAGCTCGGCAGTAAAACTTTCTTAACCAACCTAATTCATTTGGGATTAGGAGGTCTAGATGTGATTCTAGGAATGAATTGGTTGACCCAACATCAAGTTGTTTTGGACATTGCCACTAGAATGGTAGAAATCCATTCCCCTACCAGTGGTCATACTATCTTGTACCTACCCCAGGTAGAAAACACCCATCCTTGTTCCTATGCTGCCATAGCCACCCAACTAGAAGATATTCCAGTGGTGTGCGAGTATCCCGATGTCTTTCCAGACGACTTTCCTGGTATGCCACCAGACAGGGACGTCGAATTTGTCATAGAACTTCAACCAGGTACCGCACCAATATCTAAAAGGCCCTACCGAATGCCACCCAAAGAACTGGCAGAATTGAAGGTTCAGTTGCAAGAATTGCTTGATAAGGGATATATCCGCCCAAGTTCGTCTCCTTGGGGAAGTCCTGCTCTATTTGTGAAAAAGAAAGATGGTAGTTTACGGATGTGCGTTGACTATCGTCCCCTCAATGCGGCGACAATTAAGAATAAATACCCATTGCCCCGCATTGACGTTCTTTTTGATCAATTGGCTGGTGCCAAGGTCTTTTCCAACATTGATCTGCGATCGGGCTATCATCAAATCAAAATTCGAGCGAGTGACGTACCAAAGACAGCCTTTTCCACCAGATACGGTCTTTATGAATTCCTAGTGATGTCTTTTGGTCTCACCAATGCACCTGCCTATTTCATGTACCTCATGAACTCAGTTTTCATGAACGATCTGGACAAGTTCGTAGTGGTCTTCATCGATGATATTCTCATTTATTCCAAAAGCGAAGCCGAGCATGCGAAGCACCTTCGTATTGTTTTGCAGCGATTGAGAGATCACAAGCTCTATGCCAAATTCTCCAAATGTGAATTTTGGTTGGATAGTGTGAAGTTTTTGGGTCATACTATTTCCAAGGATGGTATCTCCGTGGATCCTAGCAAAGTGTAGGAGGTCATGGATTGGAAGCCACCCAAATCAGTACACCAAATCTGTAGATTTTTTGGGTCTAGCAGGCTATTATCGTCGGTTTATTCTGGATTTCTCCAGAATAGCCAAACCCATGACTGAACTTCTGAAGAAGGGTGTCAAGTTCGTGTGGAGCGAGGAATGTGACCAAGCTTTTCACACCTTGAGGAAACACTTAACCTCAGCCCCCGTATTGATTCAACCGGATATGTCCAAACCGTTTGAGGTGTTTTGTGACGCTTCGGGCACTGGTCTTGGTTGTGTGCTCATGCAAGAAAACCGAGTCATTGCCTACGCCTCGCGAGCACTTCGACCTCATGAGAAGAATTATCCGACTCATGATCTTGAGTTAGCAGCAGTTGTGCATGCCTTGAAGCTTTGGCGGCACTACCTGATGGGTAATCACTGCAATATCTACACCGACCATAAGAGTCTCAAGTACATTTTCACTCAATCTGACTTGAATATGAGGCAACGAAGATGGTTGGAATTAATCAAGGATTATGATTTGGAAGTCCATTATCATCTCGGCAAGGCTAACGTGGTTGCGGATGCGCTTAGCCGCAACCATTGCAACTATGTGACGTTAGAGCCGAAGAATGAAGCTTTATGTGAAGAAATGAGGAAGCTTAGCTTGGAAGTGGTCGAACATGGCAAGCTTCATGCTGTTTCGATCGAATCCCCTCTCCATGAGAGAATTGCTATAGCTCAACTCAGTGATGAAGAGATTCACAAAATCAACCAAAAATTAGAAGAGGGAGACCCTAAGTATCAATGCTTCCGAAGGGATGACAAGGGAGTTGTTTGGTTCGGACACAGGTTAGGAGTACCACGGAATCAAGAATTAAAGAAGGAAATTTTAGATGAGGCTCATCTCTCTAAATTCACCATGCATCCCGGGAGTACCAAGATGTACGGAGATCTTAGGGAAAATTTTTGGTGGTAAAAAATGAAGAGTGAAATAGCCGAGTATGTGTCCAGTTGTGACACGTGCCAAAGAATCAAGGCTAGTCATCTAAAGACCGCGGGTCAAATGCAACCATTAACCATCCTTGCCTGGAAGTGAGACGATATCAGTATGGATTTCATTGTCGGCTTACCTCTCACGCCTCGGAAACATGATTCCATTTGGGTCATAGTGGACCGACTTACTAAGACCGCTCACTTTATCCCCGTTCACAACACTTATTCAGCTGAGCGATACGCGGAAATCTATATTGATCTCATAGTGCGACTACACGGTGTTCCCAAGACCATCTTGTCAGATCGTGGCACTCAGTTCGTAGCTCGTTTCTGGGCACAAGTGCACGAATCTTTGGGAACCAAGTTAATCCATAGCTCTAGTTATCATCCCCAGACTGATGGTCAGACGGAAAGAGTAAACCAAGTAGTAGAAGATATGTTGAGGGCTTGTGTCATTCATTTTGACAAATCGTGGGACAAATGCCTTGAGCAGAGTTTGCTTACAACAATAGCTATCAGGCTAGTCTGAAGATGGCCCCGTTTGAAGCCTTGTATGGAAGAAGGTGTCGTACCCCTTTGAATTGGTCACAAGCGGGTGAAAGAACCTTGTTTGGCCCTAAGCTAGTGCAAGAAGCCGAAGAGAAAGTGAGTGTCATTAGAGAGAATCTGAGGGCAGCTCAGATGAGGCAAAAGAGCTACCATGATAAAGCTAGAGCTCCCCGATAGTTCGAGGTTGGTAATTATGTATACCTAAAGGTATCTCCAACCAAGGGCGTGCAACGCTTTGGAGTAAAAGGGAAATTAGCTCCACGCTATATTGGTCCTTATGAAGTTACTGACAAGTTTGGTACGACTACTTACCGTATTCGACTTCCCAACCAATTATCTGCAGTGCACGACGTGTTTCATGTCTCGCAATTGAAGAAGTGTGAGCAAGTCCCTGAGGCACAAATAATTGAAGAGACCAATGCAGAAATAGAACCAGACCTATCGCTAGCAGAGTATCCAATGAGGGTATTGGACCATAAAGAAAGGCAGACGAGAAGACAAAAGGTGAAAATGTACAAGATACAATGGATTCACCACACAGAAGAAGAAGCTACATGGGAGACCGAGCAGTTTCTCAACGCCAAGTACCCCGACTTTCTTCCGAGTCAAGCTCGTAAGTGAACTCTCCTCACGTGCTGTTGATTCGAATCTCGGGACGAGATTCCCGTTAAGGGGGGTAGGCTGTAACACCCCGTGTTTTTGCTCATTATCATTTTGTGCTTATAACCCACTTAATCATGTCTATAAATCACCTTGATGACCATAGGTCAACCTTGGCCAAAACCCTAGCTCAAAACCGCTTTTGTTCCCTTAACCCCCTGATGCCATTCTAGAACTTTGGCGCGTTCTCCAAAATTTCCCTAAACACTTCAAAACCACCCAAAGAGAAAAATGTGCAGAATTTTGGGGGACACAACTTTGCTGTTGAGTGGCATTTGAAATTTGGAAGAATTCTTGATGAAACAAGCCTTGAAAGGTGTCCTGCTCCTGTTCACTGGCGCCGAGATTTCAGCCATGTTGGCATGGCGTTCTGCTTCATTCCTTGGACCAAACCCCTGCAAGCCTTTGTGAAAGTTGTAGAGGGATCCCTAATCTCCAACTTTGCTTCAGATGCTAAGGTGCAGTTTAGTTTGGAAAACTGGAGAAAAACAATTTTGAAAATCGAACCCTGAAATACTTTTGCACCCCGAGCGCCGGAACGCGTCCAGAGCGCGACGCGCGCGCGCGGCCACGTCGGCCACCGCCGTACGCACCGTACCCGCTTTGGGCGCGCACGCCGAGGCGCCGGTGTGACCGCCGGTCACCGCACGGCGCCGGCGAGCACCCGTGCGTGCCGTCCGTGGCAAGTGGGGAGGGCCGGGTGGCGCGAATCCGCCGGCCGACGCACCGCCCGCGGCGTGCCATTGGCCGCCGGAGCGCGCGCACGTCGCCGGCCATGCCCTCGCCTCCCCTATGCGGTCTAGTGGCCGGGCACGTTCCTACCTACCCCCAACCGACCTTCCCGCGCGCATATAAGCCGGGTCCTCGCCGTCCCTCGCGCGCATGCGTGCCGCCCGAGCCGCCGCCGTCCGCCATTGCCGCCACTCGGTGAGCATCGTGCTCCGCTCGTTTTCCTCGCGAACCAGTGAGCCTCAGCCCTTCCCTGTGAACCACAACACCTCCCCGAGCCACGTGTTGATCAAGCTGAGCTGCCTTTTCGTCGGAGCCCGAGCCTCCGCGGCCGCCGCCGGACTGCCGCCGTCGAGCTCGCTCCTCCGCCGCTTCTCCAAGCACCGTGACCTGCCTGGCACCTTGCCTGGGTCACATGGAAGCTTCCTGGGCAGCACATGGTTGAGCCAGGCCTTTTCCCTCACCGCTGTTGAACTTCCCGCGGGCGCACCGCCGCTGCTCCGCCGCCGCCGCTCGCCGGAGTCCCCACCGGCCGATCCACCGCCGCCAATCGGTAGCTGGTAAGCCTAATCGAAGATCCCCCTTGCTTGTTTGCGTGCCCGAGCCCTATCTCTCCGCCGGCGAGCTCATCTCCGCCGTCGGGCCCGAGTGGGGAGGACCCAAGGGAATAGTTGTGAAGATTTCAAAAGTTCTAAGGTCCCTGGCGTAAAAAGATTGTTCCCAGTTTTGTGTTTGAGTCCACCATCTTGTAAAATTGATTAAAAATCGTAGAAAATTCCAAAAATAGCAAACCCAATTTTTCTGTGCTCAGTGTGACAAGAGCTACAACTTTGTCAAAATATGTATATACTTTTTAGATTTAGTTTTTGCTTGAAAAATAGGAATGTGAAATGCTTAGATTGGTGTTTCTGCAAAATCCACCCAAGCTTTTGAGCTGGAGTTTGGATATGTTGTGATCACTAGTGTTCCTAGCCTCTGTGCCAAAATTTGCACAAAGTTACTGAAGGGATCTTCCTGAATAAATTATTTTGTGATATTGGCAAATCTGCTTAGATGATTTTTTTAGCTCCAAATATAATTATTTCTGAGCCCAACTTCTGGCTATAGTCTTGCTATGATAAGAAGCACCTTTGGTGAATTTACCATGATTTTATCTCTGTTAAAAATATTATTTCCTCATTTATGCTTGTTTTAATCATAAAAATGTGTAGCATGTTTCATGAAGGCTATATGTTTGTTTGTTAGTTCTTTAAGCTTGTTTTGGACCAGAGTGTGTGTAGGAGAAAGATGGGGTTCAATCCTGTGCTATTTGTTTTCATATGCGTTATTCCTCTTATGCTAAATAGGAATGCTCCAATTTTGGCATATTGAAATTCTTGGTGCTAAAACCCTTTGCTTGCTGTCCATGTATGCCTCCTGGTCAGTAGGATCAGTGAGGGGGGTTGCTGGATCAGCTTGTATGGTTTGGTTATGCATGAGAACTCAAAACTAGAATAATCTAGAGAAGGAAAAATAAGGAAAATCACTATCTCTAGTGCATGCCTTAAGAATAAGTGTTAGGAAAAGTAACTTGGTGCTAGGAATATAAAGGCCTTGCTGTTTGTTGTTAAATTAATTAATTCTTTAATAGATGTGCACACAATCACCTTAAAAGGGTAGGCGAAATAGGCCTTGGTTTAATTCTTTTAAAAGAAGGAGTGTGCAAATACTTTTGTTAAGGTGAACATGGCCAACCATATACTCCTAGTGGCTGTTGCTACTGTTTGTGAATCAATTTAAATTAATTACACTCCTAACCCCTGCATGGCATTCCCCGTGTAGAAGTCCCCGACGGTAGCTATACGCTTGTGCCGGCTGACGAGGACGAGGGAGCTGGAGGAGACGTGCACTACGTGACCGTAGAGCAAGACCCGGGCCAAAATCCGGAAGTTTGTGTGTCTGCTTGTGCTGACGAAGGCAAGCCCCGGTTTATTCATTAACCCCTGTGTTTCTTTAAAACTTCTGAATTTACTTCTCGTTATTGTATGTGCATTTACGTTCAGGAGTTGAAATGAAACCCTAGTTGCATGATCCATAAGTACCTATGATCTTTTACTAGCATGTTAGGTTGCTAGTTGCTATGCTTAAGGATCCGGTACAAGTCGAGTGATGTTTGTCACTCATGAGAATAGGATCTTCTTTGTGGAATCACCATATTGATTAAATGGATTGCTCATGTGGTAAGAGCATGGGATTTGGGCTCCGGTCCAATGGCTTCGTGGGCTAAGTGTTTGAATGTACTAAACACTTGTCGGAAATGGGTACGGTAAGCCTAGTACCTAAATGAGGCGGTACGGGGTTTTACTATCACTACTCTTAGGGTTGCGGTCCCGGGCTCGCCACCCGAGTGCATGCATGAGGCTGGGTGACCTTCGTGGCGTACCTAGATAAACCTTGTACTTAAGACTGTGAGCTATTATCCCCAAACCGAACAATGACGAGAACCGCCTGGTTGGTGAACTCTTAGTGAGGGCACCTCCCGTGTGTTTAGTTCCACCTTGCAAGGTTTTGAATCAATCGATTGTCGGCCTCTCACCGTCATCTGAGACTACTTATCCGACTGGCCATGATATCCCTTTACAATGAAACTTTGTGAAGATTATTACTTTGATTAATTGTTTGTACAACTTTGGTTGCAATAGTTGCTTACCTAGTAATAATTACTTCTACTAGAGCATGAGCTAAAATGTGGAAAGTAAGGATTCACTACTTAGAAGCTTTTTGGCAAATAAACCCACAAGCCAAAAGCCTTGCATGGTAGAGGTAAAGTCTTTTCTTTTATACGGGTAAGTCTTGCTGGGTATTAGTATACTCAGCCTTGCTTTATAAATGTTGTTCCAGGTAATGCATCTGATGTGTGGCCCGGAGAACTTCCACCCGGCTGGGAGCTGGAATGGGTGGATGACGAAGAATGATTGCATCATGGACAGGCCTCCTATGATGTGATCGTATCGTTTAGTTATCTTCCGCTGTTTGCAATAAACTCTGAACCATTTACTTTCATGTCAAAGAACTATGTTTGTAATAATGACCCCTATGGGGATGTGATGGTTAATTTGTAAAGCACTCTGGACTCTTCTTCGTGGGAGTTTTAATGCATTCGTTCGGTCCTCTCTGTGTTTCCAAGTGATTTACCGGGTGTAAACCCGACAACACTCAACGAGATGCTTCTTTATTATCGCTTAATGACCAAAAGGAGTGGTTTAGGCGATAGTACGGAATTATCTCGGGTGGGGTTGTCACAACGGCATTCGTCACTGACGAGCGGGGCCCACCACGATCGGAACGGCCAGGCGCACGCACGCGCGCGATCATTACGACGCGGCAACCGAAGAGCCGCGGCGGCCGTCACGTCCGCCGCCCACGTCGCCCACTACGCGGGCGGCTGCGACGCCTGAAAAGGCGCGCCCGCAGCGCATGACCGTGGCCACGACTGTGGGCATTAAATGGCCCGGTCCCTTTCCAAGTAAGAGCGACCCCCGAGCGGCCTGAGCCAAAGGCTCGAAAAAACCGACCCTCGAAGGGTGCGATTACCGACCAGTGGTCTCGAAGCCCACTCAGCGAGAGCGGGCGCCACAGGTGCCCTCGATTCGAGAGGACTACTGATCAGCAACTCATGGGCCGGTCCAACCGCAAGCCCTCGAGTCTTGCAGATGTAAAAAGTCGGGAGCACCCAGCTGCTGCCCCGCAGCGGCCCTACTGATCAGGGGTTCGAAGTCTGACCCTCGAAGGGTTCGAACAGGCACTCCAGATCAACAGAATCAGGGACGACGAGGGCGCGTGCATTCGAACCTATCCTCGAGCTCACCAGCTCGAGGGTGCCCCACATGTCGTATTCAAGAGCCAACGAGGGCAGCTAGTCGGGGGATCCCATCGAGGGAGAGCTTCCGCGCCCTCGGTCCCTAGCGAACGGGACCGAGCCCCACCTAGCAAACCCACGTGAGTGCTTTCATGGACGAGTCTCCGGACCACGAGCCAACCATTATCGAACGAGGCATGGGCGTCCACTTGAATAACCCGATAACAGCTCAACGAGGAATCCGCAATTCGCGACCCGATCGATGGGAGTTGCGGAAACCTCACCCTCCGTCCCGCGGAGGGCGGCGAGGAAGCGTTCAAAACAAGTCGAAGAGCTCGCCCCGATCGCCTTGAACGGGCCCAGGCTCGGGGGCTCGACGCACGGCTACACCTCCTAGGGCGCACCGAACGCAGATGACGCCGGGTATGTGCACGCAGCACCGCCGAGGCCGGCTGGAATATTGCCGATGCCGGTTGAAACTAACACCCCACACGTCGGTAAATCCTGTGTAAAAACCCTTGCAGGAGCACCCACGCTCCTGCAAGGCTTCAGGGGCTAGACCCGCGGGTCCGCTGGCGCGGCCCCACGGAATAGCATCAGCAACCAGGGGGAGAACATCCCATCAGCAAGTGTCAGCATCTGCGGGATCCTAACGGACACACCCACAGATGCTCGGGGGCTACTGTCGGGGACAGCCATAAGGGTCCCCTAAACAACCAGGGAAACCCGCTTAAACTCGTGAAAAATAAACGCAAACGAACCTAAACACGCGCGCAAACAAGCCCACAGACCCACGGCCTGTCAAGCAATTGGCCTAGCCACCCTCGGGCAGAACTCCGCGCCGCTCGAGGGGTACGGCGCCGCCCCGGTACAAATCCGCCTCGCTCGTGGGTCGGTCACCCCCTCGAGTGAGGTTTCGTCTCGCTCGAGGGTCGGACAACCCTCGAGCGGGACTCCGCCTCGCTCAAGGGTTGGACGCCCCCTCTCGCTCGAGGCCCCGCCTCGGTCGAGAGCCAAGCGCCCCCTCGAGCGAGTTTCCGCCTCGCTCGAGGGGTTCACAGGCCCACCGCCTCCATGCCTGCTCCTCCGGCAGGGGCATTTAATGCACTGACACTTGCAAGCGCCAAGTCAAAGGCGAATCCACACCACTACGCGCTGGGAATCAGGCCCCGGCACTGCTCCGCCAACTCCCGTGGCGCGGCCATCCCCGCCACTGTGCGACGATGTGAGGCGTGGTTAGCAGCCGCCCCGCGGCACTGTACCACCCACTCCGGTACGGCCGGCGCACCGCACCCTCGTAAAAGGACGGCGGAACCCTCGAAGGAATGACGCACGACTACTCCGCGCCCGCACGGGACGACGCCATGACGTCAGGCCATTGGGAGCAGTCACCTCCGTCGCCATCAGCCCTGTGCGACCATCCCCGCCACCGTGACACCATCTCAGTCACTGCATCACCATACCCGACGCTGTTGAAGCATGAGGCGACGGGACGCCGTCACGCCGGCCACTGTGCCTTGTACGGCCTCATGTCAACGACACCCTCGAGCCCTCACGTGGACGGCCCTTGAATGGGCAACCTCTACGCCACCCCCCTCGAAGCCGCTCCTGGAGATGCACAGGACACACCATGACGCCCCGCCAGAAGCGAGATTCGCCGGGACGACCGTCTACTCCATGGCACTGTACGCCACGCCTCGACACATAGCTAGAACAGTGTGGCATGCTTGTAAACTGCCACCTCCTTGGCCTATAAAAGGAGGGACAGTCCCCTAGCCAAGGGGGGGGGGGGGGGCAGATAGCGATCACTCGCACGCTTTCCGCCTTCATCACGATATTGGCACTTGCCTCAATCAGTACCTCTGGGACCTGGAGGCCCGACCTCCTCTCCTGCCTCGCTTGTAGCCCCCCTCTACGAGCATCACGGTGCAACGCAATATAGTGCCCCGAGCATACCACTGCTGGACGTACGGCCTCCGGCCGGAACCAGGATAAAAACCAGTGTCACTAGTTGCTTAGCACCGGCCATCGAGAGATAGATCTCAGCGCTTCTTACTAGTTAGTGTCGGGAATACTTTCCGCACCGACAAGTCTTTATGTCTTTCTTGGGTATCAGATTAAATATTAAATGAAGCGTCAGATTCCTTTCCGTGCTTGGCGTATTACAAAACAATTACATCTATGATCATGCTTAAGTTGTGACTTGTGAGCTAAATGTTGTGTATCAGAAAAGCAACCAGGAGTGTTTTTCTCAGAAAACTGGATAACTCTATATTTGAGGTTTCAATTATATTATTATATATATAGGAATGTAAGTTATTCCATGGGATGAAAGATTAAAAATTACAACAGTCTGATACAGTGATACAATTTGAGCTAACCACTAGCATTTTACAGGAGACATCATCTACCAACCATAAACAGCAGTTCTGACAGAATATGGAGACAGACAGCATGAAATCAGCCTACAGCATCCCCTGCCACTCACACCTGCCTCCAACATCCTTCACTTCCCACGATTTGCAGCCTAATGCAATGTGATTTGTACAAGATACAACCATATGAAGACGGTTCTTATGGGTTACTTCTGAAAACAAATTCCTTTGCTTTTTCTGAACATCCAAGTTCTGAGCCACCTTAGGAGACGGGCAATCCTTAGAGGCTTTCTTTTACAGGTAGTTCAGAAGAGATGCCTCACATTTCACAACTCAAATAGCCACATAAAGGTAGAAGAGGCAATGCAGTCAGCTTACAACCATGGAACCACCACACATCTGGTTGCTTTGGACACCGAAAACTCAATACCAGATTAGATTGAATATTAATTAATTATTAGACAGATTGCACTCATCTTTCCCATCCATTTCACTCTTTTAAAGTCATCTCCCACAGAACTATTTATCTTTCTCCACATTCCACAGTAAGCACACGTGGTCGAGGGGGTATTTATTTTTCCAAGGACTAAAGTTTATTCCCGTTAATACATCCAAGTTGAAAGTTAATAACACGTAAGATTTTTTTTGTCACGCTTATTAGGGCAAAAAGTTAGTTCAGATTGGAGTAATTCTCAGAGAAATTTAGAGAAATCCCCCTCTTCGAAGCCTTTAAAGGATATATGAATTTGACATATTTACACGATTATCTATTGGTATACTATTTCATTGCCTAAGATAACCTGTGCAAGTTCCTGTTAGTGGCAAATGGACATGGTTGTTCCAGCCTTCCTTCCAGCACAACATATTCCCATTTTTCCCATGGAATCAGAAAATTTGACACCTGACCACCCCTGTATTCCACAATCCACACTTAAACACCTCTCCCCCTCCCTCCCTATGCATCCTCTTAAAAAATATATTGCTACACCTAATCAGTGTCATAGGTGTTTAAGTGTCACTTATTTCATACTATAAAAATATATCTCATGATGAATCTAATGTCACTTATTTCATACTATAAGCATGTGTAGTTTTTTCTATAATCTTGATCAAGTTTTTAAAAGTTTGACTTCGAACAATCCTAGAACAACTTGTTTTTGGGAACGAAGGGAGTATTGGGTCATTGTGGAAATCTGAAGAATGAAGAAGACCGACAGAAATGCGGAATCAAAGTACATCCAAAAAGCTATGCCAAAGTTTTAAATCTCACTAGATAGGATGAATACATGTGGAATTTGAATCTCATGGGTGTCAATTTTGTCCAAAATAAATCTATATCTATAGTAACATCGCATCATAGCTAGAAGCAATTGTAGGAATTGAGCAAATAACTATGCATCACTCAAAAAGATATAATAATAGTTGAGCAAATGTCTATAAATGTAAAAGGAAAAGAAGTCAAGTCCAATTTTATGAAGTGATTAAGTCCGGATCATTCCAAGCAGTTAAATATCCTGATTATCCCAAGCAGAAAGGTTCCACAAGTATGATTAATTTGGATCTGCTTGTGTACAATGAAATTTCGATGCTTAAGTAGCTGTGAGCACAAGATCGAGTAGAGAACAACTGAATCCACTTTGTGGTCTGGTTTGACATCCATATCATCTGAACGTCTTATCTGAATTCAGGGTGGAATGTGGCGCTTGCAGTTGCAGCAGCTGGCCACTGCATCACTTTTGAATGCTGAGGATGAAATATTCCAATGATGGTCTATCCAAAGTTAGTAGTCGGCGTTATCCAAAGTGAGTAGTCGGCGTGGTTGTTAACTCATGTCTTTGGTGAGCATCTCTGAATATTCAGATCGAATGTGAATATGGTTATCCAAATCTAAAATGTTCAAAGTGGATATTTGATCCCAACATGTAGGCCCGAAGTCATTTTTCCTGACCGACGAAAACCACCAGTTAGATTTTCCTTGAATCCCTGTTCGGTTTTAGCAGTTCAATGGAATGCTGTTTAAGTTCGGTTTTAGCAGTTCCATGGAATGATGTTTAAGTCCGGATCATTCAAAGCAGTTAAATGTTTTGATTATCCAAAGGGGAAACGGGAACCAGGGAACCAGTTGGATTATTCCAAGCAGAAAGGGTTAGCAGCTCAATAAAATGAAAATGATGATGCTAGTTCTGATTATCCCAAGGGGGAAAAGGGAACCCCGCTTCTAGCATCACCAGTTATTACTTCCCCTCCCTTTCTGATCCCAACCTAACCATTGCAGCTAGGGGAAATAAGCAGCCTTGATCAATCAGTTTGTCTCCATTTGTGAGATCAAGCTGAGCGCACAACAGCACAAGCACAATGCATAAAATCATTTCATTTTCCATACTGAGCTTGACACTCAAATTAACATGGCAGACGAAAAAAAGAAGGCATCAAGGTAGACCATCCAAAACTGTAGTCGTCCTATGTTGAACTCAATACTGGTAAAGGCCTCAGTATACCAGTGTACCAACCAAATATTCAAAGAGGTCTGCTTCCTACAAACAAATGAACCAGAGCTGCAATCTGCATAACATACTACTCGTCCTCCTGGCTGCGAAGCCTGGCAAGCTTGTTTGTGACCACAATGTCAAGCTGCGCAGCACGCTCCACAATCTCCTTGCGCTTCCGGGTAGAGACATTGTGAGCAATTTCAGCACAGTATGTCCTGCTCACAGGAAATAAATATTTAAGATTTAGAAGTCAAACATAATCACTGTCAGGATAGTTAACTTGAAAATTCTTCAGTCCTTGAGATCACATGTCAGTGAAAACACATTACCTGTTGTGCATCATAAGCAACTCCAGGTCAGATACATTGTGGACTACAAACTTCTTGAACTTGTTGGGAAGGAAGTGCCTTGTCTTCTTGTCCGAACCATAACCAATGTTGGGCATTAAGGTGACTCCCTTGAACTTCCTCCGGACACGGGAGTCAATACCCTTTGGCCTGCGCCAGCTTGGCTGTAGAAAAGCGAGAATTAGTTATTTTAAGTGATCAGAAATTCAGCATAAGCATGAACAAATAATAGCATGGAGCTCCAACATGTTACTACTTGTGTGCATGGTCATGCATGATTCAATGCTGTAGAAGCAGACATGCTTTCTGGTGTTTTATGTGTGATAAATGGTGCACATCATTGGGCACAGATGTTGGCAAAATCTAATTCCTTTGGACAAAAGAGGGAACCTGACAAATATATTGAACTGCTAAATGGGATGTTTAATCATGAATTCATGGAAAGAAAAACAGTAACCATGTTGCAGTAACAAATGAAAGAGTCATCAAGAATCAATCAACAGTGCAACAAACAATTAGATTGAATCCTTGGAAAGTTTCACTGTACACATAATTTGGAATCTACTGCCAGCACCTCAGCAAAATTAATTATGAAGAAAAAATGTATTGTTTCCCAGAAAGGATCAGCCATAATGATGTTATCACAAGAAAACAATGTTTACTTAAGAGAGCATCAGGTTTTAATGTTGGGAGAAGTCTAGGCAAACATTCATGCTCTGAATGAAGCCCATGCCTTTTGATCCAACCCACTTCACGAAACCATGAAGCAATCGATGTAGAAGAGGTTGCGAGAGCCACAGTGCTATACTAATGCAAGGGCTAGGGCCCTCTACCTTTATCCTGATGCTCACTTAAGAAACATGTTTTCTAACTCAGACCTTTTACTAAGCCATCATATCCTTTCTTTCAAAAACAATGATAGATAAAAAAAAAAGTAACTTAACAAAATTTTGCAGCTAAATGATAATCCTTCTCCAACTTGGTTCATTAAATTGGCAAGTGTGGTAAGCAAATTTGACTACTCATGCAGCATTTGGTTACTCTTTATATATGTATATATGGATATATAGTTTAGAATTGCTACATTATGCTGACCATTGTTATAGCAATATAGGAGTGAACTACTAGGAGAATTGCTTTCAAGCACCATATGAATGAATCAGCAGGAGCATTTCTTTCAACCAGTGTCCGCATCATGAAAGAATAAATTTAGAACATACTGAAACATATTTAAGAAACACAGACCCTAACTAATGCCCTAAAATTACTAACGAAGCTAAATCCGTACTAAATTACTCGAGCTATGGCAGATTCGCACTAACAATCAAGATTCGGACTGATACGATCTGCAACCAAGACAGCAGGATTCATTTTCAAAACTCTGAGAAGAATTAGAAGTGCTACCTTGAGGCACTTGTAGCGGTCGAGGTGGGGTCTCTTGAACTGCTTGACCCGCTTCTTCACGATCTTCTGCGTCAGCAGTGGCACTGCCATCTTTGCTCCTGCAATCGCCAAGAAACAATAGCACAAGGAACAACATACGAATCAGGACGGAATAAGCTATATGTGATAAATTGCAATTTGAGAGCAGCTTGAATGATCCATACCTCCTGAAGTTCACAACCTAACCCTACTACGAAGCCAGGAGGACGAAAGACCGAGCGGCGGCGGCGGGGTTTCACCGTGATGCTGCCTTTATATCCCACCACAAACCCTAGATCCTGGGTTCTGATGGGCCATCTCGAAGTAACTAAAGGTCCATGCCAAAAGTGGCTTCGTCCTCTCTGTGTGATTTCAGCCCATCTGTCTAAATGGGCTGCCGCCCAAGAGTGAATTCAACAGTCTGTTGTGCCTCTGTGGCCTCCCAGTGCTCCCACTGCCGCAGAGGTGAGCCATGGCGGCGTCCGCCGCCGCCGCCGTCGTGAGCCGGCTCGGGATCAGATTCCGCCGGCTCTCCACGCTCCCGGAGTTCCCGCCGGCCGCGGCGCCTCAGCACCCGACCTCGAAGGATGCCTACTTCGCGGCGGTGCACCACCTCTCCACCATCGTGCGGCGCGACTTCTACCTGGAGCGCACCCTGAACCGCCTCCGCCTCCCGTCCGCGTTCCCTCCCGACCTCGCGCTCCGCGTCATCCGTGCCGCCGCCCCCGCCGCGCCTCTCCACGCCTCGCGCTTCCTCGCCTGGCTCCGCGCCAAGCCGTCCTTCGCCGCCTCCACCGAGCACTTTGACGCGCTGCTCCTCCCGCTCGCGCGCGCGCGGCTCTTCCCCCACCTGTGGTCCCTCGCCTCCGACATGCGCGGCCTCGGCCTCCCCCTCTCGCCGGCCACCTTCTCGGCGGTCATCTCCTCGTACGGCCACTCCCGCCTCCCCGACCAGGCCGTCGAGGTGTTCAACCGCCTCCCCCGATTCGGCTGCCCCCAGACCACGGAGGTCTACAACGCCCTCCTCGACGCGCTCTGCGCCAACGGCAACTTCGCCGGCGCCTACAAGCTACTCCGCAGGATGGCGCGCAAGGGCGTGGCCCCGGATCGCGCCACGTTCAGCACCCTCGTCGATTCTTGGTGCGCGGCCGGGAAGCTCCAGGAGGCGCAGGCGTTCCTCGACGACATGGCGGGCCGCGGGTTCCGCCCACCTGTGCGCGGCCGTGACCTCCTGGTCGACGGGCTCGTCCGCGCTGGGCGCCTGGAGGAGGCCAAGGCCTTCGCCCTCCGCATGACCAAGGAGGGCGTCCTCCCGGACGTTGCCACATTCAACTCGCTCGCCGAAGCACTTTGCAATGCTGGTGATGTGCAGTTTGCCGTGGCTCTTCTCGCGGACGCTTCTGCTCGTGGCTTGTGCCCGGACATCTCAACCTACAAGGTGATGTTGCCAGCTGTGGCCAAGGCTGGTCTAATTGAGGAGGCATTCCGATTGTTCTATGCGGCTATTGAGGATGGTCATCGGCCCTTCCCAAGCCTCTATGCAGCCATCATCAAGGCACTTTGTAAGGCAGGGCGCTTTGCAGATGCTTTTGTTTTCTTTGGTGATATGAAGACAAAGGGGCACCCACCAAATCGACCTGTGTATGTGATGCTTGTTAAAATGTGTGTGAGGGGCGGTCGGTTCGTGGAGGCAGCGAACTACCTAGTCGAGATGAGTGAAGCTGGGTTCACACCACGGGCTCCGACGTTTAATGCCGTAGTTGATGGACTGCAGCATTGTGGGAAGCATGACCTAGCCCGGAGATTGGAGCAGCTTGAGATGTCCCTGAAGGGAAATTGAATGGATAAGCGACTAATAAATGTGGTTTCTTTGTGCAAGCCAGGTGACATGGCTGCTGGATTTTCAGGTAGAATTATTCCTTCTTATTTATCCATCATGTTGTATCTTGTATGATGGATAATATGCCTTTCAACTTTCAATTGTCCGCAGTATGCTTGAGAAACCAGTGTTGTTTTAGACAAAAGGAAAGGTGGGGCTAGGATTAATGAGTGATCAAAATATTATAGCAATAGCTTCTGCTGATGCATCCCAAGTTGTGTAGTGAAAGTGAACAAGATGAACATGAGGATGTGTATGCAGTGAGTTCAATCAGCGATATGCAGAGCAGATTTATGTAATATTGGTAGCTCCATGGATGCTCAACAATATGGAAAATTGTTCTCTTTGTTTGATTAGATAGCAATTCTGAGCTTATTGGAAACCTATGTAGCAAAGACCTGGGAGGCTATGAGATAGGAGGCATGTCAACTTTGCAATATAGCAATTTCATAGCTCACTTTGTTGCTGTTGAATACCATTGTACATTTTTATCTATAAATTATTATGAAATTACGATGTCAAACTTGATTTGTCATTTAGAACTTTATTCTATGTAGAAGTTTTATTTTCTTCTTCAAGAACTTTGCACGTCGGTGACACCTTTTTCTTCAAGTATTAGTGTAGGGAATGTTGCTTATATTTGCAATGTACAGTATGCGGATCTGGCTTGTCTACATTGTTTTTGTAGTTTTAAAATTTTGATCACTGATTTTGCTTCAGTTTGCCTGTGGTTGACATTGTCAAAGTTAGAGAAATAAGCAATTATAATTTTGAATGTATCCAGATGAAAATACCACATGTGTATATCCTTCATGATCCAAACATAATTTTATATGTTCGTACAAATGTTTTTGGTGTGAACTATGTTGGAGTATAAGTGAATTGCTCACCTTTCTCTATCAGTTGGGTTAAACTTGTTGATGCATGCAACTCAATAAACTATACAATATATTTTGAGTAGTTCAAAAGTTGGATGCAATCCACTTGCCAAATTATAATATTTAGGAAAATGAACTCAATAGTTTGAATTTCTATTGCCTTAATCTGTTTACTCACTACTGTTGGCATGCTGCAATAGGTTTGTGTCCCTTGTGCAATCAGACCAGTACTTTTCTTTGGAACTGAACTTATAATTTGATCTTACCTCCTATTTTCAAATCATAATAATGTTTTTTGTACAGCTTACCTCAAAGCTGCCATTCGTTACTTATATCGTATTTCCTCTTGTTAGAAGTCTTCAGATTTAGCTCCCATTTATTATATTAAAACTTTTCATCTTGTTGGCACTGTTTTTCAGATTTGGCTTAGTGAGAATCCCCTCTACTATATTGAGTTGTCATCTAGTTGGCTTTTTTGTTTCCGATTGGCCTTGGTGAGATCCAGTGCTCAAATTAACTACATTTAGTGGAAATTGACCCCCAACAGCATTGCTGGTATCATGCAATCGGAAAGTACCCTTATTGACTTGGACGAATTATAAGCTAAGCCAAAGTGACTCAAAATTGATGAATTTGTTGCATTACCTTAAGACATGGAACACATTGGCATCCAACTGGACCAAGATAAAGTAATTCGATCGGATGTGCTTACTGTGGAGTGTGGAGAAAGATAAATAGTTCCTGTGGGAGATGACTTAAAAAGAGTGAAGTGGTTGGGAAAGGTTGTAAAAAGATTGCCTGTCTCCTATCAGATGGTTCGAAACTTGGATGTTCAGAAAAAGCAAAGGAATTTGTTTTCAGAAGTAATCCATAAGAACCATCGCCATATCATGGTTGTATTTAGTAACAACACATTGCATTTAGGCTGCAAAGTGTGGGAAGTGAAGGATGTTGAAGGCAGGTATGAGTGGCAAGGGATGCTGTAGGCTGATTTCATGCTGTCTCCATATTCTGTAAGAACTGCTCTTTATGGTTGGTAGATTGTAAAATGCTAGTGGTTTGCTCAAATTGTATCATTGTTGCTGTATCAGACCGTTGTAATTTTTAATCCTCCATCCCATGTAATAACTTGCATTCCTATCACTAGTAGAAATGTTAATATTTGAAGAAGATGAAGGAGGTGTATGTTAGAGCATGTATGATTATAAAACTGTAATATCCGCTACCTATATGTTCTGCATGTTCATTGTGGATTTGTTGTGAGATCTGTACTATGTAATTTGCTGAAATTATGTGTATCATGGGTTGTAACATGTTTTGTAATAATTGGGCTTAAATTTGGCAAATTCTGGTGGTGCTGAATGAGAGGAATAAAAAATGAATCAGTAAAATAATTGGCCCAATTTAGACCCATCTTTGAATTGTGTATGCTGTGATGACGTCATCATTGCCACATCAATTGCCATGTCATTGTCCATGTAGGCAGCCACGTCATCATCCATGTAGGCAGCCACGTCATTGTCGATGTAAGCAACCACGTCATCATCCACGTAAGCAACCAGCGTGTCATCGAGCCATGTCAGCAGCCAGCGTGGCACCGAGCCACATCAGTAGCTAGCGTCACACCGAGCCACATCAGTTGCCAGCATGCACGGCGCCACGTGACGGTCACTTCCATGACGAAATTAGTGACAATGTTCACTAGTCATAGAAGACGAGCAGTTACATGACGAAAAACGTGTCAGTCACTGAAAAGGAGCAGTGCTGTGACGAAAATGACCGATTCGTCACAGTGCGACAAATATGACGCACTTTCTATGACGATCTCAAAATCATCATAAATTCGTCACAGAAGGTTTTCAATAACGAATTTGACTTGTTTCGTGACAAAAGTGTTTTGTCATTGACGTGAACATTTCTACTAGTGTATATATAATAATATGATTGAATTGATAACCTGAAATACAGAGTTATCCAGTTTTCTGAGCCAAAAACTCCTGGTTGCTATTCTGATACACGCAACATTTAGCTTACAACAAAGCATCATCATTCATGTATTTGCTTTGTCACACGCCAAGCATGGAAAGGAATCTCTGTTAAGTTTGCACGCTAAACTAAATGCTCATTTATATTTAATCTGACACCCAAGAAAGGCATAAAGACTGGACAAGGGCTTCATCAGGGCATCTGATACAAAAGTGAGTGCTCGAGATCAGAGGAAATTTCTAGCATGCTTCTTGGAAGTCCATTGATTGGCAACCGGTCTTCCTTGACTCTTGGATTTCCGCAATGGCCCATTAACAAACGGCGTTACCTCTAATAATGCGCCTGTCCTCCTTTAACCTTTGCCTGCAACATAGATTAAGTATTAGATGGGTTACCCGTATCATGAATAAATCCAAGAGAAAAAGGAAACAAAAAATCAGCAGTAAAACATAAAAGGTGGGCATCATAGACCAGGAAACAAAAAAAAAGTTAAATAGTATGGGATTAAACTTCAAATTCAAAGTCCTAAGCAAGTGACTATTACTATGTGCAATCTAGTGACAGTATTAGCATGACCAGAGAACCTCAGGAGAAAAGGTCCAGTGCAATACTGTATGAATCGGGAGCTAGGGACATAGGGGTTAGAGCAACTCCAACAGTTTGGTATAATTTGTTTTCCAAATCTTGCATTTTGGCAACTCCCTAAATGTCATGGCAAAAGGAAAAAATATTCATCTCCAACAGTTTTCCATAATTCACTTGGTAAAAGAAAACGACCCACATTGCTACGCTTTTCCCGTGATCTCCTGCCGTCCTCGCCAAAATATTTTTGCCGTGATCTCCTGGCCATCGCCCTCGCGCCAAACGTTGCCGCCGCGAGCTCCCGGCCGTGCGCGCAGTGCCCTCTGCCCTGGAAGCCAGCGTTTTTTCTTCCTCCCGCTGGCCATCACCATCCCAGGCAGAAGTTTCACAATTTGCAATTTCGATATGCACTATGTGTTAGACTATTTACTGCTCAACTGTAATCTCGTAGTGTTTATTGCTCTACTTAACTGTAACAGCCTCTCCAGGCTGGCTCAGCCCCTTGGGCTGCCCCTCTTTCCTCTCTCTATATATAATCCCCATGTAATCTTGATTATCTTAGAAAAGCTAAGCCCTTTGGCATTCTCCAATACGGTATCAGTAGACTAATCTAGGTCATGGACCTTTCCTCTTCCCCTGCTTTCTCGCTTCTGCCCCCTTCGGCGCCCGCGCCCGACGGCTCGGCCTCCGCGCCAGTCGCTCGGTCGCTGCACCCGCTCGCCCGCGCCTCGGCCGCGCGCCTCCTCGGGCCGTTGCGCCCATGGCCGCCCCCACCGATGGCTTATCCAGCTCCGGCGCCGCGACCGCCGCCACCGCGGCCAAGCTCCGCGACGAGGCTCTCGCCGCCGCCAAGCTTCTGGAGGATGAAGCTGCCACCCTGCGCTCCACCAATGTCGAGCACAGTCAGCAGTTGCAGGACGACGCGACCCTTCTCAAGTCCGCCGCCGACGCCCAGGAGCGCATCTGCGCCTCCGCGAACACCCTTGAGCAAGAGCGCGCCTAGGCCTTCACCTTGGAGCAGCGCGCCGCCGCCCTCCGCACCCGCCACCGCCCGGTCTCCAATCGCGACAACGACGCCCCCGGCGACGACTTCCAGGACGACGACACCCACTCTCTCACCTCCGACGTCGCGGTCGTCGCTCGTCTCACAGTCAGGCCGCCGCCGTCCAGAATATTCGGAATCTCATTCCGGTCACTCTGGACCTTCAAGCCTCAAACTTCTCCAAGTGGCGCGGCTACATCCTCCTCATCCTTGGCCGCTTCGCCTTGCAGGACCATGTCCTCGGTGATGCGCCTCCTCTTCCCGACCCGGCTTGGACTCGAATGGATTGCGTGGTGGTGTCCTGGTTATTCAACACCATCTCCGCCGACCTGCTCGATGTCATCCATGACCGCAACGGTGTCACTGCCCGGGTCGCCTGGCTCGGCCTTGAGGAGCAGTTCCTCAACAACCGCGCATCTCGCGCCATGCTCGTCGACGCCGAGTTCCGCGCGCTCACCCAAGGCACCCTCTCCATCGACGACTATTGCCGCAAGATGAAGAGCCTCGCCGACCTTGGCGAGCCCGTCCAGGACAGCACCTTGGTGCTCAACGTCCTGCGCGGCCTCGGCGAACGATTCCAAGTCATGGCTCAACTTATTCCCCGACAGAGGCCTCTCCCGTCCTTCAACGACGTCCGTGTCGATCACCGCCTCGCCGAGCTCAACATGGCGCCCGCCTCTGCTTCGCCCCCGACGGCTCTTGTCGCCTCCACTCCGAGCAAGCCCCCTGCCCCTGCTCCGCCACCTGGGCCCGGTACAACCCGCCCTCCCCCTGCCACTGGGGGCTCCTATGGCGGCGGACGCGGACGCCGTAGGCGCGACGGCCATGGCCACGGTGGCTCATCCAACGGGGCACCCAGCGGCCATCAGTGGCCGTCCATCTACAACCCATGAACCGGGTCCATCCATGTGTGGCCCGGGCCCGCCGTCGGCGGCCACCACAGCTCGTCATCACGCCCCAGTCCACCGGCATCACCCCACCACGCCTTGATGGCCACCGGCACTTCTCCGATGTTCTATGCGCCTCCTCCGGCACATTCCATCAGGCGCCTCCCCCTACCCCGACGCCATGGGACACTCACTCCCTCGCCAACGCCTTTAGCACCGTTTCCCTCACCCCGCCGTCGCCGTCCTCCGACTGGGTGATTGATTCCGGCGCTTCATCCCACATCACCTCCAACGTTGGTATGGTGTCCATCTCCCTCTCCTCAGTTTTTCCCTCCTCCATCATTGTGGGCAACGGCGCCACCCTCCCAGTGGTCGACACCGGCTACTCGACCATCCCTGGCCCGTTTCACCTTCGTGATGTTCTCATCGCTCCCTCCATTATCCAAAACCTTCTTTCAGTTCGCAAATTCACTACTGACAACTCTGTTTCAGCTGAATTTGACCCTCTTGGTGTTTCTGTGAAGGACCTCCACACCAGGGCCACTCTCCTTCGCTGTGATAGCAACGGACCACTCTACACCCTGCAGCTTCCATCATCTTCCTCTGCTCCGTGCGTCCTCATCGCCACGCCTTCTCCGACCACATGGCACAGGCGTCTCGGTCACCCCAGCACCGCCGCTCTTCAGCACCTCGCCCAGACTTCTTCGATCGTTTGCAACAGCAAGCTCGTCGATGATCCTCTCTGTCATGCATGTCAACTCGGGCGCCATGTTCGCCTCCACTTTAGTAGTTCTTCCTCGCAAGCTTCTAAAAACTTTGATATGATCCATTGTGATCTTTGGACTTCACCAGTCCCCAATGTATCCGGATTCAAATATTATTTAGTTATCCTCGATGATTTCTCGCACTTTGTATGGACTTTCCCCCTTCGCCTCAAGTCTGACACTTTCCCCACTCTCCAATTTCTTTGCTCATGTCGCTACTCAATTCGGTTGTCCTATTATGTCTGTGCAATGTGATAACGGTCGTGAATTTGACAATTCCGCCTCACGTGTGTTCTTCCTTGCCATAGGTGTTTCCCTACGCTTATCGTGTCCCTACACCTCTCAACAAAATGGCAAGGCCGAACGCATGCTTCGCACCCTAAACAACATCACACGCACCTTACTTTTCCAGGCCTCCATGCCTCCCCCCTACTTGGCTGACGCCCTTGCCACCGCCACTCATCTGTCCAACCGTCTCCCCACTAAAACCCTTAACATGAGCACCCCTTTCTTTGCCCTTTACGGCGTGCTTCCGTCTTACCACGATCTCCGAGCGTTGGGGTGTACATGCTACCCCAACCTCACCGCCACAACCCCTCACAAACTCGCACCTCGCTCTACTTTGTGTGCCTTCCTCGGATTTTCTGCCGATCACAAGGGATTTCGCTGTCTTGATCTCTCCACTAACCGGGTCATCATCTCAAGGCACGTCATCTTCGACGAAACGTCCTTCCCTTTCTCTTAAACCCAACTCCCCTCCCTCATCAACCCTTGATTTTCTAACTAATGATGCTCCTATACAAGTGTTATACCCCTCTGCAGGTTCATCTGGCGCGCCTGGGCCGCATCTCTCTCCGACCTGCGGCCCACCCCCGGGTTTCCCTGCGCGTCGGCCCATCACTGGCCCTGGCCACGGGGCCTCTCAGCCTCTCTCTCCTGGCCAAGGAACCCCGACACCTCGACCTCATCCGCCCGGCGGCTCCGCGCCGGCCTCCCCCAACGGCCACCTCCACACCGCCCTCCGCGCCCTCCCCGGCCCCGGGCGACTCCCCGTGCCCACACCTATTCCCGCGCATCTCCGCCATCTCCCCCGCGCCCTGTTCAACCGGGCCCCCGCCTCCACCACCCGCGCACCCACGACGCCCCCGCTTGCGCCGCCGCCGCGCGTCTCCGCATCTCCGGGCCCTCCGCGTCTACTCTCGACGCGCGCCCGCCCCCACGCCGACCGCCCCTTGACGCCGCTCCAACTTCATCCCGTCTCCACCTCGCTACATCAAGCAAGGTCCCTCCCTCCCGACGAGTGCCGTCCCCATCCCGCCGGTTGTCAACACCCACGGCATGGCCACCCGCGGCAAGTCCGGGTACCAGCAACCCCGAGTCGCCCTACACTCAGAGGTACTCTCCCCAATCCCTCGCTCCTACAGGGATGCTCTGGCTGATCCCCACTGGCGCAAGGCCATGGAAGAAGAGTGCACTGCCCTCCATGACAACCATACCTGGGACCTTGTTCCGCGCCCTGGTCACGCAAATGTAGTCACTAGAAAATGGATTTTCCGACACAAGTTTCATGCTGATGGCTCCTTTGATCGCTACAAAGCCCGCTGGGTTCTTCGTGGCTTCACCCAGCGCCCTAGAGTTGATTACGATGAAACGTTCGGCCGTCGTCGCTGCCGCCACCGTCCGTACCGTCCTCATGCTTGCTCACTCCCAGGATTGGCCAATTCACCAACTTGATGTGAAGAACGCCTTCCTCCATGGCACCCTGCCTGAAACTGTGTTCTGCTCACAACCAACCGGATTTGCTGACACCGCTCTCCCTGATCATGTCTGCAAACTCAACAAATCCCTCTACGGTTTGAAGCAAGCGCCCCGGGCATGGTACAGCCGTTTTGCAACCTACCCGTTCTCCCCGGGGTTCACCGAAGCAAAGTCGATACCTCCTTATTCATCTTTCGCCGAGGCACCGACACGCTTACTTGCTCCTCTACGTGGACGACATTGTGCTCACTGCCTCCTCTCCACAGCTTCTTCACCGTGTTATTGCAGCTCTCAAGAAGGAATTTGCCATGAAGGACCTCGGTCCCCTCCATTTCTTCCTTGGTGTGGCTGTTCAGCACCACAAGAACTCCATGTTCCTCTCTCAACGGCAATACATCCTGGACATCCTTGGCCGCCATGGCATGAGTGACTGCAATCCTTGCTCCACCCCCGTTGATACTTGTGCTAAAATTTCGCAGTGTGGCCCTCCCCGTTGCCGATCCCACGCGCTTATCGCAACCCGGGCCGGTGCACTTCAACACCCGACGTTCACCCGCCCGACATAGCCTATGTCGTTCAACGAGTCCGCCCGCATATGCACGACCCTAGGAAAACACACCTTGTTGCCGCCAAACGGATTCTCGTGTACCTTCGGGGCACCCTCAACCTCGGCCTTGTCATTCCCGGAACCGCTCCAAGTCACCTCGGTCGTTTACATGGATGCCGATTGGGCAGTGCTCGCCCCGACACCCGTCGTTCGACCTCCGGCTATGCAATTTTTCTTGGCGGCGGCCTTGTCTCTTGGTCATCCAAGCGACAACCCACCGTGTCACGCTCCGCGTCGAAGCCGAATATCGCGTTGTTGCCAATGGTGTTGTCCGAAGTATCCCGGCTCCCGACAACCTTCTTCAAGAACTCTACCATCCTCTACAATCCGCCGGCCCTCGTCTATCGCGACAATGTTAGCGCAGCCTACCTCTCCAAAGAACCCCATTCAGCACCAACCCACCAAACATGTTGAGATCGACCCGCACTTCTTCCGTGAACGAGTCGCCCTTGGAGTTGTCCGGTTCTTCATGTCCCTACCACTTCACGCTTCTCGATGTCTTCACCAAAGGCCTTCCTTCATCCGTGTTTGTCGCCTTTCGCTCCCGCCTCAACGTTCTTTCCTCCGACGTTCGCACCGCGGGGGGTGTTAGACTATTTACCGCTCAACCGTAATATGTGTTTATTGCTCTACTTAACTGTAACAGCCTCTCCAGGCTGGCTCAGCCCCTTGGGCTGCCCCTCTTTCCTCTATACATGTAATCCCCATGTAATCTTGATTATCTTAGAAAAGTTAAGCCCTTTGGCATTCTCCAATACTATGCACGGCCAGCGACAGGAGCATATTTAATTGCATACATGGAGAATATTAAAGTGCAAATAAATGTCCAGAAACAATACAAATGAGATCAATGGCCATCAAGAATGCATCTACTACAACCCTAGTAGCAGCGCCCTTGCACGTACTAGCAGCGGCAACAACTTTGCCCTAGCAGCAGTGACCTTGCACAACAGCGGTGGCCTAAACCCTATCGATCGAGCAGCAGCCCGGCGTCGACCCTACCGAGCAGCAGCCCTGGCGTGAACCCAAACCCTAGCGACGAGGATGAACTTCGGCAGGAAAATAGAGGGGCGATCGTACCTGATGACCCTGGCGATCTCCTCTCGGCGTCTATATATGATTGCGGCACAACGACGGAGAGACGGAGTGCATGGTGCACGCAGGAGGAGGACCGCACCTAGAAGGAGATCCGCGCAGGAGAAAAACGTTTGGCGCGCGCGGGAGAAGCGGCGGCGGCGCGGCAAATCGCGATGGCAAGCCGTCTGCTCGGGCGCATATATGCGCGTGCGGCCAGGAGATTTGCCAACTTGCTATTGATGGCAAGTTGGTTTACCAAATTGTTGGAGGCCTATTTTTCCTCTTTTGCCAAAATTATATGAATGCCAAGTTGAGATAGCAAACTGCTGGAGTTGCTGTTACAGGGTTTAGGGCTTTAAGTGTTGGATACATGGGTCATGGGTGCCCAAATGACAAATTTCACGAGTCAATGGCAAAATGGAATTGCTTCAAAAGAAAAAGAGGCATAATGGATTGCTTAAAAAAGGAGGCAAAATGGGAATATGATGTGCTGGAAGCATGGAACAACCATGTCCGTTTGCCAAACTAGCAGGACCTTGCACAGAATGGAATAAGACTATACTCTACCAGAAGTAATCTGGCAAATATGCAACCCTGCTAACATTAGGAAAGCACATAGTCAAATATTAACAGGTGCATATTATAAAAGCTTGGAAGAGGGGGATTGCCACAAAGGGTGATCAAACAGGCCCTAAAGTGTGATAAAAAAAAGTTTATTTGTACACATGATAAGTAACTTTCAACTGATAAAAACATTTTTCTTGAACACGAATAGCTCATACAGATGATAATAACATAGTGTAATTGCATGAAGATGGCAAAAGGCATCATCTCACATAAGTATATCAACATTTATGAGTTGTTTGTAAAATTGATAACTCGAAAATTTAATAGGTGAGGAAACAAGCGATTGTAAACAACACTGCAACTAACAGGAATCATGGAGTCTCCACAGATTTGGGTAGATTTCGTTCATTAGGAGTGATGGAGCACATATTGTACTCTGAAAGACTGAGGATATAGGACAGGAGTTGGTAGGTACTAAAAACAATGAATGACGGAGCAGGAGTGTAGCACTAGCCTCTTGCTCTTCACACTCCACCGAACCAGTCTTCCAGATTATTTCCAAATACTAGCCCACTGCTCCTACAAGATCATAACACAAATTTGATTAGCTAGCTCAAAGAAAATTGAAATAAGGAAAAACAGGGTAGGAAAAATGTAAAATACCATCGATTGCGAATGCAACAGTTGTAGATAAGGTGGATGAGGCTACAAGGACCCGGTGCAGGGCCATACAGGCTGCATTGATCAGTTGCTGATGACCAGGTGCCACTAATGAGGTGGTACTGCACAGGATTGTGTTCCGTTGGATGAAAGTGGACGACACTGTCACCCATAGGGTTAGGCAGTGCTTTAGAGGCGACACACAAGCTCCTTTCTGAGATAAACAAAGTATTGCCTCCGATGCTTGTTATCGGGGTATACCTTTGAAGGACAAGATCGGTGAGCTTGAAAACAACAATCTGCGACATGTAGAAATTTTTGTGGCCAAGCAGCAGTATCTCTGAGTCACACTCTGCCAGATAGACAGGCCTGATGAGATTGCCCTCAGGGACTGTGGCAATCAACTTTGGAGGGTGTAGCACATAACTTGAGCCTACTCCATCTCCATCCTTCACAGGTGGGTCAATCTGGAAAATCTCCAAGGCGGTGCTGTATAGCACATAGCACGCCATGTACAGTTTGCCCTGAAAGGACATAGCTGGAGGACATCCTAGTTCATACGTCCAGCTTGACAGATTCCATTCCCGGTCCAGGGTGGTAGCAAAGGCTACACGGTGTACCTCATAAAGCGCCAGCATGACAGTGATGGCTCCAGCACTGAAGGAAACAGAACCAGAGACATTATCTGCAAGCCTTCTGATCTTGTATGGCGCAGGGCAATTGTAAACTATCTGCGGGATGAGGGTCGCCAGTAGAGGGAGCTCGACGATGTCTCCGGTGAAAGGGTGGAGGAGGCGGACGGCGCTGTCCTCCCGCAGCAGGAGGAGGAGGCCGTCGACCGAATCGATGGCGCAGTGGTCACTGAAGTGAGGGAGGTGGGCGCGAACCAGGGTCCCCGTGTCGAGGTTGAGGAAGCGGATGTACCCGCCAAGGTCGGGGTGGCCGGGGCGAAGGCCGTGGCCCTCAGGGAGCATCATCCAGCGGCGCGGGTGGAAGCGCGGGTCGACGACGCCGCGGCCGCGAGGGGAGGCGGCGCCGGACCGCCAGCCGGTGCAGACGGCCCGGAAGCGGACGTAGTCTAGCAGGTCGCCGGCCAGCACACGCGATGCGATGAGGCGGACCAGATCTCCAGGCAGCGACGCCCAGCGGTCGGCGACGGGGGTGGCGGTGGCCCCCGGAGGTGCCGGTGGTGGCATTGTGATCCCAGCACGGCAGCACCACCTCGATCCGGTGGTCGGACGCCGCGCCGCGCCGCACGCGCGCACCTCGAGGACGCGCGGCGATGAGAGGCGGCGCTCTGGCGGATCGGATCAGGAGGGTTTGGTGGTGCCGGCGGGCGGGGGCGAGCAGCAAGCAGTCAGGCCGCAGCCCGCAGGCGGGGGCGTGTAGGGAATTTTTTAATATAATTGTTTCTTTGTTTTAAAAAAGGAAAAACTATAGCTCACACGTGTCATCTGTGGCTATCTGTCACACGGTTTTGTCCGCCGTTAATCTTGTGATCTGTGGCTGCTGGTTGCGCGTGGTTCTGGTTTGTTGATCTGTCTATGACATGTGGGGCCGGGGGGGAGAACTGTTTGATTTTGGGGTGCCGGGTGCGTGCCGCCTTACCTTCTCGGCTACTCCGTTTGCCACTTCATTTCCCATTCCCCATCTTCCTCTCCCTCTTTCTCGGCGGAGGACGACGACACGAGGCGACCCGCGAGGCGCGGCTTCCGGCGGCGACCGGCGAGGCGCGGCTTGCGACGCGCAACCGGCTACCCGCGGCTTCTGGGGGAGGCGCGGCTTGCGGGGGAAGGCGCTGCTCCCGTCGGTGAGTTTGCCCGTGAGTTGGATCTGCTCTCTGTTCCTGTTGTTTGTGGATGTGCTTCCTCTGATTTGTGTGGTTTTGCTTCGTTTCATTGCCTTTTGCATGTTGTCGCCGTGTACGACCTGGCTCTAGGGTTTCATTTTCTGGCGAGGTGAGTTTGATTTCTGTAGATCTGGTCCATTCGACTACTTATTTCGTATGCGGAAGTGCTGATCCGGTGTTTTTGTTGTGTTTCCATTCCATCCTTTTTGTCGACGGCGAGGGTTCATTTCTAGGGTTCGCTGCCACTGTTGGTGAGTTTACTTTTCCCCTACCATTCATCCCCCCTTGTGTCCTGTGCTAATTATTGATGGTCGCTTTTTTGTTGTTGTCGCTCTGATCTGGTGTGAAAAATGATTGGGGATTTTTTCTGATCAGTATGTTGATGGAATCATTTGTCTATCCTGTATTGTATTCGTGATTATTATCGGTGTCGGGGACAGCCCTAGGGGTCCCCTTAAACAATGGGGAAAACCTCACTTAAAACCCGCGACGAAACCCAAATACGTTAGGCCTAACCACGCAGGTGCCTAACCATGCAGGACACAGCCCACAGGGACTCCGACGGCCCATCGAGGCGGCCCACGAAAGGATCCCCTCGAACAAAGCTTCGCCCCGCTCGAGGGGCGCACTCCTTCGAGCGGCACCACCCCCGCTCGAGGGTACGCACTTCCCTCGAGCGGCTCCGCCTCGCTCGAGGGTACGCCCCGCCCTCGGCCGGGTCCGCCACGCTCGAGGGTGCCCCTCACACGTGCGCCGGCCCCGTACACGGCATTTAACGCCCCGACACAAGGGGGCGGCGCCATCATGCGCCCGGGCTCGCGCCCCGTGCCGCCGCACCAACTCCCCGTGGAGGAGCCCATCCCCACCACCGTGGGGGGACCGTGCGTACGGCCCGTGTCGTCCCGTGACACCGCGCGCCTACCGCAAAGCGGCTAACGCGCCCGACCCTCGAAGGGGGGCCGGGCGCACCCTCGATTTCACTTTTCCGTGACCCTGCGGGGTTAGGGTGGAGGCGCTAGGCCGGTGGATTGCCATCCCAAGCACCGTAACCCGCGTGGCCGCCGTACCCACGCGTGCGGGCGCACGCCGACCCCGTAGCAACGACTCCGGCCCCCGTGAGGCGCGTTGGGAAGGAACGCCGTTCGCCCGCCCCCGTACGCCGTACAAGCTTGCGTCGCACCGCCCCCGAGCCTATCGCAGGACATCACCGCCATCCGTTGCTCTCCTACCCTCGAACCGCCACCGTTCGGCACAAGTCGTGCCATGATGACCGGATCGCAGCGGGGATCGCCCGGACGGCCGCCCACTCTACACTGTAGCACGTCGCACTTCTCCACATAGCTAGGTAGCGCGGCGCGCATGTAACCTGCCGTCCCCTTGATCTATAAAAGGGGGGGCGAACCCCCAGCCGCGGGAAGAAGACAGACGAACGGAGACACAAGAACACTTCACGCACCACGTACTCATTCTTATTCTCCCACAATATCTTCAGCCACTCCTCCGTGGGACTTGGAAGCTACGCTTCCTCTCCCGCCTTGCTTGTATTTGCCCCACTACAAGCACCCCGGTGCTAAGTAATATAGTGCCCCGAGCACGCCCCCGTCGGACGTACGCCCCCTCGGCCAGAACCAGGATAAAACCTCTGTGTCACTTGTTACTTAGCATCGACCATTGAGTGATAGACCTCGGCGCTATCTACTGGTTAGTGTCGGGACCATATTCCGCACCGACAGTTGGCGCCCACCGTGGGGCAAGCGAGCGCCTAAGGTCACTTCACCAACTCCCTCCATGGTGATCCGCACTGAGTACCGTGCTACACGCTACTGCATGGGTAGCTCGGACCCCCTCCCGGCCGGGTTCGAGATCCGCTTCGGGGACCTGAACTTTCAGGCCACGGGGAACGGCTATCTCATGCGCCTCACTAACCGTGAGGAACTCCGCGCGCGGCGTCGGGCCGGTGCCGCCGTACCCCCGCCGCACGCACGACTCGGCGCGCGCGCCCGCAGCACGGAGGCCGCGGGTCCATCGACGCCACGACGCCGTCGTCGCTCGGGACAACGCTCGCGCCGGGCGCGGTCCGAGCGGCGGCAGGCCGAGAGCGCCGCCGCCCAACGCGGTGCGCCGACCATCACGACCGCCACCGCCCGGGGGCGGGGCGGCCGCGCGGTCTCCGGACCGCGCATCCCCACTCGGCCGCGTGGCGCTACGACGGCCTACAACGCCAACGTCAACACGACGATGCGTAGGGTTCCGCCCGGCCGCCACGTCTTCGTCGCCAGGGACCCCGCGCCTCGGCCAGCGATGAGTCATCCCCGGGCTCCGTCGACACGATGCCACCCGCCAATCGCCACGGATACGCGGGAGTGGGACTTCTCCCGCGTGCGGGACCCGGGGGCCGCGTTCCGCGTTTCCTCGACGCCACGGACTACCGGTTTGGCTACTCCGACGACTCCCGGCACGGAGCTACGACCCCACGCGGGAGTGTTGCGCCGTCATCACCAACGACCGGCCAACGCCGCCGGCGCGGTGGGCGCCGGGAGACGGGGAAGTCACGCCCGCCCCGGGGATCGCCACGCGCCCGGCCGCGGGACCAAGCGCTCCCGCCGGGGCCGACGTCGACGCACGCCGCCGCCCAAGCCCGCGAGCTCGAGGCCAAGCCGGCGGAAGAGTACCGAACGGTGCGGTTGCTCCGCGCCTCAATGGCGGGGGAAGCCTCCGCGCGCGGCGAACGCGCGCGGAGCCGGGGCCGACAGTCCGCGACCGCATCAACACCGCCCCCAACGTCGAAAACGCGGACGTGCCCCCACGGGCGAGCCGAAGCTCATCGCCGCCGCGACGCCGCGCGCGGGCTATGCCAGCACCCTCGACCCCCGAGGCTCGAGACATGCACCGCGAGGTGCAAACTCTCATCGAGCAAGCGGCCGTCCAGCAGGCCGAGAGCTCGGCCTCACGCATCCGCCAACAGGGGGATGCGCGGGGCGATGAAGCCGCACCAGGAGGCGAACCCTCGGTGCACGCGGGGGGACCAGTGGGGCGTCCCACCGAGCAAGGGCGCACGCCGGCCAAGGAGCGACTCCTCGACGCGCGCAGGGCATTAGATGGCGACGCTCACAAAGTCATCAACGCCCGGCGCACCAGCAAGGCGGACGAGCGAGCGGCAAGGGGCTACCACCCTCGACGGGGTGGGCGCTACGACAGCGGCGAGGACCGCTCCCCGACGCCGGAGCCCCCAGGCACCCGCGTGTTCAGCCGGGAGATCCGAGCGGCAGCGTTCCCCCAACGCTTCCGCCAACCCTCGACGATCGTCAAATACAACGGGGAGACGGACCCCCGCGTGTGGCTCAACGACTACCGCTTGGCTTGCCAGCTGGGCGGGGCCACCAGCGACGAGGTCATCATCCGCAACCTGCCCCTACACCTTGGCGATGCGGCCCGGACATGGCTCGAGCACTTGCCCGCCAGCCAGATCCATAACTGGGACGACCTAGTCCACACGTTCGTGGGCAACTTCCAGGGCACATACGTGCGCCCTGGGAACTCTTGGGACCTCGCGCTCCCCGCACGCGAGGGGCCCGCGAGTCGCCGCGGGACTTCATACGGCGCTTCTCCAAGCGCCGCACGGAGCTCCCCGCCGTGGCGCGCTCCGAAATCGTGCATGCCTTCCTCGAGGGCACCACGTGCGGGATCTCGTGCGGGAGCCGGGACGCAGCCCCCGCCCGCGGACTCCAACGAGTTGTTCGACATCGCCACCGCCTTCGCCTCCGGGAGGAGGCCGTGGGGGCGATCTTCGACGGCAAAAAGGGCAAGCGCTCTCGAGGACGCGCCCGCGGAGGGCGCAAGTCCAAGGAGCTACGCCGCAACGACAAGCGGGGCAACAAGGGGAAAAAGCCGCGCCGCGAGGCGCGCGAGCAGGGCGCGACGGCGGCAACGCCGAGGCCCTCGCCGTCGACCCGCTCGACGGGGCCCTCGACCGGCCCCTCGAGGCCCGGGGGTGTTCGACGACATGCTGAAGAAGCCATGTCCCTACCACAAGACTCCCGTGAACCACACTCTTGAGCGAGGCGATATGCTCAAGAAGTTCTATGGCCGTGCCGCCGCGAAGGAGGCAGAGGCCAAGAAAGACGGAGGCGATGGCGACGCCGGCGGCTTCCCCCCCGCCGTCGAAAATGTGTTCCTCATCTTTGGGGGACCTACCGTCGACATGTCGACCCGGCGGCCGCAAGAAGGAGCGACACGAAGTCCTCGCCGCGAGAGAGGGCGCCTCCGGCCTTTCTCAATTGGTCGGAGGACGTCATCACCTTTAGCCGGAAGACCACCCGAATCGCATCCCCAACCCGGCCGCACCCGCCGGTGGTTGACCCCATCATCGGGAACGCCCGGTTCTCAAAAGTCCTCATGGACGGAGGCAGTAGCCTCAACATCCTCTTCGCGCATACATTGCGCCTGATGGGGATCGGGTTGGATCAGCTGCGGCCCAGCACGAAGCCGTTCCACGCGCATCGCGCCCGGCAAGGTGTTCGGCCCCTCGGGCAGATCGACCTGCCGGTCTGGTTTGGCACCCCTAAGAACTTCCGCAAGGAGACCCTCACCTTCGAGGTGGTGGGGTTCAAAGGGGCCTACCATGCTATCCTTGGGCGACCCCCGTTACGCCAAATTCATGGCGGTCCCCAACTACACCTACTCCGAAGATGAAGATGCCCGCCCAAACGGCGTCATCACCGTCGGGTCGTCCATCGAGCACGCATTCGACCGCGATGTCGAGTGCGTGGAACATGCGAGGCACCGGCGCCGGATGAAGCGCCGGTAAACACGCCGGGAGAAGATGGTCAACGAGGACCTCAACTCCGCCGCCAAGCACGTCGGCGCCTTCGAGGCACGGAGCGCACCAAAGGGGTCCCCCTCGACCCTTCGCCCCCGAAGGCAAGGCGTTGAGGGTCGCCTCCACCCTCGACCCCAAATAGGAAGCAAGGCTCGTCGACTTCCTCCGCGCCAACGCCGACATCTTCGCGTGGAGCCCCTCGGACATGCCGGGCATCCCGAGGGAAGTCGCCGAGCACTCCCTTGACATCTCGCCAAACGCCCGCGCCGTGCGGCGGCGGGCCGCGCCGCTTCGACGAGGAGCGGCGACGGCAATCGGAGCGGAGCCGCGAAGCTTCTCGAGGCCGGATTCATCAAGGAAGTATTCCACCCTATGTGGCTAGCTAATCCCGTGCTTGTAAAGAAGAAAAATGGGAAGTGGCGGATGTGTGTAGACTACACTAGTCTTAATAAAGCATGTCCCAAAGTTCCTTTTCCTCTCGCCACGCATAGATCAAATCGTTGATTCAACAAACGGGTGCGAATTGCTCTGTTTTCTTGATGCCTATTCCGGTACCACCAAATAAAAATGAAGGAGTCCGACCGCTCGCGACTTCGTTCATTACACCGTTCGGGACGTTCTGCTACGTCACGATGCCGTTTGGCCTCAGAAACGCGGGTGCAACATACCAGCGCTGCATGCAGCACGTTTTTGGGGATCACATCGGGCGGACGGTCGAAGCATACGTGGATGACATCGTCGTGAAGACCAGGAAGGCGGACGACCTGGTTGGCGACCTCGCCGTCGCGTTCAATTGCCTACGGGCCAATGGAGTCAAATTAAACCCCGAAAAATGTGTCTTTGGAGTGCCGCGAGGCATGCTCCTGGGATACATCGTCTCCCAGCGGGGAATCGAGGCCAACCCAGAAAAGGTCGCGGCCCTCGAACGAATGGGTCCGATCCGGGACCTCAAAGGGGTGCAGAAGGTGTGGGGGTGCCTTGCCGCCTTGAGCCGCTTCGTCTCGCGGCTCGGCGAGAAGGGCCTGCCCCTCTACCGCCTACTCAAGAAGCACGAGCGCTTCTCCTGGACCACCGAGGCCCAGGATGCGCTCGACAAGCTAAAGGCGTCTCTGACGCACGCCCCGATTCTCACGCCGCCGCAGGACGGCGAGCCCTTGCAGCTCTACGTGGCCGCGACCACCCAGGTGGTAAGCGCCGTGATCGTTGTGGAGCGCACGGAGGAAGGGCATGCCTTGCCCGTGCGGGGCCGCCGCCTACTACATCGCCGAGGTCCTCTCGGACACGAAGACGCGCTACCCACAGTCCGTGTTGCTATACGCGGTAGTCCTTGCGCGGCGCAAGCTCCGCCACTACTTCGAGGCCCACCCCGTCACGGTGGTTTCTTCCTTTCCGCTAGGAGAAATCATCCGCAACCCCGACGCCGCGGAAAGGATCGCCAAGTGGTCCGTGGAGCTGATGGGCGAAACGCTCGCCTACGCCCCGCGCAAGGCCATCAAATCGCAAATCCTGGCGGATTTCGTCGCTGAGTGGACGGACACGCAACTGCCACCCCCACAAACCCGGCGCAGTGTTGGACTCTGTTCTTCGACGGCTCAGATGAAAACGGGGAGCGGGCGCGGGCTCGCTCTTCGTGTCACCCCTCGGGGAGCACATGCGCTACGCAGGGCGCCTCCACTTCCCCGCGTCCAACAATATGGCTGAGTACGAGGCCCTTCTCTGCGGCCTCAAAATCGCCATTGAGTTGGGTGTCAAGCGCCTCGACGTGCGAGGGGACTCGCAGCTCGTGATCGATCAAGTCATGAAGAACGCGAGCTGCCATGATGACAAGATGGAGGCCTACTGCAAGGCCGTGCGAGCCCTCGAGGACAAGTTCTACGGCATCGAGCTCAACCATGTGCCCCGAAGGTACAACGAAGAGGCGGACGAGCTCGCCAAGATCGCGTCCGGCGGATCACCGTCCCCCCGAACGTTTTCGCGCGTGACATCGCTCAACCCTCGGTCGTCTTCGAGCCCTACCCCTCGAACCACAACGAACCCTCGGGGCTCCCCTCGAACCCGGCGGGTGCGGAGCCCATGGACGAGGACCCCTCGAACGAGGCGTACGTGCTCTCCCTTCTCGAGGGGTACGGCTCTCACGAAGCCGATGCGATGGACATCGAGCCGGTTCCCCGTCCAAGCGGATTGGCGGGAAAAATACATCGCTTGGATCGCTCGAGGGGGAGCTCCCCGCGACCGGGCCGCGGCTAGGCGCATCGCTAGGATGGCTAAATCTTTTGCCCTCGTCGACGGCGAGCCGTACAAGCGCGCGCCTCCCGCATCCTACGGCGGTGCGTGCCCATTCCCCGAGGGGTGCGAGCTCCTACGGGACATCCATGCAGGGATCCGTGGCCACCACGCCGCGCCCCCGCACCCCTCGTCGGCAACGCGTTCCGCCAAGGCTTTTATCGGCCTACCGCGGTCGCGGACGCCGCCGAAATCGTACGCACCGCGAAGGGTGCCGCTCTACGCCCGCAAGTCCAACTTGCCCGCCCACGCCCTACGGACCATCCCCCGCTCACATGGCCGTTCGCCGTGTGGGGGCCGGACATCGTCGGGCCCCCGCGGAAGGCGCCGGGGGCTTCACCCACTTGTTGGTCGCGATCGACAAGTTCTCCAAGTGGGTGGAGGTGCGCCCCATCACGAATCTAAGGGCGAGCAGGTGCAAGGACATTCTTCACCGACATCGTCTACCGCTTTGGAGTGCCAAACTCCATCATCACGTACAATGGGTCTCGCTTCACGGCCGGAAGTTCTTGGAGTTTTGCGACAAGTTCCACATCCGTGTGGATCGGGCAAACCGTGGCGCACCCACGGACCAACGGCCAAGTGGAACGTGCCAATGGCATGATCCTACAAGGCCTAAAACCCGTAATTTTCGACCGCCTCAACAAATCGGCCGAAAATGGCTCCAAGAACTACCGGCGGTCGTGTGGAGCCTAAGGACCACCCCAAGCGAGCCACGGGGTTCACCCCATTTTTTCTAGTCCATGGCGCGGAGGCCGTCCTCCCCATGGATTTAGAATACGGTCGCCCAAGGTTCGAGGCTATAACGAGGATGCTAACCAACGAGCCCGCGAGGACTCGCCGGACCGCCCGGACGAGGCACGCCTCGTAGCCTTAATGCATTCCGCGAGGTATCAACGGTCCCTAAGACGCTACCAAGCACGCAAGATACGTCGACGGGATTTCGGCCGAGGGGGATCCGGTCCTAAGGCTACGCCAAGATAACCGAGGGCGCCACAAGCTATCGCCCCCATGGGAGGGACCCTACGTCGTGGTGAAGGTACTCAAGCCGGCACATACAAGGTCGGCCAACGAGGACGGTGAAGAGCTCACCAACGCTTGGAACATCCAACGCCTACGTCGCTTCTACCCCTAGCTAGGATTTTCCAAATATCTTTGTTGTAAAAATCACATCGCCAACGCCCCAGTTGGCAACGACTATGTAAATACTTCAAGTCTAATGAAAAGGATAACTCGACTTTCCCCCCCGAAACCCAAGTTACCCTCGGGGGCTACCGCGGGGGCATCCCCCCCCCAAAATGGTCTCATTTTTTCGCGCAAAAAGCAAAACAACACGCGCTAAGTTTGTTTCCTACTTCAACCTCGAGCCACGATTCGAACAGGGGCGCGCGCGGCACGGCGGAAGGAGCGTGCGAGCCGCAGATAGCCTACGCCGCGTGGACATGGCCCTTCTCTCTCGCCCCTCCAACCCGACAGCCCCCCGCGAAAATCGAACTCCCCTAACTAGAATCTACTCAGGAAGAAGGAGAAACAAAAAGCGTGATAAACAAACGACTTCATTTACAGCAGATGTTTATGTTCATGAAACAGCTTGTTATTTACAAAGGCCACGAGGCCAGGATACTGATACACATCAAAAAATGGGCCTAGCCCCCAACTGCTTTCAGGCGGGAGGAGCAGCAGCATCAGCGGCGTCCGGGAAGAGGAACTCCTCGAAGGCCTCGGCGAGCAACCCGGCGGCGTCGGCAGCGAGCGCATTCACACGCTCCATGGCCACCTCGTCCTCGACACCCTCGGGAACGATGTAGCCCTCCGCCAGCGCCTCGAAGTTAACCTCGTAGTGGGACCGCACCACTCCGAGGGCCTTCTCGGACACCCGCCGTGCAGGCGCCCGCGCATCCGCTCGGTGACATGGCCACCAAGGGCACGCGGACGGCCGGCCGGGAGCCGCCGCCCGGGCCTCGCCCTCCTCGACGGAGCGGCGGTCTCGAGGGCCGCATCGCGCGGCCTCCCGCAACTCCCCGCCGGAGGAATTGTAGGAAGCCCGCAGCCGCCTCGCCCGCCGCCCGCATGCCCCGCAGCGGTGCGCAAGCCCGGAAACGCCAAGGCAAGAAAGAAATCGAGAAAAAGGGAATGCGAGTTCCCAAACGAAAAACCAACGAGCAAGAGTCAAACAATGGCTCACCTTCGACTTGCTTCCTCTCCATCTCGAAGTCCCGGCGCACGGCCTCGACCGACGCCTCGAGGCGCCGGACGGTTTCGCCTTGCTCGCGAGGGCCGCCCCCGGTTGGCGTTGCGATGCCGAGCATGAGCGCCTCGTCCTCGACCTTGGAGAACGCGGTGTTCCGCTCCTCCGGGCCGACCCCCGCGTCACCTCGTGGGCGGCGCGCTCCTCGCTCCCCGGCCGCATGGGCGTCGACGAGGGCGGCCTCGCCCCCGCCGAAGCCGCTCCTCGCCCCTTGGCGGGCGGTGCTCTCTTGCGAGAACCGCTCCTCGGCCGACGACGAGGGCCGCGGCCTTGGCGTCGAGGGCGGCCTTCGGTGTCGTCGGCCTCCTTGGCCCGTGCCCCGCCCGCCCGCGCGCCCGCTCCTCGGCCCCCGGCGGCGCCGCGCCCGCGCCCCCTCAAGCGACGTGCGGAGCTCCCGGTTTCGACGCGAGCGGTGGCCACCTCCGCCTCCCGCCTGGCGGCCGCCGTCCGCGTCTTCTCCAAGTCCGAGCGCGCATTCCACGGCGCCTCATCACGGTCGATGAGGGCCGCGCGGACCCGCTCGAGGCTCGAACGACGCGCCGTGTCTCCGCCCTCGAGCTCTCGGGGAGCTCGTCGGGGCCGTGCCGTGGGCCGCACGCCGCCCAACCGTCCGGGCGTCCTAAGGGCGTCGGCAAGCGCGTCGAAAGCGCCGCACCGCTCCCGGAGCCGGTGGACCTCGGCGTTCACCCGTCGAACGCATCGTACTTGTCGTGGGCGCGGCGCTCGAGCTCCCGACATCCACGTACCAAAGTCCGTAAGCACTACGGCACGAAAGCAAAGACACAAAGACGAGAAGAAGAGGAAAGCAAGCGACGACACCCTACCCGAAAGACGCGCCATGCGGGGCCGCCGTGGACCCGCAGCACCTCGTTCGGGCCGTGCGGTTGAGCGTAGCGCCGTGGCTCCGAGCTCGCCCCCGCAGCTCTCGCTCCCCCCCGGGCGTCGCAAACGCCGGGGGATCATCGATGGCCCCCCCACCCCGGGCGGGGGCGGCCGGCGTGGGAGGACGAGGCCTCGGCGCCGTGTCCTCGACCCCCCACCACCAGGTGACCCTCGTGCCGCCTCACGAGGGCCCCCCTCCCCGGGGCTCGGGGCGGGAGTTCGTGGGCCGCGGCCCACCGATTCCACCCGTGCGGTGGAGAGTCGTCCGAGACTTCCACCACCTCCGCCTGCAGATCGCCGGCGGGCGCAGTTGCTTGCGCCGCCCTCCGCCGGCACCTCCACCTCGCGTCTCCGTGGCCGCGGGCGCCCGTCGTGGCGCCATGGCCACCACCTCTCGGCCGCGCCGCCGCATCCACGGGCGCCGCCACAGGTTGCGCCCGCTCCACCTCCTCTCCGCAGCCGGCGCGCCGTGGGCCGCGCCTCCACGCCGGCGGCCCCTCCACGGGCCGTACCTCCACCACGACCGCCGCCGCGACCCGCGTCTCCACGACGACCGGCGCCGGCCGCCCCCCGCGACCTCTCGGCTGCGCCGCGGCGGCCGGATCCGCCGGCCGGGGGCCTTGAGGCCCCGGCCCGAGCTTTGTGAGCTCGCACCCGCCGCCGTGCTTGTCCCCGGCGCGACGCCCTTGACGAGCGCCGCCGGTGGGGATCGATGCGTCCGTCCTCGGCACCTTGGCCGGCGCAAGAGGAGGAACGGTTGGCACCACCGCGCACAGTGCACGGACGAAGGTTAGGGCACCCGATCATCGACAAATCAAACCAAACGAAAAAAGACAAAGCTCCTTACCTCGAAGAGGAAAAGGCCCGTTTCCTTTTCCTCGAGGCCTCGGCGACGAGGCCGACGCAGCTTGCCGCGCTCGCTACCGCGCGCGCGGCGCGCCCGCCCCGTGCGCGGCGCGCGTCCGACGCCGCGCCCTCCCCCGAAGTCGCCGCCGCGCGCGCGCGCACGCTCGCCCCCCCGCGTGCGGGCACGCCCGCCGTCGCGCCCCCCGACGACGCCGCCCCCCGCACGTGCGCTCGCCGCGCGCGCGCACGCTTGATGCGCGCATGGGCGCGCTCGCCACGCGCTCCTCCACGCGCGCGCGCCGGCACCCCCGCCGCGCGCGCCGCCCTCGATGTCGATTGCCGGCGGCGGGCACCGCTGTGCCCGCCCCCGGCGAAGCCGCCCTTGTCGCCGCGCCGGTTCCGGCGAAGGGGGCGCAGTCGCCACCTATCGAGGGGCCCTCCCCCTCGCCCTCTTCCTCTTCGTCCTCCTCCGAGGACGAGAACTCCTCGATCTCCCGGGAGGAGAGCCCCCCGCCCCTCGCGCCGCCGCACTCCGCGGCCCGCCGGCCGCGCGCGCTTGACGTCGCCTCGCGTGCTCCCTCCCCCGCGCGCCGCCCGCTCCTGCTCCCGCTGCTGCACCGCCCGGCCGAGCGCACGGGAGTCGGGGGTGGGCGGAACGGACTTGGCGATGGTAAAGGTCACCAGCTACATACAGGAGCATCAAAGACGCGTCAGGAAACGAAAGCAAGACCAAGAACCAAAACAAAATCAAAATCCAAACTCACCAGCGGGCCCGTGGGGAGCATCTCGAGGTCCCACGGGGTCCGGCCCGCAGGCGGCGACACACGGGTGTCGACGGCGCTCCGCGCCCGGGTGAGTGCATATGGCCGCTCGAGGGGCGTCGGGAGCATCCGCGACCTCGCCAGGTCGACGGGGTTGGCCGCCTCTGTCATCTCAAAGATGCAGAGCGGCCTCTCCATCAAGGGCACGATCCGCCGGTGATGGAGGAAGGCGAGGACGCCCATCGCGTTCAGCCCCGTGCGCCGCCGCCGGCCGCAGGCGGCCAGATCGACTCCTCGCCGCCTCCGATGCCGGGCCGTGGACACCCCGTAGCCCCGTGAGTCGGCCTCTCCTTGAACACCCTACCGGTGTAGGGGGAGGCCGGGCTCGCTGTTACGCAAGTAGGAACCATCCCCGCTCCTAGCCGGCGTTGTTCGTCGTCATGGTGCGGGGATGTAGACGTCCTTGAATTGCCCCCCGCGGGCAGCGACATCCCGCCGCGCGCATCGCGTGGCGGGTCCTCGGCTCCGTCGTGGGCTGCGTGATGAGCTCCGCGCGGAAAAGATGTACCCAGAGCTCCCAATTGACCGGGATCCCTAGGTACCCTTCGCAGACGCCCACGAATGTGGCCGCCTGCGAGATCGCGTTGGGGGCGAAGTTGTGCAGCTCCACTCCGTAGTGGTGGCACATTGCCCGCATGAAGGTGCTCGCCGGCGTGGTGAAGCCCCGCTCGTGGTAACGGATGAAGCTCACCACGTAGCCCTCCGGCGGGTTGGGCTCGCGGTCCGCGGCCCGGCGGCACGATCCACTCCGCCGGACGTCCGTCTTCGTTGGCCGCCACCGGCCGGCGACGACCGCTCGCCAAGGGCCGGGCCAGTCCATCGTCGACCTCTCCCGTGCATACGACTCCAGGATCCTAAGGGGAAGCTGAGGCGACGCCATGAGGAAGGACGAAGGAATGCGAGGACGGAGAACGAGGAACGGAAGAAAGGCTCTAATGGCGACACCGCGCGGTGGCAAGAGCTAGGCGAAGACGAAGGGGAGGGGGACTGAAAGTGGTGAGGCGTCAAGGTAAAAAACCGCCGTCTCTTCCACCCCTCAGATTTATAAGCCGACGGGGCGAGCTCTCCGGAGCAGACGCCCCGCTAGCACTAACTGCAGGGAATCTCTCCTTCGCGTCGACGGCGGGCCCCACCACGACCGGCAGCCGGCCACGTCACCGCAGGCGGGCCATCATTACGGCAAAGACCCGCCGCCGACCGAGGCGAAGCGGTCACGTCCGCCCGCCACGCCGCCCACTACGCGCGCGCACGCGCGCGCGCGCGCCTAAAAAGGCGCGCCCGCGCCGCAAAACCGCGGCCACGATCGCAAGGCATTTAAAATAACTGGGTCCCTTGCCAAGCAAGGAGAACCCTCGAGCGGGCGAACCCCCCCGCCGAAACAAAGGTAGCCCTCGATGGGATATCGACGTGAGAAGGTAGCCCGGGACCTGCTCGATGTAGAGCAGGCACCGCGGGCACCCATGCCACGTAAAACCCTCGAGGGGCACGAACCCTTGGCTCAGGATGACGTCAAACCTCGATGGGATATCAACGTGAGAAGGTCGCTCGGGACCTGCTCGATGTAGAGCAGGCACCGCGGGCACCCATGCCACGTAAAACCCTCGAGCGGCGCGAGCCCTTGGCTCGAGACGACATCGATTCTCCAAGGAAGGGCACATACGCTGTGCTACCAACCAGCACCTCGAGGGCTGGCTCGCCCAGACCCCTCGATGGCCGCAAACGTGAAAAGACGGGGCCGCCCAGGCGCCACCCCGCACGGCCCTACTGATCAGAGGTTCGAAGCCTGACCCTCGACGGGTTCGAACAGCGCCACGCATCGCAGTTAGGGACGACGAGGGCACGCGCATTCGAGCCGTTCCTCGAGCCCGTCGGCTCGAGGGTGCCCCACATGTCGTGTTCGAGAACCAGCGAGGGCGCCTAGCCGGGGGATCCCACCGAGGGAGAGCTTCCGCGCCCTCGCTCCCTAGCGAACGGGACCGAGCCCCACCTAGCAAACCCATGCAAGAGCTTCCATGGACGTGTCTCCGACCGCGCGGCCTACCCTTATCGAACGGGGCATGGACGTCCACTTGAACCACCCGCTACCGCCTCGACGAGGAATCCGCAATCCGCGACCCGCTCGATGGGGGTTGCGGAAACCTCACCCCTCCGTCCCGCGGAGGGACGGCGAGGGCGCGTTAAAAAACAAGTCGCCAAGCTCTACCCGATCGCCTCGAATGGGCCAAGGCTCGGGGGCTTGACGCACGGCTACACCTCCTTGAAACCGCATCCGCCGGGAGACGGAGGACGCGTGCGTGCACCCCCGAAGCCGGGCCGAAATACCGCCGATGCCGGTTGGCATATGTGCCACGCCTCTCGACCAAAATTCTCGCGGCTAACCCCTACAGAGCGCCCACACCCCCGCAGGGCTTCGGGGGCTAGACCCGCGGGTCCGCCGACGCGGCCCCACGGAAAGCGTTCGCAAACAAGGAGGGAAGAACGTCCTATCAGTAGGTTCCAGCATCTGCGGGAGCCTCAATGGCAAACCCACAGATGCTCGGGGGCTACTGTCGGGGACAGCCCTAGGGGTCCCCTTAAACAATGGGGAAAACCTCACTTAAAACCCGCAACGAAACCCAAATACGTTAGGCCTAACCACGCAGGTGCCTAACCATGCAGGACACAGCCCACAGGGACTCCGACGGCCCATCGAGGCGGCCCACGAAAGGATCCCCTCGAACAGGCTTCGCCCCGCTCGAGGGGCAGCACTCCCTTCGGGCGGGCACCACCCCGCTCGAGGGTACGCACTTCCCTCGAGCGGGCTCCGCCTCGCTCGAGGGTACGCCCCGCCCTCGGCCGGGGTCCGCCACGCTCGAGGGTGCCCCTCACGCGTGCGCCGGCCCCGTACACAGCATTTAACGCCCGACACAAGGGGGGCGGCGCCATCATGCGCCCGGCTCGCGCCCCGTGCCGCCGCACCAACTCCCCGTGAGGAGCCCATCCCCACCACCGTGGGGAGGGACCGTGCGGTACGGCCGGTGTCGGCCCGTGACACCGCGCGCCCACCGCAAAGACGGCTAACGCGCCCGACCCTCGAAGGGGGGCCGGCGCACCCTCGATTTCACTTTCCCGTGACCCTACGGGGTTAGGTGGAGGCGCTAGGCCGGTGGATTGCCATCCCGGCCACTGTAACGGCGTGGCCGCCGTACCCACGCGTGCGTGCGCACGCCGGACCCCCGTAGCAACGACTCCCCCCCGTGAGGCGCGTTGGGAAGGAACGCCGTTCTGCCTGCCCCTGTACGCCGTACAAGCTTGCGTCAGCACCGCCCCCGAGCCTATCAGAGGACATCACCGCCGTCCGTTGCTCTCCTACCCTCGAACCGCCACTGTTCGGGTACAAGTCAGGCCATGATGACCGGATCGCAGCGGGGATCGCCCGGACGGCCGCCCACTCTACACCGTAGCACGTCGCACTTCTCCACATAGCTAGGTAGCGCGGCGCGCATGTAACCCGCCGCCCCCTTGATCTATAAAAGGGGGGGCGAACCCCCAGCCGCGGGAAGAAGACAGACGAACGGAGACACAAGAACACTTCACGCACCACGTACTCATTCTCATTCTCCCACAATATCTTCAGCCACTCCTCCAGGGACTTGGAAGCTACGCTTCCTCTCCCGCCTTGCTTGTATTTGCCCCACTACAAGCACCCCCGGTGCTAAGTAATATAGTGCCCCGAGCACGCCCCGTCGGGACGTACGGCCCCCCGCCGGGAACCGGATAAAACCTCTGTGTCACTTGTTACTTAGCATCGACCATTGAGGGATAGACCTCGGCGCTATCTACTGGTTAGTGTCGGGACCATATTCCGCACCGACAGTCGGTTTCTTCTAGAGCTCTACCTCATTCTCGGTGAGTTTCTGTCACTGATTTCTATGTACTTTTTGAGTTTCTGTTCGTGATATCAACAATGTTTGGTTGTGGGATTGTAGTATTTGTAGGGTTAATTGATTGCTATATAGTCAGGTGTGCATTTTGAGCAGTTTATTCGTTGTTGCTTTGGTTGTTTCATGTACTGTCTGCTGTGTTACTGAGTTCATTGATAATAGTCATCTTGATCATGGGGAGTTTTCTTTTTTTAGTTACTAAAATGTATGTTGTGGATACAAATCTAGCACCGGTCTGAAAATGGTGTATGTTGTTGATTTGTCTCTTTTTTCAATAGGTTGAAGATTTTCCACTTTGTGTGTTCCTGATGTATTTTTAATTTTGTCTTTTTTACAATTTTACAGTATGTAGCTCCTATTATTGTGCACAGTGTGCTTTTCATGAGTCTATGTGTGCACTGTTGAACATGTTTTTTTTCGAGTTTGTGTGAATCTATTATTAGTTTGAGCTGTAATTTTTTATTTTTTTGGTTATGGCCCCTGCTTTTGTGAATGTCTGGTCCTCAATGTCATATTAAAATGTGTTATGTTGTCTTACATTCATATTTTAAGTTTTACCGGATCCTATGTTTCAGATATCTAATACAGTATAAATTGATTAGTTTTTTTGCCTCACTTGGAGGTCTGTGGTTTTTTTCTTGTTTGGCGACCATGTATAGTTGTAGGTTGAATTTTGTAATGCAATTCTGAGTTGGTATGTGTATATGAGTGGTTATGTTGAATGCTTACCATATGTCTGGATAATTGTTTAAATCTAGTACAGTATGCACCTTTCAGTATTATCTTATGTATTCCGAAGTAAATTTTTAATAAACAAATTGTAATTAATTGAGAGTTTCCTGTCCCTTTTTCGTTTGGTATTTGTAATTACACATGATGTTCTAGCAATTACATTTTTTCATTTTATTGGTGTTGGGTCCAGTTTGTTATGAAATGATTAATCTGGATTTTAATGTTGTATCAGTTGTGTCTTGTTAACTTTTTCCTGAATGAGTTAATTATGGGTTGATTAATCCTTGTTGAAATGATAAACTATGTTTTTCATAACTAATATTTTTATTTTATGTTTTTAGATGTCTCATAGACGCTCAAGACGCGGGGTTGATCCCAGCAGTAGTGAATCAGATGATCCTGATTTTGACGATGTTCAGTGTTCTCATATGCCATCTGTTGATACTGAAGCTGCTTTCTCTGACCATGAAGTCGAATCTGAAGTTAGTATAATTTTCAAAGTCTTTTTTGTTGGCCTTTTGTCATTGTGGTGTTTTTTATTTTTCATGTTCATCGTATCCAGAACAATCAATCTTCAGATTCTGATGGCACTGAAGGATATAACAAGCTTCTTTTTCAACTTGTGATGAAAGATATATGTTAACTTTGTCATTTGTTTTTTTATATTTGTTCTTTTTTTCTATTGTTCCATGTAAACAATGAATGTATTATTTGATGTCTCTTGTCATTGCTTCATTGTTTATATAAGTCGTATTTTTATTTTTATAACAATGGAATTTTGTTTTTTCTCTTAGTTCAAGCTGATAAAGAAACTGAGGCGTGAGCTACATTCATCTTCTCACCATAAGGTTAATATTTGCTCAGCAAAGCATATCTATGTAGTTAGTGTATGTCTTGTAGCAGATTACATTTATATTTTATTTTTCATTGGGTTTTTTTGTAGTCTAAGAGGGCTAAGGTCACAAGATCCTCTGAAGATGGGTTTTCTAGATTTTCTGCCACTGCATTGTCTAATGTTATTGAGGCTCTTACCCCGAATCAAAGGTCTGTTATTGAAAGATATGGATTTGGGTCTCTTATTCATTTCAACAAGTGTTTTGTTCCCAAAAAGTTTGCTATGTGGATTGCTCGGCATGTTGATGCAAAATCAGGGGACTTAATCTTGGGAGGAAAGGTATTTTTGTTGCTTTTGTCTCCTTATTGTTTGTTTATTTCATTTATTTGTTTTTCCTTTTTTTAATTTTAGAATCTGATTTCTTTTATTTACTATATTTTTCCTGTTTTGTTTTCATAGCTCCTGAATATGTGTTATGTCTGTGTGTTTAGGTTATCTCACTTACTAGGGAATCTGTCAATTTAGCACTTGGTATCCCACTTGGACCTATTGCTATTCCTTCTTATTATAGTGTTGGTAAAGCTATTGTACTCTCAAAGTTTGGGAAGGATCACCTCCCGCAGGTGTCATTTTTTGCCAACAAGATAATCAAGCAAGAAGAGATGTCGGATGAAGATGTTTTTGTGTGTTTCTTGGTTGTTGTACTTAGCAGTTTTCTATGTTCCAACACTAATCTGGTTCCTAGTGTGAAATATCTTGGTGTTTTTGAAGACATTGAGAACGCAAAAGACTATGATTGGTGTGGGCTTGTCCTCTCTTGGTTGTTAGGTCATATCAAGGCTTTTAATAGATCAAGTTCTGGTCCTGGAAGCTCGAAATCTCGTCAATCTCTTGGTGGATGTGTCTACTATTTGGCTGTACGTTTCACTACTCTATTTTCCCCCATTCCATTATTATTCTTCTATCATTTGTTGTAATGTCTTTTTATTTTTTGTATTATGTTCTGTATTTTTTTAATTCTAACAAATAGTATGTATATATTTTTTCTGTTCACCAGGTAATGTGTCTGGATAATGTTGATTTTCGGCAGCGTCAAGTTAAGCTTGATATGCCTCGCATTTCTATCTGGAAAGATAATATGATTCAGTTATATTCAGAACTTGACAAGAAAGGTCCAGGCGAGTATGGGCATAGACCTCTTCTTGATTACGAGTCCACATGCTATGGGCAGGTTTGTACCTTTTCTTAAAATGTATACTTGTACATGTATATATTTTTTTCTATATCTTTTTTTTTGTTTTCCAGTATGAGCTATGCAAGCCTCCCGAAGTTGGTCGTGAAGTTGATGACGATTTCCTGCAACAACTGGATGAAGTTGCTGGATGTGAGCTTCCTCAAGCCTTGAAGTTTCAGATATCTGAGTTGGTTGAGAAGCATTGTCAAATGTCTGGTCTTTCTATCAACTTGGATGTTTCTTCATTAGGCTCTCTATCTGATGATCTTAATAAGCTGTTTGTTAAGATGATGAATTATGCAACTAATATGAACTCCAATACCAAGAAGCTTGTTATTGATTTAGTGAAAGCTATTTCTAAGACTCCGAGGTCTGATCCATCATCTCCCGTTGATACTAATGTTGGTGGTGGCCCTCCATTTGACCCACCACCACCTCCAGGCCCGGATGACTTCCCAGGTTTGTATTTAGTTCTTTTTTTTTTCTTTTTTATCTTCTTATGTTATGTTTACCTACAATGTGCTTTTGTAAATTTTCTATTAATAATGTATGCTTATTCAGATCCACCACACCAAGGTCCAAGCTCTAGTAAAGGGGGTTCTACTCGAAAGGTACATGTGAGCCTTGTATTATTTTGTTTTTGTTCATTCTGTAGCTTAGGTTTTTTATGTTGTTTTAATGTTTTTATCCTTCAGCATTCTATAGCTTCACGCTCTTCTCCTCCGATGACCCGCACTCGTAGTTCTGGACCTTCTGTGAAGAAAAATGTATGCATTCTGTAGTCATTCTGTTATTCATCTCGAATACATTTTGGTTCTTTATTTTCTCTGCTCATATATTCGGTTGTAATGTTAACTTTTTTATTTCTTTTTTATCTAGCTGGTTGATGAAAATGTTGATGGTTTAATGAAAAAGTTGGTTTCCAATGGTTAGCTCTTCTTTTTTTTATATGATCCATTTTTTATTTGATTTGTACAGTTTCTCTTTTAAAAATAATCTTTTCAGTTTTCGAGCATTGATTCTTTTTTGTTTTTTTCTATGGGTTCAGTTGCTAATGCTACTCGTGATGAAAGGTTGTTTGATAATCCTTTGACTTGTTCTGTTTCTCATGCTGTACGTTCAAGTATGTATTATATGTTGTAGAGTTTTTATCTTGTGTTCCTTTCTCCATTTCTAGTATTATTCATTATCGTTTGTTTTTTTGGATTTTTGTTTGTTTATTTTTATTTGTAGGTCACAAAGTTGCTAGCCTTGAGAAGATGAAATGTAACCTCAATGATTCATTTGATCATATTCCACTGACCCAGCAAGGTCGCAGTCATGTATCTGCTCCCCATGTATTCAATTCCCCAAGATGTAGCCCTCAACAGTCAAAAAGAATCACAATAACTCAAATCGTTGATGATCATTCGTCAGAAGATGTATCTCCTCCTCGCTCTAACGGCGCACAGATTCCAAGTGTGCTGAGGTGTATATGATTATTATAATTTTTCTTTTTGTAGTGTTCTACTTTTTGTTTTAACATTTTAGTTATTAGACATGTCTATGCTTTTTAGTCTTGCTTAGTTCCTTTTTTTGTTCAGGTTTTTCCTCATTCTGATGGCTGTATTAACTTAGACTCAGAGGAGGTGAGTTTTTGTTTTTTTCTATCTGTGCTTTGTTTATAGTTTACATCTATTTTTGCTTCACTTGTTCTTTTGTTTTTTTGCAGGATTATATTACTATGCAAACACTTCCATTCACTCAAGATGATAATACTAACATCACTCCTAAGCTGCCTAAGAAGTCTGGTATTCTTCCGTCTGCACGTAATTCTGGCAAGAGGAATGTAAGTGCTGGGTTTCCTACTATGATGTGGTTTACTTTTGTTTTTTTCTACTTGTGTGTCATCTGCATTTTCGTACTCCATAATTTGTGTATTCCTTTGTTGTAACTCCTATTTTTTTAGGTTTTTTATGTGTTCCTGTTTATCATAAATGCGTTAAATGTTTTCTCACTTCATTTTCTTCTGATTTTTATTTTTTTCAAGGTGTCTTTTTCTCCTGAAGTTGAGGTTGTTGGATCAAGATCTTTGTCTCAAAAAGTTGGCAGTATGGTCAAGAAAGCTGAAGTTATCTATAATTCAAATCAGAAAAGTTTGAAATCACCAGTGCAGACTCCATCTATCTGACGAGTTCATGTTTGTCCTTCAAATTCTTCTATTGAGCCTCAGTGTGGAGCAATGTTGTCTGATTTTAAAGTGAGAAATTCATCTACTGGTGGTAAAGTACCTATTCATGGTCCAAGGCGTCCTGTAGCACCCAGTCGTTATTTGAGTGATGATTTTGTGACACAGAATAATAAGTGGCATGTTTCAAAGTCTGAGATCGAAAGTTACAAGGCTATTTGTACTTTGGCAAACTCTTCTAAAAGCAGGTTAGTAAAGTTGTTTCTTATTTTATCTTTGTTTTCATTACTATTTATTGAATTTTATTATTGATGCCATTTTATTTCTTATTTTTGTTTTCCTACTGCCTTGTTCATTTGCAGCGAGGATGCAGTTTATTATGGAGGAGTGAGATGCAATTACTGGTCATTAGGCGAATCTTTGAAACCTGGGGGCTGTGTCAATAATTTTGTTGTTGCGGCCTTCTGTTACCATTTGTTTTGCTCCCCTAAAGGGCATCCAAATGACTCGAAGCGTCACTATTTCTTTTCTAACAGTGTTGTAAGTTTTTCAAACATTTTGCTCATTTGGTTAATATGCTATTTTTTGTTGCAATTTTTTTAGATTTTTAACAGTGATGATTTATTCTAATTTTAAAAATTGGTATAGGAACAGCTGCTTAAAGATCCTCCTGATGCTAATGGAGATATTCTTTTAAGAGCATTCCAGAGATCTTCAAAAACTCGACCACCGCATCTATCTGATCTTGTATGTTTTTTGTTGTGTCTGTTCTTTCTATATTATGTATTGTGATATCTTTTTTATTATTGTATTTTATATGTATAAAACTTTTTTTATTTTTGCAGTTGTATTTCCCTACTTTTTATGATGATCACTGGTTTGTGTTCGTGGTTGATATCAAGGATTCTAAATTTGTCTTTCTTGATTCGTACTACAAAAAAGATGATGAGTTTCATACTTACATTAGAGATCTTATGGTACGTGTGTTTATTGTTTCATCATTTTGCCATTGTCATAATTTTTTATGTGGTGTACTTGTATAATATAATTTTTTTTGTCTAGATCCCATCCTTTATTCACTGGTGGAACAAGTTTGCTAATAATCCAAAGACATTTGATGAGTTTGAGTTGCTCTATCCTCGAGTGCCACAACAGTCCGATTCCAATGTGTATGCTCTCTTTTACTTTTTTTTGCTCTCTTTATGTAATGTGTGTTTTATATTCTTCATATCAAATCTATACCTATTGCTAGTTTACATTTACTTGTATCTGTTTGTCCTTTTCAGAGTTGACTCAGGGGTTTTTGCTATGATGTTTCTTGAGCATTGGCATTCTCCAAGATCTATGATTGCTAATTTGTTCAAAGATAGTGATATTCCAAATATAAGGATCAAGATAGCTAATGACATGGTTTTGTCCCACAAAAACACTGGTAACAAGGGCCTTGTTACCTCATTTAATCATAAGGTACTCTTTTGTGTATTTTTTCCATCTCTTATTTTTGGTTTGTTCTATTTATTTTTGCAGTCTGATATTATTCAGTTTACTAATTGTTCTCTCGGGAGGGTTGGAGCAATTGAACTCTCAGTTGATTCATATGTTTTCAAGCTCTTGGATGTTTGCCCAGGATCAACATTTTTTTTCTGCGGAACTAAGATTTCAATCTGTCATGGGGCCATTTATGCTCTCTGAGCATGTAATAGCAGTAGCTTAACAATGTGTCAAACTATGTGGGGGTGTGTCCGATGATGCGATACTGTGCAAAATATCGTTTATTTAGTATGTCATGCTCAGTTTGAACGATTTTTGTGTAGTTGAACGATTTATGTGACCGTTCGTTTTCGTTTATGTCCTCTCTTTTTGTTTTTTCCTTTTTTGTTGGTTTTATAAATTACCTTCAGATTATACTCTTTTCTTTTATTCATGATGCCTTACAAATTATGTTATTTTTTGCAATGATGAATGGCTTATCACTAATGTTTGATTCATATTTCCAAGTGTATATTTTTTGCCCTTGCTGCAATCATTGTCAGGTCAGTTATCATGTCCTCTTCTTTTATTTTTTATGCACCATTATTTTTTTACATTTCCTTAGATTCATCATCACTATATATATATGCATGTGTATTTTAGATATCCAATAACGTAAATTCATGTTGTATGCCTTTCATGTCGCACCCACCTTTTGTAAATTTGACCTTGAGGTGATTGTTGTGGAGTGTTTTTCCATCCTTTTTGTTTGTTCCATCAAATCTTTTACTAGGTTTTTACGTTAGTAATGTTCTGAACCTCTAATCATAGCATCCCTATTACATAGATACTCAATGTATCTTCATACAAAAATCTATGCAAATATATATTATGTCCTTGTACTAAATATTGAATCCCAGCTGTAGTTTCTTCCATTTTGAAGCCTTCTGGAATCCCAATATTTAGTTGCTCAGACACTGCTTTTGTTGCTTGTTTCTCTTCTTTTCATCTTCTTTTTAGTTTTTCCTTCTGGACCTGTACAAAACATTGTATAGTTATTTTTGTTGGTTTATTTTATCAAATGATTTATTTTTTTTGCAATTCCCTTTTAAGGGAACTAGAATGTTCTATAAATCTATACTTACTAGCACTAGCATTTGTAGGTTTTTTGTTTTTCTTCTTTTCTTCTCCTTTTCTCATCTTTTCACGCTCTTGCTCCACCATACTCTTGAGTCTTTTGGGCTTTTTGGGTCTACCTTTTTGCTGGATTCTATCTGGATCTTTTAGGGTTACTATTTCTCCTTCATTATTTCTGCTTGATTCATGTTCACTAATGTGACGCCCCAGGTTTTTAATTAACCCTAACAGCCGGTCAAAGTAGTCAACAGTGGTCAAATCACGGTCAACCTGGGCCCTCACCTCGAAAAATTCACTAACCTACCCTAGTGACCCCCTTTGACTAGTAAACACACTTGTGGGGCCAACCCATGGTCAAAGACTTGGTCAAACCCCCTTGCCACCCTAATGTCCATAGGTGTGTGCCGGAACTTTTGCCGCGTTCTCCAAAATTCACCTAAACACTTAAAATTCTACCTTTATGAAAGTTGTCCATCTTGTTGAGGGACACAACTTTCATGTAGATTGACATTTCAAATTTTGAGTGGAAAAGCTTGAAAAATTGGTTGCAAGACAGGATTCACTGTTCAAAAAGACAGGCTGACATTCAAAGTTGGCATTGGTGTATTTCAAAATCCGTGAAGAAAAACCCTATATAGTCTTTTTAGAAGTTGTAGAGGGTGATTGGATCTACAACTTTCATATTCAGCGCTTGGTCAAGTTTTATTCAAAATTTTGGAAAAAAGTTGAGTCAAACATGGCACCAGCAAATAGGGCAAGGGCAGAGCACCGACGCGCCGCGACGTCGCGCGCGCTCGTGCGCCGCGCGTCGCCGGCCGTGCGCCGCCGGGCCCCGCCGTCCGCGCCCGCGCCTTCCGACGCCACCCTCCGCCCGAGGCACGCACCGCCCGAGCCACACGCGCCCCGACGCGCCCCCGCCCGAGGCGCCTCGAGTGTGCGCCGTCCCGCCGCCGTACGCGCGCGCGCCACGGACCCCGGTCCGTCGGCGGTGTCGCCGCCGCACGCGCGCCGCCCGAGCCGCCGTAGCACGGCGGGAGCATCTCCCCGCCGTCACCCGTCATCACCAAGGGCGAGCCGGCTTATAAAAGTCGCCCTTCTCCCCGCGAAGACGCCATCCCGAGCTCCTCCGCCCGCCAATGCCGCCGCCGCCTTGAGCTCGTGCGCCCGCTCGCGCTCGCCGCCGACCAACCGCTCCAATAGCTTCACTAGACACCCGTGAACCTCCCAAGTTCGCTTATTGCCCAGCACACCGCCTCCCTCGCCGTTTTCCCCGAGCCGCCGCGGCCACCGCCGCCGGCCGCCGTCGATCCCCCCGCGCCGGCAGCCCTTCTCCGCCCTAACTCCGGCCACCCCTAGCCCCTAGGTGAGCATACCGTCGACCCCCACCGCTTGCCGGCCGGGAGCGCCGTCGGCTCACCGGATTTGGCCGGAGCCGCGCCGCCGGCTCGCCGGCCAGGGACTAAATTGCGGGACTGAAGATCTTATCAGGGTGTTGGGTGCAAATTTTAGGACCTGTTTGTAATGAATCCTATCTAAGTTTTCTTGCTAGTTAGTCCAGTGCACTAGAAATTCCCTAGAAAATTGTAGAAAATTCAGAAAAATGCCAAAACAATTTTGTTGGATTCAGGGAGAGAAATCCCACAACTTTTGTTATTCTCACAAGGTCTGATTCTGGATATTTTTAACATGAAAAATAGGATTGTGAAATACCTAGATCTGCCATAACTCAAAAACTACAGCTCTTCTGTATCTAAATTTTGGATATGTTGTATGTCTTGCCATGACTAGTTCCTGTGCCAAAAATTGCACAAAGTTATGAAGTACATCTTGCTAGATAAATTGTTTTCCATTTCTGCAGAAGCTGCCTAGATGATTTTTGTAGCTAAAAATATTTATGTTTTTGTGCCCAACTTGTGGACACGGTCTTGTTTTTTCAAAATACACCTCTTGTGAACTAATTATGATTTTTGATTTAACAGAAATATTTATTCTTAATTTGTGCATGTTTTCCTTTGTAAATTAATGAAGCAAGATCAGTAGAATTTTTAGGAGTACATGATGGTTCTTTAGGCTTGTTTAGGACCAGACAGCATGCATGAGAAAGTTTGGATCATTTTGGTGCTTAATTATTTTTGTATGCATTTAATTTGAATCACTAGCTAGTCTTTGTCATTTTCTATAATATTTAAATTACTAGCTTCCAAGCATTACATGTGGGCCTAGTGGGCCAGTATAGGTGCTAATATGCTTAAGAAACACTTCTTTGAATTTTTGGTAATTTATTGCTTAACAAAAGCTTTAAAGCCCTTTAAAAGATTAAAGAGAAATTAAATAAAGGAAAGCCATTTTTAATTCGTTTTCCTTTTGGGAAAGTATTACCTAACTTAATTAAGATTAATAAAACACCTTTGCTGATAAGGAATTAATTCATGAATAAAAATATTGTTCATACCCTTGCTAGTGAAGGGAAAAAGGACTAAACCTTTACATAAAATAACAAGTACAAAAGAAACCTTTATTCAAATGTGCAATAAAAGAATAAATCATATATAACTAATAACCTTCCTAAAGGAGATGTACTATCTAGATACTTGTTAAGGTGAATATGACCAACAAGAGTTGGACAAGATAACAACCTATCACATCACCTGAACCTTGCATTGCATTCCGTGTAGATCTTCCGACGGTGATTACTCGCTTGTCCCGAAACCGAGGCAAAAGAGGGAGCGGAAGCTTCGCTGCAGTACGTGGAAGTGCTCGACGACACCGAGGGTACCCAGGCTAACCTAGCTGACGAAGGCAAGCTCCGGTGCATCTAACCTAGTTTTCAAATTCTTTACTCAATTATCTATGGATGATTGTGCATTTAAGTTCAGGAATTGAATGGAACCCTAGATGCATGATCCCTAGGTACCTTTGTCCTTACTAGCACGATAGGTCGATAGCTACTAAGCTATAGGACCGTTACAAGTCGGGTGATGACTTCACTCGCGAGAATAGGTTCCTAGATAGGAATCACAATATATCCTTAATTGGATTGCTCATGTGGTAAGAGCATGGGATTTGGGCTCCGGTCCAATGGCTATTGTGGGTTAAGTGTTTGAATGTACTAAGCACTTGTCGGGAATGGGACCGGTAAGCCCAGTACCTTAATGAGACGGCTAGGGATGTGTCGGTGTTTTAGACCGGCAACCTACTACGGGGAGTACCCGAAGTAGATGAATGTGACTCGCCGAGATCGGTAACTCGAAGGAAGAGACACGTGGCACACAATTTAGACAGGTTCGGGCCGCGAGGTGCGTAATACCCTACGTCCTGTATGCTGCGTAGCTCTGGATTGATAGGGCACGATTACAAGATGGTGCAATAGTGCGCCGTGGGTTGTATGAGAGGAGATTGGATGCTAGAGATCGATCCCTGCCTCGCCTTATATAGTCCGGGAGGCAGGGTTACAAGTCGGAGTAGGGAGAGAGTACTAGTCGAGTACGTCTAGGAGTCCTCTATACGCGTGCGAACATGTACGGCCTCCCTAACCGAGTACTACTCCCGTGTAGTCCTTGTGCTCCACGCCTTCGAGTGCCGTGTAGCGCAAGCCGGTAGTCCTGTGGGCCCACCGAGTAGTCGGTCCCGGAACCCACCGAGGTAGTGGGCCCGTGGAGGTCCATACGACAAGCCCCCGAGTACTTTGTAGTCGAGAAGGATAGCTTCAAGTAGTCTTGACGACCTTAACGAGTAGTCCTCAAGCGTCCCCGAGTGCTACAAGTCAAAAGTCCTCAAGAGTAGTCAAAGCATCCCGAGGCTGGAATGTACTCCAGCTGATGTTTGAGCAATCTTGAAGTCTTCTCGAGTAGTCCCAAGCGTCCTCGAAGACTGCCTTCGAAGGTCTCCAAAAACTGCCTATCTTGTCTTGAAGCCGGAGCTGATATGGAGGTGCGATTGCAAAATCGCACTCCATATGGAGTAGCCCCCGAGCCTTAGGTTGAGCCGTGGGCTCTAGCTGAGGGTCCATCTGAAGTCTTGGCAAGAAAATCCCGAAAAATTCGGAGAGAAAAAACCAAAGGACACGTGGCACGGAGCCCCCGAGCCTTGAGTCGAGTACTTCCTCTTGAATTGAAGGGTCTTCTTGAAGAATGTGTCCTGAGATGCTCTTGAGACTAGCCGCTTCCCAGGTAGTCGAGTAGAAGTAGCCGAGCCCCCGAGGTGAGGCGCGTCGACTAGTAGAATGCGAAGGGTCGCGCACAGCCGCTGAGTCAGCCGCGCGTGGACTTATCCGGCCCGCCCCCGTTGCGGAGCCGGTTTGGCTTATAAATAGAAGCCAAAACCCTTAGGGTTTTCACCCATTCGAGCTGCAGCCATTCCGTTTTGCATCTGAAGCGAATCCACTCCCAGCGCCTGCTGCCGCCGTAGTAGATTCAAGTGCGCCGCCACCCAAATCTTTTAGGGTAGCCCCCGAGCGGATGCGAGTGAAGACGCCCTGCACTTGGAGGATGAAGCCATCACCGTCCAAGACGTCCAAGGCCGCCGGGAAGAAGAGGGGCCGGGAAGAGGCCGCCGCGGCAACCACCGGAGCAGCGCCGCCCATGTCTCCACCGCGGGCTGATCCCAGCCGCGAGTGGAAGAAGTCCAAAGTGAAGACGGAGGATCTGCTGACCCTCCTGAACAGTGGGTTCATCAGGGAGAAGGAAGTCGATATGTGCAAATCCGCCGCTGGAGATCCATATCTGATGGAGAAGGCCGAGGACGAGATCCCAATGTTCGCGCGGTTCGTGGAGCGCGGTCTCGCGCTCTCGGCCAACGATTTCTTCAAGGGGCTGCTCGGGTACTACGGGATCGAGTACCTGAACCTGAACCCCAACGGCATCTTCCACACGTCGGTCTTCGTGCACTTCTGCGAAGCCTTCCTCGGGATCAAGCCGCATTGGGTGCTTTTCCGGAAGTTCTTCCGCGTCAAGCCGCAACCAAGTGCGACCAACCCCAGGGTAGTCGGAGGAGCCGGCATCCAGCTGAGGGAGGACGCCGTGGAGCAATATCTGGCATACAAGCTTGTTGACTCCAACACAGATTGGAAGACCAGGTGGTTCTACATCACGAACCACCACCCTGGCCTGCCGAAGCCGAGCGGACGGCAGCCCAGGCACCGTGAATGGTGGAACACGGAGCCCACCATGCAAGAAGGGATCCAGCTCCCCGAGCTGCTAGCACACATCAAGGTGCTCAGGGAGGCGGGACTGAGGGCCGAGCACGTGGCCTTCAGTTTCATGAAGCGAAGGATCCAGCCGTTGATGGCTCGGGAGACCCTAGGCTTCGAGTACACCGGCGACGACGACGCGTCGCGGATGCCGGGAGGCGAGCTGGACGACAATGACATCATCGAGAGGTTGTCACAGATCTTTAAGGACATGCCGCCGTACACGGCGTGCCCTGTCCAGGAGTACTCCGCCGCACGCCCGCCGAAGGAGGTGAGTAGTCGTACTACCCTAGTCGAGTAGTGATTACTTGAAGTAGAGTTGCTGACGTCTTGTGTCTTGCGCAGGATGACGTGAAGAAGTTCATCTCCGAGCCACAGCCACCTCCGAGCGGAATCGAGATCCCTATGGAGGGGAAAGCGAAGGAGCCCGAGAAGTCGGTGAAGGCGACGACACCGTCGTCGTGGATGATACTTCCGACGACGACGACGAAGACGGGGAGACGTTGCAGGACCGCTTCCAGCTGCGGTCAAGGTTTAGCCGCCCGAGCTTGCCTCATGTTCCACTGGTACAAGACCCCCCGACTAGCCTGGAGGCTAGCCTGGCTGCGCCGCTACGGAAGCCGCGCAACCCCGCCAGGAAGCGGGTGATGAAGAAGCTGAAGGTCTCAGAGACCACACCTCAGGAGGTAAGTTGTCTTGAGTAGAGTAGTCGAGTACCCGTTGTTCGAGTACGTTTGCTGACGAGTAGTCTTCCTTGTATGCAGGAGGTGCCGCCAGCGGAGCCCGTCGAAGAGGGCGACGAGGGCGTGTGGGACATGGTGGGGGAGCCAGCTGGAAGCCGTAGTCCAGCCCCCACCGTTGAGGACATCTTGGCGCAGCTGGAGCGCCAGCCCCCTGCTCCACAAGGGGGCACGGGACCCGTGGCCGCCGCCGTTGAAGAGGTGGTGGCCTCAGGAGCGCAGGAGACCGCTGCGCCAGCCGCCGCTGCTGTGGAGGAGGCGGTAGCCACAGGGGCGCAGAAGGAGGTGCCCGCCGAGGGTGGACTGGTCGATATCGCCAGCATCCTCGGTGCTCCGGCCGTGACAATTGTACGGTCGAACCTGTAAGTACCGTATCCTTACAAGTAGTACTTGTTGCAGTAGTCGATTGTGACTGACGCCCGTCTGTGAATGTTTCTGCAGGAAGTCCACGGATTTGTCCTGGGAGGGAGATGAGCCCTCTTCAGCAGTGGCGGAAGAAGACGCGCTGCCCGCCGAGGAGGCCGCTCCCGCTGCCCAAGCAGTGCCCGAGCCTCCGGCTGCCGAGGCGTCGTTGCCGGAAGCCAGCGTTGTCGAAGGTGAGTACCCTTCTTGAAGATATAAGGCTTTTTTGAGGAGTAGTCGTAGGCACTGATGCACTTGTCGTCTCTTTGACAGGCGCTGGAGCTGAGGGCGGTGACATCCCTGCAGGGGTGCCTATGCAGAGGTTGACACCAGAGGCCCCGGAGGCTGCGGAAGGAGCCCCCGAGCCCATGGAGGAGGTCGTCGAGAAGACCGCCGGGGGAGAGGCGGTCACCACGTCACCAGAGATTGCTCTGGAGGTGGCTATCTGCTCCCCCGAGATCCAGGACGCAGAGCCCATTCGCTCTGCGCCGATGACGGAGGCCGCCACGAGTAGTCGTGGCGGGATAGAGCTGCTCGCGGACGATCTCATCGAGCCAGCGATGGTAGCCAAGCATCTGGAGGTGATCCGTCGAGCCGAGCAGTGGATGAAGGTAAGTAGCCGTAGCCATTGAGTAGCCAATCCTTTATCGTTGAGTACTCTTTGTGACTTGAGTTGTCTTGTGCAGGACGTTGCGGAGCGGTCCCGCGACAAGTCAAACCTGCTGCAGGGCTATGGCGACACGGTGCTCCGAGCCGAGGCGCTAGAAGAGCAACTTGTGAAGTCGCGGAAACACGCGGCTGCCATGCAGTCGAAGCTCGACGCAGCCTTCGCCAAGTGCCACAACGACGTCCTGGAGTTACAGGCGAAGGGTGACGACTTGGTGCGGAAGAATAAGGGCCTCCGCAACAAGAACAAAGGTATACCCCTGAACTTGTCGGGTACTTGCTGGAGGTCGAGAAGTCTCTGACCCGCTGTTGCGTTGCTGTGTTGCAGATCTTGAGGGCCAGGTGGAGCAGCTGAAGGCCTCGGAGACGAGCATGAAGAACCTCTTCTACCGGGAGCAAGAAGCCCGCCAGGTACTCGAGCTCGACTACAAAGAACTCGCCTTCGAGTGCGAGAAGCATATGGAGCTTCGGATTGCTTCGACAGAGATCTCGTCAATCGCTACAAATCTTTGCAGAAGTTGAACGAAGACTGTGAGGCATTGCGGGCCCAATTGAAGGAGTTGGAAGAAGCCGCATTGCCGATCGCGAGACTCCTGGTGCCGCACCCGGGCGGCCCCAAGATTACTCCTCTGGTGGATCACCTCAAGGAAGCGCCGAGCCGGCTGACCGCCTATGTGAAGCACATGGCCAGGTCGATCCCAAGACAAGTCTTGGCCTTCATGAAGTCGTACTTCCCGAAGGCCCCAGTGGAGGTAGTCGCCGGCGGGGTAGCCGCCAACTGCTCTGATGAGCAAGATGCGCAGCCGCCGGGAGCGCATGGCTCCCATCGCGGAGCGGTGTAGGCCGAGAAGCCGAACCTCCGTAGCCCCGTAATAGGTAGCTAGTAGCCATGGTTGTACAGAAAACAATTGTAATAAATTGTTCAAGTATCAATGAAAGAAAATTTTCCAGCAATGAGTACTCGTAGTCGCGATCTCAGAGTGTGGAGCGCCCATCGTGGAGTGGATGCGAGTAGTAGTACTCGACTTTAGTAGTCCCGTTGTAGGGGGTAGGCAGTAAAGAAGTTGATGAACGATCAATCTTTATTACTGAAGAAGTACACCTGGATGGCCAGGGCCGTAGTTACAGAGTAGTCACTTGGACCCGGAAGGCCGCTTACAGCTGACTAGCGCTGGAGCGGGGTAGCCGCTTACAGCAGTTGATTCGTAGGTAGCCGTGTAGGCTGGATCGTAGATCTGTAGGTAGCCGTGTAGGCTGGATCTTGGGGTGTGGTCTCTTAGTAGACCGCTGCTAGAGTCCTTGACGCTCATGACAGCCCAGGGTCCGTAGGTAGCCGCGCGGGCTGGACCCTGGAGAGTAGTAGTCCGGAGACTGGAGCCAGGACCCGGGGGGTCACTTGCGGCAAGGGGTGTTGATGTAGTCGTGTAGACTTGAACCCCAGATTAGTCGTGTAGACTAGGCGTAGAATCGACAGAGCTGGTCGACGTTCCACGAGTTGTTGATGTCTTCGCCTTCAAGTGTTTGAAGGCGATAGGAGCCCGGCCCGGTCACCTTTGCCACGGTGAAGGGACCTTCCCAGGGGGAGCTGAGCTTGTGAAGTCCTTCCGTGTTCTGGATACGGCGGAGGACGAGATCTCCAACGTGGAAGGAGCGTTCCTTGACGTTGCGATCATGGTAGCGTCGGATACCCTCCGTGTACCTTGCCGATTGGACGAGGGCGGCGCGCCGAGCTTCTTCGAGGCCGTCGATGTCAACTCGTCCGTCGTCTTCCGAGACGCCTTCGTCGTAGTGCTCCACCGCCGGCGAGTTCCATATGACGTCGGCAGGGGAGGATGGCTTCGGAGCCGTAGACCGGGAAGTAGGGGGATTGCCCCGTTGGCTTGGATGGTTGAGTCCGTAGCCCCCGCAGTGCGTTGGGTAGTTCCCCGATCCACTTGCCCCCGTTGGAGTTAGCAGCGTCGTGTAGCCGCTTCTTGAGAGCGTCGAGCACCATCCCATTGGCGCGCTCGACTTGTCCGTTGGCCCGTGGATGGGCAACCGAGACGTATCGGACGTCGATCCCCGCCGTTCTCGCGGTACTCCCGGAACCGGTGGTTGTTGAAATTGGAGCCCGTGTCCGTGATGATGCGGTGGGGTAGCCCGTAGCGGTGTACGAGTTCATCCAGAAGTCGAGTACTCGTCGCCCTTGGGGCATGTGACCGGCTTGACCTCGATCCACTTGGTGAACTTGTCGATAGCCACCGCACCCGTTGAAGCCTCCCCGGCGCAGCTTGGCGATGGCCCAATCATGTCGAGCCCCCAGCAAGCAAAGGGCCAGGTTGGCGGTATGTTGACTAGCTTGTAGGCTGGGACGTGTTGCTGCTTGTCTAAGTACTGGCATCCTTGGCACTTTCTGACGAGTTCTTCGGCGTCGCCCAGGGCTGTGGGCCAATAGAAGGCTCACCGGAAGGCTTTGCTGACCAGCGTGCGTGAGGACGCGTGGTTGCCGCAGACGCCCTTGTGGATCTCCTCCAAGATGTCCTTGCCTTCTTCACGAGGGACACACTTCATGAGTACTCCAGAAGATGCGCACCGCTTGTAAAGCTTGTCTCCGACGAGGACGTAGGACTTGGCGCGGCGGACGAGTTGCTCGGCCGCGTTCTTGTCGGAGGGGACCTTCTGCTTGCTGAGGTAGTCGATGAAGGGTTGCCTCCAGTCCACGTCGATCATCATGACCTCCCCGCCCGGCCGGTGGATGGGCGGGACAAGGGTCGGTGGCGCCGGCTCCGGATGGATGGCGCGTGAAGCTCGTGGACGAAGACACCCGCTGGTACTTGAGCGCGGGTGGATCCAAGCTTCGAGAGGACGTCCGCCGCAACGTTGTTGTCGCGGACGATGTGATGGAACTCGAGACCATAGAACTTGTTCTCGAGCTTGCGGACTTCTAGGCAGTAGGCGTCCATGTTCTCCTTGTTGCGGTCCCAGGACTTGTTGACTTGGTTGATGACCACTGTGGAGTTGCCGTAGACTAGTAGCCGCTTGATGCCCGGTGGAAGCCGCGAGGCGGAGCCCGTGTAGGAGGGCTTCGTACTCGGCTTCGTTGTTTGAGACCTTCCGAGAAGATCCGGGACGTACTTGAGTTGTTCGCCCGTTGGAGAGATCAAGAGTACCCCTGCACCTGCGCCCTCGAGGTTGAGTGAGCCGTCGAAGTACATCACCCAGTGCTCTAGTCGCACGGTGGGGGTAGGTAGCTGGTTCTCCCGCCACTCCGCCATGAAGTCGACTAGTGCCTGCGACTTGATGGCTGTGCGTGGCTTGAAGTCGATGGTGAGGGCGCCGAGCTCGACAGCCCACTTGGAGATTCTTCCGGTAGCATCTTGGTTCCGCAGGATGTCGCCAAGCGGGTAGTCGGTGACGACGGAGACCGAGTACTCCTGGAAGTAGTGTCGTAGCTTCCGCGAGGTGATGAGTAGAGCGTACAGAGCTTCCGCACGGCCGATAGCGAGCCTTGGACTCGATAGGACCTCGCTGACGAAGTAGACTGGGCGCTGGACCGGGTATGCGTGGCCGTCTTCCTGCCGCTCGACAACGATGGCAGTACTGACCACGTGAGTAGTCGCAGCTAGGTAGAGCAGTAGTTGCTCGCCCTTGTGAGGAGCCGTGAGGATCGGTGGCTTTGATAGGAAGTCCTTGAGCTGGGCAAGGGCTTGATCCGCCTCTGGAGTCCACACGAACTTCTCGTGACGCTTGAGTAGTTTGAAGAAGGGGAGGCCCCGTTCTCCTAGCCTCGAGATGAATCTGTTCAACGCCGCCATGCACCCTATCAGCTTCTGGACGTCTTTGATGCTCGTGGGAGCTTTCATGCTGGTGATGGCGGTGATCTTCTCGGGGTTGGCTTCAATGCCGCGCTGGCTGATGATGAAGCCGAGTAGTTTGCCCGAAGGGACGCCGAAGACGCACTTGTTCGGGTTGAGCTTCCAGCGGTACTCGCGTAGTGATGCGAAGGTCTCTTCAAGGTCGTCGATGAGGGTACTAGAGTCCCTGGTTTTGACAACCACGTCATCCACGTAGACCTCGACGTTCTTGTTGAGTTGCCGCTTGAAGCAGGCCTGGATGGCCCGTTGGTAGGTAGCGCCGGCGTTCTTCGGCCTCGAATGACATGGTCGTGTAGCAAGACACGCCAAACGGGGTGATGAACGCGGTCTTCTCCTCGGTCTTCCTCCTTGATTGCGATCCGGTGGTACCGGAGTAGCGGTCGAGGAAGCAGAAGCGTGTCGCAGCCCCGCCGTGGAGTCGATGACTTGATTAATCCGTGGCAACCCGAAGGGGTCCTTGGGGGCGTGCTTGTTGAGGTCGGTGTAGTCGACGCACATCCTCTACTCGTTCGAGTTCTTCTTGTGGACGAGGACGGGGTTGGCGAGCCACTCGGGATGGAAAACTTCTTCGATGAAGCCACCGCGAGTAGCTTGGCGAGTTCCTTCTTGATGGCGTCCCCGCCCGTCGTCGGCAAAGCGTCGGAGGTGTTGTCGCTTGGGGGTGGCCTTAGGATCGACGTTGAGGCGCGTGCTCAATCGGCTCCCTGGGCACTCCTGGCATGTCCGCTGGCTTCCACGCGAAGATGTCGCGGTTAGCCCGAAGAAAGTTGATGAGCGCGTATTCCTATTTGGGGTCGAGGCCAGCCCCAATGGTGGTGGTCTTGCTGGGGTCGCCTGTTCCGAGGTCGACCGTCTTGACGAGTACCTCCTCAGGTGGCTGAGGCTTGTTGGTGCTGTCAGACTTCTCTGGGATGTCGAGTTCACTTGTAGAAAGCTTCTTCGACACATCGTAGACCTCCATCATCGCGTTGGGTACTTGATTTGTGGAGGCGATCTCCACGGCTTCTGTGTCGCAGTCGTGGGAGATCTTGAGGTCCCCTTGGAGGGAGAGTACACCGGCTGGACTTGGCATTTTGAGTACCAAGTAGGTGTAGTGGGGCACCGCCATGAACTTGGCGATGGCCGGCCTGCCGAGGATGGCGTGGTAAGAGGTCTCGAAGTCCACGACCTCGAACTTGATGTACTCGGTACGGTAGTTGTCCCGAGACGCCTCGAAGGTAATCGGGCAGACCACCGAGCCCGGTGGAATAGCCGCGTTGCGGGGACGATGCCGTAGAAGGGTGTGCTGCTCTTGGTGAGCATGGGGGTGATGTCGAGCTTCATTTTCTTCAAGGTCTTGGTGAAGAGGACGTTGAGCCCACTTCCACCGTCGATGAGCACCTTGTTGAGCTTGGATCCCGCCACCGTTGGCTTCAGGACGAGGGGGAACCGTCCTGGTTCGGAGAAGCTGGTCCATTGATCCGTGCGGGAGAAGGTGATGGGTACCTCCGACCACCTGAGAGGGGTCGGGACCGCTGGCTCAATGGACATTACTTCGCGACGGGTAGCCTTCTGCTCCCGCCTGCTAGGCAGTCCGCCGAAGAGGACGTTGACGGTCTTCTCGGGTTCTTGGAAGTCGTTGTTGTCGCCGTCCTTCTTCTTGCCCGTTTGGTCGTGAGGGTGCGGTGGCTCCGGCGTATCCTTGAGTGCATGCCTGAGTTGGTAGCACTGCTCGGTAGTGTTGTTGCCGTTTGGATGCCACGGGCACTTCTCCTTCAGCAGGTCTCTGAAACCGCCGGAGTTCTTCTTCGAGTTCCCTTTCGCAGGGCGCTGGATAGCCGCGACAGTGTTGTCTGGCTTGCGCTTGCGGTTGGGACCCGAGTAGTTGTTGTTGTTGTTGTTGTTGTTGTTGTTGTTGTTGTTGTTGTTGTTGTTGTTGTTGTTGTTGTTGTTGTTGTTGTTGTTGTTGCGGCCGCCTTGGTTTGCATTGCTGCCGCTGCCGCCGCCCTGGTTCTGCTTGGACTTGCCGCGGATGGCGTCGTACTTGGCGTTGGCCTTGTCCTCTTTGTCCTCCCAGGACGTGATCATGTCCTTGAGGTGGGGGATGGACCTGGGACGGCGATGACCGAAGTCTTCGAAGGTGCGGTGGTGGTAGAGGCCGTCTTGGAAGAGGTCGATGACCTCCTTGTCAGTGACGTTGACGACGGTGGCGCGCTTGTCGAAAAAGCGGCGCATGTACTTGCGGAGGATCTCGCCTTGTTCCTGCTTGATCATGGCCAGGTCCATGCGAGTACCCGATCGGCCATGGCGCCAGCGAAGTTGCTCGTGAACTGCTCCTTCAGCTGGTCCCACTTGTCGATCGAGTGCTTGTCCAGCGACTCGAGCCATGTGAGTGGTGCTTGGTCCAGGCAGAAGGGGAAGTAGAGGCACTTGGCGTCGCTGTTGCCGCCAGCGTTCTCGATGGAGAGGGCGTAGCATCGGAGCCACCGGATGGGATCTCGCTTCGCGTCGTACTTGGTGATCCCCAAAGGCTTGAACTTGCTCGGGGAGGAGCAAGTTGCGAAGTCGAGGTGAGAAGGCGGGGAAGTCGTCGCCTTCGGCAGGCGGTGGTCGACTTCTTCCGCCGCAGCCTCCTCAATCTTCCGGCGAGCGTTGTACCCGCCGTGTGAAGCGCCGGAGGCGTGGTCGTTCGCGTGGCCTCGGCCGCCGCGGCCGCCGCCGCCTCCCGGCCCTCCCGTTGGCCCCATGGTTGGAGCCGCCGCCGTCGCTACCGCCGCCGTCGGGATCGTTGCCGCCACCACCGGCCGGAGCGCGGTGGGGAACAACTTCTCGGTTGCCGTGGTCTTGCTGTGAAGGTCCGCCGGCGTTGGAGTGACGACGGTTGGGCTCGGCTGGCAGGTCAACTCGAGTACGGTTGGGACCGTTGTTGGCGCTGCGACTAGTAGCTTCGTTGTCGCGGGGTTTAGCTGGAGGAGGCTAGTTGACTCTGTTGTCGACCCGCATGAAGTAAGCGTCTTCAGCGAGCTTGGCGATGACCTCTCCAGCGCGTATGCCCTGAGCCTGACGTGCGATCGCTGTGATCGACATGAGGCATTGCTCAGGGGTGGTGTGTACTCTGCTCTCGACCGCCTCGAGAGCTTCCGCAAGGTTGCGGATGGGGAGGTTGTCGCGGAGGCGTCGACGACGTTCGTTGCGCTTCCGGTTGCGTTCTCGTCGAGCGTCTCTGTCTGCCGGAGTCTCGTTTTGTGGAGCATCAGCAGAGAGCTCGTCGGAGGAGATGTCTTCCAGGTACTTGTCCTGAGCCGTGCCTGAAGGCCCTGGGGTGTCACCGGCAACCATGAAGACTTGGCGATCGGGGGTGCCAAGGCTGGACTCAGAGGGTGCCACCCTCGCCTTGGTGTGTTTGAGTCGGCCGGGCCGGCGGTGTTCCCTCCCGGAACGGTAGCGAGTCGATGTAGGCGACGTAGCGTGAGTCTCCCTTTATCAGGTCGGCAGGTTTGCAGTCTGGCCAGTAGACGTATCTTCCGGCCGGCGTGGATGATATAACCGGCCCCGTAGGCCGGCCCCCGACAGGGGAAGCTCGGTGGAGTTGTCCTCGGACTCGGGCTCCTCAGGGTCCGACCCGAAGTCGAACTCATAATCCGGTTCGAGTAGAACTCGGAGAGAGGGTCGGAGTCCGAGCGCGATCGGGGGCGGCGTCGGAGTCCGAGCCGTACTCGGGTACGGGCTCCTTGCCGGCCGGCGGGAAGTGGGAGCCCCCCGTGCGGGCCCGCCGAGGATGCGGGGGCCATGCGCGGAGCGCTCGTGAAGTGAGGGGGTCGCCTACGATGGCTGAGCAGCCGGCTCGCATGCGGTGGCCCATGGCGACGTCGAGTTCGGGTTGGAGACGGACTCGAGCTCGAAGTCAGCGTGGTGGTTGAAGAGTGAAATTTCGCCGAATTTGCCGGCGAGTTCACCTGTGACAACTTCAGGAAGCGTCACGAAGCCTGTCTTCGGGTTGGGCTGCATGGTCAGGCGGCGCTGGAAGGAGCCCGCGCCATCGGCGGTGCGGACCCGTGCGCCAAACACGAAGGTGTCGCCGCGGTTGAAGGCGACGGTTGGCTTGAAGTGGACGGAAGCCGTCGAGTTCGCCATGTGATCTCGGCGAGAGCCCCTACCCGGCGCGCCGCCCCTCCGTCGGTGTTTTAGACCGGCAACCTACTATGGGGAGTACCCGAAGTAGATGAATGTGACTCGCCGAGATCGGTAACTCGAAGGAAGAGACACGTGGCACACAATTTAGACAGGTTCGGGCCGCGAGGTGTGTAATACCCTACGTCCTGTATGCTGCGTAGCTCTAGATTGATAGGGCACGATTACAAGATGGTGCAATAGTGCGCCGCGGGTTGTATGAGAGGAGATTGGATGCTAGGGATCGGTCCCTGCCTCGCCTTATATAGTCCGGGAGAGAGTACTAGTCGAGTACGTCTAGGAGTCCTCTATACAGTGCGGAACATGTACAACTCCCTAACCGAGTACTACTCCTGTGTAGTCCTTGTGCTCCACGCCTTCAGGTGCCGTGTAGCGCAAGCCGGGTAGTCCCAGGGGCCCACCGAGTAGTCGGTCCTGGAACCCACCGAGGTAGTGGGCCCAGGGAGGTCCATACGACAGGATGGAACTGTCACTACTCTTGGGGTTTGTCTCACGGCTAGCTACCGGTGGTGTATGGTGATTCCGGGTATCTCGCGGGGTATGCCGGATAGCCTGTACCAAAGACTGTGGCCTTTCATCCCGACCCGAGGATTTTTGGAAACGGCCTGGGAAAGTTGTCCTTGCGGGGGCAGCCTACCGTGTGTTTGGGTCTACCTTGCAAGGTTTGAATCAATCGATTGTCGGCCTCTCACCGTTATCTGAGACTACTTACTCCACTAGCCATGAGATCCCTAATGATGGAAGTTGATGAATATTATGCTTGATTAATTGTATTGTACAACTTTGTTTGTACTAGTTGGCTAATTTAGTTAAGATTAAACCCACTAGAACTTGTGCTAAAACGTTGAAAGTAAGACCTACTCTTTGTTACTTTTTAGCAAAAGCAACCCAATAGCCAAAAAGCCTTTCATGGTCTAGAATTGGTGAAGTAGTTATCACCATCGGGTAAGTCTTGCTGAGTATTAGTATACTTAGCCTTGCTATAATATGTTGATCCAGGTAATGCTTTCAGTGATGTGTGGCCCGGAGAGATCCCGCCCGCCTGGGAGCTGGAGTGGGTGGAGGACGACAACTGAAGGCATCATGGATGGCCTCCCTGGTGTTTCCGCTTCCCGTTAGTTTAAATTCCACTGTTTCAAAACTCTGAACTATTTCGTTATGGCAAGAACTTCGGTTTGTAATAATTAAACCCTTCGGGGTACGCATTTGGTTGATCAACGATGTTGTATCTCTGGACTCGCCTTCGCGTGAGTTTTAATGCATATATTTCGATCCTTGTTGCTATTCAAGTGATTTACCGGGCGTTAACCCGGTGACTAACGACAGGATGATACTTTATCATCGCTTAATGGCCAAAGTGGATTGGTTTAGGCGATAGTACGGTATTTTCCTGGGCGGGTTGTCACAACTTACTGCTTCTATATTCTCTATTCTGATTGCAGATGTTGTTGTTTCTTCAGACTCTGCCAGTATTATATCTAATTGCTTGTCAATTCTCTGAAACTCGTCACATAGGTATTGTGATGCTATCTGTTTCTTCGCACCCTTTGATGCTAATAAAGTTGTCTGCCTTGATATCATATTAAATCTTAGCAACTCACTGGTGTTTGAAGTTTGCTGGGGTGGTTGCAATGTAATTTTCCTTTCATTTTTCCTCCATCTATTTATAAAGTACTTTTCTGGTATTTCCTTAACCTCTTCCTCAACAATTACTTTCAGGATATGTGTACAGAATATTCCATCTTTGTTGAATTTGGCACAAATGCAACTGAATTCTTCTCTTCCTTCAGTAAGGTCAGTTGCAACTATATACTTTCTTATTCTATGCCTCTCTTGTATCTGATTTGACTTATACCACACTTCATAGCATCTGCCTTTTTCAATCTCCCTGTACTTGTATCTTTTAGTCTGTTTTAGCTCATTCATAAATTTGATGAATATATTCCTGTTATAAATCTCTGCTGCCTGCTGCTCTATTGTATACCCATGGTGTAGCTGCTTAGGCATCTTTTGTTTGCTTTGGCTGTCATCAATGTCCTCCTTGTTTCTGATTACATCCACTATCCTCTAATATTCTCTCAGGAAACTAACTAGGCTATACGTTGGCCCTACATTGTCTTTAAATCTTGCATTTGTCCCCTCGCTTCTCCCAGTGCTTTGAATGAATGGAAAGAAATCATTTTTGTAGTACACAGGTATGAATCTTTCTCTGTTGTCCCACATCTTGCTCAAATATTTGTTGTTTTCAAGCTTGAATTCAGCAATCATTTTTTGCCATAGTGTTTCAAACTCTTCTTCAGTCACCGAGAAGTTTACTGTATCTTCAAACATTTCTGGTAAGCCATTGTTTTTTGCAAACACCTTCAGATTCTTGTTGTAGCATTTTTGCTTGATGTGGAAGAAGCAGTTCCTATGCCTTGAATCAGGCAAGACTTGTGCAATAGCCGATTTCATTGCTTTGTCTTGATCCGTAATTATTGACCTTGGTTGTTTTCCTCCCATTGAATCTAGGAATTTTTCAAATACCCACTTGAATGTTTCTGTTGTCTCATCACTTAAGAAAGCACACGCAAACAAGCATGTGTTCGCATGTCCTGTTATTCCAACAAATGGGGCAAAGGGTAGGTTGTATCTGTTAGTCATGTAGGTGGTGTCGAAGCTGACGCAATCTCCATACTCCGCATACCACTTTAGGGAAATCCCTTCTCTCCAGAATAAATTCGTCACCTTCATTTCATTGTCAACTTCAAATGTGTAGTAGAAGCTTGGATCTTCTGATTTCCTCTTCTTGAAACAACTTATAGCTTGTGTCATGTCATTCCCAGTCACTTCCCTGTTGATTTTTGTTCTAAGGTTCTGCACGTCTTTAGTCTTGTATGGTAGTGCTGTTAATCCTCCTCTTAGGTAAGATAGGATTGCAATCATCTTCCTTGTTGGTATGTTGTTGTCATTTAGTGTTCTTATCATCCTTTTTCCATAGCTGTCATATATTTCATCCCACTGAAGAGCTGATTTCTATGTTGTGGACTTAATTCATGGTTGTGCTCCAAATCCAGGGAAACTACTTTCCAAATTCCTGTTATTTCTTTGACCAGCATGAAGCATTTGCAATCTGTCCTAATTTGTACATTGGTCCTCCTTTTCTCTTTATCTGTGCTTTGACCCATCACAATTAGACTGTCTTCTGTGATAACTTCATTCTTGTTCTTAGGTGTCTTCCCATACCTGTGGCATCTCATTTCTTGTTTATATATCTCATTATTTTTTTTTCTTGCTTGAAGTTCTGGTAACATGAGAGACAACAACCTCGAATCCAGCAAGGAACCCATAGAAGGAGAAAAAGTGGTGGGCATCATTTCTATCTGAGAACTCCACTCCTACTTGCGGCGTATACTTGCTATCTACATCTGCATTATTCCCTTCAGATGATGTTAACTGCTCATTCCGAATGAATTCTTCAATCTCCTCTTCCGTAAGCTCTTGGCTTCCATTTGCTTCTCCTGTATTCTCATTTCTTTCTTCAGTTTCATTGGTTGATTTCAAATTCTGTGTTGTCTCAGTGTGCAAAGCAGTTGGATTCTGCAACTACAAATCATGTAAGTTCACTATGCTTATTAAGTGTGGTTGTTCATTATTCAGAACTTATCTCATTCTTACCTCTTGTAATTGCAAGGCTCCAAAAATGTCTTCTTTGCATATTGCATCATCACTCCAGCCTTGGATATGATCTTGTTGTACCTACATAGTTGGTTTTTGCCATCTGTTGGATGCATTTGTTTGATTTTTACATCACGTTGCTATATGGTTTTCTCATACCTCATTATACGTCCTTGCTGTCCCAATAGGTGTCTGTGGGTCATCATATGCGCCATTGGTACCATTCTGTTTCATGATATTGAACTGGAGGTTAGTTTTGGAGAATCTATCTATTTTTATTATTTTATATGGAAAACTTGTGCAATACCTCATCATCATATCCATTTGCATTTTATCCATATATATTTGTTTGCCCGAAATCCCTGACATGTAATTCCTGTTTCAAATTTGGACAGTTACATGTCACCTCAAATGTGCAGGGTGTTTGCATATTTGAATTGGTATTTGAGTTGGTATTTCGTACCTCAATTCTATAATCTCCTATTAGAAGTCCCATGTATGTCCCTAGTGAACCCTGTACAAAAATACATTGTAGCATTGCATTATTTATAACATTGCTTGCATAGTAAATATCTGTTATGATTCATACAAATATATGGCTTTTTTGTTGATAACAAACACTCATGTACCTGTGTGATGTTTGGAGTTTGTTGCTCTTCTTGTGAATTTCTAATCTGGTCCAGTAACAACTCTGTGTAGTATCCCTGAATGTTAAAGAACTTGTGGTCATATAATTTATCAGTTTTCAGTTTGCATCTCCATGGTTATCTAGCTTCCACTTACCTGGCTTGATCCTATCTGATTGATATCTATATAGTTGAAGTCTGCAATGCTCTGACATCCCATATGCTTTGAAGCTATTTGTTGTGATGGCCTCTCAGATTCTTGATTTGTGTCCTGTATGAGGCTAGACATGCTCTGTGTTAGCTTCATGCTCAATTACGCATTGTAATTCTTATTCAGAAAATAACCCACCTCATAATTGGAGTCTGTCAATGCTTGAATAGCCATATTGTTATAGTTGCTGTTTCCACTGCATGGCTCCCTATGTTCTTTGCTTGTCTGGTTGTTTTCAGAATTGCCTCCCACATATGTATCATGCTGCATTTGCTCAGCCATCATCTCTGCATTCAAGTTTCTGACTATACTCTTGCTTTTACTCTTCCCCACTGGATCTTGTTCTCTTCGTGCAATCTGGGAATTTGTTGCATATAATTTTTTTTTGAACGAAAACCGTGGGGCAACGCCCCTCGGTAACAGGAACCATATATTAACAGAAGAAATAAAGATTAAGTTACAAAGAGGAGGGACTTACGCCCTGCCCAACCAGTGGTTAGGCAACGAGGGGGGACAAGCAAAGAGAGAAACAACAGCTGAAACAGCAACAGAGCAGCACTACAAGAAAAGCTAAAGAGCACTAAGCCAGTTTTTGATCGAAGGATGAAGGTTTGGCTTGAATCTGCAAAAATGCTCCAGAACCAGTGCCTTGAAATTAGCCTTCCAGACCACGAGGTGTGGAGGCTTGCCGTCAAAAATGGCTTCATTTCTCTGCTTCCAGATACACCAGGCACCAATCAAAAAGATCTCCATGAAGAAAGGGAGCCCAGAAGCAGCTCTGGCTTGCAAGATTTTCTGGTGAACGCTTAGATTTGCCCCCCAAACAATACCCAAGGATAACCATCTATTAACAAAGACAGCGGGGCACCGAAAAAGAGATGAGCCGCGGTTTCTTCCTCGCTGTTGTGACACAGGACACAGTTGTATCCTTCATCAAGCACTTTCCTCCTTCTTCTCAAAATATTCCTAGTGTTCAACCTATCATTGAGAAGCAGCCAAGCAAAAAACTTGATCCTCGGGATGCATTTGGTTTTCCAGATGTCAAGAATGGCTCTACTGGGCCTGAGCTCTCTAAATTGATACTGATAGAAGTGGCTACTCAGAAACCTACGCTGCCCCCAAATAAGATGCCAGGAATCCTTGGAACCAGGGCTGATGGGAGGGAGAGAATTGAGAAAGGCCTGTAATTCCAGGAACTCATTGTAAGCAGCCCTGGTCATGGGAATTCTGAAACAGCTCAGCAAGTTGGCAGTCGACCTCAGCGCAAACAGAGAAATGGCAGGGTCCCGAGCAAATGGCAGGAGATGACAAAACTTCTCTGAATGAATGACCCCATCGATGATATCCTCCCAGAAACTGACAGGATCCCCCTGGTTATGATTGCAAACGGCAACACCTCTAAATTGAGTGTGAAGCGGAAAGATGTCTTTCCACCAGAAGGAGCCCTTCTCTCTTGTCAGACGGGGAACAGTGTTATTGTAGTATTTCTGCCAGACGAGAGTAACCCACTGAATATCAGCCTTGCTGTAGAATTTGTGCAGCTGCTTGAGAAGAAGCGCGTCATTCTGAATGCTTAAATTGATAACTCCAAGTCCACCTTTGTTTTTAGGCTTCCTGACCAGATCCCAAGCGGCTAGATTGTACCTTTTACTATTGAAATCCTTACCTCTCCAGAGACAGTTTTTCCTATGCTTATCTATAATCTCAATGACAGTCAGGGGGAGCTTCAGAGAACACATGTAATAAGTGGGGAGCGAAGAGATGACCGAATTGACCAATTGCAACCTTCCAGCATATGAGAGAAACTGAGAAGACGCCGACAACTTTCTTTCAATTCTGCAGATGAGAGGGGCATAATCTTTCACTTGGGGCTTGGCCAGGCCCAGGGGGAGACCAAGGTAAGTAAATGGGAAGGAGCCCACCGCACAACCAAATGTCTGAGCCAGAGAGGAAGCTTTCTCAGGAGAAACATTAATTGGAACTAGACAAGATTTATGATAGTTTACCACAAGGCCACTAAAGAGGGTGATGCTGTGAAGAATACTTTTTAGAAGGACCAACTGATCCTCATTAGCTTGCATGACCAAGATGGTGTCATCAGCATATTGGACAATAGGGAAGGGAGCATCAGACCTTTGGGGGAAAGGGGGCAAAAGATTGCCAAGGTAATACTCCCTATTGATGACGTGTTGAAGGAGGTCAGCAGCAATGGCAAAGAGAAGAGGGGAGAGGGGATCCCCCTGCCTAACCCCTCTGGAACATTTGAAATCTTTTCCAGCAGTGCCATTAAGGAGAAATGAAGAGGTAGCAGTGGACAGCAGCTCCTCAATCCACTTCAACCACTTCGGGGGGAAGCCTTTAGCATGAAGCATCTCCAGAATAATGGTGTTGTCAACCAGATCAAATGCTTTTTCAAAGTCCAACTTCAAGATAATAATCTCCCTTCGAGAGTGATGACACTGGTGAAGAAATTCAAAAGCCCATCCAAGGCAGTCCTGAATAGTTCTCCCTTTGATGAAACCATACTGGTTTTTATGAACAATCTTTACAAAGAATAGCCGCGCACTCGTTAGCAAGCAGCTTTGAGATGAGCTTAATGGAAGAGTTGAGCAGAGAAATTGGCCTAAAATCATTCACAGATTCAGGATTATCCTTCTTGGGGACCAAGGTGATAAAGGAGTGGTTGAGACTCTTCAGGTCAGCCTGATGATGGAAAAAATCATGACAGAGCTTGTACATGTCACCTCTAATGATATGCCAGGATTTCTTGAAGAACGATTGTTGAACCCATCCCGGCCAGGGGCCTTATCAGAAGGTAATTCAAGGATAATCTCATCAATTTCCTTATTGGAGAAGGGAAGGCACAAAGCCTCAAGATTAGGGTGGCTCTGAACTAAATCCTGAAGATCGTATTGCATGGACACCCCCATCGAGGAGCCCAACCTCCTTTTGAATTCCTGCCAAAGGATGGAACTTAATTCCCCATGATCCTGGACAACCCTTCCAGATCCATCAACCGCTTGAGAAATGGCATTTTTCCCCCGTATCTCTCGGTGGCCATGGAGTGAAAAAATTTGGTGTTCTCATCCCCAAACCGCATGACCCTCGAGTGAATCTTTGCTTCCAGTAGTGATTTTGCATTCTTAAAAGAGAACTGATGTGCTCCTTGAGGATGTTCCTGAATTTCAATTCACTGGAGCACAGAGGCCTGATTTCTTCCAATCTATCAAAGAATGCAATAGTCATATTGCAGTTAGCAATAAGCCTTGACAAGTTGGAAAGGTTCCTGGACCAAAGCTTGAGAGATCTTCGGAGGAGCTTGAATTTAGCACTGATGACATGAGCACTGTTGCAAACCCTGACAGGAGAGACCCAAACAGATTTAATCTGCTCCAAACAACCAGGATGTCGAAGCCGTAAATTCTCAAATCTAAAAATATTAGCCTTAGGGATGCTAGTGCCAATCTGGACTCTACAGGGCAGGTGATCAGAGGTAATTCTAGCAAGGGGAAGGACCACTGAAAAAGGAAAGATACCAGTCCAGGCAACAGAAGTGAAGAACCAATCAATTTGCTCCAGAAGGGGGGCAGCCTGCATGTTACTCCAGGTATAGCTTCTACCCTTCAGGGGCAGCTCAATAAGGCTCAAGTGACTAATAATATTATTGAAGATTAAAGTGTCTTGAAAATTACCCCCAGCTTTATTTCGGTTTTCAGCATATCTATAGAAATTAAAATCCCCCAAAAGCATCCAGAGCTCTTCATCCTCAATTTGCAAATTAAGAAGCCATTGGACAAAATGGTCTCTAGCAGGCTGCCTACAGGGGCCATAAACCACAACAAGATTCTAGGAAATTCTAGATTGAATGGACTGCATTTTGAGACTCAAGGCGAAAGGGTGCTTTTCAACAGTACTACCTGAGAAATGATTGGAGGCCCAGCAAACAAGTATTCCCCCAGAAGCCCCGGCCGAGGGACTGAAGTCAAAACTATCAAATCTTTTTGGGGCAAATTGGCGAATAAACTGTAAATCAATGAACTCTTTTTTCGTTTCTTGCAGGCAGAAAATATTAGCACAGCTTTCCTCAATCTTGTTTCTGATGGAATGCCACTTATCCCTGTCATTTAACCTGCGGATATTCCAACACAAAACATTCCAGGAACGACGATTCATTGTAAACAGAAGGAAAAGCAAAAGACAAAAGACTGCGGGGCACAGCCACCACAGAGAGACATATCAGAAAGCCCAGTGTTCAACAGCCACCAAGAACACACTAAGTTACAGCCAAGCTCAAAACACCCTCCAGGACAAAAGCAGGTAAAGCACCACCAGAGACTGCATGGGGTCCAATTAACTTTGATCATTGTTCTTCGTCTTCATGAAGCAGGGTGGCTCACCTCCGCAGGAGGAATACCACGAAGGAGGAACCAAGCTCGCCCAAAGTTGAAGCTTGGATAGGAGCAACTTCAAATTCGCAAGGTCATCGTCAAGGCTACGGCTGACAATGGCTTTCTTCAGGTCAGCAACCGAAGAGAATGACACGGATTTCTTGGTGGCACCCTTTCTTCTCCTTGGTTCCCCATCAAGCTGGATGTGCTCCTGGGCGTCCACATTTCTAAGCCTGGCGCTCCTACAAACTTCATCATCAACAATGGGGGTGCGAGGCCTTCCTCTTCTCTTTTTGGCAGCAGGAGGACTTGAGATTATTTCAGAAGCCAGGCGGGTGGGGGAGTCAAGGTCCATGTCCACCACACAGCCATCAGAAGCTTCCTGATCAGGGATTATCTGGCTGGTTGGCTCCAGATTATTGCTGCGCTCATGGACCTCCAACTGATTGGGGGAGTTGGCTGAGTGAGGAGAACTGATGAGTGTCAGTCTTGGCATTCTGGCTCCCCTAGATGAAGAGGCTTCAGCATTGTTTCCCCAAGCAGGATTGTCCACACAGAAAAACCAAGTGTCAGCAATAGAGGAGGCCGGGACAAAATTCCAGGACTGAGCAGGAAGAGGTTCCTTCATTGGCAAGGAGGCCATAAGCAACTGAGCATGAGCAGCGAGGTCTTGGACAAGCATTGCCACTGATGGGGAGGGACCAAAGCACTGATGAATGCAAATTCTTGCAGCAATCTGTCTGATAGCACTGTCATCCTCAAAAGCAATATCGTTGCCCCTTTCAACTGGGACAACTCTGAGAGCAGAAGAGTTATCAGGAACAGGAAGTTCAAGCGTGACAGGGGCTTCCTGAGCTCTGTAGAAAGCCTGTACCTCACTGCTCACCGAGTGACTTTCTTGGGGCACTTCAGGGTGCTGCATCACACCATCAGCAATAGCATTAGCAACCGCCACATCAGCTAAATCATTAACCTGATGCATCTCATTTTCATCAACTCCTTCAGCCTGGGGCTCAGGCCACTGAGCCCACCCGTCAAGATTGACAATGGGCGGGGGAGGGGGGGGGGGGGGAAGCTCCCAACCATGATCCACATTTGCCTGCTGCACTTCATCTAAGTCCTGGACAGCCTCAAAAAACCCAGGGATCGGATTGCCATTGCCATTGTTCTCATTCTGCTGAAAGTGCTCAGGATGGGGGTTCCCATTCCCTGGGACCAGGTCTTCATCACCAGCCATGACATCATTTTGTGCACTATTCAGAACATAAACAGGGACCGTCCAACTGTGCCCATGATCCCCCATGGGATTTCCTTCACTGATAATGATGCTTCTGGGGATTCTGCTAACGAGAGTGACCTTGCATCTGAGGACCAGGCGAGAGCGGCACCTGGCATTGTCAATCCAGTTAATCACTGAACCAAATAGCCCCACAGCCTGCGAAATAATTTCTCTGGTTTGAAAATCCAAGGGAAAAGCCAGAAACATAATCCAACACGTACGAGTGAAGGGGCAACTGCGAAAATTAATCCCCCTATCATGCTCAACAATCACGACTTCTCGCTGGATATCAAGCTGCATGGGACTGCGACTGATCATGACTTGCCTATCCAACGAAGAAGAAAACTGAACCAAACACAACCCCAGGGATGACAGACAGCAAGAGCGAATGACCGCATGCTGCTCCTCTTCCAGAAATGCCACGACTTCTTCCATGGCCTCATGAAGGAGGTCCGGCGGGGGAGGGGGGGCGAGGGAGACGATGGCGTACTCATCATGGCGACGCGGAGGGTTGCCATTGATGACAATCCGACCGCGGGCAGGGCGCGCCCAATCCTCAATCTCCAGACTCTCAGGAACGAATGGAGTGGGATCAACAACAAAGTTCGCCATCTCCTCCTCCGGCGGAGCTTCCTGGGAGGAAGGATTGCAGAGAAGAGGCGCAGCTTCCGAGGCGGGAGTCGCAGAGCAGGGACTGGGGTTTTCTGGAGTTGGCGAATTTGGGGGAGAAACACTGTAGAACCCCGACCCTTGATCTTCTACATCCGACGCTTGAGAGATTGGGCCAGGCTGGCACACGCGCGCTTTGGGCCTCCAGAAGACCCTTGGCCTGCTTCTAGTGCGGCAGAATTTAAATTTGTGGCCCCTCTTAAAGCACACAGCACATTTCGGAAGGCAAGAGCAATTACTTCTTGAGTGACTTAAATCAAGACACCGAGCACAGCCCCCCAAGCGCCGGAACCGGTTAATCTCTCCAAAAAAGGAATTAAACGAGGCAGACAAAGGAGAATGGGGACCTTTGGGAAAAGGAAAATTCTGAGAGCACTGCTGAACAGAAATCCGTTGAGTTTCCCCATGCACATCAGTAACCTGACTCCTTTGAACCTGAACCGAGGAGACTTCATCAAAAGATTTCCTAAGAACTCCACAAATCTGAGGTGGTTCAGAATCAGAACATGGAAGCTTAACTTCCACATTCCCAATTTTAACAAATTGAGGGAGACCAGAAGGCTTTGATTTGATAACTGGAGAGTCTTGCACTATTTTTTCAGCAAAGCGAACTCTTTTCCTGGGACACTTAGAAGAAGAAGAAGACCTGAAACCCACTCTTTTTTGGCACTTTGAAAGAACTTTAGTCCATTGTTTGGCTTCTTCTTCCTCCCAAAGCCTTTTCTCTCGTTCCCAGTGAGGGGCCCCATTGCTCCAGAGATGAAAATAAACATCAAAAGAATCACCAATGAATCTGCGCAGATTGTAAATGGCAAAACCCACCGCCTTGCATGGAACAGTGAACCAATAGTGATTGTGACTTTGATAGGAAACCTGAAAGTAGTTTGCATAACCTCCCAGACAGGACTGGAGGACCAAGGCAACCGACTCCTCATTGAGCTGAAAAAGATATCTCCTGAAAGTTGCCAGTAGGTAAAAACCCCTTGAAGGCCGAGAATAATAGTGAACAAGCCTTCCAGTCTTGCGGTGAACATCATGCTCAAACGCTTTACCAATACCAAAATCAAGCTTGTCCCGAATGTAATCCATTAGCAGGGGAAGCAATAAGACCGAGAAGCGAATAAAACCCAATCAACCAGAGCCGACGAAGAGAAAACCACGAAGAAGCACAGAGAACCACCAGAGAGAGATCAGCAGAAGATTTGCGAGAGAGGAGAGAGCTTAGCTTGAGTCCCATCGTGACGCCTTAGCCGTGGAGGAGCGAAGGAGGGAGCAGGGGGGAGGAAGGGGGGAGAGCACCCGAGCGCCATGGTGGCGGTTAGAGGCAACCACACTTGTTGAGATCGATTCGCCTTCAACACCGCTAGATCGTTGCATATAAATTGACAGATTGGTAAGCAAATGTGTCTGTAAATCAATGCCTGATACTCAATTGATCTTTGTCATCCTGCTTTGATCCTGGTTTATGACTTTGTTGTCAATTTTGACTACTGGAGATAAATTGAATGAAGATCTAAACTACTAGAGGGAAATTGACTTTGTTTTTTCAGTTCACTAAATTGAGATTACTGTCTTACCTCTTCTTTCTCCCTTGCAATTGTGCTTGTTCCCTTGATGACCAATTGAGATGTATTCTTGTTTGCAGGGTTCAACTCCTTCCTATCCATGGTTTGATGGTGATCCAATATCTTGTCTCTTGGATCTGGGTCTCCCTCCTTCCCTTCCATGCTATGGAATTTAGATTTGGTGATTTGGTTTAAATCTAAAGCCTTTGCTACAAGGATCCCATACTACAGATGAGTTTTCTTAATCCCCTGCCGTGTTTTTCCCTTTTTCCTGGTGTTTTCCTCGAGCTCCATCAGATCTGGATCGATTGTCTTTCTTATTCTTCAAGTTTGCTGCTATGTATTGGACCTTACATGGGCTTTTTACATATTGTCATATTTTTTGGTACTTTTTCTGAATTTGTTTTTGGGCCTCTTGTTGGGCTTTTTATTTTTTCCCCTTAAGTCGCTGGGGCCTTTTTTGGCTGCAACCGTTGCGATTCCCAAGATTTTTTCCCTGGCTGCGATATTAACTGCACCACTCCCCCTTTTTTCTCGGTGACCCTTCGGTTCCTTCGCCCCTTCCCCCACTTCTCAGCAGTTGCCTTTAAAGTCTCCCATTCCCTCCTCTCTCCCATTTCATTTCTCATCTGCTTTCTTGTACGCCCTCTCTGTCTGTTCTGCTACTTTGCACTCTCTGTCTACCAAATCTAAGGTATGTCTTGTTTCTTCTCATTCTGCAAACATTGTCATTTGGTTTTGTATCCTCTCGTCTGTACGTTTTTTGTGTCTTTTTGACATTTTTGTTTTCCCCTTGATCTTTTTTCATTTTAGTGCTCTAAATATCCCTGGATCTATTGAGTTGGGTTGTGTTCATGTTCTTTTTGGATATGTTTGCTGAAAACCTAGTTCTTTTAGTGTTCAGGTTTTATAGTTGCTGAACTTAAACCAACTATAACTCATGTTCCAAGCTCTTTGTTTCTGCCCTGATTTTTTTTGCTTCTGATCTTTTTTTGATGTCACCAGGTTTAGTTAATCTCTCTATTAATATATATTTTAACATCTATATTATTAATCCGATCTATGTAATTTTTTCAGTTCCTTTTAACATCCATCCTTCCACCTGGATCATGGCCTCACCGTCGATCTCCAGGTGACACTTTTTCTTATTTTTATGTTTTGCACTGTGTGCTTACTAATTTGGTAGCCATTTTTTTATTTGAAAAAACCTATGTGTTGGTTGTCTGCTATTTATGTTTTTGTAGCTCTGTAAATTCAGTTTTGTCATCTTATATGAAATTGTTAGACAAATTAACTTAGTACGTATTCTGATGGAACAAGTTGATATCATTTTGTTTTTTTCAGTATGCCGATAAAAGTGGACTGGTACATAGCAATACTAAATTTTTTATGGCACTTTTAGTGATCTCAGTTTTTTAGTGATTTGTGTGTCTGACATACACCATATTTTTGATTAGGTTTTGTCAAGTGCAATTGTTTTTTCTTTTTTGACAATATGAAGACTCTTTGTGTTGTCATTTCAATATTTTTTATTTGATTTTGGTTCATTCTAGTCACCTTTTTGCAGTGTCTTTTATTTATATATATGTGATTCTTCCCCTACTTATTACTGTCATGTTTAAGTTTAAATTATCCTGAAAAATTTGAAGTCTTAATCAACATTCCTTGTTCTATTTTTTAGTTCTATCTTGACATGTCATTCAACATTCTTTATTTGTTTGGTTACAGTTCCATATGTCTAAGTTGATTTGCTATTCATTATCTAGTTTATCATTTTAACTCTCCTGATTTTGTGTGCTACCAGATTTTTGGACCTTTCTCTCAGGCTGTCCAGTGACATTGTCAGCCCCACGATTGGGGTTTGCCATTACCTGGGCATTGCACATGGCCCCACTGACACTGTTGTGTATGCTGCTGTTTCGCGGCACAGTGGGGATCAGATGCTGGCCGAGGTCATTGAGGTGGTGTTTAATATACTGAGATCTGGGGATTTCAAGGTTGGCCAGCTGCACGCCACTGGTGAATATCTGATCAAGTGTTCTACCCCAGAGGTTGCCAACAGGCTTCACCTTCAAGTGAAGAAATGTGGCATTCATACCATCGGCTTCAGGAAGATGAGATATGTACACGTTGTACCAGAGTGCTGGACCCTCATGCAAGCAAAAATCTCTGATGCAACTCCAGAAGAGTACAAGCTTCCGGTTGAACCTGAACTTGCTGCTCCTGTTGTTGCTGCCTCTGAAGATGAGTCTTCTGGAGTTGGTGCATCTGATGATTTTTCTGAAGATGATGGAACATCGCTGGGAGGAGCACCTGAAGTTTCATCTTCCAAGGGCGATGCTGAAGCTGGTGGATCCAAGAAGTGCAAGCTTTGAACGACGACCCATCTTCTGCATTTGTATGTAATTCTCATGATTTTTTTCTATTTTATCTAATATTTGCATCTGATCTAATGTTTTTATTATGGTTCTTGTGCAGGTTCTGGGAGCTCTAGGTGTTCCAGCATCAAATTATTTAGTATTTTAAGCTTCAGTGTGTCTTTAATGTGTGATGAACAGTTATTCGTGTGTCGTTCTTTAGAACTTGAATAGTCATATGTTTAATTATCGTTTGTTGGGTTTAACAGCTTGCGATGTTAGTTGTTAGTTGCGCTCTACGATGATTTTTAAAGTGGTTAATCTCTATGGTATTTTGCTCTTTTTTTCTGCTTTTTTTGGGTTGAAGGTATGGCAAATAATTTATGGTACTTATTGTCTATTTTTACTTTGCATCTATATCAGTATTTTTTAATATTTCTGACTGTAAATTTTCAGGTGCCTCAGTGTATTTTATGAATTGGTTTTGTACGGCTTATTTCCATGCAATCATTGAGGTAAGTCCCCCTGTTTGAACAAGAATTAAAAAGTTTGCCCAAATTTTGGGTATGTGTTTCAACAATGTCTTTGTATTCTTGTTTTGGGTCCCAAGTTTCTTAATGTTATTTTTTATTCATTGTTCTGCTTCAGTTTCACTTTGCTTCGTTTTTTGGTTTTTTGTGTTTTAAGGTAAGTTGGCATGCCTATGATGATATAAGTGTTTGCCCAGACTTATACTATTCTTTTTATAAAAAATGAATGATGATCTTGAACTTTGTTGAGGTACTGGAATGAGTAAACATGCCAAATTTCACACATGCCTCTTCATTTCGGTGTTGTAGGTGAGGAAAAGCTATTTTTCTCACGTTTGTGAATCTGACCTCTCTGTCACATGATTTTTTGTCCGCCGTTGATCTTGTGATATGTGACTGCTGGTTGTGTGGGTTCTGCTTTGTAGATCTGTCTTTGACACGTGGGGGGCCAAGAGAACTGATTGATTTCTGGGGTGCTGTGCTGCCTTAGCTTCTTGGCTACTACGTTTGCTGCTATCATTTGATGACCAGAATCCCTGTTTACTTTTCCTTAAGCTCCAAGTTCAAGATTGAAATGATTATTTTGGCAAACTGTCTTAGGCTTATTTTCAAAATTCTTCCCACTTGTGTTGTTGGAATTTTATGCTTGACTATTTGGATTTGTCAAATCAAGTTTTATGCGCTGATTCTGTTTATTTGGGGGTTCCTTTTTATTTGTGATTTGGTTATATGTAATTTGAATTTTCATCTGTTATATGGGGGTTTAAACAAACTCCCTGAAATGAATGTTAGGATGCATCGAATGTAGATGAATTTGTCCGTCTAGATTTGTTCATATGTTCATCTTTTCAATCTGTCATTTGGGGGGTTTTAAATAAACTCCCGGAAATGAATGGTAGGATGCATCGAATGTAGATGAATTTGTCCATCTAGATTTTTTTATATGTTCATCTTTTCAATCTGTCATTTGGGGGTTTCAATAACACCCCAGAAATTAATGTTTTGATGCTTCGATTCTTGTAGTCATTTTTATCTGAGATTTGTTGATATGTTCATCTTCTCAATCTGTCATCCGCGGGGCTGGTGATCCAATATCTTGTCTCCCGGATCTGGGTCTCCCTCCTTCCCTTCCATATTTTTTTGGAGTTGGGATTTTGGTGATCTGCTTTAAATCCAAAGCCTTTTGCCGCAAGGATACCATACTCCAGATGAGGTTTTCTTAATCCCCTGCCGTGTTTTTCCTTTTTCTGGTGTTTTGCTCTAGCTCCATCAGATCTGGATCGATTGTCTTTTCTTATTATTCAAGATTTGCTGCTATGTATTGGGCCTTAGATGGGCCTTTTTACATATTGACATATTTTGGTACTCTTCTGAATTTGTTTTGGTCTTCTTGTTGGGCTTTTTCTTTTTTCCCTTAAGTCGCATGGGCCTTTTTTTTGCTGCAACCGTTCCGATTCCCAAGATTCCCTAGCGGTGATATTAACTGCACCACCCCCCCATTTTATCGGTGACCCTTGCCTTTAAACAACCTCGTCTTGTTTTGGGTCTCAAGTTTCTTAATGTTATTTTTTATTCATTGTTCTGCTCCAGTTTCTGTTTTGCTTCCTTTATGGTTGTTTGTGTTTTGAAGGTAAGTTTGGCATGCCTATGATGATGTAAGTGTTTGCTCAGACTTAATAAAAAATGAGCGATCATCTTGAACTTTGTTGAGGTAATGGAATGAGTAAACAGGCCAAAATTTACACATGCCCCTTCATTACGGTGTTGTTGGTGAGGAAAAGCTATTTTTCTCACACTTGTTAATCTGGCCTCTCTGTCACACGATTTTTTGTCCGCTGTTGATCTTTGCGATATGTGGCTGCTGGTTGTGCGGATTCTGGTTTTGTAGATCTGTCTATGACATGTGGGGGCCAGGAGAACTGTTTGATTTCTGGGGTGTCGTGCCGCCTTAGCTTCTTTGCTACTTTGTTTGCTGCTATCATTTGATTACCAGAATCCCTGTTTACTTTTCCTTAAGCTCCAAGTTCAAGATCAAAATAATTATTTTTTGGCAAACTGTCTGAGGCTTATTTCAAAATTCTTCCCGCTTGTGTTCTTTCGAATTTATGCTTGATTGTTTGGATTTTGTCAAATCAAGTTTTATCTGCTATTTCTATTTATTATATTTGGGAGTTCCTTTTATCTGTGATTTGGTTATATGTAATTTGAATTTTTCATCGGTTGTATGGGGGTTTAAACAAACTCCCAGAAAATGAATGTCAGGATGCATCGAATGTAGATCAATTTGCCCATCTAGATTTGTTTATATGTTCATCTTTTCATCTGTTATATGGGGGCTTAAACAAACTCCCGGAAATGAATGTTAGGATGCATCGAATGTAGATGAATTTGTCCATCTAGATTTGTTCATATGTTCATCTTTTCAATCTGTCATTTGGGGGTTTCAATAACATCCCAGAAATTAATGCTTCGATGCTTTGATACTTGTAGTGTCATTTTTATCTGAGATTTGTTCATTTGTTTATCTTCTCAATCTGTCATTTGGCTATTTCAATAACAATGATATTTTGAGATATGTCTGATGATATGCATAGTTCAGTTGAGACTCCAAAATTACGTTTGAAACCTGATATAATTATATTCAAGTAGTTGTTGTAATTTCTATGCATAGCCTATGTAAATTCCTTAATCGTGTGATTTTCTGGGGTCAAAAAACACGTGTGACAGTAACCCTTGAATTGTATTCAAGTAGTTGTTGATACTTGTAGTGTCATTTTTATCTGAGATTTGTTCATTTGTTCATCTTCTCAATCTGTCATTTGGCTATTTCAATAACACTGATATTTTGAGATATGTCTGATGATATGGCTAGTTCAGTTGAGACTCCAAAATTACATTTGAAACCTGATATAATTATATTCAAGTAGTTGTTGTAATTTCTATGCATAGCCTATGTAAATTTCTTAATCGGTGCATGTAAGTTATGTTGATGTTCGTATATAATCTGTTATTTGGTTGCTTTAAATTTTTATTTGTTTGTTTTGATCTGTATTGTTATTGGGAAATCTATGTGATCGAAGGTCCTGAATCACACATATTCGTCTATCCATTTTTATTTGTTTGCTTCATTTGTATTGTTCTTTGTGAAATCTGTGTGATCGAAGGTCCTAAATCACACAGATTCATTTGTATAGACGAATCTGTGTGATTTGGGGTAACTAGCAAATTCGTGTGATACAAGATCCTGAATTACACGAATTTAGATGGACAAAAAAAACCTTGTGATTTCTGGGGTCAAATCACACGTGTGACAGGAACCTTTAAAAATATATGGTCAAATAGAAAAAGAAAATCAAAACTAGACTCGAACGGCCTATCAAACGTTGGTCGGGTCCTGCCGCCGTTGGAAATCGACTGAATACCTCTGAACGGTCGTTTCAAATGGTGGTTGTGGCAACCGTCGCGGCTGTGTTTTCATTTTTTTATTTTTGATGCAAATAATATGAATACTTATAACATATAATACGAATGCGAATAACAAATAATACGAATACGGATATAACAATAGTAGTTTATATAGTAGTTCATACACCAATGAAATAATTGTCAACAAACATAAGTACATAACTACATACGGCCACGTAATAATTCAATGGTACGGAGTTTGACACTCTGAATCAACAGCCTGTTCGCTTGGCTTATCAGCCACCAGCCAATAGTACTTTTCTCTCAGAACAAACCAACCACCAGCAACCAGCCAGCAATACTTTTCTCTCAGAACAAACCAGCACCAGCCATCAGCCACCAGCCAAACGAACAGGCTGCAAGAGTGCCTCCTGATGGCCCGACCCGGTTCATGGGGTCGGTGAGACGATGACGTCCGCCCCCAGTTGAACTAAGTAGGGGTTCGCGACCATAGGCCAAGGGTTGAGCTAGGCGGCGAGTCACATACAACAAAGAGTTGCCAATAGATATCACATGCGATTGAATCTATTATCTTAATACGTCAATGTTAAAAGAAGTCACCACATTCACTGAGATGGTCTAAAAATTCTCACGTTAATCGGAAAAAAAAATTCTCACATTAATCGAAAAAAGAAGAATTTACATAGTTGGATTTTATGAAGATCTAACTGTACTACTCAAGAAGAGTCCTTATGAAAAAGGGTTATTTGGATCGAGACCATTACAATTTCTCCGGTTTGGAGAAACACCACTACTATTCACGTATTTTGAAATTTCCCATTACAATTCTTCTTTTACCCAATATTTGCCATTTTATAGGTCTTCCAAGCGACGGGGCCTGCTGTCAAAGCGTATTTGTACACACATATTTCGTATTGTTCTCTCTCCACTCACTGACATGTGGGGGCCCAACACATCAGCTCTTTCTTCAACCTCCGGCCAAGAACGGAGGCAACTGCGACGCAAGCGAGACGACGACTCCCTGCTTTGCGTCGTCCTCCGCAGTCCAACCGGCCGGCGAGGAGGAGTTTGGGGGCAGGGTGGGCTACAACGGGGAGGAGTTTGGGGAGGGCCGACACGGGTAGGGGGAAGGCAGGGAGATGGACGGACCCACTTCTTCACGTCTTCCTCCGTGGGCAGGTCAGCAGGGAGGAGCTCGAGGGAGGGGTCGGCCCTGACGGAGAGGAGCTCGGGGGAGGACCAACACAGGCGTGAGGGATGGCGAGGAGGAGGTGGCAGTGGCCACACCGGTGGAAGGAACGCTGGCGTAGAGGAGCTCGGTAAAAGAGGGCGGATAGAGACCGGAGATCGGAGACCAGAGCTCGGCGGGTAGAGACCGGAGACAAGGAGAAGCGACGCGCGGGAGTGCAGTTCGCCCGCCCCTTCGATGCATCTCCCATATGGCTGGAGGTTGAAGGAGAAGCTTACATGTGGGGTCCATACGTCAGCGAGTGGAGTGAGAATAAGATGTGGTGTTTTTTTCCAAATACGATAATTCATATACAAATATGGTCTGACTTGTGGGCCTATACAACTATGAGCAGTAGATAATGTCGAGGATTAGGTAGAAGAAGAATTGCAATGACAAATTTCAAAATAGACGAATTGTAGTGGTGTTTCTCCAAATGAGAAAAATTGTAATGTCCTCAATCCAAATAAACCTATGAAAAAAACACCTAATGATTTCTCATGTTAATAAAAGAGAGAGAAAACTAGCACCTCGTACGGACTCCATGTATAAGGTGCAAATTAATGTAAGTTTATCATTTATCGTACTTTTATCTTTTTAGTAATCACACCGATACATGTCAATAGTTTTTTAACCAGGGAGGAAGATATGGGCTTCAAGTACCTGCGGTACTTCTCTTTTATACTTACCTAATTAATGTATTTTATTTACTCGCACGTGCGACATTCACGTGTTTTAAAATTACATAATAATAATAATAATAATAATAATAATAATAATAATAATAATAATAATAATAATAATAATAATAATAATAATAATAATAATAATAATAATAATATGTATTGGCTACAATCATTTTATTCAACCATGCACATTAAAATTATTCAATAATAAACCCTACTAACCTTGCTTTGCTTGAAGCATTAATAATTAATTTTTATAATAAGATTTTTGCATAAGCTAACTAACTTTTATCATCATGGAGATTTTTTTGAGGTGGATGTTATTATTTACATATATGAATGGCCACCTTATTAACATGAGTGAATTCTTTACATAGCACTGAAAAATGTATAGTTCCCTATATGACATTGAAATTTTTTTGTCTTCGTTATCTGACACTGAAATATTCCTTTTGCTCCCTTTTTTGGCACTCTGTTACAATTGTTGTTAAATTTGACATAGAAAGATATTTTCACCCTATCCCATCCAGCAAGGAGCTGCTAAACCGCTGACATACAAGCTCAAGAAACAATGTCGGGAGTTTATTAACTCGATATGGTGGGCTGGATCCAAATCTGCTCCTCAAAATTGAGCTCCATCTTTTTCTTAAAGAAAAATTAAGTTCCATCTGACCTCCAAGCTTCTCAGTAATGCACTCTTTCGTGCCTGGACAATGGAGATGCAGCTCCGGGACTATCAACAAATGGCACATCATCAGGGTACAAATCAAGTCATCGCTCTGCTGCTCATTTTTTCCTTCTCCTCCGCCGCTTCAGCTCATCGCCCTGTTCGCTTGGCTTATCAGCCACCAGCCAGCAGTACTTTTCTCTCACAACAAACCAGCCATCAGCAATCAGCCAACAGTACTTTTCTCTCAGAACAAATCAGCACCAGCCATCAGCCACCAGCCAAACGAACAGGCTGCAAATCCCTAGCTGGGGGCAGAGCTGGGTGAGGAATCGATGAGAAGGGAGCTGCCCTCGAGTTGTGCGGCTGCGGACGCATTCTGGGCTCCGCCCTGCCTGCTCCTCGTATTGTCCCACGCCTGGTGCCACTCGGGCCACCCTTTGCCCTGTGCCGCCTACTGCCGGCCGCACCCCTCTGCTACACACCGACCGCGTTGAGGAGTTGCGCTATCGGCCTATCGCGTTACCTGCGGCCAGGGGTTGGAGCTCGCGCGGCGGCCTGGAGAAGGTGCGTCCTCCCGTGGCCGGAGCTCGCGCGTCTACTGCCGGTGAGCAGGCACATCCTCCCGCAATCAGACTCGCACGACAGCCTGCCTGTTGTGCGCCTGCAGCCGGAGCTCACATTCGCCATCCATGGTTGCGGAACGGGCGGAGCTCGACGCCAGCCATGGCTACGACCCGAGCAGAGCTTGCCTGCCAGCCATGGCAGCCTGGACGCGCGCTCGTGCGCCCTGCAACGGAGCACCAACTCGATTAGCCAGGCAGCCATGAAAAGGAGCTCTTAGTAGTACTGGGCGAATGCCGTACCCCACCTTCTTTCCTACCCCACCCTTCCAGAAATCCTAGATCCATTTCAATCCAGCCACCCAAACTTCAGCAAATCCAGGATTCAACAATCTCCTTACTGCGTCATTCTTCACCCAAATTTTCAGGATCATCCATCGGTTTCTTCCCTGATTTTGTCAATCTCTGCTCTGTTTCTGTTCTTCGTAAGTTCGACACCTACCCCCCACTGCTCTTCGTTGCCACGCGCCGATTCTGAGTTCTTCCTCGTTCCTGCTGCCGGCCGTCTCCTCGATCTCGTCGCTGTCCCTCCCCATGACTACCCCTTCACCGTTGAACTTCTTTCCCTCTTTTCACTTTCCACTCCTGCGTCTCTTTCTGCCGCTACCCGCCATGGAAGAGCAACCTCCAAGCTCCATGGTCCCCCTTTCCATGGAGCATGTCCCCCCGACCCCCCAACCCTCAGCCGCCGCCCATAATCCCCAGTCGACCTACCTTTCCTCCTCCACCAGCACCCACCATTCCCCCCATCCCAACCTCTGCTCCAACCCTTAACCCACAATCCAACCTCTTGGATAATCAAGATCTCATCCGTGCTCTCGAAGCTCTACAGGTTGCCTCAGCTTGCGCTGTCCCGAGCTCCAGCACTTCTGCGCAAGATCGATCTGAAGTTGCCAGTGGTTCCAAGCTTCTGCTCATGGTTGCTGATCCTCGTGAAGACTCTAGATCCATCCCTGAATCAATAGCCAGGTCAAATCTGACAAATCTGTGGAGGGGCATATTGGTATCACTAGATGAGGTAACTGCAAATTTGTTTCTTGCGGCTTTTCGCTCCGAAGGAGATCTCATGTCAATCATTAGAGGTCAACCTTGAACTTTTCACAATAACAACCTTCTGATAGAGTTATATGTTCAAGGTCGTCCTACCAATCAGTATGCTTTTCAATTCCTAGAGGCAAATGTCAGTCTTTATGGTATCCCTAGTAAATTCAAAACTGAGCATCATATATCAAAAATTTTGCATATGATTGATCAACTTTCAGATTGGCACAGACTAAATCCAGGATACTTTGCATCTGATTTGCATTATGTCATAGTTAAGATCAAGATTGATGCAACCAAGCCTGTTGTTGATAAAATTTTTTACTCAGTTCCTCAATCTAGCACTTTGTGTACTGTACTTATCTGGATACATTATGAGAAGATTAAGAGGATCTGTACATACTGTGCTAAGCTTTTTCACAGTGCTGAACAATGTCCTGAAAGAGCTCAAAGTATTCTAGTGGAAGGAGAAGATCAAAGTTTTGATCGTTTTGGCCTTTGGATGACTCAGTCAAATAGAATTCCTATGCAACTTGTTGAGAACCAATTGACTGCATTTCAAGATGTGGTGCCAGGCCCGTCCTCAACTCTTTCAGAATTACGACAAGCCTTTGCTGGAGTCTGAATGGGATCTAGCATGGTTCAGCCCCCACGTCCACCCCTTGTTCATCAGAAACCTCACCCAAATACCTCAGCTGCTGTAGATTCAATGATTCCAAATATGACTGCTACTGATGATATGTTATTGGATACCTTGGCCTTAGTGCCTGTTTCAAATCATCAGACACCGGCTGTTCCTCCACACTCTCAACATAATCAACAGCTTCAGATTGTTTCTGTTTCAATAACTCAACAGCCTCCTCACATGCACAATCAGCAGAATCAATTTGTGTCACTCATAGCTCACCGGCAGCAGAATCAGTAGCAACAACTTGTGCCAACCACAGCTCACCAGAATCCTGATCTCATACATCCTATCACCCAGAACCAAAACCACCCAACTTTCAATTCTAGTTCCCAGCCTAGTAATACTCAGCAAGCCATGTTACAATTCACTCAGTATAATATTCAGCAGACTCAAGTTCAAGTTCAAGTCACTACTCAAGTTGAAACTTATCCTATTACATCCACTCAACGGCAGCCACAAGCGAACTTCGATGTTAACAATGAGTCATTACCATTAAACTATCAAGTGCCACCCTCAGCTCCTTTGATGCCAGTGCCACTAGGGATGCAGTGCTCATTGCCTGATTTGCCCCCGGAACTTCGGGCCACTCTGCCACCACAACGTCAACGCCGTCTACCTCTCCACTCACTGGGGCAAACATGGAATCCCCGCTTTTGATAAGGGCAAGGCTGTCATTACACATACTCATTCAACTTCTGTTGCTCCCCCTCAAACCCTAGATGCGGGCATATATCAGCACCTGCCCATGGGAGAGACCATGAACCTCAACCTCTCCCCCCAACAGATTCAAGCTTATGAAACTCTTGTGGCTCTGGGTATTCTGGATGGCACTTCGGCTCCAGATCCTGTTACTCTGGATCACCTCATGGAGTGTCTGGATCTTCAGACTCCCCTACACTACCCAGAACCTTCCCCAGTCAACATCCCAGTCCAACCCATCCGTATTCCCCTACCTCAGCCTACTCCACCCCTCCTCTCACTCAAGCTCACCCTCCATCCAGATCCACCCTACCACCCCCCTCCCACCCCCCGCCCACCCGGCCTCTGCCTCCTCCACCTCCGTCTTCCCCACCAGATCCCCCTTCCTCCTCCTGCTCCTCTGTGCCCATCTACCTCGCGCCATGGCAGAGTCCCAGCCTCAGATCTACGACATCGAGGCACCCCCACCCGTAGAGCTCAATCAGAGGCCCCTTCAGCTCAACAACACCCATCAGGTCCCCGCCAGAGAGCTTCCCCACCGCCTTCTCCGGCCCAATCAGGCATCGGTGACTGGAATCCGCCACCGGAACCTCCTCATCAGATCTGCGCCAACACTGAAGACTCACCCCCTCTACTCAGCAGCGCCGCTCCAACGCTGGCACCAGGGTTGATGTCCCCGGCATCCGCCACCGTCTTCATACGCCGGCTCTGTTCCCGTTCCCGCACCGCCGTAAGCGGGAACGTGAACGTCTCGCCGCTGATGCTGCAGCCTTTGCGCCGCGCTCCCCCGAGCTCGCCCGCATGCCTGTGGAACCCGCGGCATTTGGGGTCCATCCCTCTGTGCCCAAGTCACCACCTCCTCATCACGCGGCAGGTCGAGGACAACGCGGTTCCTCCTCCGTACCACGACAACGACATCGAGGCTCCACCCCTACAGCAGCTGCCGCACCCACCGACATCCCCCAGGAAGATCAGGAAATGCAAGCTGACCCCCTCCCACACGAATCCGAACTTCCGTTTGGCCTTCTCGCTGGGACTGTGACATGGGGTCCCCCGCAGCAAGTGGAGGTGTCGGGATCCATCCTGGGAGGACTCCCGCAAGTGGCAACCCAGATCCCGGTGGACTACTTGTGACAACCCGCTCAGGAAAATACCGTACTACTGCCTAAACCAATCCACTTTGGTCATTAAGCAGCAATAAAGTATCATCCTGTCGTTAGTTGCCGGGTTAACACTCGGTAAATCACTTATATAGCAACAAGGATTGACATATATGCATTAAAACTCACACGAAGGTGAGTCCAGAGATACAACATAATTAACATCCGAAATTTACCCCAAAGGGTTTAATTATTACAAACCGAAGTTTTTGTCATCACAACGTAGTTCAGAGTTTTCGAAACAGCGGAATTATACTAAGCGGAAAGCGAGAACACCACGGGAGGCCAACCATGATGCCTTCAGTCGTCATCCTCCACCCACTCCAGCTCCCAGCCGGGCGGGATCTCTCCGGGCCACACATCACCAAAGGCATTACCTGGAGGAACACATTATAGCAAGGATGAGTATGCTAATACTCAGCAAGACTTACCTGTCGGTGACAACTACTTCACCAACTCTAGACATGAAAGGCTTTGGGCCACTGGGTTTCTTTTTGCTGAAAAGTGAAGGGTCGGATGGCGACTAGAGAGGGGGGGAGTGAATAGGAGCCGGATAAAAATTCTTCTCAAAGAACCCGGCCTATACCCTAGTCAGAACCCGGTCACACACAAGCGTTGGAACGAATCACACACCAATCGCCAAGACAACAAGTCCTTGAAGCACATGCGGAAGGACGAATGAAGGAGGGAGGAATCGAACCAAAGAGCAAAGCAGCAGGCTCTGGCGGACCGTCCGGCCGGGCAGGGCGGACTGTCCGCGATGGCCGCGCGGACCGTCCGGCAGGGTACCGCGGACTGTCCGCACCCTTGCCGCGGACTGTCCGGCCTGAGCCGCGGACCGTCCGTTAAAGCGAACAGAACCACCAGAACCGACCCGAGAAAAACGGACCGTCCGCGAAGACCGGGCGGACCGTCCGCGCGGGCCACGGACCGTCCACTACTGAAGCTCGGACCGTCCGCAAACCGGCTGCAACGAAAAACCAAAACCAAATCGGATCGAAAGCAAAGCCGAGGAAGAACACGAAGAACACGCGAAGAACACTGTACACGCGGACCGTCCGCCTGGCCCTCGCGGACCGTCCGCCAAGCACGAACAGAACTGAAAACTGCTCGACCCCGAAAGTCAACACTCCCAATCCATCACCGGATCTCCCTAACGATAGAAGCTGTTGAGACAAGAGTTTGGGGACATGTAAAGCATCAACCAAGGATGCTATACCCCAAAAATTTTGTCTCCTAACTCCCTAAATCATCGGGAATCGCGGATCCTTTGAACACCACCAAAAGCTAGAGCACCTAACGAAAATCCTTGAATCGAAGTGGTTTCCCGGCGTTTGAGGGCACAAGATCAATCACAGAGATGCACTAGACATCCATCCATGTTTCCCTCAAAGAAATCCGGGGAGGAACCCACTCAAATCCGCAGAATCACACCAAGAACAAAGCACCAAAAACAAGCACGAAAATAGCACAAAAAGAGCTCCGAAAAAGCAATAAAAGAAATCCGGGAATAGAAAGATTGGCACAAGATTTAGAGGATGAAATCGCTATGAATATCTTGTCCAATTGATTATAAGCCACTCCTAGAAACCAAATCTAAGATGGCAAAAAGCTCCAATCAAAGAGCCACTCTCCCCTCACTCCCTCTCTCCCAAAGCACTCCAAAATGAAAGAGTACCGCAACCTCTAGCCCAAGAGTTGGCTGAAAATTCAGCCCCCTCCTCCTATATATAGGCCCTCCGGAAAAGACCGAAGTGCCCCTACACTAGGAGTACAACACAAGCCCTCACAGGGGCATTTTGGTCAACACATGAAGTTCACCATCGGACGGCCGCGCATCCATCAGGCCTTCACGTCCTCCCGACGCAAGCACCTCGATCATGCCGCGTGTCGTCCGCCTCGAAGCTTCCCGACGCACCCGGATACCGTCTCCGTCACGTCAGGCCCTCGGGCTCGGTTTTGAGGCCAAACCGAGAAACCCTCCTCCGATGGTTTTGTGGCCAAACCACCAAACCCCGTGTACACGGCCCGGCCTCACCACGCCAAGCGTCGAGCTCGCCAAGCCTTTCACCTCCGGCGCCCGGACGGTCTACTCAGTCTTGCCTCGTTCCTCGACTTGGCCACCACCAATGCACCGGCTCCATGTCCACAACTTCGTCTTGCTCTTCTTGCACCATGCGGCTCGCACTTGATCCCGTCGACCACCGGGTCCCTCGAACCAAGCCTACTTGTCTCTCCACTCCTCGGAGGCCCCGCAAGGCTAAGACCTTTCGCGCCTGTTCTTCACCTGCACCAACGCAAACCAAGCCGCAACCAACACCTGCAATACTAGGCCAAGAGTCGGTCCACACAACGTTGTCAACCACTCCTCACGAGTGCATTGACAACACACCACATAAACAATAAGGTAAATACACAAAATAAAACACACACAACACAACTCAACACTACACACACAAAGCTTCAAACCATCCGGTCAATCACTCATCACACACGAACCAAGGTACTTCTCAACTTGGTTCCTCAATCTCCCCCTTGATGAGTGCATTGACAAAAGAAGGTCAAAAAGCAAATAAGAACTCATTCAAGCGCCACAAAGCCTATAAAAAGCAAACAAAAGGCCACTTGAAGTGAGAAGGGATAAAAGCATGCTCTGACAAATTCCTCTCGAAACCAAAGCAAGCACAAGGCTAAGCGCAATCGAAGAGACGCACTACCAACATGCAATCCCTAAAAGCCACCAAACCAAAATGCTCAACCCAAAGTGCCATAAAACTCTTACCAAAACACTTGTCAACCGCTCATCACCATCAAATCAAGGTTCATATCAACTTGATTTTCCAAATTTCTCCCCCTTGAGGAGCGGATTGACAACAAGTGAGCACAAAGAAATGGTTTGAGAGGGCAAAGACCGAACACCTCATCCAAGTGGAAGAAAACCACACAAGGGCAAAGAACAAGGTCACTTGGCATGAGAGAAACCACAAAGGCCAACTCAATGTCTCGGTCCCCAAAGACATGGGCAACGGCTCGACACAACCGAGACAAGAATGCATGATCCCTCAAGAAGAGGCACAAAGGGCTCAACACCGATCATGGACAAGCGAAATCACACGATCCCTCAAGAAGAGGCACAAAGGGCTCAACACCAATCATGTTATAATCGAAAACATAAGTCAACCGCCGGCTCCTCAAGAAGAGGCAAAGGGGCTCAACACCACCGGCACAAGAGCACAAAACTCACAAGCTCCCCCTAAACACATGAACTAGGACAAAAGAGCATACAAAGCTCACCCTAAACTCATGAGATAGAGAAAAGAGCACACCAAGCTCACAAGCTCCCCCTAAACACATGCACTAGGGACAAAGAGCATACAAAGCTCACCCTAAACACACGTGATAGAGCAAAAAGCAACCACCAAAGCACAACTCAGGCAAATAAAGGAGACTCACCAAAGCTCCCCCTACACAAATGCAAGCTCCCCCTGAACAAGTGGAGCAAACTCCCAAATTTTAAATGCAGTTTTCTGAATTTTTTCATTAAGCTCACCTCTTCTCCCCCTTGTTGACAATGTATGAAGCAAGGTGAAAACGCAGAAATGCAAAACAAAGCATATAAACATCTACATGAGCTTCTCAAATAGGCCAAATTTAGTGACAAAGGCTAGAAATGAGACAAAGAGCACATATATGGATCATAACATAGTCAAAGCATTGCCACAAGTAATATATGGAAATATAGGCATGTGACAAAGCAAATTTTCAGATTTGAATAATTATATCAAAAGATGGCTCACTTCAAATGTAAAGGCCTATCCATGTCACACTTGAGCCACAAACATGCATACCATTCAAAGATCATACAAGGATATCCAATTCTCAACAAAAGATCATTGCAAACACCCATAAAGCAAAGCATGTCATGTTAAAGCTCATGAGCCATGTGTCCACTTCGGGGAGACTTCTCCACTGGTGAACATCATGCAACATGTTTAGCACCCATATGTGAAAGATAAGACATTTTAAGCATAGACATGATGGATGGAGCATTTTTCAAGCATACACACTTCTTTTCAAGATTAATTCATTTTATGGTACATGAAGTGCCTTTGCGGCAAAAAGAAGCTTATGCTCCCCCATGAATGCAACATAGGCTAAACATTCACAATGATATACGGCCTTTGGCCCAAATGCAAGAAAGAGACATCCAAGCACAATCTAAGCATGAAAGGCACATTTAGACCAAAAAGTGACATGGATATACTACTACACATGAGTGGAGCACATTTCATCAAATTTAGTCAAGATTAGCATTTGATTCAAAAAGGCTATCTCACAACACATATATCTCAAATATTCCAAGAGCATAGCCTCACATAGCTATTTCTCCACACACATGACCAATATCTCACAAGTAGCCAAAGAAACTCAAATGAGGCATATGGAAGAAGCTCATCATCCTAAAATGCAATATGATACAAATGCAACATAGGTAGATATGTACATCAAAAGGAACATGATATATGACAAAATGTGAGACACAAATGTCAAACCTACCAAAGTCTATACATCATGATATATGATACAAATGCAATGCAGAATGCATAGGGAGACAAGGAACTTGACTTAACACCAATAAAGCTCATGAGGGAACACACCAACCAAGAATCGCTCCAAGCGAGAGAAGAGCCACCAAAGGTCCCAATTGAGTACCATTGAAAAAGTACCAATTGCAAAACCGCAAAGATCCCAATTGAATACCATTGAAGGAATACCAATTGAAGGATCACAAAGACTGCCCAAAAAGCCACAACCCTTCTTGGAATCAAATTCCCTATCAAAAGAAGCCAAGCACCCCCTCAACCAAGGGCAACTAACAAAGCAAAAGCTAGGAAAAGGAAGAGCAAGGAAAAACTCTAAAACCAACCGAAAAGAGGAACAACAACACAACTCGAATACAAGACAAGCCCAAAACTCCAATGAAAGCTCACAACATGCTACACAATGCATTGATAATATCAATTAACATAAATAGAGCATTGTAACATGATTGCGCAAATATGAATAAGCATGGGCAAGCAAGTATGTCAACAAGGTACAACACTAAACTAACATGATACCAAAGAACAACATGCCAAACAATATACAAGAACTAAACAAAGGCATGATACAAGATCACATGGATCATCCACCAACATATATTACAAAGCTAGCATGACAAGATATACATGGGGGACAAACATGCTAACAGGAAAGGTACCATCGAGCTAGACAAACATGATATGAATGAACAACATGACATATCCGAGCAATCAACCATAAAGCATGACATGATGTTCATAAATAACATCCACCATAAAATCATACAAAGATAGCAATATAGATATTCAAGATCACAAAGCTATCATGAACAAGGTGGCTAGCCTACCATGGTTTTCACACAAGCAAGACACAAGTATATACAAGAGAGGACAAGGGGAAAAGAAAACTCACTATACATGTGTACAAAGACTTTCAAGAGCCATCCAAAACGGTGTGGAGAACCATCATGTCTCCATTGAGCTCATGTTCTCCAACCGCGTCTCCATACCTACACACAAGGAGACGAGAAAGACCGAGCCTCGGATCCCAAAGGGTTAGCAAGCATGTACTTGGGAATCCAAGATTTGGTCACACGGGTAAGTGGTGCACACAACCTATCATGTGGGTTAGCATGATGCAAATGCCGGTTGGAATGAAAAGTCTTTCGAACACCCTTGGAACCATGCCTCAAAGAAGTCACTCGCGAGGAAAGTCGAGTGCTACCACAAGCAAAAAGGCAAAGATCCTTCGAGGTCGTAGGAGAAGAACCAACATAAGCACCACGGGAAGCATGTCGCGGACCAACACAAGAAACACTAGAAGCATGTCCACGAGCATGGCTTAACTCACTAGAAAGAGTGTCATAAAACCCGTACACAAATCGCGCCTTCTTAGGCTCACAAGTGTTCATGCCATGAGAAGGGCTATGAACAACCAAAGGCCTAGAGGCACCTCCTCGCCGTATTCTCCTTGCCCGGCGGTAGCAAAAACTCTCTTGATGCCCATCCTTCCCACAGTGAGAGCAATGGTACAAAGGCCTATCGAGAGGCACGGTCTGAGTGGATGAATCACCATTCTCTTGTAAGTGGGAAGTCCCTTGGGACTTAGAGCATGAAGCATCAACCCCAACATCCAACTTGGTGCCCACATTAGAATCACACGTGCCATGAGAAAGGCTACGTGGCTTCTTAAAAGCTTTGGCACGCACTCGTCGCTCGTGCTTGACACGGCGAAAGCAATACTCAACGGTATGCCCATCCTTCTTGCAAAAGGTGCATTGGAACCTCGGCTTGGGAATATGAGTTCCAAATATGTGGGAGGCACCCTTTCCATTCAAATCACCTTGGGCAACACCGGAAGAAGCAACAAGCTTAGGAGTAGCTATGAGAGAGCTATCCAAAGCACTAGCACACTTACCACCATCCAAAGACTCACACTCAAGAGAAGAAGTCGACTCCGGTTTAGAAGAAGCAAATTTAGAAGCATCACTATCGGAGTGACACGAGAAGCATGAATCCAAACCCTTGGCACAAAGACTCTTGCACCTTGTGCGCAAAACCTCATTTTGAGACTTGAGGCGCTCACAAGTACCACATGTCATATTTCTCAAATTATTGATTTCTTCTTCAATGCATTTAGCATATGTGGTACGCAAGAGTTCATTTTCTTTCTCAAGGTTGGCACTCATCTCATCATGCTCAACCAACTTAGCGCTCATATCCTCGCGCATCTTTTTCAAAGCCAAAACTTCACTTTCCAAATCAATGCATGAGGTGCAAACGAAATCACATGAACAAGCAACATCATTTACATCTCGCAAAGCATTATCATCATTGCAAGAAGTATGGCAAGCATCCTCAACCAGCAACAAAGAGCACTTGCTACAAGGCATGGATTTTATATCACAAATTTCAGCCCTAGCATGCTCAAGATCATCTACACATGTGGTGTGAGTCAATTTTAATTCATTAATTTCAGCATGCGAGAGACTCACAAGAAACACATGGTAAAGAAGCACTTGTCTCTAACAAAGCAATCTTACTCCTAGCCATATCAAGCTCATCATTCAAAACAACACAAGAGTTGCAAGGCATAGAAGCATTGGATTTCAACAAGTCAATTTCAGATTGCAAGTTAGCAAGAGATGATCTCAATTCATCATTCTCAAAATCAAGATTGTCGCATGCTCTTCTAAAAGCTTCAACATGCATTTTGCGCCAACTAACTTCATCTTTTAATTTCTCATTTTCAGCACACAAGGCATCGCAAGATTTGCAAGGCAAAGAAGCTTTGAAATTTAACACCTTGATTTCAGATTTCAAGCATGCAATGGAAGCAATCAAAGCATCATTTTCAGCATGCATGGTGTTACAAGAAGTGCAAGAATTCAAAGCACGAGACCTCAAATGAGCCATACCACATTTCAACCTAGTAAGAGAGCATTTAATCTTCTCATTCTTCCTACGCAAGGCATCACACAAATCTATGTTTCTCCTATGCAAGTCTCCACAATCACGCTCGCAATCATCCAACCTATTGCATAGGATCAAGATAGCTTTGGCAAGTGTACCATGGTTCATGCCTCCTAGCTTGTGGTAGAGCTCGCCTTTCTTGATGTCACCATCTTGATAGTCCTCGATGAGAGATATCATCTCCTCCACTTCGGCTTCCGGCTCAACCTCCATACTCCTCCTGCTCAAAGAACCACAAGGAGAAGAACTTGGTGCCATAATCAAAGTACCGGTTAGGATTAGCCGAAACCAAGCTCAAGGGACAAGCAACGATGCAAAGAAAGCACTCAAAATGCCTCAAATCTCTAACAACTACTAACGAGTTCAAAAGCAAAGGATCTTATCTTTTTCCCAAAATTTTACCACTGAACAAGGAGCACCAAAGATAGAGGCACAAAAAATTTCAGCTCAAAATAAGGTGAAATGAAGTCTAGAGAAAATCCAGAAGAAACAAGACAAAGCCGCAAGAGACATAAATGGGGATTTTTCAATTATCTTGTTGATTTTTTCTGAATTTTTGAAGACCCCAAAATTATCTTTGGATGATTTTGGATCACCTACAAATGGAGTCACGAACCCGCTGTAAAAATTTGAGCCAAAACGGAGCACCGAGCGAAAAGTTATGCCCGTTTTACTGAAGGTATCTCAAGTTATGGTTTTCCAAGGGCACAACTCCAAATCGTCGGACTCAAAACGCGCAAACCAAGGTCGCAAGCAAAAGCACCTCTTTCCTCTAGTCACCCTATGGATTCAAGACTTGTTAGAGCCAAAAGAATCCACAACCCGCTCTGATACCAATTGAAGGATCGGATGGCGACTAGAGAGGGGGGGGAGTGAATAGGAGCCGGATAAAAATTCTTCTCAAAGAACCCAGCCTATACCCTAGTCAGAACCCGGTCACACACAAGCGTTGGAACGAATCACACACCAATCGCCAAGACAACAAGTCCTTGAAGCACATGCGGAAGCACGAATGAAGGAGGGAGGAATCGAACCAAAGAGCAAAGCGACCCGAGCTACGGCGGACCGTCCCGGCCGGGGGCGGGCGGACCGTCCGCGATGGCCGCGCGGACCGTCCGACGAAGGTACCGCGGACCGTCCGCACCCTCGCCGCGGACCGTCCGGCCCCGAGCCGCGGACCGTCCGTTAAAGCGAACAGAACCACCAGAACCGACCCGAGAAAAACGGACCGTCCGCGAAGACCGGGCGGACCGTCCGCGCGGGCCACGGACCGTCCGCTACTGAAGCTCGGACCGTCCGCAAACCGGCTGCAACGAAAAACCAAAACCAAATCGGATCGAAAGCAAAGCCGAGCAAGAACACGAAGAACACGCGAAGAACACTGTACACGCGGACCGTCCGCCTGGCCCTCGCGGACCGTCCGCCAGGCACGAACAGAACTGAAAACTGCTCGACCCCGAAAGTCAACACTCCCAATCCATCACCGGATCTCCCTAACGATAGAAGCTGTTGAGACAAGAGTTTGGGGACATGTAAAGCATCAACCAAGGATGCTATGCCCCAAAAATTTCGTCTCCTAACTCCCTAAATCATCGGGAATCGCGGATCCTTTGAACACCACCAAAAGCTAGAGCACCTAACGAAAATCCTTGAATCGAAGTGGTTTCCCGGCGTTTGAGGGCACAAGATCAATCACAGAGATGCACTAGACATCCATCCATGTTTCCCTCAAAGAAATCCGGGGAGGAACCCACTCAAATCCGCAGAATCACACCAAGAACAAAGCACCAAAAACAAGCACGAAAATAGCACAAAAAGAGCTCCGAAAAAGCAATAAAAGAAATCCGGGAATAGAAAGATTGGCACAAGATTTAGAGGATGAAATCGCTATGAATATCTTGTCCAATCGATTATAAGCCACTCCTAGAAACCAAATCTAAGATGGCAAAAAGCTCCAATCAAAGAGCCACTCTCCCCTCACTCCCTCTCTCCCAAAGCACTCCAAAATGAAAGAGTACCGCAGCCTCTAGCCCAAGAGTTGGCTGAAAATTCAGCCCCCTCCTCCTATATATAGGCCCTCCGGAAAAGACCGAAGTGCCCCTACACTAGGAGTACAACACAAGCCCTCACAGGGGCATTTTGGTCAACACATGAAGTTCACCATCGGACGGCCGCGCATCCATCAGGCCTTCACGTCCTCCCGACGCAAGCACCTCGATCATGACGCGTGTCGCCCGCCTCGAAGCTTCCCGACGCACCCGAATACCGTCTCCGTCACGTCAGGCCCTCGGGCTCGGTTTTGAGGCCAAACCGAGAAACCCTCCTCCGATGGTTTTGTGGCCAAACCACCAAACCCCGCGTACACGGCCCGGCCTCACCACGCCAAGCATCGAGCTCGCCAAGCCTTTCACCTCCGGCGCCCGGACGGTCTACTCAGTTTTGCCTCGTTCCTTGACTTGGCCACCACCAATCCACCGGCTCCATGTCCACAACTTCGTCTTGCTCTTCTTGCACCATGCGGCTCGCACTTGATCCCGTCGGCCACCGGGTCCCTCGAACCAAGCCTACTTGTCTCTCCACTCCTCGGAGGCCCCGCAAGGCTAAGACCTTTCGCGCCTGTTCTTCACATGCACCAACGCAAACCAAGCCGCAACCAACACCTGCAATATTAGGCCAAGAGTCAGTCCACACAACGTTGTCAACCACTCCTCACGAGTGCATTGACAACATACCACATAAACAATAAGGTAAATACACAAAATAAAACACACACAACACAACTCAACACTACACACACAAAGCTTCAAACCATCCGGTCAATCACTCATCACACACGAACCAAGGTACTTCTCAACTTGGTTCCTCAAAAAGTAACAAAGAGTATGTCCTTACTTTTAAGATTTTAGCACAAGTTCTAGTGGGTTTATCCTTTTCTAGATTGGCAATCTAATACAGACAAGGTTGTCCCATACAATTAATCAAGCATAAAATTCATCAACTTCCATCATTAGGGATCTCATGGCTAGTGGAGTAAGTAGTCTCAGATAACGGTGAGAGGCCGACAATCGATTGATTCAAAACCTTGCAAGATAGACCTAAACACACGGTGGGATGCCCCCGCGAGGACAACCACCAAACGGTTCCCAAAAATCCTCTGGTCGGGATAAAAGGCCACATTCTTTGGTGCAGGCTATCCGGCATACCCCATGAGGCACCCGATCTCACCATGCACCACCGGTAGCTAGCCGTGGGACGCATCCCAAGAGTAGTGACAGTTAAATCCCTAGCCGTCTCATTAAGGTACTAGGCTTACCGGTCCCATTCCCGACAAGTGCTTAGTACGTTCAAACACTTAACCTACAATAGCCATTGGACCGGAGTTCACATACCATGCTCTTACCACATGAGCAATCCATTTACGGAGATCTTATGATTCCTATCTAGGAACCTATTCTCGCGAGTGACATCGTCACCTGACTTGTAACGGTCCTATAGCTTAGCAGCTACCGACCTAACATACTAGTAAGGACACAGGTACCTAGGGATCATGCATCTAAGGTTCCATACAACTCCTGAACTTAAATGCACAAGCATCTATAGATAAGTGTATATTAATTTGAAAAGCTGGGGCATATGCACAGGGGCTTACCTTCGTCAGCAAGGTTAGCCTGAGCACCCTCGGTGTCGTCGATTACTTCCACGTACTGCAGTGCAGCTTCGGCTTCTCCTTCCTCGGCTTCCGGAATGAGCGAGTAGTCACCGTCAGGAAGATCTACACGGAATGCAATGCAGGGTTCAGGTGATGTGATAGATGATTTATCTTATCCAACTCTTGTTGGTCATATTCGCCTTAACAAAGAATTAATTAGTAATTTCTTTTCATGAAGGTTATTATTGATATGTGTTTTATTGTTTTAATTAAACACCTTAACTAATGCTTCCTTTTATAATTTGTCATTTCATGTGAAGGTTTAATACTTTACCTTTTACTAGTTTACGTGTGTACAAAGATAATTATTTACAATTTAATTCTTCCACAGCAAGGGTGTATTCTTAGCTCTTAATTAAGTTTGATAACACTTCACAAAAAGGGAAAAAGAATTAAAAAGGCATTTTCCTAATTTAATCAAAACATTAATCCATAAAAGGCCTTCAAAGTGTTTATTTAACAATAAACCACAAAAAATTCAGTGAAGGGTTTCTTAAGCATCACTACATCTATACTGAACCACTGAACACTCATGCAAGGCTTGAAAAGCTAAAAAATTAATCACTTTGAAAATAACAAAAGCTAGCTAGCAATTCAAGTTAAATGCGTTCAAAAATAAATAAGCATCCAAATGCTCCTAACTTCCTCACACATGTTCTCTGGTCCTAAAACCAGCAAGTACAACCAGAACTACTATTGATCTTGCTTTATTAAATTACAAAGGAAAACATGCATATTTTAGGAATAAATACTTCTGATTAATCAAAAATTATGATTAATTCACCAGAGGTGTAGCTTGGCACAACAAGACAGCACGCAGAAGTTGGGCACAAAAACATAATTATTTTTAGCTACAAAAATCATCTAGACAGATTCTGCATAAATGAAAAATAATTCATATAAAAAAGATTTACATCATAAATTTGTGCAATTTCTGGCACAGGAGCTAGTCATAACATCACACACAACATATCCAAAAATTGGATACAGAGGACCTATGGATTTTAAGACATTGCAGATCTAGGTTTTTCACATTCCTACTTTTCATGCTAAACATATCAAGAACCAGACTAGGTGAGTATAACAAAAATTATAGTACTCTTCACCAGGAATCTAGGAAAATTGGGTTTGCATTTTTCTGATTTTCCTACGATTTTCTAGAGAATTTACAAGATTCAGCAAATTGGAAATACTATTGAAGTTCCACTTTGCACCGGGACCCCTAGTAGTTTTTCCTTCTTTACAACTATGCCCTTAGATTACACAAAACACCCTAAAAAGAGTTGGGGGCTTGCGATTCAGCCCTTGGCCATGGGAGGCGGCGGCGCCGGCCAAATCCCTGCGAGTCGGCCGCGCTCCCGGCCGGGGAAGTGGCGGGGCACGTCCGTGGGCTCACCTAGGGCACGGGAGTGACCGGTGTTGGGGCGGAGAACACGCGGGTGTGGGCGCGCGGCGAGGACCGACGGCGGTGGCCGCGGTGGCTCGGCTCCGGCAACAACGCGGCTCGTCCTGGACAACAAGTAGCACGCGACGGCTTTATAGGGTCTAAAGAAAGGATATGGGCGGTTGCTTGACCGTGGAAGGCAGTAAGGGGCGCTGCTCGACGGCGGCGGCGCGGATGGCGCGGCGGCGTGGCAATGCCGGCGGAGGAGGGGGAAATGCGGGGTATTTATAGGCGCGACTCGGCTCCGGGGTGACGGCAGCAGATGTCCCGTGTGTTTGGTTGGAGAGCGAGTGGAGCGGAGCGGAGCCGACCCCTGTTTTGGGGACGGCTCCAACCCCTCTCTAGTTTGGTTGATGTGTTTGGGTTGGGGACGATTTCGTTCCAACTTTTGTTTGGATGGAGAACTAAATCTGGGATTGATGATAACGTAACACCGTTAGTGTGGCCCCCATTTGTCACCAATGGACCCCACTTGTCATTCTCTCACTTCTTTTCTTTTTCCTTTTTCCTTTTTCTTTCTTTTTTCCCCTTACTCTTCTTCCTCGGTTTTCCTCAACCGAGCAAGATCTGCCGGCCACCCAGCTCCCTCGCGGGCGGGCTCCGCCGCCCATCCTCCCTCGCGGGGCGGGCTCCGCCGGCCGCCCCCGAGCTCCCTTGCGGGGCGGCTCCGCCGCCCATCCTCCCTCGCGGGTGGGCTCCGCCGGCAAGGGGCGGACTCCGCCGGCCGCGAGCGGCTCCGCCGGCCGCGGGCGGGCTCCGCCGGCCGGGGACGGGCTCCGGGAGTGGGCGCCGGCCGCGAGCTCGCGGGCTCGAGCTCCGCCGCCGCCGCCCCCCTCACGGGCGCGAGCTCGCGGGCTCGAGCTCCGCCGCCCGCCCCCCCCTCACGGGCGTGAGCTCGCGGGCTCGAGCTCCGCCGCCGCCGCTCGTGCTCAACCTCCGCCGCCGCGGTGGCCCACACGAGCGAGAGAGAGGAGAGACGGGAGGGAGACGGGAGGGAGACGGAGAGCAAAAACAGGAGCGGAGCGGCTCCGGTCCCTCGAGGGTCGACGGACGGAGCGAACTCGCATCCGGAGCGAATATACCGCCGGGGAGCCGCTCCGCTCCCGCCGCTCCCCATCCAAACGGCCGGCCCCGGAGCGGAGCGGCTCCGCTCCACTCCCCGCCGCTCTCCAACCAAACACACGGGTCGAAGATGCCACCGTGGTACCCGTCCTCGGCCGACGCGCGTACGGCGGGGCACCGCCGTCGGATCGGCGGTCCGTGGCGCGCGCCGGCCGTGCGGCGCGGACACGACGGCGCGCGGCCGGGAGGACTCCAAGGAGCCTCGGGGCATGGGCGCGTGGGGAAGGCGCGGCTGGGACGGCGGGTGGCCTTGGGCGGGGGTGCGGCGCGGACGCCGAGGTCGGCCGGCACACGGGCGCGGCGCGCGCGCGCGCGCGACATCGTGGCACGGCGGCGCCCTGGCCAAACTGTTTTGCCGATCACCAGTTTGAAAATAATTTTCTCCAAAATCTTGTATACAAGTGCACCAAACGTTGAATACGAAAGTTGTAGATCTAGCTATCCTCTACCACTTTCAAAAAGGCTATATAGTGTTTTTCTCAATAGATTTTTCAGGAAGGGCTTGCCAACCTTGAATGCCACTCAATTTCCATGAACAGGAGGTACTGACCTTTGAGCAAGGTTTTCACCTTTTTCCACTCAAAATTTGAAATGCCAATCTACATGAAAGTTGTGTCCCTCAACAAGCTGGACAACTTTCATAAAGGTAGATTTTTAAGTGTTTAGGTGAATTTTGGAGAACACGACAAATGTTCCGGAAGACACCTAGGGTCACTAGGGTTTGAGTGGGGGTTTGACCAACTTTGACCATGGGTGGACCATACATGTGTGTCTACTTGCTCAATGGTGTCGTTAGGGTTGGTTGGTGATTTTTTCGAGGTGAGGACCCAGGTTGACCGTGATTTGACCATTGTCAGCAGGGTTGACCGACGATTAGGGTTAATTAAAAACCTGGGGTGTCACAACCTACCCCCCTTAAACGGAATCTCGTCCCGAGATTCGATTTAAGAAAAACAAGATAGGCAGGAGAAACTCACGGTTTCGAGATTGCAGGAATTCCGGATACTTGGTGGTACTCATCCGTCTCCCAAGTTGCCTCTTCTTCCGTGTGATGACTCCATTGTATCTTGTACATTCGTACAGTTTGTCTTCGGGTTTTTCGCTCCTTACGGTCCAACACTCTTAATGGGTGCTCGACGAGCGAGAAATCCGGCTCAATCCATGCATTAGCTTCTACGATTACTTCATTTTCTGGCACCGACATTCCCTTCTTTAATTGGGTCACATGAAACACATTGTGGACTGCGGAAAACCGTTCCGGTAATTGGATACGATAAGCCACTGGCCCACATACTTCTATGACTTCATAAGGTCCAATGTAACGGGGGGCTAATTTCCCTTTGACACCGAACCTTTGCACGCCTTTGGTGGGGGAAACCTTTAGATACACGTAATCTCCCACGTCAAAGTGTCGGCGTGTCGTTCCCTTATCATGGTAACTCTTTTGCCTCATCTGAGCCATCTTCAAATTCTCCCTTATCACTTGCACTTTTCTTCAGCATCTTTAACTAAATCCGGACCAAAGAGTGTCCTTTCTCCGGTTTCCGACCAGTTCAACAGAGTGCGGCATCTTCGTCCGTAAAGAGCATCGAACGGTGCCATCTTCAAACTAGCTTGATAGCTATTGTTGTAAGAGAATTCTGCTAAGGACAAACACTTGTCCCAACTCTTATCAAAGTGTAAGATGCTTGCTCATAGCATGTCCTCCAAGATCTGATTTATCCTTTCCGTCTGACCATCGGTCTGCGGATGATAACTGGAACTGCGAATCAACTTGGTTCCTAAGCACTCATGTAACTGCTCCCAAAAGCGAGCTACAAACTGAGTTCCTCTATCAGAGATTATAGTCTTCGGAATTCCATGCAAACGAACTATTTGGTCCATATACAACTCTGCATATTGCTGCACTGAATAAGTGGTATGCAAGGCAATGAAATGAGCGGTCTTGGTGAGTTTGTCCACGATCACCCAAACAGAATCTTTCTTTCTAGCTGTCAGGGGTAAACCCATAATGAAATCCATACTAATGTCATCCCACTTCCACATGGGTATCGACAAAGGTTGGAGTGCACCTGTCGATTCCAAATGGCTTGCTTTCATCCGGTGGCAAGTATCGCACTCGGCTACATACTTGGCTATATCAACTTTCATGTTGGACCACCAGAAGTTTTGTTTCAACTCTTGGTACATCTTGGTACTGCCGGGATGAATAGAGAATTTGGACTTGTGAGCCTCTTCGAGGATGATCTTCTTTATTTCTAGATCAACAGGAACCATAAGGCGTTTTCCAAACCAGATCACATCCTGGTGATCCTTCTGGAAACAAGTATACTTGGGATCTCCCTCTACTAGTTTCTGTTGGATGTTTTGTATGTCTTTGTCATTGCGTTGAGCAGTGACAATTCTATCATAAAGATTTGATTTGGCAGCTAAGGCATGAAGATTCCCTTGCTGTACCACTTCTAAGTTGAGCATTCTCATTTCTTCACATAATGGTTCACTAACTGGCTCCATCTCTAGATGATTGCAGTGAATTTTACGGCTAAGAGCATCCGCAAGAACATTTGCTTTTCCGGGGTGATAGTGCACTTCTAGATCATAATCCTTAATCAACTCAAGCCATCTTCGTTGGCTCATATTCAGCTCTGACTGAGTAAAGATGTATTTGAGACTCTTGTGATCAGTGAAGATATTACAACGATTACCCATCAGATAATGTCTCCATATCTTGAGAGCGTGGACAACAGCGGCTAACTCGAGATCATGGGTAGGATAGTTGATCTCATGAGGTCGAAGTGCCCGTGAAGCATAGGCAATGACTCGGCCTTCTTGCATAAGAACGCAGCCGAGGCCTGTGCCTGATGTGTCACAGAAAACTTCAAAAGGTTTGGAATCATCTGGTTGCACTAACACTGGGGTTGAAGTCAAATGCTGCCTCAATGTGTGAAAAGCTTTCTCACATGCTTCGCTCCACACGAACTTCACTCCTTTCTTGAGCAGTTCGGTCATAGGTTTAGCGATTCTGGAGAAATCTGGAATGAATCGGCGGTAGTATCCCGCCAACCCTAAGAAACTGCAGATCTAGTGTACGGACTTGGGTGGTTTCCAATCCATCACTTCTTGGACTTTTCTAGGATCCACGGAGATACCCTCCTTAGAAATAGTGTGGCCCAAAAATTTCACACTATTCAACCAGAATTCACATTTGGAGAACTTAGCATAAAGCTTATGATCTCGCAAATGCTGAAGGACAATTCGGAGATGTTTGGCATGCTCCTTTTCGCTTTTGGAATAGATAAGGATATTATCGATGAAGACCACTATGAATTTGTCGAGCTCCGTCATAAACATGGAGTTCATGAGGTACATGAAGTAGGCTGGGGCATTTGTGAGACCAAAGGACATTACTAAGAACTCGTAAAGGCCATAATGAGTGGAAAAGCAGTTTTAGGAATGTCACAAGGTCGAATTTTGATTTGGTGGTAACCAGAACGAAGATCGATCTTGGAGAAAACTTTGGCTCCAGCCAATTGATCAAAAAGAACATCGATTCGGAGAAGAGGATATTTGTTCTTGATGGTCACTGCATTGAGCGGTCTGTAATCAACACACAACCTCAAGCTACCATCCTTCTTTTTGACAAAGAGAGCGGGACAACCCCAAGGAGAAGAGCTCGAGCGAATATAACCCTTATCTAACAGCTCCTGGAGTTGGGTTTTCAATTCGGCTAGCTCATTGGGAGGCATACGATAAGGTCATTTAGAAATGGGCGCGGTACCCGATTGTTGTTCAATTACAAATTCAACATCTCTGTCTGGTGGCATACCAGGCAACTCATCAGGAAACACGTCTAGATACTCACACACTACTGGAATTTCATCAAGTGGGGAGATAATGGTTACATAGGCACAAGAGTCTGTACCGTCCTTGAAAGGTAGGTACAAGGTAGTATGCCCGACCGTAGGTGAATTGATCTCTACCACCCTATCTGATATATCTAGAACCACCTTATGCTGGGTCATCCAATCCATAACCAAGATAACATCCATACCTGCCAAGCTTATGGCTATAAGGTTTGTTGAAAAGATTTTACTACCTAATCCCGAACATACTCCATGGATTAAGATACTAGAGGTGATTTGCCCTCCCAGAGTGATTATCTTATAAGCGGAATTGGTATGAGAACCCTTCAAACCCATTTTGCCTAATAGGGTTTCACTTATGAAACTGTGGGTAGCTCCAGAATCGAATAAAATCTTAACAGGAGTATCATTGATAGAGAATGTAGCAGTGAGTACTGAAGCTCCCTCTGGAATATTACTCATGGTGGTGAAGTTCAGCTTGCCTTGGCGGACTTGCACCATAGGCTTCTTAGCCGGAGCGGCAGGCTTGTTCCCTGCACCTTGATTCTGTGGGTTGGGCTTGATCTACTTAGGCTTGGGGCAATCACTGATGTAATGCCCTGGTTGACCACAGTTGAAACAACGGCGATCACCGATGTTGCGTGGAGGTGCATTGGGCTTTGGAGCCTGCTGCTGAGCGTTTCAGAACTGGAAGTTCCCTGAAGGTTTGCCCTGGGATGGCTTCATCGTCCAGCGTCCAGTTGAAGATTGCTGGGATGGGTTTGGAACATTCTTTTTCACAAAGCGAAATTTCTTGTTAGTTCCGCTGCCCGGAGCAAAACTAGACGGTCTCTTTTTGTCCCTATGGGCCTTCTTCATGGCATCCTCTTGGGAGATAGCCTTGTTCACAAGCTCATGGAAATTCGCGGGCTCAAGCAAGTTCAGTCGCTCATATAACTTGCCATCTAGCCCATCACGGAACCTTTCCATCTTCTGTGCATCAGTGTCTACGTGATGTCCACCATATTGGCATAGGCTGTTGAACTTCTGGGCGTAACGGAACACCGTATCCGATCCCTGCCTGAGAGCCAACAACTCCCTCATCTTTCTATCCATCAATACCTTGGGGATGTGATGGCTTTTGAAAGCTTGCTTGAAATCATCCCAAGTTACAGCACACCCTCACTGCATCGACTTGAAATGATCACACCACATTAAAGCTTCTCCTCGCAGTTGCAGAGCTGCGAAGTTGGCTTTGTTCTCCTCGGAGCACATCACAAAGGCAGAGAATTTTGGCTCGATGGCCTTGATCCAAGCCTCAGCTTCCAGGGGGTCTTCCGCCTTGGAAAAGGTCGGTGGCTTCATCCTGATGAACTGAGCGTACGTGGTGACCTGATTAGGCCCCTCGTGATTGGCCCCATGTGGCGGCCCTCGGTTCATCTGCTGAGCGATCTGCTGCTGCGTCTGCAGGATCTGGCGCAACACCTCGGTTTGAGTGACCATGAAGGCCTCCGACGGTGTCATGGGCGGTGGTGGCGGCAGATCACTGCTACTGGTCGCTCCGAACCCGTTGGGAGAGTTGAGCATGGGTCCCACCATCTGAAATGCGAGCCTTTATTAGACACATAGCCAAAATCTTACTTAGAAATGATGACAAATGCAATCATGTATAACCATAGCTCATTTGCATTCATAAGATGATGACAGCAACAGTCGTAAGATACCCTATAACCAAAATAAAAATCCAGAGAATCATTCTTCAACATAGTTAAAAGACATGATAACTCAAGTGCCTCGAGCTGACTTTCAATTTGCGGCGAATTCTTCACTTCACACGCACGGGGAAGGTAACATGCGAAAGATCACCAAGTTGTTTTAGCCATTGACCGACACTTCGCCAAAATGTCGTAGTTCTCTCATTATGATGCAATAATGCTTAGTGCTGGCGAGCGCGATTATGGTAACACTCAACACACTTGGGTAAACGCCTCGCAATAAGGTCTCAATAACTCGGTTGAACCACATCAACTCAATTCGAAACACAAGGTGTTTAAGCATTCTTTATTACAACACGATGGATAGAGGGTCCAAGGACACTACAACAGTCAAGTCTGAAACATCATGATACAACTGGGTTACAATGCAATCGCACTGCACGAAAACATACTCCTAATCTGACTACCACAATTATCCCGAAGGTGAAGCCTAGGAGCACAACTCTTCTTGTTGTCGTTCACTGGCATCCTAGTTACCAACTGAAGCACCACTACCCGCAGGTGAATTTGGCGGAGTCAGTAACGACGGTCCAACCTAGCTCGTCTGATCCAGACCAGACTGACCCTGCTGCTTCTCCGGATGTGCCTGTACTGGAGGTAGCGGCTGTAAGGCCACTATGGCCTGCAAGGCTGCAATCTGCACCTCGGCCTCCTCAACCTGCTGCTACATATCAGCAATGTTCTGCAACAGCATCAATCTCTCTATCTCATGAGCATCGGCATCCTCATTGAGGTTATAAACCTCTGCCTCGAGATTCACGATTCTCTGAAGGCGGTCGCCTCGCTCTAACTCTAACTGGAATTTCCTAGCACGTAGTCTTTCATTCTCTTGCTGCATCTGAGTGAGTGTAAAATTCAGCTGCTGGTGAGCTACTGATAGCTGCTACCAATCTCGCCTAGCTGCCTCCAAACGCTGCCCGATAGTCACTGCGGTGTTGTAACGCAGCCCCTGGAGTGTGAAAACGACATTAAGACAACGAGCCAGCGTCTGGGTGACATCCAGCGGCTCGGCTAACAACAACAGCTCCCGTAGGTGATCCACACGGTCCAGCCACGCCGGGTCGTGAGGACTCACAGCGGGAAACAGCCCGAACGGAGAGAGAGCCACCACATTAGGGTTATGGTCACAGAAGTCCGTCAACACTCGAAGAGCGGCTGACTCGACGGTCTCGTGGGTAATAAAACCCTAGTAGACAAAGCTCAAGTCAAACCAGTCGGCGTGGTCTGGGTGTGGCAGCACCGTGACGATCACCCTGCAACGGGGAACGCCCAAACGCTCGAACTCGGACACCTCGTAAGTCGGTGGAGTGGTGTAGCCAGCGGCGCTAAGTGCTTCCCACGCAAGGCGTGGAAAACCCTCCCAGTGCAACCTATTGGTACGGATCGTACTGTCAGCGTCGAACTCGTGAAACACGGGGAAAGCCATCTGTACAAAAATGTAACACATGTCAGGTCTCAAAGAGAACGGCATGTCAAATGGTGAAGTTCTGGCAGTTGTGAATAATATTCATACCCAAAATCCAGAACCCTATATATTTTCCCCAAGTTTTCCGGCTACTACAATGGTTCTTTTACACACTTTTGGTATTCAAGGGTTGAGCTAGATCAAAGAAAACAAGGTGGAAGGTTGCAAAGTCTAAGTGCTGATTTGTAACAAGAAAACAACAAGGCTTAGGTTCCTTTAGAAAGGTGCAATGCAAGGTTGAGAGGAGCTATGATCGAAAATCTTTGCGAGCATGAACTATATTAGGTTTGGAGCAACTTTTGTTTAACACACCTAGTTAATTACTTCCTAAAGCATGGTGTACGAACATAACAAACAAGCTTTTGCAAAATTTTGGCAGCATAACGGCTATGCACGAGAGATGGTCTAGTTTAGAATCACATACTAGCAAGCCTTCCTTAGAGAGCATACAAGTATTGTCTTGGATCATTTTAGTTGTTTCGATTTTTAATATGCATGCAAGACGTCCTATTCGACCTCACACGACAATTGAGCCAAAAATCAAAGTTAGTGCCAGCGGCAAGACTTTTACTCGTCTCTCCCTATAATATCTAGTCGAGAGCTATACGATACTCGCTTAACGACTAACGAAGCGCTGTTATGTACCTGCAGAAAACGAACCTTCCGTGCTAGCACGTCACGGAAGCGTCCCCATACATTACCGTTCACTATAGAAACGACATCCATTTGTTAAGCCGCTGCATGGACAGCGTCCAACTGAAGGACCGATACGGCGAACCAGAGAGTGGGGGGGAGTGAATGGGAGCCGATAAAAATTCTTCTCGAAGGAGATGGAAACTCCAACAAGATGAACACGGCTTCCAACACACATCTCCGACTCACTACCAAGGTTGGTCAAGCCCACGTAGCCACTGGAGTGCCACTGGACCTAGGAACCAACACACCACCTTCCGACCCGAGAAACGCAGCGGAAAAACCAAACCTCGAGCCTACGGACCCACACGGTCGGACGGTGAGCACCACCGGTCGGGCCGGTCCCTGGCCGGTGAATCGAGCAACTTCCACTAAGTGGCTCTACACCGGTCGGACCGGTGAGACACACCGGTCGGACCGATGGCGACTGAAAGCCCCCAAGGCACCAAACGGGCCAACCAACCACCAAACGGAGACCCAAACTCGAAACAACGGCAACACGGGACAACAACGAACACACCAAGACGTTCACCCGAGCAAAATCCGACGAGGGCTCGCACCGGTCGGACCGGTCAAGAGCACCGGTCGGAGGCCGTGTAGCACAGGCGGCTCGGGATGAACGACACCGCCAGGGTCAACTCCCCCAAATCCAAATCTCGATCTCCCGAATCACTCCACGGACTTGAACAAGACTTTGGGGATATCAGGAACACCTCATGAGGAGTCCATAGCCAAGTTTAATCCCACCAAATCTCGTCCAAAAAGGAGGAATCGAAGAAATCCCGCCGAAAGCACTTCCAACCCAAGAACTCAAGAAACCCCAAAATCGAGCACTTTAACTCATGGATTTGGGAGGGGAATCACAGCCCAAAGAACCACGAAGGGTTCCCACAAATTTCCCCCATCAAATCCCCAAGAGAAAAGTCCTGAAAACAACCCAAAGAAATCACCGAGAGAGGGCTCCGAAAATCACCACCAAGAACAACGGGAAAACACATCCAAACCTTGAGGAACCACGCCGAATCATCTATACATGAAACAAAGGTTCGTACAAGGTCTAGCAAGCCGCCCGATCATCCATCCCTCTCTACAAGATCTCTCCGTGAAGCTCTCTTGCTAGTCCTAAGGAAAACCTAAGGAAAATAGGTGGAAAATAGGAAAACTAATGAGCTAGGGTTCCAAGAGTCGGCTGCCATCCTCTCACCTCTTGGGTTATATGGAGGCAACCGAATGTCTAAAACGCCCTTCTCTACTAACTAGGGATACAAGCCTCTCAAGGGCGGATTTGGAATTTTTGATGTCTTCACCATCGGACGGATGCCCGGCGACCGCACCCTGCGTAGCCTCGACTCAAGCCATGCGATCCCTACGCGTGTCCTCCGCTTCGAAGATTCTGGACTGCGTCGTCGCACACCGGTCAGACCGTTGCTCCTCACCGGTCGAGGCCAGGGTCCCCACCGGTCGGACCGGTCGGACCCACGGTCGGAGGCCGGTCGCAGTCTTCTTGCACCTCCGTCTTCGGTTCTCCGGTCTTGGCTTTGTGGATCAACCAAGGAACCCGGTGGTTTTTACGGTGAACCACGGAAACCCCGCCGAACTCGGTGTAGCCTCCGCCAATCTCCACTCATGACTCGGCTCCCACGTAGTCCCGGCTCGACCTTGGTTTTGAGGCTCAACCAAGAAACCGTCCATGACTTCATCTTCTTGTTCATGCCACCATGCGGCCCGCACTTGACCCCGCTGTCCACCGGGTCCCTCGAACGAAGCCTACTTGTCTTCTCCACACCTGGAGGCCTCACCGCGACGACCTTTCGCGCTTGTTCTTCACACCTGCACCAACACCGGTCAAGCCGCAACTTTGCACAGCAATACTTAGCCAAGAATCGGTCCACACAATGTTGTCAATCACTCATCACACAAGGAAGCGACCATCCACCGGTCCTCGAACCACACATGGTCCTCAAATGAGAACCCTTCGTGGTTCTTTGGGCTGTAATTGACCATGTGTGGTTCGAGGACCGGTGGATGGTCGCTTCCTTGTGTGATGAGTGATTACAACGTTGTGTGGACTGATTCTTGGCTAAGTATTGCAGGTGCAGGTTGCGGCTTGACTGGTGTTGGTGCAGGTGAAGAACAAGCGCGAAAGGTTGTCGTCGGTGACGCCTCCAGGTGCGGAGAAGACAAGTAGGCTTCGTTCGAGGGACCCAGTGGCCAGCGGGGTCAAGTGCGGGCCGCATGGTGGCATGAACAGCAAGATGAAGTCACGGTTTCTTGGTTGAGCCTCAAAACCAAGGTCGAGCCGGGACTACGTGGGAGCCGAGTCATGAGTGGAGATTGGAGGAGGCTACACCGAGTTCGCGGGATTTCCGGTGGTTCACCAAAAAACCACTGGGTTCCTTGGTTGATCCCCAAAGCCAAGACCAAAGAACCGAAGACGGTCTTTGCAACGCAGTGCTCGACCGGTCGGCGGTGGGTCCGGCCGGTCCGACCGATGGGTACCGGTCTGACCGGTGAGGAGCACCGGTCTGACCGGTGTGCGACGACGCAGTCCGGAATCTTCGAAGCGGAGGACACACGTCGGGATTGCAAGGCTTGCGTCGAGGCTAAGCAGGTTGCGGTCGCCGGGCATCCGTTCGATGGAGAAAGCTTGAAGATTTCCAAAACCGCCCTTGAGGGGCTTGTATCCCTAGTTGTTAGGAAAGGGTATTTTAGACTTTCGGTTGCCTCCATATAACCCATGAGGTGAGAGGATGGCAGCCAAGCTCTTAGAACCCTAGTTCATTTGCTTTCCTATTTTCCCTTCCTATTTTCTTAGGTTTTCCATAGGACTAGCTTGAGAGCTTCAAGATGAGATCTTGTTGAGAGGGTTGGATGATCGGGCGGCAAGCTAGACCTTGTATGAACCTTTGTAGCATGTATAGATGATTCGACGTGGTTCCTCAAGGGTTGGATGTGTTGTTCCCGGTTGTTCTTGGTGGTGATTTTCGGAGCCCTCTCTTGTTGATTCTCTTGGGGTGTTTTCGGGACCTTGCTCTTGGGGATTTGATGGGGGAAATTTGTGGGAACCTTTCGTGGTCCTTTGGGCTGTGATTCCCCTCCCAAATCCGTGAGTAAAGGGGCTCGATTTTGGGGTTTTCCGTGTTCTAGGGTTAGAGGTGCTTTTGGCGGGATTTCTTCGATTCCTCTTGTTTGGACAAGTTTTGGTGGGATTAAACTTGGCTATGGACTCCTCATGAGGTGTTCCTATTGTCCCCAAAGTCTTGTTCAAGCCTGTGGAGCGATTCGGGAGATCAAGGCTTGGATTTGGAGGATTTGACCCGCGGGTGTTGTTCATCCCGAGCTGCCCAGGCTACACCGGTCTGAGCGGTGCAACCCTTGGTGGGTTTTTGCTCGGGTGAACGTCTAGGTGAGTTTGCTGTTGTCCTGTGTTGGGGCCGTTTCGAGTTTGGGTCAGTTTGGAGGTCGGTAGGCCTGTTTGGTGATTTGGGGGTTTTCAGGCTTAGACCGGTCTGACCGGTGTGTCTCACCGGCCTGACCGGTGTGAAGCCTTTCTGTGGAAGTCGTCAACTCTCACCAGCAGGGACCGGTCCGACCGGTGGTGCTCACCGGTCTGACCGGTGTTGGTCAGTGGACTCGAGGTTTGGTGTTCTGCTACGTTCTCGGGTCGGAAGGTTGTGTGTTGGTTCCTAGGTCCAGTGGCACTCTAGTGGCTACGTGGGCTTGGCCAACTTGGGTAGTGAGTCAAAGACGTGTGTTGGAAGCCGTGTTCATCTTGTTGGAGTTTCCATCTCCTTCGAGAAGAATTTTTATCAGCTCCCGTTCACTCCCCCCTCTTTGGTTCGCCGTATTGGTCCTTCAAGTGGTATCAGAGCCGGTTCGGGTCTTTGTTGACTCTAACCAGTCTAAGATCCAAGGATGGCGTACCAGGAACGGGGTTCGGGTCCTCCACACTTCGATGGCAAGAACTACCAGATGTGGAGTAAGCGGATGGCTGCGTTTCTCCGAGGAAAGGGTCAGATCCTTTGGGATGTCACAGTGGACACAGGCTATGTCCAGCCGATGAACTTCCTTGGTCCAGGATCGTGGGACATGTTCGACGCCAACAATAAGGCAGTCGACTACTTGTTTCGTGCCTTGTGTCAGCCTGAGTTCAATCGGGTGCACACCGAGCACTTGGCTTGTAGAATCTGGTTGGTATTGAAGGAGGCTCATGTTGGGAATGCCCAGGTTCAGGCTCGGATGTATGCGACCTACCGGAGAGAGTACGAGAATTTCACTCATCTCTCCGGTGAGTCCATCGATGCCTTGTTTCAGAGGTTCACGGTGGTTGTGAACAACATGAGGGCCAATGTGGACGTGCTCCCGTACGATGATCATGATAGAGCTGTCAAGCTCTTACACTCTTTGGATCGTACGATTTGGGGTGGAAAGTTCGAGGACATTGTGGAGTCGGAGAAGTATGACACTCTAACAGTGAACGAGCTGTTCTCGAAGCTCAATTCGGCTGAGGTGGATAGGGGCATGACAGCCAAGATCGAGGGTCCGACTGATTCCCATAGTCTTGCCCTCGTTGGTGGCTCGAAAGGAAAGGCTAACACTAACCCATCCACCAGGATGTTCTCTTTGTCCTCTTTGATGTCTATGCCAGATGAGGAGTTCGACGTGCTTGGAGAGGACGAGCTGGCGTTGCTGATGAGGAGGTTCAAGAGGCTACATGAGAACCGGGTGAACATGAGGAGGAACACGAGGACATGCTTCCAGTGCGGCAAGCCGGGACACTTCGTCGGCCCGGAGAAGGTCGAGAACAAGGATGGCTACAAGCACAAGTCAAGGATGGATGGCAAGTACCGGTCGAGGCGTGACCACAAGAGCAAGCACAAGAACAAGCACAGGGACGAGCGATGATCGAGGAAGAAGGAGAGCCGAGGCAAGGCCGGAGCGATGGTTGGAGCAAGCGACGTCGACTCCAGTTCCGCGTACTCCACCTCGAGCTCAAGCAGCAGTGAAGACGAAGGTGATCGTCACAAGAGCAGGAAGTCGTCCAAGAACACCGAGCGGGGCCGAGGCGCTTCGCTAGAGACGGCTTCTGCACCATGGCGCTGAGCTCCGGCAGCAAGAAGAGCACACAGAGCAACTCGGACTCTGATTCCAACGACGAGGTGCGTGATGAGCTTCCCTTCTTGCGTCAGGAGAATGAAAGGCTTGGCTCGTTGCTTGATAATCGTGATGACATGCTTAGAGAGGCCAAGAAAATGAGAAAAGAGCTTAGGGCTTCACTCGAGGATGCTAGGACTAGAGTGGCAGAGCTAGAAACACAGGTTCTTGATAGCAAGCTTGAGATTGATTCCCTTAAGGCTATGTTGACGGTGTATTTTGGTGCACCTAGCATGTTTATTACACTTTGGTTTGGATTTGATTATGGAACTAACCCGCCACTAGGCACACTAATCATATAACAAGTTCATCTTTGTGCATGCATTTGGAAGTGTTGTGTTTATGTAGGAAAACATGGACATAAAGGACGGATTCGCAACAAGTTCAAAGGAGCATTTACGGAGTCTTGTTCATGTCCATGAGCTTGATGAAATCACTTCCAAAGGTGGCAAGGACCGAAGTGCTACAAGGAACACCCCCGGGGATTGAAGCGTAAAAGATCGAACTTCATGCGAAGAGAACCTCCATCTTGGACACGAGGAATACATCATCAAAATCATGCAAGTGGAGGGGGCAAAGTACATAAGTGCATAAGGACCCACGGAGCAAAAGGGGCGACCGAACCGAGCCGAAGTGGGCCCAGGCCGGTCGGCCCAGGCTGGCCGGCCCGGCCCCGCTTCGGCGCCGGTTCGGTCCCGTTTTCCTTGCACTCGAAGGATCTTCAACCCTAAAAGCCCCGAGGCGCCGCCAACACCGTGGGGGGGGAGTCATTCGCACCAGAAGGCCATCCACAAGCTAGAGAGAGAGGAGGAAGATCTCCGGAGGGAGATCAACCACCTCGAAGGAAGCACCCTCTCGTGGAGAATAAGGAAGACACCGTCGGAAGGGAAACCATGATCAACGGTGCCATGATCAGCACCTTGATGGGGTAATCTTCTCATTCGTCCATGGGTTGTAATCGATCTTGAGATGTAATCGCACTTTGTCGGATTATCTATCTATCATCTTGTGTTGAATTTACTTTCATGCTTAAGGTTAGCTACCATGCCGTAAAGGGAGTATAGGCCTCGATGCTTCCTTGGATCCATTCAATACGCCGTGTCCATCAAAGGTCTAGTCATGAATACCTTCGCGTAGTGACGATACGAGAGGAGGGAAAGGGCGAAACCGTGGTCACAACCCCGATAGATTAGATTGGTTTTCATGTCTTTAAGCGATTGCATGCTCTAGTATCGTAGACCCGTGGGCGAGTGTCTTTTATCTTGATATCTTAATCATTCTCTCTAGTGTAGTTTAGTTGTTTTCTAGTATAATAATAGTTAGGGTTTTAGTAGCTAGTGTGTCGTTGTAGATCGAACGCTTGTAATCCCCTTGCTCCGCGGATTGACAAGAACCTTGGGAATCCCGTGGTGAAAATGGTGTGGGGTCCGTACACTTGCAGATCGTAGAGGGATACGTCTTTTATCCGTCAACAAGCCCCTTTTTCTGGTGCCGTTGCCGGGGAACAAGCTAGTTTACATCGTTTGATTTGCATCTAACTTAGTTTTATATTCTAGTTTATCTTTTGTTTGCTCTATCTAACACATTTTATCTAGAAAAACGCTTTGTTTTGTTTTTGTTTTTGTTTTTATCTCATTGTCTAGATGGCGTTCGTTAATCAACCCGTGGAAGAACCGGAGAAATCATTAAGGATTACGCTAGCCCTCGATGTGAAGACATAAAAGTACAAGAGTCGGATTCGGAGCTCGAAGCGACCAAGTATGAGATTAAATCCAAGATCATCAAGATGGTGGCAGCGAACCCATTTGAAGGGATGGTTACGGAGAACCCATATAGACACATAAGGGATTTCACGACAATATGCAACACTGTGCGTCAAGAAGGAGTTCCCGATGAATGGTTCAAATGGAATCTCTTTCCCTACTCACTTGCCGGCAATGCAAAGACATGGTATTCGGTTGCGTACTTTGAAGTTGAAGGCAATTGGAACAAGTTGACAAAGAAGTTTTGCGAGAAATTCTTTCCAATTAGCAAGGTTCAACATCTAAGGAGGCAAGTGATCACTTTCATGCAAGGAGAGGAGGAAGGGATAGACCAAGCCTGGGATAGGTTTAATGGATTGATCGAACAAGGACCAAAACTCGGCTTCACCGGTGACGTACTCTTGCATACATTTTTCTTTTCCCTAACCCCTAGTTGCATGCAACACGTCGAAATGTGTGCAGGTGGGGATCTCATGGAGAAAACACTCACGGAAGCCGCCCAACTTCTACAAAAAAATTAGTAAAGCGGCTGCCATGCGAAGAAATTGGGAAACAAGACTTGTGGAAGAGCCGGGATATAATTTGAGGAAGAAGAAGTGTGCTGATTTTTCTAAAGAGGCAACCCCGGAAGTCACAAAAGAGGAACCAATCATGGAAAAGCTTGAACAAGAACACATCAAGTCAAGAACTACACCAAACGTCGACTTCGCCGTACCAAAGGAGATGAACAAGAGAAGCATGTCAAGCGCGAATCCACTAAGGGAGTTCGAACCAATGGATTGGGTTCCTATTGATTACGGAGAAGTAATCGACAAGATAAGACCGTTCCCTAATCAAAAGGGAATGGCGAGAGCATTGGAAGTGGATTTTCCACCGGAGAAGAAAGCGAAAAATTCATACGACCTTGAAACCACCGGTGAGATTTTTCAAAAGCTCTTTGGAGATGACATAGTGGATCCGGAACACATAGCCGAGGTGAAGAGAATCATGGGGATCAAGCCCGAAGCATCACCATAAGCTCGCCTCGCCGAAATCTACTCGATAGGATCCGAAGAAGAAGAGAAGATGACACCACACTTGAGTTGCGAGATCAACAGAGTTCAATTCAAAGCTTTATGCGACATCGGAGCCCAAGTAAGTGTTCTATCTTCTAAAATTTACGATAAAGTTCAAGACCACAACCTAGACTTAGATCTAACATCAACGAAATTAATTATGGGAGATGGTAGAACTATGAAACCTCTAGGTATTGCTTGCAACATGAAAGTAAAAATCTCTAGAAACTACATACCAACCGATTTCTTTGTTATTGATGCTTACCATAGTAATCATGATCACATAATCTTAGGTAGGCCTTTTCTTAAGTTGGTTGATGCCGTGTTAGATGCCGGAGAAGGCAAAGTAACAATGAACCTTAATGGAACAAAGTACACATATAACTTTCTTCGTGCTTCTAAACACCTTACACCCTTTCCTCCCGAAGACGAAGAAATAGAAGAGATAGATATCCTTTGTTTTGTTGAAACCCTTAGAGACCCGCTGCAAAGAGCAATAGAAAATCAAATTAGTAATCAACAAGATGAAGAACTAGAGGAAGCAACAAAAGGCTTAGAGCCGCATGATGGTAGTGTGGAGGAAGAGAAATTCGAAGACATAGGAGAAATCAAACCCGAGGAGCCACAAGTGCCCGAGGTAGACCTTAAACCTTTGCCCAAGGGATTAAAATATGAATTTTTGGGCCCAGACAAAACTTATCCAGTCATTGTGAGCGACGAGTTGAGTCCTGAAGAAAATGAAGCATTGCTGATTTTATTAAAAAAACATAGGAAGGTGATTGGATATTCGATTAATGATCTCAAAGGTATTAGCCCAGCCTTTTGCACTCATCGTATACCAATGGAAGACCAATGTAAGCCCGTAGTGGACCACCAAAGGAGGCTAACCCATGCCATGCGAGATGTGGTAAAGAAAGAGGTTATCGAGTTACTTGATGCCGGAATCATCTACCCGGTTCCGCATAGCGAGTGGGTGAGCCCGGTACATTGTGTACCAAAGAAAGGAGGTTTGACCGTGGTGAAGAATGAGAAGAACGAATTGATACCGCAAAGAACCGTGACCGGGTGGCGGATGTGTATCGATTATCGCAAGCTTAACAAAGCGACGAAGAAAGATCACTTCCCCCTACCATTCATTGACAAGATGCTCGAGAGGTTAACGAACCACGCTTATTTTTGCTTTCTCGATGGATACTCGGGGTTCATGCAAATTCCCATTCACCCGGAAGATCAACATAAGACAACGTTTACGTGCCCTTACGGAATGTTTGCATATAGGAGGATGCCCTTCGGCCTAAGCAACGCTCCGGCCTCTTTTCAACGTTGCATGATGGCCGTGTTTTCGGAATTCATCGAAGAAATTGTTGAAGTTTTTATGGATGATTTTTCCGTTTATGGGAAGACGTTCATGGATTGCTTAGCAAACCTAGAAAAGGTCCTTACGAGGTGTGCGGAGGTAGATTTGGTGTTAAATTGGGAAAAGTGCCACTTCATGGTTAAGCAAGGCATAGTGCTCGGACATGTTATATCCGAGAGAGGAATTGAAGTGGACAAGGCTAAGGTAGAGACGGTTGAGCAACTCCCACCTCCTACGGCTATTAAGTCCTTAAGGAGCTTTCTAGGCCATGCCGGATTCTATAGAAGATTTATTAAGGACTTCTCAAAGATCACGAAGCCTTTAACACATCTCCTTCAAAAGGATGTGGCTTTCGACTTTGATGAGAAGTGTCTAGCGGCATTCCGGACCTTGAAGAATGCATTGGTGAGTGCTCCCATCATCCAACCTCTGAATTGGAGCCAACCTTTCGAGATCATGTGTGATGCAAGTGACTACGCCGTAGGCGCAGTCTTGGGTCAAAGAAAGGAAGGCCGAGTTCACGCCGTTTACTATGATAGCAAAACTCTTAGTGGGGCACAATTAAATTATGCCACTACGGAAAAGGAGTTGCTAGCGGTGGTATTCACTTTCGAAAAATTCAGATCTTAGATCGTGAAATTGAAGGTCATTGTTTACACCGATCACGCAGCCATCAAGTATCTCTTGGTTAAGAAGGAAGCTAAACCACGTTTGATTCGTTGGATCCTTCTTCTCCAAGAATTTGATGTTGAGATTCGTGATAAAAAGGTGGTGGAAAATGTTGTGGCCGATCATTTGTCTAGGATGAATCGTGGACAAGATGATAAAGAGCCCATAGAAGATAAGATGAGAGATGACCACCTCTATAGAGTGCTTGATAAAGACACATGGATGATCGATATCATTCGAGCAATTCGAAAGATGCCTCTCGATCATCTAGATAAAAACACTCAAAAGAAGATAATCTCTGAAAGTAGGAAATATTTTTGGGATGCACCATACCTCTTCAAACTTGGCAATGATGGAGTAATGAGAAGATGTGTGCCAAGAGAAGAAAGGGTAGAGATTTTGAGAAAGTGTCACTCGGCGGAGTACGGTGGACACTATAGCCATTTTCGAACCCAAGCAAAGGTATGGTCGAGCGGATTCTATTGGCCGGAGATGCATGAAGATACTAAAAGATATGTTGCATCATGCCCCGAATGCCAAAGAACCGGAAACATCTCTCAGAGAAATTCTATGCCTTTGAAATACAACCTACAAATCGACGTATTCGATGTATGGGGCATAGACTTCATGGGGCCTTTTAAAAACTCATTTGGATTCGAGTACATCCTTGTTATGGTCGATTATGTATCCAAGTGGGTAGAGTCTAAACCATGTCGTAAAGCTTCCATGGAAGAGTCCATCACTATGATCAAGAACGTGATTTTTCCCCGTTTCGGTACACCGAGAATCTTGATAAGTGATGGAGGAACTCACTTCACCGGGAAGAATTTCAAAAGGTGCTTGTCCAAGTTGGGAATTGAGCATAGGGTCTCTACGGCCTATCACCCACAAACCAACAGACAAGCGAAGACGTCAAATAGGCAATTAAAAAGCATACTCAATAAGATCATAGAGAAGGGAGGCAAAGATTGGTCAAAGAATTAGATGGAGCTTTATGGGCTTATCGAACGACGTTTAAAACACCGATAGGTATGACCCCTTATCAATTCGTCTATGGAAAAGCTTGCCACCTTCCGGTTGAGTTGGAACATAAAGCCTATTGGGAAATTAAAGAGATGAACCTCGATCTCGATGCCGCGGTGGTGAAACGAAGAATCCAAATAAGCGAGCTAGAGGAGTTGAGGTTGAAAGAATATGAAAACGCAAGCATATACAAGGAGAGAATCAAAAGGTGGTACGATAAAAGATTGAAGAAAAAAGAATTTAAAGAAGCAGATAAGGTCTTCCTCTCCAATTCGAGGTTTAAAACCTTCGGAAAAGGGAAATTGCAAAGCAAATGGGACGTACCTTATGTTGTGCATTCGGTGTTCTCCAACGGAGCGGTAACCATTATGGATATAAACGGCGATCAATTTGTGGTGAATGGTCAGCGGCTTAAGGTTTACTACGAACCCGACGTCGTGCCCCTTCAGCATGTTGACGTCTTCACCATGGAGGAAGAGCCCGAACGTCCCGCCTAGGACGAAAAACAAGGCATCAACTTTTGTAAATAGTTTTTCTTTTTAATTTTCTGGAGTTTTTCGCGAAGATTTACTGGGCCAACTTTTTCCCATGGGCTAAGGAAGAAAAAATAGGGCGGTGTGCAAAAAAACTGAACCGGCCCGGCCCTCGAGGCAGGGTGGGCTGGCCGGCCCAGGCCGACCGGCCCAGAGGGTTCCGGCGGCCGATGACGCCGAATTTTGCCCGAATTGCTCCTTTTTGACTTCCTTGTTTGGTCAGAAAATTTTAAGGGAAGTGTAAAAAAGGAAAATAAGGTGCCCAGGGCTTTTCTCTCAGGACTATTTATTCGGCCGAATTGGGAGCTCGAGGATCAAACCTTTCAAGCAATATTTTGCACCCTTGTAGCAGCCATTGTGCCCCCAAGGAGCTTAGAGTTGAAGCTAGAAGACAAGAAGCCATCGATGGAGGAGGCGATGCGATGTAGCTCAAGCTACCCGTCAAGAGGACCGCATGCATCCGTTGCAGAGGGCGTGTCCCGACCGGAGCTCTTGCATCTCGCAACCCCGTCGAAGGAGAGAAGGTCCTTACGCCCGTTCAAAGGTCGGCACGCATCCAAGGCATGAAGCGCAAAGACTACAAGGAGGCGTCGCCAGAGCCTAAGGATTATGGGGGTAGCGACTATTCTGACGATCGCAACCCGAGCTCGTGGGCGGCCGCCGGAAGAGATGATGACGATTGGGATGAGTAGCCCAAAGAGAGGACTCCCGAAGGCCCCAACGACAACGGTAACGATGGCAACGAGAGCGGCAACGACAATGGAGGTGGCGACGATGGTGGAGACAATGGCGATGAAGACCCCTTCGGATTGCATCCGATGTGTTGTCGAACTTGCCGTCAATCATCGGGGATCTCTACACGTCGGCCGATGAATGTCTCCAAGCCATGGAAGCGATGAAGCAGCATATGGAGGATTTGGAGCATGTAGTTGGAGACAATTTCAAGTTCCTTAACCGTAACGTGCGCAAACTTTTCGGCATGGTTGGAAACATGAGAGGCAAGTGGTGCAATACTTGCTTGAAGTACCACTAGATCTAGTTTTCCCCTTAGGAATTGTAAGATACGACGAGGACGCCGTATGTTTTAAGCGTGGGGGAGAGCTTGCTAGCCTTAGCTTTTGATCTTCAAGTTTAGGTTCGGTTTAATCTTCGTGTGATAGTCTTAACGTTTTAATGAGTCTTAGTGTTTTAATGAGTCTTTAGTTTTTGAGTTTGTTTTACAATTTTTGCAAGTGTCTTAAATTAGTGGTGAGTCAAAGAAAATCAAATAAAAAGAGTCTATATATATATATATCTTTGTGTTTTATGTATTGCTTATCTTTATTCACTGGTTTGTTTAATCTTTGATTCTTGATATATGAACATAAGTATGTGGTTTGAAAAACGTTTACCGTGGTGCTTAGTGGAATTGCTACTACTTAAAGTACCCATACCGCACTTCGATCTTGAGCTTCACATGTTAGTTGTGCTATGTTCAATGCTAAAAGTTGGAGGATTTCAGTTCTGAAAATTATCTTAAAACCCTTGTAATAAAGGTTAGCAAAACCTCTTTTTCCAAGTTGAGAGTAAGAAAAAATTCCTATCCAAAGCCAAGTTTATTTTTTTCGCTCCACCTTAAGTGTGATTAGCACGATGAGTTAGGCTAGAACCCTTCTCTCTTGGTAAGTTTTAATTTCGAGCAATGATCATGTTCTTGTGCTTATCTTTTGTTGCTAGCCTTGTCATATATTCGGTAACGTGACTTTCACAACGGAAGTTACGTACATCGCCGAATTCCATACCCAACCCTATACATCTCTTTTGTACATCGTATTCCTTGAACACAACCTATTTTCAAAGTTTCGTCTCGTCTCTAGCATGATTTATTTAAAATTTCAGATTGTATGCATGCAAGGAAAGAGAGAATTGAAAGCTTTGAAAAGTTGTCAAGAGAGAGAAAAATAAAGAGAAAAAGTATGAGTATGGAAAAGAAAGAAAGAAAGAAAAAAAATTATATGTGAATGAAAGAAGAAAAAGAAAAAGAGAAAGATGAGGTAACAATAAAGATATGAGAGGTATGGATCAAGTGAAAGAAAAGATAAAAATAAAGTGTAAGGAAGGGTGTCACGTTGATTGTGAGATGAAACTTTTACTCTATTTCCAACCATGTGCAATCCGACAACGAGGACGTCATCGGTGCCTTGTAGTCACAATTTTCTTTTGCCTTTGCACATGTCCACCATTCTAAATCTTCTCATCCTTGATATCCCTACATATGGTTAATTCTCATGATCATTGGCTTTGAAAGGTAGACAACCATTAGAGGAAGTTCTTAGTTTGACAATACTTGTGTTGATTGCGCTAGCCCTACCTATAGCTCCACTTTGCATGATATATGAGAGATTAATGGGAGGTGAGAGTTTTATAAAATTTGGTTAGGATAGCCACTTCATATGAGTGACTTGAGAGAGCTTGGAGAAAGGTTTTTGTCTAATACTTGTTGCAGGAATTTTTGTTTTGAAAATCATAAAAACCCTCCGATGGAAGCAAAGAAGTAAGCATGGTTGAGATTGAAAGCTTTGAGTGAAGAGTTTGAGTTGTGGGGTAAAACTTGACGTGGTAAAAATTCTAAACGCCCATGTTTATGTTTGATTATCATTACTTTGTGTTTATTTATTAAAGATGAAGGGATTGACTAACATGTGAAGAAGGATAAGTGGTATATGATTACAACACCTTGGACGAAGTTCTTTTACGAGTACTTGCTCGAGGACGAGCAGCTAAGCGTGGGGGAGATGTTGACGGTGTATTTTGGTGCACCTAGCATGTTCATTACACTTTGGTTTGGATTTTTTTATGGAACTAACCTGCCACTAGGCACACTAATCATATAACAAGTTCATCTTTGTGCATGCATTTGGAAGTGTTGTGTTTATGTAGGAAAACATGGACATAAAGGACGAATTCGCAACAAGTTCAAAGGAGCATTTACGGAGTCTTGTTCGTGTCCATGAGCTTGATGAAATCACTTCCAAAGGTGGCAAGGACCGAAGTGCTACGAGGAACACCCCCGGGGATTGAAGCGTAAAAGATTGAACTTCATGCGAAGAGAACCTCCATCTTGGACACGAAGAATACATCATCAAAATCATGCAAGTGGAGGGGGCAAAGTACATAAGTGCATAAGGACCCACGGAGCAAAAGGGGCGACCGAACCGAGCCGAAGTGGGCCCAGGCCGGTCGGCCCAGGCTGGCCGGCCCAACCCAGTTCTGGCGCCGGTTCGGTCCCGTTTTCCTTGCACTCGAAGGATCTTCAACCCTAAAAGCCCCGAGGTGCCGCCAACACCGTGGGGGGGGAGTCATTCGCACCAGAAGGCCATCCACAAGCTAGAGAGAGAGGAGGAAGATCTCCGGAGGGAGATCAACCACCTCGAAGGAAGCACCCTCTCGTGGAGAAGGAAGACACCGTCGGAAGGGAAACCATGATCAACGGTGCCATGATCAGCACCTTGATGGGGTAATCTTCTCATTCGTCCATGGGTTGTAATCGATCTTGAGATGTAATCGCACTTTGTCGGATTATCTATCTATCATCTTGTGTTGAATTTACTTTCATGCTTAAGTTAGCTACCATGCCGTAAAGGGAGTATAGGCCTCGATGCTTCCTTGGATCCATTCAATACGTCGTGTCCATCAAAGGTCTAGTCATGAATACCTTCGCGTAGTGACAGTACGAGAGGAGGGAAAGGGCGAAACCGTGGTCACAACCCCGATAGATTAGATTGGTTTTCATGTCTTTAAGCGATTGCATGCTCTAGTATCGTAGACCCGTGGGCGAGTGTCTTTTATCTTGATATCTTAATCATTCTCTCTAGTGTAGTTTAGTTGTTTTCTAGTATAATAATAGTTAGGGTTTTAGTAGCTAGTGTGTCGTTATAGATCGAACGCTTGTAATCCCCTTGCTCCGCGGATTGACAAGAACCTTGGGAATCCTGTGGTGAAAAAGGTGTGGGGTCCGTATGCTTGTGGATCGTAGAGGGATACGTCTTTTATCCGTCAACAGGCTAGCCCTGTTGTTTCTGATGAGGTTGATTGTGCTGATTGCTCTATCTTTCTTGCTGATCTTGCTTTGTTTAAGGAGAAGCAGGCCTCCAAGTGTGAGGAACTAGATGTGCTTAGGGTTGAAGTGGCTGAGCTTAAATCTAGACCTACTTTGCTAGGTGCTTGCACTTCTTGCCCTGTTTTGCATGCTAAGATCGATGAGATTCATGCTTACACTGCTTCCCTTGAGGCTAAGCTGAAAGAACCAATTCCTACATCTTGCTCTACCTGTGAAATGCATGGTTTGAAGAATTTGGAACTTGCGCATTATGTTGATCACTTGCAGGATGAGAATGATGAGCTGAGAAAGTTGGTGGGTTGGTTGTCTGGTCATGAGCCTCAGTTGAGGATGATGATCGAGGCATTTAAGAGGCAGGATGGTGAGGGACTTGGGGCAAACAAGGTTGGTGAGGGAAGTGGAGAGAATATACTAGAGCCACCAAAAACCCACCACAAAAATGATTTCCCTCCTAAATCTAACCATCTTAGGAACCGACTAGACACAACCCCAGCTCCACCCGTGTTTCCTACACCAACAAATGATCTCCAAAAGCCTATCAAGTTTGTGAGCACTTCGGGGAAAGTGTTCTTTGAGAAAGAAAGTGAGAAGGCTAGTGAGGAGAAGCCGGTGGAGAAGTTGAGTGGAGAGAAACCAAGTGAGCAGCCACAACCCAAGCCTAAGCCTAAGCTTGTGAGGTTCCATTGTGGCTATTGTGGGAGAGATGGCCATAGGGATGAGTTTTGCTTCAAGAGGAAGCGAGAAGAGAGAATGGCAAAGGAGTGGGCTAACAAGGACAAGTACCACCCTTCCGATGGTGTACTTGAGCCTCGTGTGCAAATGCCCAAGGCTAAGGCGAGTGTGAGGACAGTTCGGGCTTGGGGAGAGCGGAAGGCTGTTGGAGGTGCTGCTGCCCAGGCTACACCGGTCACACCGGTGTGGGGCACCGGTCGGAGCGGGTGCGGGCTCGGACGAGCGGCGGTTTGGATTTCGTGCTCGTACAGGTGCGAGGGTTGTTTACGGAGGTCGTGGTTCGGTGGTTGGGGGTGGAGAGTTTGCAGGAGGTCAGGTTGCTAGGAATTCTCCCCCTCGAGTTCACTACGGGGATGGGAGGAGTCGTAGCTTTGAGAAGGAGAGGAGGGATGGTCCACGGGCTTTCTTTCGTGGTTTTGGTTCTCCTCCAGGCAGAGAGGGTTGGTTCCCTCATGGTGGTTACCGCGGTGGTGTTCGTGGAGGTAGCTTTGGTAGGAAAGATGGTTTGGTTTGTGTTAACCCCACTTTCGAGCAAATGGCTCGGCACTGGTTTTGCTCTTTTGGTACTAACCCTAGTGCTGAGTCGTTTGTTCGCTCACGTGCTTGTTTTTGAATTTCAGGTGGGAGACTTGAAGGACATTTGGTTGATTGACTCCGGTTGCTCGAGGCATATGACCGGAGACAGGGGTGGTTCTCAAGTCTCGTCCCTGTGGTGACAAGGAGGTACATCACTTTTGGGGGCAATAGGCGTGGGCGTGTGCTTTCAGAAGGTGAGATTAAGGTGAGTGACAAGATCACTCTCAGGTGTGTTGCTCTTGTTCAATCACTGGGGTACAATTTGCTTTATGTGTCCCAACTGTTGGATGAGGGTTTTGAGGTGTTGTTTCGGCCAGGTGGTTCTCGGATTTTGGACTCTCGAGGGGACCTTGTCTGTATGGTCGTTCCCGAGAGTCAGGTGTTTCGTGCTGATTTTTCTTAGTCTTCGGGTGTGGAGCGTTGTTTCTTGGCTGGTTCTTCGAGTGAGTTGTAGAAGTGGCATAGGAAGTTGGGTCACTTGAGCTTTGACCTTTTGTCTCGCTTGAGTAAACTCAATTTGGTCCGAGGATTGCCACGGTTGAGGCTTGAGGAAGAGTTGGTTTGTGCTTCGTGTAGGCATGCCAAGATGGTAGCCTCTTATCACCCGCCTCTCACCGATGTGATGACTGAGCGTCCATGCGAGCTGCTCCATATGGACCTTGTTGGCCCAGCTCGTGTGCGATCTGCGGGTGGGAAGTGGTATGTCCTTGTTGTGGTGGACGACTATTCTCGGTATGCGTGGGTGTTCTTTCTCGAGGATAAGGGGGAGACGTTTGGTTTTGTTCGAGATCTAGTCTTGAGGTTGAGGAACGAGAGGCACAGAGATGCCATACGAGCAATCTGCAGTGACAATGGCTCAGAATTCAGAAACTCTCGTTTTGAAACCTTTTGCCATGACTTGGGTCTTGAACACCAGTTTTTGAGTCCGTATACCCTCCCCAGAATGGTGTTGTGGAAACGAAGAACAGAACCTTGTGCGAGATGGCTCGGACGATGCTTGATGAGCATAGGACTCCGAGAAGGTATTGGGCTGAGGCGGTGAATACCGCGTGCTATGTGTCAAACAGGATCTACCTCAGAGTGCATAAGAAGAAAACATGCTACGAGTTGATGCACGGTCGCACACCCAAGGTGAGTCACTTCCATGTTTTTGGTTGCAAATGCTTTATTCTGAAGAAAGGAAAGAAGTTGGATAAGTTTGAGGCTAGGTCTGTCGATGGTATTTTCTTTGGTTATGCATCTCATTCTAGAGCATATCGTGTGCTCAATCTTGAAACTAACCAAATCGTGGAGACTTGCGAGATAACCTTCGACGAGACACAGCCACGTAGTCAGCTTGTCTTTGAGTGTGCAGGTGATGATGAACTTGGCGAGGTTTTCTTTCAGGAGGAGGAGCATGAACTTGGAGATGATGACGATGGCGGTGTGGTGCCCCCGGCTGAACATGTACCCACTACTTCGACTACGGTGGTGGACGGACCCTCTCCTACACCTACGACGACAAATCAAGAACGAGGAGAAGCTGTTGTTGAGGGGGAGGTAGCATCAAGGTGAGAACCTCCCCGACGAGTACAAGTGGATCACCCAGCTTCGAGGATCATTGGCGACATGAATGAACACACTACACGGTCGAGGGTTCGGAACAATTCTCATTTCGCTCATGCTGCATTTGTTGCTACTTTTGAGCCCAAAGACATTGGACACGCACTATCTGATCACAATTGGGTTAATTCGATGCATGAGGAGTTGGAGAACTTTGAGAGGAATCAGGTTTGGGAGTTGGTTGACCCTCCCCCAGGGTGTAAGCCAATTGGTACAAAGTGGGTGTGGAAGAACAAAGAGGGAGAGAAAGGTGAAGTGGTGAGAAACAAGTCGAGGCTTGTTGCTCAGGAGTTCAGTCAGAAGGAGGGGATCGACTACGAGGAGACCTTTGCCCCCGTAGCCCATTTGGAGGCAATAAAGATCCTTCTAGCCTTTTCCGTGGCTAAAGGGTTCAAGTTGCACCAAATGGATGTGAAGAGTGCTTTCCTAAATGGTGTGTTGGAGGAAGAAGTGTATGTGAGGCAACCTCCGGGGTTTGAGAGTGAGAAGTACCCCCACCGAGTGTATAAGTTGAGGAAGGCACTGTATGGGTTGAAGCAGGCGCCTAGAGCTTGGTATGGTAGGTTGAGGGGGTTCTTGTCTGAGAGAGGTTTTGAGATGGGGAAGGTCGATCAGACCATGTTTCTACTGAGGCAGGGCAGAGATATCTTGATTGTGCAGGTGTACGTGGATGATATTGTTTTTGGTGGCTCAGTTAACTCTCTTGTTGCAAGGTTTGCAGAGGATATGAGTAGGGAATTTGAGATGAGCATGATGGGCGAGTTGCAGTTCTTCCTTGGGCTACAAATCAAACAATCAAAGGAAGGAACATTTGTGCACGAAGCTAAGTACACCAAGGACATTGTGCGGAAGTTCAAGATGGAGGATTCCAAGGCTATGACGATGCCGATGAGTACGACTACAGCTCTTGATGCGGACGAGGAAGGTGAACATGTGGACCAGAAGGAGTACCAAAGCATGATCGGGTCACTCCTCTACTTGACGGCGACGAGGCCGGACATCCAGTTCTCGGTATGTCTGTGCGCTCGTTTTCAAGCGTCTCCGAGAACTTCACATCGGCAAGCGGTGAAGCGAATCTTCAGGTACTTGCATCACACTCCCGACTTCGGCCTTTGGTACTCCGCGTCCTCTTCTTTGGCGCTTCATGGTTTTTCAAACGCGGATTTTACCGGGTGTCGGTTGGATAGGAAGTCCACTTCTGGGACTTGCCAGTCTTTGGGTTCTTCTTTGGTGTCTTGGTCTTCCCGCAAACAGTCGAGTGTTGCTCAATCCACTACCGAGGCAGAGTACGTTGCCGATGCTAGTTGTTGCTCTCAGCTCCTTTGGATTTCATACACCATGAGTGACTTTGGTGAGGAGTATACCCATGTCCCACTTCAATGTGATAGCACCAGTGCCATAAGCGTTGCCAAGAACCCAGTGCTCCATTCCAAAACCAAGCACATAGAAGTGAGGTATCATTTTCTGAGAGACAACATAGAGAAAGGAAAGATAGCTTTGATCCATGTACGCACACATGACCAACTAGCCGATATTTTCACCAAACCCCTAGATCAAGCAACTTTCACTCGTTTGCGGGGGGAGCTTGGTGTGTGTTTGATTTCTTGAGTTGGGTGTGTGGGAGCTCCTTTGTAGCATATGTATAGTTTCCTTTGTGCATTTCTTGCATGGCATATGTAACATGATGTATAAGCATCCTTGTATCTTAGATTGCATGCATTTTGTATCATATGCATTGGATAGGAAAAGCTTCTCCTATATACATTGTTCACCATGGAATGCTATTTATGTCCTTGTGAGCTTGTTTGGTATGCTATGGTTAGTTTGGCTTAGCTCTTGATGATCTTGATGAATAATCCATGGTTGATGGCTATGTTTTTGAAAAATGTCACATATATGCTCTCTCATGTGTAAATGCCTTTATATGATCTTGACATGTTTAGTGGCTTGGTTATGCTTAATTTGTGGTTGGATAGCTAGTTTATTGATCATATGGGGCCAAAGGCTCATTTGTTTAGCCCTCTTGCTTCATCTTGTGGAGGGGCATAAGTTCCTTTTTGTCGCAAAGACATTTCATGTACCAATTATGAATCTGAAAATGAAATGTAAAATGCTTGGAAATGTGCTCCCAAGTCATATGTGCTGATTTAATTTGCTTTGGGTGCTAAACCGTTGCATGATGCCTACCAATGAGAAGTCTCATACATAGAAGTAGGCACATGGCTCGGTGGCTTTGACATGACATGAGGTGCTTGTGGGTGTTTGTGATGGTCTTATAATTAGAATGGCTGTCCTAGCATGAAGTTTGTGTGGCTTTACCATTTTGATATGCTTTGATCATGTTTAGGTCTTTGCTCATGAGAGGCAAGTTTTCGCAAAATTGCCGAAATCCATCTTAGCTTCGTCCAATGGTTGTGAAACTTGGTGATCTTGTAGTTGATGTCGTTACGAAGCTATAGAGTATCTAACTTGCTTATTTGGACATGTGTAGCATCCTTTGTTGAATTTTGTCTATTTGAGAAGCTCTAGTTTGAAAGTTTTGCATTTTTGGCTTGATTCATGCATTGCCAACAAGGGGGAGAAGTTTGAGCTTGAAATGGCTTGCTGGATGCATTTAGAAGGTTTTCAGGTGGTTTTGAGCCATTTCTGGGCTCTGGTGTGCACCGGTCTGACCGGTCGAGGTCACCGGTCTGACCGGTCAGAGTGCTGGTCCTGTGCACATGTTGGGCACCGGTCTGACCGGTGGTGGTGACCGGTCTGACAGGTGTAAGCTGAAGTTGTTGCAGCTGCCCTGTTTTCAAGTGGTTTGCATGCATTTGTCCAGGGGGAGTTGCATTGGTTCAGGGGGAGCTTGCATGTGTGCAGGGGGAGCTCTTTGTGGTTGTTCGAGCTTTGGTTTGGTGGTTTGTGCTCTTTGCTTGAGCTTTGTGTTGTCTTGGATGTGTCGAGCCGTTGCCCTTGCCTAAGGGGTCCGAGACTTGTCTTCTTCAAGTGATCTTGCTCTTTGCCTTTGTTTGGCTTTCGATCGCTTGTTGGAGTTTCTTCTTGTTTGTTTCTTTTTTTTTCTTTTCTCTCTTGTTACTTTGTGTGGGTGTTGTCAATGCACTCATCAAGGGGGAGATTGAGGACCATGTGTGGTTCGAGGACCGGTGGATGGTCGCTTCCTTGTGTGATGAGTGATTGACAACATTGTGTGGACTGATTCTTGGTGTTGGTGCAGGTGAAGAACAAGCGCGAAAGGTCGTCGCCGGTGAGGCCTCCAGGTGTGGAGAAGACAAGTAGGCTTCGTTCGAGGGACCCGGTGGCCAGCGGGGTCAAGTGCGGGCCGCATGGTGGCATGAACAGCAAGATGAAGTCATGGACGGTTTCTTGGTTGAGCCTCAAAACCAAGGTCGAGTCGGGACTACGTGGGAGCCGAGTCATGAGTGGAGATTGGCGGAGGCTACACCAGTTCGCCGGGTTTTCGGTGGTTCACCAGAAAACCACTGGGTTCCTTGGTTGATCCACAAAGCCAAGACAGAAGAACCGAAGACGGTGCTACAGCAGTGCCAGACCGGTCTGACCGGTGGGTACCGATCTGACCGGTGAGGAGCACCGGTTTGATCGGTGTGCGACGACGCAGTCCGGAATCTTCGAAGCAGAGGAGACGCGTCGGGATCGCAAGGCTTGCGTCGAGGCTAAGCAGGTTGCGGTCGTCGGGCATCCGTCCGATGGAGAAAGCTTGAAGATTTCCAAAACCGCCCTTGAGGGGCTTGTATCCCTAGTTGTTAGGAAAGGGTATTTTAGACTTTCGGTTGCCTCTATATAATCCATGAGGTGAGAGGATGGCAGCCAAGCTCTTGGAACCCTAGTTCATTTGCTTTCCTATTTTCCCATCCTATTTTCTTAGGTTTTCCACAGGACTAGCTTGAGAGCTTCATGGTGAGATCTTGTTGAGAGGGTTGGATGATTGGGCGGCAAGCTAGACCTTGTATGAACCTTTGTGGCATGTATAGATGATTCGGCGTGGTTCCTCAAGGTTTGGATGTGTTGTTCCCGGTTGTTCTTGGTGGTGATATTCAGAGCCCTCTCTTGTTGATTCTCTTGGGGTGTTTTCGGGACCTTGCTCTTGTGGATTTGATGGGGGAAATTTGTGGGAACCCTTCGTGGTTCTTTGGGCTGTGATTCCTCTCCCAAATCCGTGAGTAAAGGGGCTCGATTTTGGGGTTTTCCGTGTTCTAGGGTTAGAGATGCTTTTGGCGGGATTTCTTCGATTCCTCTTGTTTGGACAAGTTTTGGTGGGATTAAACTTGGCTATGGACTCCTCATGAGGTGTTCTTATTGTCCCCAAAGTCTTGTTCAAGCCTGTGGAGCGATTCGGGAGATCAAGGCTTGGATTTGGAGGAGTTGATCCGTGGGTGCTGTTCATCCCGAGTCGCCTGTGCTACACCGTCGGATCGGTGCTCTTGACCGGTCCGAGCAAAGGCAACCCTTGGTGGGTTTTTGCTCGGGTGAACGTCTAGGTGAGTTTGTTTGTTGTCCCGTGTTGGGGCTATTTCGAGTTTGGGTCGGTTTGGAGGTCGGTAGGCCCCGTTTGGTGATTTGGGGGCTTTCAGGCTTAGGGACCGGTCCGACCGTGTGTCTCACCCGGCCGGGACCGATGTGAAGCCTTTCTGTGGAAGTCGTCAACTCTCACCGACGGGGACCGCCGGGACGGTGGTGCTCACCGGTCCGACCGGCCGGTGTTGGTCAGTGGACTCGAGGTTTGGCGTTCCACTGCGTTCTCGGGTAGGAAGGTTGTGTGTGTCGGTTCCTAGGTCCAGTGGCACTCCTGTGGCTACGTGGGCTTGGCCAACTTGGGTAGTGAGTCGGAGACGTGTGTTGGAAGCCGTGTTCATCTTGTTGGAGTTTCCATCTCCTTCGAGAAGAATTTTTATCGGCTCCCATTCACTCCCCCCCTCTCTGGTTCGCGGTATCGGTCCTTCAATCCCATACAATTAATCAAACATAAAATTCATCAACTTCCATCATTAGGGATCTCATGGCTAGTGGAGTAATAGTCTCAGATAACGGTGAGAGGCCGACAATCGATTGATTCAAAACCTTGCAAGATAGACCTAAACACACGGTGGGATGCCCCCGCGAGGACAACCACCAAACGGTTCCCAAAAATCCTCGAGGCGGGATAAAAGGCCACAGTCTTTGGTGCAGGATATCCAGCATACCCCGCGAGGCACCCGGTCTCACCATGCACCACCGGTAGCTAGTCGTGGGATGCATCCCAACAGTAGTGACAATTAAATACGTAGCCGTCTCATTAAGGTACTAGGCTTACCGGTCCCATTCCCGACAAGTGCTTAGTACGTTCAAACACTTAACCCACAGTAGCCATTGGACCTACACAGAATGAGCGAGTAGTCACCGTCAGGAAGATCTACACGGAATGCAATGCAGGGTTCAGGTGATGTGATAGATGATTTATCTTATCCCACTCTTGTTGGTCATATTCGCCTTAACAAATAATTAATTAGTAATTTCTTTTCATGAAGGTTATTATTGATACGTTTTTTATTCTTTTAATTAAACACCTTAACTAATGCTTCCTTTTATAATTTGTCATTTCATGTGAAGGTTTAATACTTTACCTTTTACTAGTTTAGGTGTGTACAAAGATAATTATTTACAATTTAATTCTTCCACAGCAAGGGTGTATTCTTAGCTCTTAATTAAGTTTGATAACACTTCACAAAAAGGGAAAAAGAATTAAAAAGGCATTTTCCTAATTTAATCAAAACATTAATCCATAAAAGGCCTTCAAAGTGTTTATTTAACAATAAATCACAAAAAAATCAGTGGAGGGTTTCTTAAGCATCACTACATCTATACTGAACCACTTAACACTCATGCAAGGCTTGGAAAGCTAGAAAATTAATTACTTTGAAAATAACAAAAGCTAGCTAGAAATTCAAGTTAAATGCATTCAAAAATAAATAAGGATCCAAATGCTCCTAACTTCCTCACACATGTTCTCTGGTCCTAAAACCAGCAAGTACAACCAGAACTACTATTGATCTTGCTTTATTAAACTACAAAGGAAAATATGCTTATTTTAGGAATAAATACTACTGATTAATGAAAAATTATGATTAATTCACCAGAGGTGTAACTTGGCACAACAAGACAGCACGCATAAGTTGGGCACAAAAACATAATTATTTTTAGCTACAAAAAGCATCTAGACAGATTGTGCATAATTGAAAAATAATTCATATAAAAAAGATTTACATCATAAATTTGTGCAATTTTTGGCACATAAGCTAGTCATAACATCACACACAACATATCCAAAAATTGGATAAAGAGGACCTATGGATTGTAAGATATTGCAGATCTTGATTTTTCACATTCCTATTTTTCATGCTAAAAATATCAAGAACCAGACTAGGTGAGTATAACAAAAGTTGTAGTACTCTTCACCAGGAATCTAGGAAAATTGGGTTTGCATTTTCTTATTTTCCTACGATTTTCTAGAGAATTTACAAGATTCAGCAAATTGGAAATACTATTGAAGTTTCACTTTGCACCGGGACCCCTAGTAGTTTTTCCTTCTTTACAATTATGCCCTTAGATTACACAAAACACCCTAAAAAGAGTTGGGGGCTTGCAATTCGGCCCTTGGCCATGGGAGGCGGCGGCGCCGGCCAAATCCCTGCGAGCCAGCCGCGCTCCCGCCGGGAAGCGGCGGGGGCACGTCCGTGGGCTCACCTAGGGCTCGGGGGTGACCGGTGTTGGGGGCGGAGAACACGCCGGCGTGGGCGCGCGGCGAGGACGACGGCGGTGGCCGCGGTGGCTCGGCTCCGGCGACAACGCGGGCTCGGCCTGGACAACAAGTGGCACGCGAGAACTTTATAGGGTCTAAAGAAAGGATATGGGCGGTTGCTTGACCGTGGAAGGCAGTAAGGGGCACTGCTCGACGGCGGCGGCGAGGATGGCGCGGCGGCGTGGCAATGCCGGCGGAGGAGGGGGAAATGTGGGGTATTTATAGGCGCGGCTCGGCTCCGGGGTGACGGCAGCGGACGTCGAAGATGCCGCCGTGGTACCCGGCCTCGGCCGGCGCGCGTACGACGAGGGCGCGCCGTCGGACCGGCGGTCCGTGGCGCGCGCCCGGCCGTGCGGCGTGGACATGACGACGCGTGGCCGGGAGGACTCCAAGGAGCCTCGGGCGTGGGCGCGTGGGGAAGGCGCGGCTGGGACGGCGGGCGGCCTTGGGCGGGGGTGCGGCGCGGACGCCGAGGTCCGCCGGCGCGCGCGCGCGCGCGGCGTTGCGGCGCGGCGGCGCCCTGGCCAAACTGTTTTGCCGGTCACCAGTTTGAAATTAATTTTCTCCAAAATCTTGTATGCAAGTGCACCAAACGTTGAATACGAAAGTTGTAGATCTAGCTATCCTCTACCACTTTCAAAAAGACTATATAGTGTTTTTGTCAATAGATTTTTCAGGAAGGGCTTGCCAACCTTGAATGCCACTCAATTTCCTTGAACAGGAGGTACTGACCTTTGAGCAAGTTTTTCACCTTTTTCCACTCAAAATTTGAAATGTCAATCTACATGAAAGTTGTGTCCCTCAACAAGCTGGACAACTTTCATAAAGGTAGATTTTTAAGTGTTTAGGTGAATTTTGGAGAACGTGGCAAAAGTTCCGGAAGACACCTAGGGTCACTAGGGTTTGAGTGGGGGTTTGACCAACTTTGACCATGTGTGGACCATACATGTGTGTCTACTTGCTCAATGGTGTCATTAGGGTTGGTTGGTGAGTTTTCGAGGTGAGGACCCAGGTTGACCGTGATTTGACCATTGTCAGTAGGATTGACTGACGATTAGGGTTAATTGAAAACCTGGGGCGTCACACTACTTCATCACCCAGCCTCTCCGGACTTGCTTTGCCATTCTCCTGGCATCTCTTCTGGCAGCGGCTTGGGACATGCGGCTCAACTCCATACACCGCTACTGGGTCGACTACCTACTGCCTCCTCGCCCGTCCACCTCTACTACCCCGCGGGCACGATCGCTGCTGGACCGGTTCTGGCGCAAGTGTCTCCTGATGCTACTACTAACCCTCGCATCCACAGGTCTACTATGGATAGCACTCTTATCCCTCATGACACAAACTTTCAGGCCGGTCCTAATGTTCAGAATCAAGATCATGGCCGCGGTGAAGGTCTCCCTCCTGTTCGCCACCCTGATCATGTACAAGCTTCGTCCACAACTGATCAAGCTACGACGCCGGCTTCAAGGGCGTCGCGGGCACCATGATGCATCTGCATGGAACTGCCGAGGTTCAGGCGGGAACCTTAGCAGTTCGACCATGCTACATCTAACCCGCCTAATCCAGTCTACCAAACCCAGGTAATGTTCCTCTCAGAAACTCGTAATTCTACTATTTCAGTTTCCTCTCTTTAAAATCATTTTAATCTTAATGATGCTTTTATCATTCCTTCTCAAGGCCAATCAGGTGGCCTATGGCTTATGTGGAATGACGAGATAGGGCTCACTATCTTTGATCACAGTCAGAACTACATCTTAGCCATCTGTACAAATAATAACAACAACCTCTGCTATGGGATAGTCTGCATGTATGGTGATCCTCGCCATCGTTCTATGTCTGTAATATGGACCAGTGTTAAGAACTTTATCTCTCTTAATAGTACTCTACCTATGCTTTGTGTGGGAGTTCTAAATGAAATTATGCATCCTTCGAAAAAACTAGGACCTGCTACTGTTAATTTCAATCGTATGAATGCTTTCTGTTCGCTTGTTAAGCAATGTGGTTTATTTGATCTTGGTTATGATGGTCCTGTTTACACTTGATTCAACAAAAGATTTACTTCAGCACCTACTTATGAACGTTTGGATCGCTGTCTAGCTAATGCAGAATGGTGTCGTGCTTTCCCTACGTCCACGGTCCTCCACCTTCCTATGATGTAGAACGATCACACCCCCATCCTCGCTCCTCCCTACCTCTCAACGTCAAAACCTCAAAAACTCGTTTGCTTTGAGAACTCGGTGGCTCCTAGAAGAAGATTTCCGAGGAAACAACACAACAAAGTGGCGACTTTCTACTCAACGATCTATATCTCACAAACTTCGTTTTCTTGTTGCGGATCTAAAGAAGTGGAGAGCAAAAAAACCCAAAACCGAGAGACCATTTGCAATCTATCGAAGATCAAATCCTCGACCAAAGAAAATCTCCATTCCTCTAATCAAAGACTACACTCTTCAACATACTCTTCACATGCAACACTAGCACCTCCTACTCGCGAGAAGAAACTTACCACATACATTTCCCATCTAATTAACCCCGATGGTTCTCCCTCCACCACCCCCACACAGATCTCCTCCACCTTACTCAACTACTTTCAATCCATTTTCACCTCCTCCTCCCCACACCAATCTGACCCCCACCTCCACCTACCTTCCCACATTCCCATTCACATACCCATCCTCACTCTTCTCAACCCCACTTTACTGAATTACCTAATCCAGACAGCACCTCCTTCACTTATTCCATACCAGACCTCAACGAGATTCACTCCATCATAAAGAAAATGAGAAGCAATGCTGCACCTGGCCCAGATGGTTTAAATGCCGCTTTCTACAAAGCCTCATGGAACTGGGCGAAACAAGATCTCTTTCATCTAGTATCAGATTTCTACACTACAGCTACCCTCCCCTCTGATCTCAACCAAACATTCCTCACCCTAATTTCAAAAAACCAAACCCTTCTTCCCTCCAAGACTTCAGACCTATTAGCCTCTGCAATGTAATTTATAAAATCATTGTCAAATCTCTTACTGATAGAATTCAACCTCATCTTCCTAATTACATTTCTCAGGCTCAATCAGCTTTTGTAGCTGGCAGACACATCTCTTCTAATGTTATTCTCACCCAGGATGTTTTTCATTCTTTCACTCTTAAAACCTAGACCTCTCAGGCTTTCCTCCACAAAATTGATCTAGCTAAAGCTTTTGACAGACTAGAATGGCACGTCATATCTGATGCTTTAACCAAATTAGGTTTCAATCAACATTTCATTCACCTCATTTCCACTTGCATATCTTCTTCATCCCTGTCAATCCTAGTCAATGATCAACCAACATCTTACTTCTTTCCTCAGCGAGGTCTGAGACAGGGCTGTCCCTTATCTCCCTACCTCTTTGTTATAGCTATTAATGAACTTTCTTTGAGATTGCAGGAGGCTTTATCCAATAACAACCTAAGGGGAGTCACACTGGGTGAAGGAGCCCCCCTATACATTCACTCCTTTTTGCAGATGACTTAATTTTATGTGGAACAACAACTCTACAGGAGGCTCAAGCAATTAAAACTATTCTGTATGACTTCTGTCATCAATCAGGTCAGACCCCAAACCTCCAAAAATCCTCCATCTTTTTAGTCACAACGTCACCAACCAGGTTAAAAATCAAATTCGCTCTATTTTTCCTGTTTTAAACCTTGTTCCAAATACTATGACATCCTATGATTTTCTCTCATAAAGACAGGAATAGGGCCTACAATTTTATTTACTCCAAATTTCATGCTAAATTTGGCACTGTTAAAGCTAATAAACTCAACCATGCTGGTAGACTTTAGTATATCAAATCTGTTCTTTCTTCCATTCCTATCTACTACATGTCAACCTTTCTTTTTCTAAATCTTTTATTTCTAAGATTAATGCCATAATTAAGAATTTCTATCCAAGATGAAAATCCTACCAATCCTATTGCTTTTCGTTCTAGATGATATCTGTAAACCCATAAACCAAGGTGGCTTGGGCATTAGAGACATGGAGCTCATCAATAGAAGTTTAATTATTCAAACTACTTGGAATGTTATTACAAACAAAAACCCTATTCTGTCCAATGTTATTAAAGCAAAATATTACCCACGCTCCTCCTTTTGGACTTGTACAACCACTGGTCCTCGGTCTGTTTTTTGGTCTTCTGTTTTGCAGGTAAGGCAACACTTAAATGAAAATTCAACCATGCAAATCCATGCAGGCAATTCTTCTATATGGTCTTGACCTTGGATTCCCACCTGGAATTCGATACATGATAATATCCTGTCGCCTGTCACCAATAACCCCTTACCTTCCTTTGTTTCTAATTTGTGGATGCAGGATTCTCATAATTGGGATCATCATATTATAAACACTACTTTTACACCCCCATCTGTCCAAACTATCAATTCTATTCAGGTTGTGCCTTCCACTGAGCCAGACATTCTTAGATGGACTCCTGCCACTAATGGTAAATGCACCTCCAAAGCTACATACAACCATCTCCAGCAGCAACAGAAACATTCTCTCCCCTCTACAGGTTCCAGAGCCATTTCTCCTCATACCCATACCATACTGAACAAAATCTGGAAAGCCAAAATAATTCCCCCTCTCCTCAAAACCTTTGCCTGGCGCCTTTTTCGTCAATCCATACCAACTACTGAGCGTGCTGCTCGCTTCTCTTCTAATATTGACAAACACTAAACTGTCTGCAATCAGCCAGAAAATGATACCCATCTTTTCTTCCTTTGCCATTTACCCCAACAGATTTGGGCTGCCGCGAACACCACTCCTTTCCTTCATCTTATTGACCCTTCAGCCGATGGGATGCAACAGATCCTACCACACCTCTTCCCCATCACCACTAACGACCAGACCTTTACACTAATCCTTCTTACTCTGTGGTACATTTGGAAAGCGAGAAATGACCATCGTTTTCGAACAAAAACTTGGACTTCTTTGCAGGTTCAACATGCTGTGTCAGCACATTTCCACTCAAATCAAATGGCTTGGGGAGAACCTGCACATCCCTCCATGGAGAACAGGTTCTCGATACCCTCTCCTTCTACCATGCAGGGCTTCAGATGCTACACAGATGCTTCTACTACTCCCGATCTTTTACCTAATGAAATCAGACCGGCAGGGATTGGGATTTTCATCACTAATACTCAATTACAACCCCCTTTGTCTATAACTATTAAGGCTGCTTTGAATGCCTCTCCTTCGGTATTTGTAGCTGAGGCAGCAGCTCTTGCTTTGGGGGCTACTTTGCTTCATATTATGCATTTGAACCCGGTTAATTTTTTCACAGATAACCAGCTTCTGTCTCATTATATCAATAGCACAGGGCATCTTGACATTCTAGATTGGAGAGCTGTAGCGTACACACACACCATCTCTTCCTCTTTGACAGGTGCATCCAAGGTGTTCAACATTTCAAGAAACCACAATCACATGGGTGATTCTTTAGCCAAAGAAGGATTATAATTAATTCAGTCCAATTCTATGCAATTGGTATCTACTTGTACTAAACTTTCTGAGGACCATGTGTGGTTCGAGGACCGGTAGATGTTCGCTTCCTGGCATGATGAGTGATTGACAATGTTGTGTGGACTGATTCTTGGCTAAATATTGCAGGTGCAGGTTGCGGCTTGACTCGTGTTGGTGCAGGTGAAGAACAAGCCTGAAAGGTCGTTGCTGGTGAGGACTCCAGGTGTTGAGAAGACAAGTAGGCTTGGTTCGAGGGACCCGATGGCTAACGGGGTCAAATACGGGCCGCATGGTGGCAAGAACGACAAGATGAAGTCGAGGACGGTTTCTTGGTTGAGCCACAAAACCAAGGTCGAGCCGGGACTTTGTGGGAGCCAAGTCATGAGTGGTGATTAGCGGAGGCTACATCAAGTTCGCGGGGTTTGCGGTGGTTCACCAGAAAACCATTGGGTTACTCGGTTGAGCCGCAAAGCCGAGGCCGAAGACCAGGCGTGGCTGTCTGGCCAAAATCGGCCTGACCAGTTTGGAGAACCGATCTGACCGGCTTGGGGTCATAGGGTTCAGGAAGCTTCGAGGCGGAGGACACGTGTTGGGATCGCAAGGCTTGCGTCGAGGCTACGCGAAGTGCGGTCGCCGGGCACCCGTCCGATGGTGTTACGAAGACAAATTCCCAAAGTGCCCTTGTGGGCGTGTATCCTAGTTTAGGCCTTAGAGGCATTTTATACTTTAGGCTTGCCTCCATATAACCCAAGAGGTGAGAGGATGGTAGCCAACTCTTGGAACCCTAGCTCATTTGGTTTTCCTATTTTTCCTTCCTATTTTCCTTAGGATTTCTAGGACCATCTTGAGAGCTTCATGGTGAGATCTTATGAGAGGTAAGGATGATCGGGCGGAAGCTAGACCTTATATGAACCCTTCATGGTATGTATAGATGATTCGGCGTGGTTCCTCAAGGCTTGTTAGTGTTCCTCCCGTTTTTCCTTTTTGGTGATTTTCGGAGCCTTTTCTTGGAATTTCCGCGGGGAAGATTTGAGGGTGTTTCTTTGAGGGATTCTTGTTGGATGTCACTTATGAGGACCTTGTGCCTCTTTGATGGTGATCTTGATCCAACAAACCCTCCGAAACGGCTTCGATTTGGGTGTTTTCGGTGGTTTCCTTGGGAAGGTGTTCTTGAGGGTTGACTTTCGATTCTTCTTGATTTAGTGGGTTTTGGGGACCGACCTTCTAGCCAAGGGTAGCCCACGAGGTACCCCAACTATCCCCAAAGTCTCACTTTGATCCGTGGAACGAATCGGGATATCGATTGGTTGAAGGTTTGAGTTTTTCCCGCGGGTTGAGTTCTTCCCGACTGTCCAGGCCAAAACCGGTCTGACCGATTTTCCAAACTGGTCTAACCGGTTTAGCCCTGTGGGCTGTCAAGAAGGGTTTTTGAGAAAGGGAGTCTCTGCTGCGCTATGGCTTCTTTTGTTCAGATGTGGAAAGGCTCTTGAGGTGTTTTGGGTCTCTGGGAGTTTTTGGGGAGTTTCTGGACAAAGTCGGTCTGACCGGTTTGCCAAACCGGTCTGACTGGTTTCCCCTGCCTGTGTGAGGCTAAGTCCAACGAAGCCGATCGACCGATTTCGTAAACCGCCCGACCGGTTTGAGCCGCCGACGTGCCGTGTCGTGTGTGTTTCCGCCGCGTGTGTCTTGTGGATGTTGGTTGTGTCTTGCTCCTAGGTCTAGTAGCACTTCAGTGGTTGCGTGGACTTGGCAAGAGAAGCTTGCGGAGGTGCATGAGTGAAATCCGGTTCATAGGCCAAATTCTTGAATAGAATTTTTTATCGGCTCCCATTCACTCCCCCCTCTCTAGTTCACCGTATCGGTCCTTCAATTGGTATCGAGCCGCCACGTGTCTTGATTGACTCTAACCGCCCTAAGATCCAAGGATGGCGTACCGGGGAATGGGGCGGGTCCTCCACACTTCGATGGAAAGAACTACCGCATGTGGAGTAAGCGGATGGCGGCGTTCCTCCGCGAAAGAGTCGAATCCTTTGGGACGTCACGGTGGACACGAGCTATGTCCAGGCCGATGAACTTCCTCACTCCGGGATCGAGGGACATGTTTGATGCCAACAACAAGGCGGTCATCTACTACTTGTTTCGTGCTTTGTGTCGGCTCGAATTCGATCGGGTGCACACGAGAGCTTGGCTTGTAGAATACGGTCGGTGTTGAGAGAAGCTCATGTTGGGAATGCCTAGGTTCAATCTCGGATGTATGCGACTAACCGGAGAGAGTACGAGAACTTCACTCATCTCCTCGTTGAGTCCATCGATGCCTTGTTTCAGAGGTTCACGGTTGTGGTGAACAACATGAGGGCCAATGTGTACGTGCTCCCGTACGATGATCATGATAGAGCTGTCAAGCTCTTACACTCTTTGGATCGTACGGTTTGGGGCGGAAAGTTTGAGGCCATTGTGGAGTCGGAGAAGTATGACACTCTGACGGTGAACGAACTGTTCTCGAAGCTCAAGTCGGCTGAGGTGGATAGGGGCATGACGCCAAGATCGAGGGCTTGACTGACTCTCATAGTCTCGCCCTCGTCAGTGGTTCGAAAGGAAAGGCTAACACTAACCCATCCACCATGATGTTCTCTTTGTCCTCTTTGATGTCTATGCCAGATGAGGAGTTCGACGTGCTTGGAGAGGACAAGCTGGCGTTGCGACGAGGGAGGTTCGAGAGGCCGCACGAGAACCGGGTGAACATGAGGAGGAACACGAGGACATGCTTTCGGTGCGGCAAGCGGGACACTTCGTCGCCGACTGCCAGGAGAAGGTCGAGAACAAGGATGGTTACAAGCACAAGTCAAGGACGGATGGCAAATACCGGTTGAGGCGTGACCACAAGAGCAAGCACAAGAACAAGCACAAGGACGAGCGACAATCAAGGAAGAAGGAGAGCCGAGGCAAGGCCCGAGCGATGGTGGGAGCGAGCGACGTCGACTCCGCTTCCGTGTACTCCACCTCGAGCTCAAGTAGCAGTGAAGATGAAGGTGATCGTCGCAAGGGTAGGAAGTCATCCAAGAACTTGAGCGGCCGAGGCCGTCGCTAGAGACGGCTTCTGCACCATGGCGGCGAGCTCGGCCGAGAAGAAGAGCACACCGAGCGACTTGGACTCTGACTCCGACGACGAGGTGCATGATGAACCCCCCTTCTTGCGTAAGGAGAATGAACGGCTTGGCTTGTTGCTTGATAATCGTGATGACATGCTTAGAGAGGCTAAGAAAATGAGGAAAGAGCTTAGGGCCTCGCTTGAGGATGCTAGGACTAGAGTTCCCGAGCTAGAAACACAAAATTTGGATGCTAAGCTTGAAATTGACTCTCCGAAAGCTTCACCGTTGTTTCGATGAAGTTGAATGTCTTTGATTGTCCTATTTTCCTTGCCGATCTTGCCATGTTTAAGGAAAAGCATGCCTCCAAGTGTGAGGAACTAGATCCGCTAGGGTTGAAGTGGCCGAGCTTAAGTTTAGACCTGCTTTGCTAGGTGCTTGCACTTCTTGCCCCGTTTTGCATGGAAAAATTGATGAGATGCATGCTTACTCGTTTCTCTAGAGGCTAAGTTGAAAGAACCAATTCCTACATCTTGTTCTACCCGTGAAATGCATGCTTCGAAGAATGCGGAACTTGCACACTATGTTGATCGTTTGCAGGATGAGAATGATGAGTTGAGAAAGTTGATGGGTTGGTTGTCTGGTCATGAGCCTCAGATGAGGATAATGATCGAGACATACAAGAGGAAGGATGGTGAGGGACTTGGGGCAAACAAGGTTGGTGAGGGAAGTAGAGAGAATATCCCAGAGCCACCAAAAACCCACCACAAAAATGATTTCCCTCCTAAACCTAACCATCTCAGGAACCGACTAGACACCACCCCAACTCCACTCATGTTTCCTCCACAAACAAATGATTTCCAAAAGCCTATCAAGTTTGTGAGCACTTCCGGGAAAGTGTTCGTTGGGAAAGAATGTGAGAAGGCAAGTGAGGAGAAGTCAGGTGAGAAGCCGAGTGGAGAAAAACCAAGTGATCAGCCCCAAACCAAGCCTAAACCTAAGCCGATGAGGTTTCATTGTTGCTATTGTGGGAGAGATGGCCACAAGGATGAGTTTTGCTTCAAAAGGAAGCGAGAGGAGAGAATGGCAAAGGAGTGGGCTAACAAGGACAAGTACCACCCCTCCAGTGGTGTACTTGAGCCTCGTGTGCAGATGCCCAGAGCTAAGGAGAGTGTGAGAATAGTTCCGGCTTGGGGAGAGCAAAAGGCTGCAGGAGGTGCTGTTGGAGGTGTGAAATCGGTCAGACCGATTTGGAGTCTGCAGGGGGGCAAGTTTGGTTTCGTGCTCGTGAGGAGTCTCGGTTTGTCTCAGGTGGTTGTGGTTCTGGTGGTTGGTCTGGAGAGTCTGGAAGTGGTTAGTTTGCTAGGCGTTCTCCCCCTCATGCTCAATACGGGGATGGGAGGAGTCACAGCTTTGAGATGGAGAGGAGGGACGATCCACAGTTTTCCTTTCGTGGTTTTGGTCCTCCAGGTAGAGAGGGTTGGTTTCCTCAGAGTGGTTACCGGGGTGGTGTTCGTGGAGGTAGCTTTGATAGGAGAGATGCTTTGGAGTGTGCTAACCCCACTTTCGAGCAAATGGCTCGGCACTGGTTTTACTCTTTTGGTACTAACCCTAGTGCTGAGTCATTTGTTCGCTCACGTGCTCGTTTTTGAATTTCAGGTGGGAGACTTGAAGAACATTTGGTTGATTGATTCCGATTGCTCAAGGCATATGACCGCAGACAAGGGGTGGTTCTCAAGTCTCGTCCCGGTGGTGACAAAGAGGTACATCACCTTTGGGGACAATGGGCGTGGGTGTGTGCTTTCAGAAGGTGAGATTAAGGTGAGTGACAAGATCACTCTCAGGCGTGTTGCTCTTGTTCATTCGCTTGGATACAATTTGCTTTCTGTGTCCCAGCTGTTGCAAGAGGGTTTTGAGGTGTTATTTCGGCCTGGTGGTTCTCAGACTTTGGACTCTTGAGGGGACCTTGTCTGTATGGTCGTTCCCGAGGGTCAGGTGTTTCGAGCTGATTTTTCTCAGTCTTCTGGTGTTGAGCGTTGTTTCTTGGCTGGTTCTTCGAGTGAGTTGTGGAAGTGGCATAGAAAGTTGGGTCACTTGAGCTTTGACCTTTTGTCTCGCTTGAGTAGACTCAATTTGGTCTGAGGATTGCCACGGTTGAGGCTTGAGAAAGAGTTGGTTTGTGCACCATGTAGGCATGCCAAGATGGTAGCCTCTTCTCACCCAGCTTGTGTCCATGCGAACTGCTCCATGTGGACCTTGTTGGCCCAGCTCGTGTGCGATCTGCGGGTGGGAAGTGGTATGTCCTTGTTGTGGTGGACAACTACTCTCGGTATGCGTGGGTGTTCTTTCTTGAGGATAAGGGGGAGACGTTTGGTTTTGTTCGAGATCTTGTCTTGAGGTTGAGGAACGAGAGGCACGGAGATGCCATACGAGCAATCCGTAGTGACAATGGCTCAGAATTTAGAAACACTCGTTTTGAAACCTTTTGCCATGACTTGGGTCTTGACATGACATGAGATGCTTGTGGGTGTTTGTGATGGTCTTATGATTAGAATGGTTGTCCTAGCATGAAGTTTGTGTGGCTTTGCAATTTTGACATGTTTTGCTCATGTTTAGGACTTTGCTCATGAGAGGGTAACTTTTCGCAAAATTGCTCAATTCTATCTTAGCTTCGTCCAATGGTTGTGAAACTTGGTAATCATGAATTTGATGTCATTACGAAGTTGTGGAGTATCTAACTTGCTCATTTGGACATGTGTAGCATCTTGTGATGAATTTTGTATACTTGAAAAGCTCTAGGTTGCATATTGTCAAATTTAAGCCTTGATTCATGCATTGGCAACAAGGGGGAGAAAGAAAGGTGGAGAAAAGTTGCATTGCATCCCTGGAAACTATCCGAAGAGTCAAGGGGGAGCTTGTGCATTTCTTTTGCATTTTTTGGCTTTTGTGGGGTGTGGTCTGCTGTACGAAATCGGCCTTGACCGGTTTGGTGGAACCGGTCGACCAGCTTTTGGGAACCGGCCGACCGGTTTGTGCCTAGAGTTGGCGGTTGTTCGGGGAGTTTGCATATGTGCGGGGGGAGATCTTGTATGCTTTGGTGGTTTGTGCTCTTTGATTGAGCATGGTTTTGTCTTGGATGTGTCGAGCCGGTGCCCTTGCCTAAGGGGTCCGAGACTTGTCTTCTTCAAGTGATCTTGCTCTTTGCCTTTCTCGGCTTTCGATCGCTTGTTGGAGTTTCTTTTTATTCGTTTCTTTTCTTTTTCCTTTTCTCTTTGGTTACCAAATGTGTGTGTTGTCAATGCACTCATCAAGGGGGAGATTGAGGACCATGTGTGGTTTGAGGATCGGTGGATGGTCGCTTCTGGTGTGATGAGTGATTGACTCGTGTTGGTGCGGTGGAAGAACAAGCGTGAAAGGTCATTACCGGTGAGGCCTTCTGTGTGTGGAGAAGACAAGTAGGCTTGGTTCGAGGGACTCCGGTGGCCGGCGGGGGTCAAGTACGGATCGCATGGTGGCAAGAACGGCAAGATGAAGTCGAGGACGGTTTCTTGGTTGAGCCACAAAACCAAGGTCGAACCCGGACTTCGTGGGAGCCAAGTCATGAGTGGTGATTGGCAGGCTACATCAAGTTCGCGGGGTTTGTGGTGGTTCACCGAAAACCATCTGGTTACTCGGGACCGAGCCACAAAGCCGAGGCCGAAGACCGGCGTGGTCGTCGCCAAAACCGGCCTGACCGGTTTGGGGTCGCAGGGCGTCGGAAGCTTCGAGGCGGAGGACACGCATTGGGATCGCAAGGCTTGCGTCGAGGCTACGCGAAGTGCGGTCGCCGGGCATCCGTCCGATGGTGTTACGAAGACAAATTCCCAAAGTGCCCTTGGTGGGCGTCTATCCTAGTTTAGGCCTTAGGGGCATTTTAGACTTTAGGCTTGCCTCCATATAACCCAAGAGGTGAGAGGATGGCAGCCAACTCTTGGAACCGTAGCTCATTTGGTTTTCCTATTTTTCCTTCCTATTTTCCTTTGGATTTCTAGGACTAGCTTGAGAGCTTCATGGTGAGATCTTGTGAGAGCGAAGGATGATCGGGCGGAAGCTAGACCTTGTATGAACCCTTCATGATATGTATAGATGATTCAGTGTGGTTCCTCAAGGCTTGTTTGTGTTCCTCCCGTTTTTCCTTTTTGGTGATTTTCGGAGCATTTTCTTGGAATTTCCGTGGGGAAGATTTGAGGGCGTTTCTTTGAGGATTCTTGTTGGATGTCACGTATGAGGACCTTGTGCCTCTTTTCTTGGTGATCTTGATCCAGCAAACCCTCCGAAACAGCTTCAATTTGGGTGTTTTCGGTGGTTTCCTTGAGAAGGTGTTCCCGAGGGTTGACTTTCGATTCCTCTTGATTGAGTGGGTTTTGGGGGGACAGAGCTTCTAGCCAAGGGTAGCCCACGAGGTACCCCAACTATCCCCAAAGTCTCACTTTGATCCGTGTGGAACGAATCGGAGATCGATTGGTTGAAGGTTTGAGTTTTTCCCGCGGGTTGAGTTCTTCCCGATCGTCCAGACAAAACCGGCCTAACCGATTTTCCAAACCGGTCTCGACCGGGTTTAGCCCCTCGTGGGCCGTCGAGAAGGGTTTTTGAGCAAGGGAGTCTCTCGTTGCGCTATGGCTTCTTTTGTTCAGATGTGGAAAGGCTCTTGAGGTGTTTTGGGTCTTAGGGGAGTTTTTTGGGGAGTTTCGGACAAAGTCGGTCCGATCGGTTTCCCCCCGCCCGTGTGAGGCTAAGTCCAACGAAGCGGTCCGACCGGCTTCGAAACCTACCGACCGATGGGCTGGGCCGACGGACCGTGTCGTGTGTGTTTCGCCGCGTGTGTCTTGTGGTTGTTGGTTGTGTCTTGCTCCTTGGTCCAAAGAGCACTTTAGTGGTTGCGTGGACTTGGCAAGAGAAGCTTGCGAGGTGCACGAGTGAAATCGGGTTCATAGGCCGAATTCTTGAATAGAATTTTTATCGGCTCCCATTCACTCCCCCCCTCTCTGGTTCGCCGTATCGGTCCTTCACCTTCTCATGCTCATGGTTGCCCATTGTTAAGGGCACTCTAGCTGGTAACCATTAACTCTGTAATGGTGTTAACAGCATCTTGCTGTTAGGTTTAATGAATTGCTCGTTGTCAAAAAAAAACTCGATTAGCCGGGCCGCACACTCGCCTCGCTTTTCCTCGGCTCCCGCCGCTCACATGTGGGCCTCACGCGGGTACACGTGGTGGGTAAAACATGATTGGGTGAGAAAAATTTCGTTTTAGCGAAAACGCTCTTCAAATTGCGATTTTTGGTACTTCATATTTTTTTTTACCATATCAATTTCCAAAAACATATGACTAGTGGGTCCGGCATGAGGGTAAGGCGGGTCCGATTTGGGTGAGAAAAATTTTCAATTGGTTTCGCTCCCTATAGTATAGATACGTATAGATGATATGACTTCACGTATCATGTACTTCGCTTTACGCAATTCATACGAATTTTTGGAATGAATTTTGGAATTTATCTTTATACAGTAGCATTTTAAAATTTAAAATAAAATGTATTTTAAAAAACAAAAACTCACATATACTTACTAACCTCACCCTTTAATATATACGCATATAACACAACCTCTGATGGAGTGTTAGGAACTCCAAAGACTGAACCAGTAGATTTTGAGATTGACAAAGTCAGTTACTCATTCCCACCATCAACCATCACATCGTCTATGTCTAAAGATAATAGAGTTAATTAGTATAATAAATGTAGGAGAATGTAAACATCCTCACAGAGACGAGAACATAAAACCGGGTAGATATAGGAACCTAATGAACGAAGTTACCCCACCTACCATATACAACTGGCTACTATCTGGTAGGTTCGCGTACGTCCCCCCCGGTTGCAAGCACAAACCAAATGACGTGACATAATATAAGAAGTAGCAGCAAATTTCAGTAGCTAGCAAACCCCAATATAATGTTAGTTAACACAAAGTCGAGACTAATGGTTAGGTGGAGGCAACAACACATATTCTTACGATATGAAGGTATCAGCAGCTAATGTTGGTCATACACTAAATAAATTACTTTTGTCTTCCTCCTTCCAATTCTACGTCGTCGCGGTGTTTACAAATCAGTGTAGTTGTCCTCCCACACATGACCCACCAACCAATCCAACACCACCCTGTTAACACCTAAAATTGGCAAGATTATGCAGGCCGGTCTAACTGTGGGTCTCACTCGGTCAGACCGTCTTGGTCAAAGTCCTCAAAGGCAAATTGGACTTCACCATTGGATGGGACTCGTCGAGTAGATCAAGATTCATATATAGAACGTGCTAAATCGGAGTTCGGATGAGGGAGATATGACTTCCGGAAGGGTCTGCACGTAGGGCACGCGGTTAGACCGCGTCCCTAGGCCGGTTAGACACCACCCTACACTGTAAATACGAGTTGGGAGTTGTATTTTGACACGTCTTTTTAAGGTTTCGGCTCCTAATGGGGCAAGACCTCCTCTCCCTACTCAATATAAAGGGTCCCTGGCCAAGGGATAGTCCACAATCGATATCTATAATTGCACTTTTAGCTTTTTACCTTTCTTTCCTTTACTTTTCCAACCTCATGTTGTGTTCCTCTACTACCTCCCGCGGCCTTGCCGGGGAGGACGTCCTGGCTCGTCTGTAGCCTGGGGCAATCCCAAAGAGTGCGCCTGCCCGACGGGGTCCCTCCGGGCGGGCGTTCGTTGGTTTCTCGCCGGTGATGCGGGACCCCCGTCTGCCGCCCCTCCAACGCGGCCGGCCACCCTACGGGAGAGGTGCGACAAGGAGCTCCTCCGCGTTCTTGCGAAAGCATCATGGATGGCCTCCCGATAATTGTCTTCGCTTCCGTTTAATTAATTTCATGCTTGCCGAAAACTACGAACTATCTCATCATGGCAAAAACTATGGTTTGTAATAAATAAACCCCTCGGGGTACGAGGTGGATATCAATGTTGTTGTATCTGGACTCGCCTTCGAGTGGACTCGCCTTCGAGTGAGTTTTAATGCATATATTCGATCCTTGTTGCTTTTCAAGTGATTTACAGGACGTTAACCGGCAACTACCGACGGGATGATACTTTATTATTGCTTAATGACCAAAGTGGATCGGTCTTAGGCGATAGTACGGTATTTTTCGGGGCGGGTTATGCAAACGGGAAAGCAAGAAGGAGATGGGTGAGCAGAAGCGCAAGTTTCGGTCACATGGACGATCTCGCCGGCAACACCCGTCCTCGTTACGAGTTCTCGGCGAGCCTGACTCCATATCGTCTGGTGGTCCAAGGGTGGGAGGTACCCACAGAACATGCGGTTGCGGCGCTCGTTTCGGCCACGCGCTTCAATCCTCGGACACCCGGAAGCTCCCTACCCCTCGGGCGGAGTCGTCCTAACAATAACTGCAGGGCGCACAATCGAAATACCAACCATTGTTCGACCTGGTGGATGCTTCAAGTTGTGGAGAAAATTTGGGGCATTATGCTAACAATTGTCCCAAGAGGGTGATGCAAACCACGCGAGAGGCAGTGGAAACGAGTTAGGCGGTCATCTTCGCGAGCTCGTACTCCCTGAGACACCTAGCAAGAGAGGCCGGCGAGTCATGTGCGTGGCCAAGTTAATCATGTATCAGTGGAGCAAGCTCGGGAATGACGCGGCGTGGTATTGGGTACGTTTTTCGTCAACTCTGTACCTGCTACCGTATTATTTGATTCGGGAGCATCACATTCATTTATAGCGATCAATTTGTGGCAAAATATAACTTATCTATGAGCTCAATGAAAGAACCTTTGATAGTTAGCACTCCTGGTGGAGAAATGGCTTGGTCATATATGCCCACAAGTAAAGATTAATATCATGGGGGTAGACTTTCTTGCTAATCTTGTTAGTTCTAAAATCATGGGGAATAGATGTCATTCTTGGGATGGATTGGTTACAAAAGCATGATGGAGTTATTCGGGAGAGTGTCGGAAGAGAGGTCGGTGCGATTAACCGGGTCTCAAGGAGAGAGTGAATATGTGAGTACACCCTCATCCGGCAAAGGAGTTGTGAACTACGTAGAGGCAAGGCCTTGGAAGATATAAGGGTAGTGAATGAATTCTTTGATGTGTTTCTAAAGGATTTACCGAATTGCTGCCACTGACGAAGTGACATTGAATTTAGCATTGAACTTATACAGTACTTTGCTCCCATATCTAAAAGACCTTATAGAATGGATGTTAAAGATTAGTGAATTAAAGAAACAAATTGAAGAACTACTTAGTAAAGGGTTTATCCGTCCTAGTTCATCACCATGGGAGCCCCCACACTCTTCGTTGATAAAAAGGATGGATCTAGGAGGTTGTGTATAGACTATCGATCACTTAATGAGGTTACCATCAAGAACAAATACCCTTTACCTCGGATCAGAGTTTATTTGATCAGATGAGAGGAGCTAAGGCATTCTCTAAGATAGACCTTAGATCAGGTTATCACCAGTTAAAAATCCGAGTGGAGGATATACCAAAGACAACATTCACATCTAGATACGGGTTGTATGAGTTCACTGTGATGTCCTTTGGCACGACCAATGCCGTATACTTTATGTATTTGATGAACAAGGTATTCATGGAGTATCTGGATAAGTTTGTTGTGGTATTCATTGATGACATATTATTGGTATTCTCCGGAGTGAGGAAGAACATGAAGAACATACGAGGCTTGTGTTGCCGAAGCTTCGAGAACATCATTTGTATGCCAAGTTCGGCAAGTGTGCTTTACGGTTGAAGGAGGTCTCTTTTCCCGGACACATCATCACAGATCGAGGAATTGCAGTCGATCCAAGCAAGGTTCGGGATGTATTGAGCTAGTGCACTAAGAATGTACGGAGATCAGAAGCTTCCTTGGACTTGCAGGATACTATCGGAGGTTCATTGAAGGATTTTCTAAGATAGTGAAGCCACTTACCACTCTGCTCGAGAAAGGAAAAGAATTCAAGTGGGATGAGAAGTGTCAGGCTAGTTTTGAAGAGTTGAAGAAGAGGTTGACCACATCACCTGTGTTGATCATGCCAGACATACATAAAGGATTCGATGTGTATTGTGATGCCTCTCGGCAAGGATTGGGTTGTGTGTTGATGCAAGAAGGAAAGGTAGTAGCTTATGCTTCAAGACAGTTGAGGAAACATGAGTAGAACTACCCTACTCATGATCTTGAGTTAGCCGCGGTTGTTCACGCATTGAAGATTTGGAGACATTACATGATTGGAAACAAGTGTAAGATCTTCAACGACCACAAGAGTCGAAGTATATCTTTACTCGAAGGATTTGAATTTGAGGCAAAGAAGGTAGTTTGAGTTAATCAAAGATTATGATTTGGATATTCGGTACCATCCCGGAAAGGCAAATGTTGTGGCGGATGCTTTGAGTCGGAAGGGACAGACTAGCATGCGCCCGATTGGACACACTGCTACCTCGGGATCTATGTTGGGAGATGGCACGGCTCAACTTGGGAATAGTTGCTTCAAGTGAGACCTTGACATTAGAAATTGAGTCGACGCTTGAGCGAGGATATCGAGGAAAGGACAGGAATTATTTGATGACAAGATTGCGAGTACGGGAAGTTGATTAAGTTGGGCAAAGTTAGAATTCGAGAAGATGAGCAAGGAGCAGTGTGGTTTAAGAACGAGAATGTTTGTGTACCTGAGATCAAGGCGTTGAGAGAAGCTATCTTGAAGGAAGCACATGATTCCGCTTACTTTATACACCCTGGGAGTACTAAGATGTATCGGGACTTGAAGCGGAGATCTTTTGGTGGTATGGGATGAAGAAAAATGTAGCGGCTCATAGCTTTGTGTGATGTGTGTCAAAGAGTGAAGAAATTTGAGTATCAAAGGCCGAACGGGATTGCTTCAACCTCAAAGGTACACGAGTGGAAATGGGAAGAAATCGGTATGGATTTCATAGTGGGTTTACCTCGTACTCGTGATGGGTATGACTCTATTTGGGTTATTGTGGATAGATTAACCAAGGTGGCATGCTTATCCCGGTGAAGACGACCTATACGGGAGTGAAGCTAGGCGAGTTGTATAATTCAAGGATAGTGTGTTTGCACGGGGTACCGAAGAAGATAGTGTTAGATTGAGGCACACAGAGTTTACTTCACGGTTTTGGCGGAAAGTTTGCATGAATCGATGGATACAAAGTTAAACTTCGAGTTCGGCATACCATCCTCGGACGGATGGGCGGACGGAGAGAACAAATCAGATTCTTGAGGATGTGCGAGAGCTTGTGCGTTGAAGAACAGTGGTTGTTGGGATAAGAGTTTGCCTTATGCGAGTTTGCTTATAACAACAACTATCGGTCAACATTAAAATGGCACCTTTTGAGGCTCTGTATGGAAGGAAGTGTAGAACACACCGTTGTTTTGGAACGGTGGTGAGGGACAGCTCTTTGGACCGAACGGCATACGAGAAGCGGAAAGCAAGTTGAAATCATAAGGGAGAATCTTAAAGCGGCACGATCCGTCGGAGAAGAGTTGTCTTGATCCTCGGAGAAGAGAGGTGATTTTGGAAGTCGGTGATTATGCCGCACCTCGGAGTGTCACCTATTCGGGGATTACGAAGGTTTAATGTCGAGGAGGAAGTTATCACATCGGAGTTATGGGACCTTTTCAAGATTTTGGAACGGAAAGGAGAAGTAGCATACCGAGTTGGAGTTGCCGGCCACGGTTGTCGGGGAGTCATGATGTGTTCCATGTATCTTGGTGAAGAAATGTACAAGTGAGGTTAAGATAGAGCAAGTCGGTTAGAGAGGATATTCGAATGGAGAATGACACGACATACAAAGAATACCATTTGTTAAGATCTTGGATATATCGAAAGAGTTACCGGGAGTGAATCCATAAGAATGTGTAAGTACGGTGGAGTCATCATGCGAGGAAGAGGCAACTTGGGAAAGAGAGGATGAAGTTAAGGAAGACTTTTCCTCAAATTTGTTCTCTAAGTCTTACCGAATCTCGGGACGAGATTCTCTTTAAGGAGTAGGATTTGTGGCTACCTAAAATTCCATCACTAAAATCACTTAGCAACTTAAATTAGTCTTAAGGATTTAAAGAATTTAAATTGCCATTTAAATTGAGCTCTAAAATATTAAACATAATTTAATAAACTTATAGACAACAAGTGATTATGCATCATCAGTTGGCTTGCATTGCTTGTGTGGTTTCTAAAAAGTTTATAAATTTTTGAGAAAAGGTTTGAAGGAGTTTTGATTTGAATTTCAAAAGAAAAGTGGTTTGAAAAAGAAGTTTAAAAAAAATTACTACTAACCCTCGCATCCACAAAGGTCTACTATGGATAGCACTCTTATCCCTCATGACACAAACTTTCGGGCGGTCCTAATGTTCGTAATCAAGATCATGGCCGCGGTGAAGGTCTCCCTCCCGTTCGCCACCACGATCATGTACAAGCTTCGTCCACTGGCCCGATCAAGCTACGACGCGGCTTCAAGGGCGTCGCGGGCACCATGATGCATCTGCATGGAACTGCCGAGGTTCAGGCGGGAACCTTAGCAGTTCGACCATGCTACATCTAACCCGCCTAATCCAGTCTACCAAACCCAGGTAATGTTCCTCTCAGAAACTCGTAATTCTACTATTTCAGTTTCCTCTCTTTAAAATCATTTTTAATCTTAATGATGCTTTTATCATTCCTTCTCAAGGCCAATCAGGTGGCCTATGGCTTATGTGGAATGACGAGATAGGGCTCACTATCTTTGATCACGTCGGAACTACATCTTAGCCATCCGTACAAATAATAACAACAACCTCTCGCTATGGGATAGTACGCATGTATGGTGATCCTCGCCATCGTTCTATGTCTGTAATATGGACCAGTGTTAAGAACTTTATCTCTCTTAATAGTACTCTACCTATGCTTTGTGTGGGAGTTCTAAATGAAATTATGCATCCTTCGAAAAAACTAGGACCTGCTACTGTTAATTTCAATCGTATGAATGCTTTCTGTTCGCTTGTTAAGCAATGTGGTTTATTTGATCTTGGTTATGATGGTCCTGTTTACACTTGATTCAACAAAAGATTTACTTCAGCACCTACTTATGAACGTTTGGATCGCTGTCTAGCTAATGCAGAATGGTGTCGTGCTTTCCCTACGTCCACGGTCCTCCACCTTCCTATGATGTAGAACGATCACACCCCCATCCTGCTCCTCCCTACCTCTCAACGTCAAAACCTCAAAAACTCGTTTGCTTTGAGAACTGGTGGCTCCTAGAAGAAGATTTCCAGGAAACAGCACAACAAAGCTGGCGACTTTCTACTCAACGATCTATATCTCACAAACTTCGTTTTCTTGTTGCAGATCTAAAGAAGTGGAGAGCAAAAAAACCCAAAACCAGAGACCATTTGCAATCTATCGAAGATCAAATCCTCAGCCAGCAAAATCTCCATTCCTCTAATCAAAGACTACACTCTTCAACATACTCTTCACATGCAACACTAGCACCTCCTACTCAGAGAAGAAACTTACCACATACATTTCCCATCTAATTAACCCTGATGGTTCTCCCTCCACCACCCCCACACAGATCTCCTCCACCTTACTCAACTACTTTCAATCCATTTTCACCTCCTCCTCCCCACACCAATCTGACCCCCACCTCCACCTACCTTCCCACATTCCCATTCACATACCCATCCTCACTCTTCTCAACCCCACTTTCTTGAATTACCTAATCCCGACAAAGCACCTCCTTCACTTATTCCATACCCCGAGACCTCAACGAGATTCACTCCATCATAAAGAAAATGAGAAGCAATGCTTTGGCCCGGATGGTTTAAATGCCGCTTTCTACAAAGCCTCATGGGCTGGGCGAAACAAGATCTCTTTCATCTAGTATCGATTTCTACACTACGGCTACCCTCCTCCGATCTCAACCAAACATTCCTCACCCTAATTTCAAAAAACCAAACCCTTCTTCCCTCCAAGACTTCAGACCTATTAGCCTCTGCAATGTAATTTATAAAATCATTGTCAAATCTCTTACTGATAGAATTCAACCTCATCTTCCTAATTACATTTCTCAGGCTCAATCAGCTTTTGTAGCTGGCAGACACATCTCTTCTAATGTTATTCTCACCCAGGATGTTTTTCATTCTTTCACTCTTAAAACCTAGACCTCTCAGGCTTTCCTCCACAAAATTGATCTAGCTAAAGCTTTTGACAGACTAGAATGGCACGTCATATCTGATGCTTTAACCAAATTAGGTTTCAATCAACATTTCATTCACCTCATTTCCACTTGCATATCTTCTTCATCCCTGTCAATCCTAGTCAATGATCAACCAACATCTTACTTCTTTCCTCGGCGAGGTCCGAGACAGTACGTCCCTTATCTCCCTACCTCTTTGTTATAGCTATTAATGAACTTTCTTTGAGATTGCGGGAGGCTTTATCCAATAACAACCTAAGGGGAGTCACCTTGGGTGAAGGAGCCCCCCTATACATTCACTCCTTTTTGCGATGACTTAATTTTATGTGGAACAACAACTCTACGGGAGGCTCAAGCAATTAAAACTATTACGTATGACTTCTCGTCATCAATCGAGTCGACCCCAAACCTCCAAAAATCCTCCATCTTTTTAGTCACAACGTCACCAACCAGGTTAAAAATCAAATTCGCTCTATTTTTCCTGTTTTAAACCTTGTTCCAAATACTATGACATCCTATGATTTTCTCTCATAAAGACAGGAATAGGGCCTACAATTTTATTTACTCCAAATTTCATGCTAAATTTGGCACTGTTAAAGCTAATAAACTCAACCATGCTGGTAGACTTTAGTATATCAAATCTGTTCTTTCTTCCATTCCTATCTACTACATGTCAACCTTTCTTTTTCTAAATCTTTTATTTCTAAGATTAATGCCATAATTAAGAATTTCTATCCAAGATGAAAATCCTACCAATCCTATTGCTTTTCGTTCTAGATGATATCTGTAAACCCATAAACCAAGGTGGCTTGGGCATTAGAGACATGGAGCTCATCAATAGAAGTTTAATTATTCAAACTACTTGGAATGTTATTACAAACAAAAACCCTATTCTGTCCAATGTTATTAAAGCAAAATATTACCCACGCTCCTCCTTTTGGACTTGTACAACCACCTGGTCCTCGGTACGTTTTTTGGTCTTCTGTTTTGCGGAGTAAGGCAACACTTAAATGAAAATTCAACCATGCAAATCCATGCGAGCAATTCTTCTATATGGTCTTGACCTTGGATTCCCACACGGAATTCGATACATGATAATATCCTGTCGCTTGTCACCAATAACCCCTTACCTTCCTTTGTTTCTAATTTGTGGATGCGGGATTCTCATAATTGGGATCATCATATTATAAACACTACTTTTACACCCCCATCTGTCCAAACTATCAATTCTATTCGAGTTGTGCCTTCCATCGAGCCGGACATTCTTAGATGGACTCCCGCCACTAATGGTAAATGCACCTCCAAAGCTACATACAACCATCTCCAAAGAACAACGAAACATTCTCTCCCCTCTACGAGTTCCAGAGCCATTTCTCCTCATACCCATACCATATCGAACAAAATCTGGAAAGCCAAAATAATTCCCCCTCTCCTCAAAACCTTTGCCTGGCGCCTTTTTCGTCAATCCATACCAACTACTGAGCGTGCTGCTCGCTTCTCTTCTAATATTGACAAACACTAAACTGTCTGCAATCAGCCAGAAAATGATACCCATCTTTTCTTCCTTTGCCATTTACCCCAACAGATTTGGGCTGCCGCGAACACCACTCCTTTCCTTCATCTTATTGACCCTTCAGCCGATGGGATGCAACAGATCCTACCACACCTCTTCCCCATCACCACTAACGACCAGACCTTTACACTAATCCTTCTTACTCTGTGGTACATTTGGAAAGCGAGAAATGACCATCGTTTTCGAACAAAAACTTGGACTTCTTTGCAGGTTCAACATGCTGTGTCAGCACATTTCCACTCAAATCAAATGGCTTGGGGAGAACCTGCACATCCCTCCATGGAGAACAGGTTCTCGATACCCTCTCCTTCTACCATGCAGGGCTTCAGATGCTACACAGATGCTTCTACTACTCCCGATCTTTTACCTAATGAAATCAGACCGGCAGGGATTGGGATTTTCATCACTAATACTCAATTACAACCCCCTTTGTCTATAACTATTAAGGCTGCTTTGAATGCCTCTCCTTCGGTATTTGTAGCTGAGGCAGCGCCTCTTGCTTTGGGGGCTACTTTGCTTCATATTATGCATTTGAACCCGGTTAATTTTTTTCACGGATAACTAAATCTTCTTGTCTCATTATATCAATAGCACGGGGCATCTTGACATTCTAGATTGGAGAGCTGTAGCGTACACACACACCATCTCTTCCTCTTTGACAGGTGCATCCAAGGTGTTCAACATTTCAAGAAACCACAATCACATGGGTGATTCTTTAGCCAAAGAAGGATTATAATTAATTCAGTCCAATTCTATGCAATTGGTATCTACTTGTACTAAACTTTCTGAGGACCATGTGTGGTTCGAGGACCGGTAGATGTTCGCTTCCTGGCATGATGAGTGATTGACAATGTTGTGTGGACTGATTCTTGGCTAAATATTGCAGGTGCAGGTTGCGGCTTGACTCGTGTTGGTGCAGGTGAAGAACAAGCCTGAAAGGTCGTTGCTGGTGAGGACTCCGAGGTGTTGAGAAGACAAGTAGGCTTGGTTCGAGGGACCCGATGGCTAACGGGGTCAAATACGGGCCGCATGGTGGCAAGAACGACAAGATGAAGTCGAGGACGGTTTCTTGGTTGAGCCACAAAACCAAGGTCGAGCCGGGACTTTGTGGGAGCCAAGTCATGAGTGGTGATTAGCGGAGGCTACATCAAGTTCGCGGGGTTTGCGGTGGTTCACCAGAAAACCATTGGGTTACTCGGTTGAGCCGCAAAGCCGAGGCCGAAGACCAGGCGTGGTAGGTGCGGCCAAAATCGGCCGACCGGTTGGAGAACCGATCCGACCGGCTTGGGGTCATAGGGTTCGGGGAAGCTTCGAGGCGGAGGACACGTGTTGGGATCGCAAGGCTTGCGTCGAGGCTACGCGAAGTGCGGTCGCCGGGCACCCGTCCGATGGTGTTACGAAGACAAATTCCCAAAGTGCCCTTGTGGGCGTGTATCCTAGTTTAGGCCTTAGAGGCATTTTATACTTTAGGCTTGCCTCCATATAACCCAAGAGGTGAGAGGATGGTAGCCAACTCTTGGAACCCTAGCTCATTTGGTTTTCCTATTTTTCCTTCCTATTTTCCTTAGGATTTCTAGGACCATCTTGAGAGCTTCATGGTGAGATCTTATGAGAGGTAAGGATGATCGGGCGGAAGCTAGACCTTATATGAACCCTTCATGGTATGTATAGATGATTCGGCGTGGTTCCTCAAGGCTTGTTAGTGTTCCTCCCGTTTTTCCTTTTTGGTGATTTTCGGAGCCTTTTCTTGGAATTTCCGCGGGGAAGATTTGAGGGTGTTTCTTTGAGGGATTCTTGTTGGATGTCACTTATGAGGACCTTGTGCCTCTTTGATGGTGATCTTGATCCAACAAACCCTCCGAAACGGCTTCGATTTGGGTGTTTTCGGTGGTTTCCTTGGGAAGGTGTTCTTGAGGGTTGACTTTCGATTCTTCTTGATTTAGTGGGTTTTGGGGACCGACCTTCTAGCCAAGGGTAGCCCACGAGGTACCCCAACTATCCCCAAAGTCTCACTTTGATCCGTGGAACGAATCGGGATATCGATTGGTTGAAGGTTTGAGTTTTTCCCGCGGGTTGAGTTCTTCCCGACTGTCCAGGCCAAAACCGGTCTGACCGATTTTCCAAACTGGTCTAACCGGTTTAGCCCTGTGGGCTGTCAAGAAGGGTTTTTGAGAAAGGGAGTCTCTGCTGCGCTATGGCTTCTTTTGTTCAGATGTGGAAAGGCTCTTGAGGTGTTTTGGGTCTCTGGGAGTTTTTGGGGAGTTTCTGGACAAAGTCGGTCTGACCGGTTTGCCAAACCGGTCTGACTGGTTTCCCCTGCCTGTGTGAGGCTAAGTCCAACAGAAGCAGTCTGACCGATTTCAGAAACCGGCCTGACCGGTTTGAGCTGCCAGCAGCCGTGTCGTGTGTGTTTCCGCTGCGTGTGTCTTGTGGATGTTGGTTGTGTCTTGCTCCTAGGTCTAGTAGCACTTCAGTGGTTGCGTGGACTTGGCAAGAGAAGCTTGCGGAGGTGCATGAGTGAAATCCGGTTCATAGGCCAAATTCTTGAATAGAATTTTTTATCGGCTCCCATTCACTCCCCCCTCTCTAGTTCACCGTATCGGTCCTTCAATTGGTATCAGAGCCAGTTACGTGTCTTGATTGACTCTAACCAGTCTAAGATCCAAGGATGGCGTACCAGGAATGGGGCGGGTCCTCCACACTTCGATGGAAAGAACTACCAGATGTGGAGTAAGCGGATGGCGGCGTTCCTCCGCAGAAAGAGTCAGATCCTTTGGGACGTCACGGTGGACACAGGCTATGTCCAGCCGATGAACTTCCTCACTCCAGGATCGAGGGACATGTTTGATGCCAACAACAAGGCAGTCTACTACTTGTTTCGTGCTTTGTGTCAGCCTGAATTCGATCGGGTGCACACAGAGAGCTTGGCTTGTAGAATCTGGTCGGTGTTGAGAGAAGCTCATGTTGGGAATGCCTAGGTTCAATCTCGGATGTATGCGACTAACCGGAGAGAGTACGAGAACTTCACTCATCTCCTCGTTGAGTCCATCGATGCCTTGTTTCAGAGGTTCACGGTTGTGGTGAACAACATGAGGGCCAATGTGTACGTGCTCCCGTACGATGATCATGATAGAGCTGTCAAGCTCTTACACTCTTTGGATCGTACGGTTTGGGGCGGAAAGTTTGAGGCCATTGTGGAGTCGGAGAAGTATGACACTCTGACGGTGAACGAACTGTTCTCGAAGCTCAAGTCGGCTGAGGTGGATAGGGGCATGACGCCAAGATCGAGGGCTTGACTGACTCTCATAGTCTCGCCCTCGTCAGTGGTTCGAAAGGAAAGGCTAACACTAACCCATCCACCATGATGTTCTCTTTGTCCTCTTTGATGTCTATGCCAGATGAGGAGTTCGACGTGCTTGGAGAGGACAAGCTGGCGTTGCTGACGAGGAGGTTCGAGAGGCTGCACGAGAACCGGGTGAACATGAGGAGGAACACGAGGACATGCTTTCAGTGCGGCAAGCCGGGACACTTCGTCGCCGACTGCCAGGAGAAGGTCGAGAACAAGGATGGTTACAAGCACAAGTCAAGGACGGATGGCAAATACCGGTTGAGGCGTGACCACAAGAGCAAGCACAAGAACAAGCACAAGGACGAGCGACAATCAAGGAAGAAGGAGAGCCGAGGCAAGGCCCGAGCGATGGTGGGAGCGAGCGACGTCGACTCCAGTTCTGTGTACTCCACCTCGAGCTCAAGTAGCAGTGAAGATGAAGGTGATCGTCGCAAGGGTAGGAAGTCATCCAAGAACTTGAGCGGGCTGAGCTGCTTCGCTAGAGACGGCTTCTGCACCATGGCGGCGAGCTCGGCAAGCAAGAAGAGCACACCGAGCGACTTGGACTCTGACTCCGACGACGAGGTGCATGATGAACCCCCCTTCTTGCGTAAGGAGAATGAACGGCTTGGCTTGTTGCTTGATAATCGTGATGACATGCTTAGAGAGGCTAAGAAAATGAGGAAAGAGCTTAGGGCCTCGCTTGAGGATGCTAGGACTAGAGTTACTGAGCTAGAAACACAAAATTTGGATGCTAAGCTTGAAATTGACTCTCTGAAAGCTTCACCTGTTGTTTCTGATGAAGTTGAATGTGCTGATTGTCCTATTTTCCTTGCTGATCTTGCCATGTTTAAGGAAAAGCATGCCTCCAAGTGTGAGGAACTAGATCTGCTTAGGGTTGAAGTGGCTGAGCTTAAGTTTAGACCTGCTTTGCTAGGTGCTTGCACTTCTTGCCCTGTTTTGCATGGAAAAATTGATGAGATGCATGCTTACACTGTTTCTCTAGAGGCTAAGTTGAAAGAACCAATTCCTACATCTTGTTCTACCTGTGAAATGCATGCTTCGAAGAATCTGGAACTTGCACACTATGTTGATCGTTTGCAGGATGAGAATGATGAGTTGAGAAAGTTGATGGGTTGGTTGTCTGGTCATGAGCCTCAGATGAGGATAATGATCGAGACATACAAGAGGAAGGATGGTGAGGGACTTGGGGCAAACAAGGTTGGTGAGGGAAGTAGAGAGAATATCCCACAGCCACCAAAAACCCACCACAAAAATGATTTCCCTCCTAAACCTAACCATCTCGGGAACCGACTAGACACCACCCCAACTCCACTCATGTTTCCTCCACAAACAAATGATTTCCAAAAGCCTATCAAGTTTGTGAGCACTTCCGGGAAAGTGTTCGTTGGGAAAGAATGTGAGAAGGCAAGTGAGGAGAAGTCAGGTGAGAAGCCGAGTGGAGAAAAACCAAGTGATCAGCCCCAAACCAAGCCTAAACCTAAGCCGATGAGGTTTCATTGTTGCTATTGTGGGAGAGATGGCCACAAGGATGAGTTTTGCTTCAAAAGGAAGCGAGAGGAGAGAATGGCAAAGGAGTGGGCTAACAAGGACAAGTACCACCCCTCCAGTGGTGTACTTGAGCCTCGTGTGCAGATGCCCAGAGCTAAGGAGAGTGTGAGAATAGTTCCGGCTTGGGGAGAGCAAAAGGCTGCAGGAGGTGCTGTTGGAGGTGTGAAATCGGTCAGACCGATTTGGAGTCTGCAGGGGGGCAAGTTTGGTTTCGTGCTCGTGAGGAGTCTCGGTTTGTCTCGGGTGGTTGTGGTTACGGTGGTTGGTCCGGGAGAGTCCGGAAGTGGTTAGTTTGCTAGGCGTTCTCCCCCCTCATGCTCAATACGGGGATGGGAGGAGTCACGGCTTTGAGATGGAGAGGAGGGACGATCCACGGTTTTCCTTTCGTGGTTTTGGTCCTCCGGGTAGAGAGGGTTGGTTTCCTCGAGTGGTTACGGGGTGGTGTTCGTGGAGGTAGCTTTGATAGGAGAGATGCTTTGGAGTGTGCTAACCCCCACTTTCGAGCAAATGGCTCGGCCTTTCGGTTTTACTCTTTTGGTACTAACCCTAGTGCCGAGTCATTTGTTCGCTCACGTGCTCGTTTTTGAATTTCGGGTGGGAGACTTGAAGAACATTTGGTTGATTGATTCCGATTGCTCAAGGCATATGACCGCGTACAAGGGGTGGTTCTCAAGTCTCGTCCCGTGGTGACAAAGAGGTACATCACCTTTGGGGACAATGGGCGTGGGTGTGTGCTTTCGAAGGTGAGATTAAGGTGAGTGACAAGATCACTCTCGGGCGTGTTGCTCTTGTTCATTCGCTTGGATACAATTTGCTTTCGTGTCCCGAAATTTGTTGCAAGAGGGTTTTGAGGTGTTATTTCGGCCGGTGGTTCTCGGACTTTGGACTCTTGAGGGGACCTTGTCCGTATGGTCGTTCCCGAGGGTCAGGTGTTTCGAGCTGATTTTTCTCAGTCTTCTGGTGTTGAGCGTTGTTTCTTGGCTGGTTCTTCGAGTGAGTTGTGGAAGTGGCATAGAAAGTTGGGTCACTTGAGCTTTGACCTTTTGTCTCGCTTGAGTAGACTCAATTTGGTCTGAGGATTGCCACGGTTGAGGCTTGAGAAAGAGTTGGTTTGTGCACCATGTAGGCATGCCAAGATGGTAGCCTCTTCTCACCCAGCTTGTGTCCATGCGAACTGCTCCATGTGGACCTTGTTGGCCCAGCTCGTGTGCGATCTGCGGGTGGGAAGTGGTATGTCCTTGTTGTGGTGGACAACTACTCTCGGTATGCGTGGGTGTTCTTTCTTGAGGATAAGGGGAGACGTTTGGTTTTGTTCGAGATCTTGTCTTGAGGTTGAGGAACGAGAGGCACGGAGATGCCATACGAGCAATCCGTAGTGACAATGGCTCGAATTTAGAAACACTCGTTTTGAAACCTTTTGCCATGACTTGGGTCTTGACATGACATGAGATGCTTGTGGGTGTTTGTGATGGTCTTATGATTAGAATGGTTGTCCTAGCATGAAGTTTGTGTGGCTTTGCAATTTTGACATGTTTTGCTCATGTTTAGGACTTTGCTCATGAGAGGGTAACTTTTCGCAAAATTGCTCAATTCTATCTTAGCTTCGTCCAATGGTTGTGAAACTTGGTAATCATGAATTTGATGTCATTACGAAGTTGTGGAGTATCTAACTTGCTCATTTGGACATGTGTAGCATCTTGTGATGAATTTTGTATACTTGAAAAGCTCTAGGTTGCATATTGTCAAATTTAAGCCTTGATTCATGCATTGGCAACAAGGGGGAGAAAGAAAGGTGGAGAAAAGTTGCATTGCATCCCTGGAAACTATCCGAAGAGTCAAGGGGGAGCTTGTGCATTTCTTTTGCATTTTTTGGCTTTTGTGGGGTGTGGTCTGCTGTACGAAATCGGCCTGACCGGTTTTGGTGGAACCGGTCTGACCAGTTTTGGGAACCGGCCTGACCGGTTTGTGCCTAGAGTTGGCAGTTGTTCAGGGGAGTTTGCATATGTGCAGGGGGAGATCTTGTATGCTTTGGTGGTTTGTGCTCTTTGATTGAGCATGGTTTTGTCTTGGATGTGTCGAGCCGGTGCCCTTGCCTAAGGGGTCCGAGACTTGTCTTCTTCAAGTGATCTTGCTCTTTGCCTTTCTCGGCTTTCGATCGCTTGTTGGAGTTTCTTTTTATTCGTTTCTTTTCTTTTTCCTTTTCTCTTTGGTTACCAAATGTGTGTGTTGTCAATGCACTCATCAAGGGGGAGATTGAGGACCATGTGTGGTTTGAGGATCGGTGGATGGTCGCTTCCTGGTGTGATGAGTGATTGACTCGTGTTGGTGCAGGTGAAGAACAAGCGTGAAAGGTCATTACCGGTGAGGCCTTCAGGTGTGGAGAAGACAAGTAGGCTTGGTTCGAGGGACCTGGTGGCCAGCGGGGTCAAGTACGGACTGCATGGTGGCAAGAACGGCAAGATGAAGTCGAGGACGGTTTCTTGGTTGAGCCACAAAACCAAGGTCGAACCGGGACTTCGTGGGAGCCAAGTCATGAGTGGTGATTGGCAGAGGCTACATCAAGTTCGCGGGGTTTGTGGTGGTTCACCAGAAAACCATCGGGTTACTCGGCTGAGCCACAAAGCCGAGGCCGAAGACCGGCGTGGGCGTCGGCCAAAACCGGCCCGACCGGTTTGGGGTCGCAGGGCGTCGGAAGCTTCGAGGCGGAGGACACGCATTGGGATCGCAAGGCTTGCGTCGAGGCTACGCGAAGTGCGGTCGCCAGGCATCCGTCCGATGGTGTTACGAAGACAAATTCCCAGAGTGCCCTTGGTGGGTGTATATCCTAGTTTAGACCTTAGGGGCATTTTAGACTTTAGGCTTGCCTCCATATAACCCAAGAGGTGAGAGGATGGCGGCCAACTCTTGGAACCGTAGCTCATTTGGTTTTCCTATTTTTCCTTCCTATTTTCCTTTGGATTTCTAGGACTAGCTTGAGAGCTTCATGGTGAGATCTTGTGAGAGCGAAGGATGATCGGGCGGAAGCTAGACCTTGTATGAACCCTTCATGATATGTATAGATGATTCAGTGTGGTTCCTCAAGGCTTGTTTGTGTTCCTCCCGTTTTTCCTTTTTGGTGATTTTCGGAGCATTTTCTTGGAATTTCCGTGGGGAAGATTTGAGGGCGTTTCTTTGAGGATTCTTGTTGGATGTCACGTATGAGGACCTTGTGCCTCTTTTCTTGGTGATCTTGATCCAGCAAACCCTCCGAAACAGCTTCAATTTGGGTGTTTTCGGTGGTTTCCTTGAGAAGGTGTTCCTGAGGGTTGACTTTCGATTCCTCTTGATTGAGTGGGTTTTGGGGACAGAGCTTCTAGCCAAGGGTAGCCCACGAGGTACCCCAACTATCCCCAAAGTCTCACTTTGATCCGTGGAACGAATCGGGAGATCGATTGGTTGAAGGTTTGAGTTTTTCCCGCGGGTTGAGTTCTTCCCGACTGTCCAGGACAAAACCGGTCTAACCGATTTTCCAAACCGGTCTGACCGGTTTAGCCCTGTGGGCTGTCGAGAAGGGTTTTTGAGCAAGGGAGTCTCTGTTGCGCTATGGCTTCTTTTGTTCAGATGTGGAAAGGCTCTTGAGGTGTTTTGGGTCTTAGGGGAGTTTTTGGGGAGTTTCTGGACAAAGTCGGTCTGATCGGTTTCCCCTGCCTGTGTGAGGCTAAGTCCAACAGAAGCGGTCTGACCGGTTTCAGAAACCGGCCTGACCGATTTGAGCTGCCAGCAGCTGTGTCGTGTGTGTTTCTGCTGCGTGTGTCTTGTGGCTGTTGGTTGTGTCTTGCTCCTTGGTCCAGTAGCACTTTAGTGGTTGCGTGGACTTGGCAAGAGAAGCTTGCGGAGGTGCACGAGTGAAATCGGGTTCATAGGCCGAATTCTTGAATAGAATTTTTATCGGCTCCCATTCACTCCCCCCCTCTCTGGTTCGCCGTATCGGTCCTTCACCTTCTCATGCTCATGGTTGCCCATTGTTAAGGGCACTCTAGCTGGTAACCATTAACTCTGTAATGGTGTTAACAGCATCTTGCTGTTAGGTTTAATGAATTGCTCGTTGTCAAAAAAAAACTCGATTAGCCAGCCGCACACTCTGCCTCGCTTTTCTCTGGCTCCTGCTCGCTCACATGTGGGCCTCACGCGGGTACACGTGGTGGGTAAAACATGATTGGGTGAGAAAAATTTCGTTTTGGCAGAAACGCTCTTCAAATTGCGATTTTTTGGTACTTCATATTTTTTTTTACCATATCAATTTCCAAAAACATATGACTAGTGGGTCCGGCATGAGGGTAAGGCGGGTCCGATTTGGGTGAGAAAAATTTTCAATTGGTTTCGCTCCCTATAGTATAGATACGTATAGATGATATGACTTCACGTATCATGTACTTCGCTTTTACGCAATTCATACGAATTTTGGAATGAATTTTGGAATTTATCTTTATACAGTAGCATTTTAAAATTTAAAATAAAATGTATTTTAAAAAACAAAAACTCACATATACTTACTAACCTCACCCTTTAATATATACGCATATAACACAACCTCTGATGGAGTGTTAGGAACTCCAAAGACTGAACCAGTAGATTTTGAGATTGACAAAGTCAGTTACTCATTCCCACCATCAACCATCACATCGTCTATGTCTAAAGATAATAGAGTTAATTAGTATAATAAATGTAGGAGAATGTAAACATCCTCACAGAGACGAGAACATAAAACCGGGTAGATATAGGAACCTAATGAACGAAGTTACCCCACCTACCATATACAACTGGCTACTATCTGGTAGGTTCGCGTACGTCCCCCCCGGTTGCAAGCACAAACCAAATGACGTGACATAATATAAGAAGTAGCAGCAAATTTCAGTAGCTAGCAAACCCCAATATAATGTTAGTTAACACAAAGTCGAGACTAATGGTTAGGTGGAGGCAACAACACATATTCTTACGATATGAAGGTATCAGCAGCTAATGTTGGTCATACACTAAATAAATTACTTTTGTCTTCCTCCTTCCAATTCTACGTCGTCGCGGTGTTTACAAATCAGTGTAGTTGTCCTCCCACACATGACCCACCAACCAATCCAACACCACCTGTTAACACCTAAAATTGGCAAGATTATGCAGGCCGGTCTAACTGTGGGTCTCACCCGGTCAGACCGTCTTGGTCAAAGTCCTCAAAAGGCAAATTGGACTTCACCATTGGATAGGACTCGTCGAGTAGATCAAGATTCATATATAGAACGTCTAAATCGGAGTTCGGATGAGGGAGATATGACTTCCGGAAGGTCTGCACGTAGGGCACGCGGTTAGACCGCGTCCCTAGGCCGGTTAGACCGCCCTACACTGCCAAATACGAGTTAGGAGTTGTATTTTGACACGTCTTTGTAAGAGTTTCGACTCCTAATGGGGCAAGACCTCCTCTCCCTATAAATATAAAGGGTCATGGCCAAGGGATATCCACAATCGAATCTATCAATTGCACTTTTAGCTTTTTACCTTTCTTTCCTTTACTTTTCCAACCTCATGTTGTGTTCCTCTACTACCTCCGCGGCATGAGAGGACGTCCTAGCTCGTCTGCCGAGCCTAGGACAATCCAAGGTGCGCCTGCCCCGACGGGGTCCCTCCCGGGCGGGCGTTCGTTGGTTTCTCGCCGGTGAATCCGGCGACCCCGGTCTGCCCGCCCCTCCAACGCGGTCTGACCACCCTACGCAGAGGTGCGACAAGGAGCTCCTCCGCGTTCTTGTTGGCTCCGGAAAGGCGTCAAAAAATTGGCAACTTCACTAGGAAACGAGAAATCTGGCTGTCATGGCCGATCTATCTAACCCTAGCCACATGATGGCGTATGAAGACTTTCGTACGGAGTACAACATGGAATTCGATCTGGCGGTTGAAAACTTGCTTCTATCATGTTTTCGTCAAACTGATCAAGGCATCGTCAAGATAAAGGAATTACAGTAGCCATCAACCATCGATATATTAAAGGAGATGCAATCCTCAGGTAACTTATCTGATGCTCTATCCGTCTTTGTGAATTTTCGTCTCAAAGTTTTGGTTGATAAAGAGGATAGTTCAGATTCAATTCGTGTTAATATAGAGTCGGCTATTAAAGAGCCGACTATTAAAGAGCCGGCTAATGATATTATTAATGCTTGCAAAGCTTTGCCAAATTTTGACGTTGTTGGTCAAAAAACAAGTCGGCCGTCTCTAGCCGAAATTGTTGCTCCAAAATCTCCTAGCAAGAGCATTGAGGCTACATCTAGTGCTTCGACGCTCGGGGGTAACAAAACAAAGGTGAAGCTATTGGTTGCACTGAGGTCAGTCTAACCGAGGGGCAACCCGGTCTAACCGCTTCTCCCACGCTTTTGCAAAATACATCTAAACCAAAGATGGTTAAGCCTAAAGAAACCAAAAATTGGTGTTTGGAAAACCATTGAATCTAAAGGCCGTAAGCATCAAAGAGAAAAGTCGAAGCCCATTGAAAAACTTCCGCTAAGTCTCAAAGACAAATTAATGTCAATGGTTCTAGTCCGTCTAAAAATTCTAAACACCCAAAACCTTCTCCTATGGAGAAGTTCCATAACCAAAATCCGCAATGGAGTAACTCTCACAAATCAATGCCGTTTCCTCCATATGGATCATAAATGCCTATGCCATGGGAACCTTATTTTAATATGCATCATTTTTGTCCTCCATGGTATTATAATTCATATATGCCGTCTCCTAGTTATTTTTGTCCAAATTATATTACTCATAGGGAGCCAGTAATTAATGAGTCGTCACCTATGCGTAATGACCGTTTTAATCATAAAAATCAGTCTACACAGAAAAATAAGCACAGGGTGATCAAACAAGTCTATCATGTCAAAAAGGACGGTAGATTAAATAAAAATTCAGATTTGACACTAGACATAGAAAAGCCGACTATTGAGAAATCATTAGCTAGTTCTACTGATCAAATTGTCCCTAATAATGAGCATGTCATAAATAATATAGCTGAACAACAATCATGTTCGGCTGGGGGGCAATATGATCTTAAGATGGCTGTTTCTCAAAGCACTGGTCTGATCGGTGTCCTCACCGGTCTCGCCAGAAAATCTGGTAGAGCCAAGATTATCCCACTAAACAGCAAGGTGGTGAAGAAGAAGCCAAGTTTTGCTGAGCTATTGTATAAATATCAAAGGATAGCTGAGCAAAAGCAAAACAATCGGTTAGGAGAGCAAAGGTGGAATTCTTCATCACCAAAAACAAAGAAGCATCGCCGTTCATCACATTCGTCTTCATCATTTATTCCATCGATGCATGTGCCATGCACTGCATATTCAGGTATAAATAATTATAGTCCATACTTTTGGTATAATCCTTGGTTTTCTTTTTACAACTATCAATATGCCTGTGGTACACCAGGGAGTTACAACTGGTCGCCATGGCCAAATCAGAGCTTCAATTATTAGATTTGTTGTTCAGAAAGCCAAAACATTAGTTTTATGCATATTGTAATTATTAGGATTTAATTTCGGTTACAATAGCATCCATATGTAGTTTACATAGGGGCGATGTATTATTGATCATCATCTTCAGTCAATTTTGATCATTGTGAATGTTTTTTGGCACGCAAGCTTTGCCAGGGGGCATATGTTGACACCCAAAATTGACAAGATGCAGGCTGGTCTAACCGGGGGTCTCACTCGGTCAGACCGCATTGGTCAAAGTCCTCAAAAGGCAACTTGTACTTCACCATTGGATAGGACTTGTCGAGTAGATTTAGATTCATATACAGAACGTCCAAATCAGAGTCTGGATGAGGGAGATATGGCTTCCGGAAGGTCTACACGTCGGGCACGCGGTTAGACCGCGTCCCTAGGCCGGTTAGACCGCCCTACACTGCCAAATACGAGTTAGGAGTTGTATTTTGACACGCCTTTGTAACAGTTTCGACTCCTAATGGGGCAAGACCTCCCCTCCCTATAAATATAAAGGGCGATGGCTGATTGAAGGATATCCATAATCGGATCTATCAATTACACTTTTACCTTTTTACATTTCTTTCCCTTTACTTTTCCAACCCCATGTTATGTTCCTCTAGTACCTCCGCGACATGAGAGGACATCCTAGCTCGCTTGCCGAGCCTAGGACAACTCAAGGTGCGCCTGCCCCGACGGGGTCCCTCCCGGGTGGGCGTTCGTTGGTTTCTCACCGGTGAATCCGGCGACCTCGGTCTGTCCGCCCCTCCAACGCAGTCTGACCACCCTACGTAGAGGTGCAGTAAGGAGCTCCTCCGCGTGCTTGTTGGCTCCGAAAAGACGTCAACACCACCCATGGGATATAAGGAATGTCAAATGATTTAAAAGTTGTCGGTAGCGTAAACATAGTGTGGTTCCTCATTGAGTAGAACCAACAAAAGGAAGCAGCAATGGATGTGGAGATCTCGGGAAAGCACGTTTTGCTGAATGTTTTGTATTTGCCAAGTGTTTTTGTGCTCGCGCTCGGCCAAGATCATGTTTGTTGAGTGCCTGACAAAAATCTCTTGGCAAAGGATTTGACACTTGACGAACAGAGCTTTTGTGGTAGTGAGAATGATTACGCAGATATGTAGTTGATCACTTTGGGATACCTCACATCAATAACAACACCACAAATCGGCAATAGACAATTCGTTGGCTTGATGTGGGAGTTGTAGGCTCTGGACGACATCCCTAGCTCAAGCAGATAGGACAACAACACCATGCAGCAAGGGCGTAGCCATCGTGCATACGTAGCCACCATGACGAGGGCCTGGATTAGGACCCCCTAAGCAACAAGATAATCACCCTTGGGATGGAGTCTTCTCACACCATTGACAGCGTCAAGGCTAAGATCCATAGTAAGGAGGGATGAAGATCTTCGCCAAGACCCTCGTCGACAAGACACCTCATCTCCGACTAGTGGGCAGTTCGCACGACAAATTTCCACCTTGCACGACAACCCTGTGCCTCGCCTCCAATTACGTGTTCGCACGAGAAGGCTCAGCGTCCAACTACCCGTTCGCAAGAGTAGTTTCTGCCTCTGACTAAGGCGGGGCGCACACGTGGAGGTCGAAGCGTGGGACCGGGGGCCCCACATGAACATGGCGATGCCATGATGCTCGAACTCCCCCGCAACTACACGCAAGGCTCCAATTCTCCACACCATGCAGACACCACAACTGACAGGACGTGTGGGCGGCTTTCTCCGACAGGATCCGTAACACCGCACTATGCGCCCGCGCGACCCCAACACGCCATCCCGTCGAACCTCTGCAGCACGCCACCCCATCAGAATAGGCACTCAATTACCCTCTACAGGCGGCACATACCTACACTTAGGTCGTAACGTGTCGGGCCTAATCAACACTCAAAAGAGCTGAGTCGTCTAGGGAAGATCTCAGAGGAGGCGCCAAGTACTCGAAATTCACTGTGTTGGTACGCACACGCGGCAGTCATCAGTGCCATCACAGCTCAGCACCCTTCAATGCCTCCTGACATACATCGACATGGGAAAAGACCTCCCAACACCATATCACTATAGCGCATATAAAAGGAGGAGGAGGACAACCATTTTAGAGGTTGGCGATTAGACGATCATTCAACACCCACAGGGACTTGGGCTCTGACACCCTCTCCCGACTAGTTTGTAACTCCTACAGACTTCCTTGGCATAAGAACACGATCACTCGAGATTGGACGTAGGGTATTACTCTCAAGAGGCCCGAACCAGTATAAACCCTCATGTCTCCCGTGCCAACCATCCGGGTTTGACACACTATCTGATACAAATCTACAGTCGGCGGTAGAGAACCCCGATAGTTGGCGCACCAGGTAGGGGCACATTGTGTGTCTCGCCAAACTTCACCTGCGATCCGGATGGAGGGCGCGGGGTTTTCCAACCCTCGGGGCCACCATGCTGTTCGGCTCCCTCAGCTTCGTCTACACCGGGCCGGCAGAGTCCGTCACTAGGAACACCTTCACCCGTCCCGCGCACCCCACCGCCTTGACAACGGTGGTGAGACACGCCACTTTCATCTGTGGCTTCATGGGCGAGATGATCATGGAAATGTTGGGGACCAACCCAACGTAGGAGTGTTTTAGACTCGCCGCTGACCTGGGGCGGGTTCATGGAGCGGTACAATGCCATGTACCCCCACGGGAAGTAGGGCCTCCCTGACGACCCGGTGATGGCCTACGTGGACGTGCTGACGGCGTTCCATACCGCCATGGGCTCCGCGGGCGCGCGACGGGCACCACCAGCATCTCTGCCTGACTTCACACGCGAGTGCTTCGTTTGCGAAGTCCAGTGCACCAGCAGCTCGACGCGTGGCGAGGAAGCACCTCGCCACCGCGCCACGGACGCCCAGCGTAGGGCGTGCCTCGATGAGATCTTCAAGGGTAGGCGCCAGCTATAGATGGGCACTCGGGCCGCCCGGCCTGGCCCTAGCCCGGGCCCGGTGTGGCCCGCTAAACTTCGTGCCGGGCCAGCCCGGCACTAACTCCTTTTGTGTCGTGTCGTGCCTGTCCACAGGCTGTGTTGACAGCCCAAGCCCGGGACCGTCGTGCCGTTTCGTGCCGGGCCAGCCCGCAGTAGCCCGACCCAACACACGTGCCTGGGCGGCCCGAAGCCCGCTTCAAAGCTCTGGTTGCAGATTTTGCCATAGGATCGGCGTCCGGCACCGCCACGGAGGGAGGACAGGTTTCAGATCTCGCCGTACCCCTAATTCACAGCTTTGGTTGCAGATATCGTCGTGGAACAGAGGACCGACGTACGGTGGCTGCAGCTGCACCACGCTGGAGAGGAGATGGGGAGGCGGTGTTGCGCCGTCGCGGGAAGTGCAGGCGGCCGCATGCCCGCATCTGCTGCCGGTGGTGACTTCATGTCTTACTGTCGCCACTAGAAGACAGGAGAGGCCACCGGGCGGAGAGGGCACCGGGCCAGTGTCGCGGCGGAGGTGAGGTGGTGGCGTCCTCACGCGGGAGGAGCCTGGCGGGGTCGCGACCGCGCAAGCGACTCGAGGGACAAGGACTCAAGAGTTCAGGAGGCGGCGACGTGTAGGAGGACTGGAGGTGGAGGGAAGAAGTCTAGGGTTTGAAAGGAGTTATGTATTCATTATATATGTGGGTGGAGTTAAGCGGACCACTAACGGGCCGGCATTTTATTTTCGTGCCGGGCTGGGCGGCCTGCCGTGCTGGGGTGACGTCCCAGGCCCGGGCACGGCTAGTGGGTCGGGCCAGCCCGGGCACAGTGGCTAGCGGGACGTGCCGTGCTTGGGTCGGGCCAAAACTACGTGCTTTCGCACCGGGTCACGGGCTAAATGCCCATCTATAGCGCCAGCTCGATGGAGAGCTGGAAAACTTCCACCAAGCAAAACTTCCACCAAGCGCTCGGGAAGGAGGAGAGGCCACACGACCCTCAGCATGACCTGCGGCACGAACAACGCCGTGACCCGTAAGCAAGAGGATGAGCAGCGTGACCGTTGCTTGGAGCCTGAGCGGTCTAGGCCCCACGACCAGATGCCTCCGAGTCGTGCATGCGCACGGGACGTGAACCGGCGCATCAACGAGGATGCCGCCATCGACAGCGGTGACGCACCGCTCTTCAAGCGTGCGTCGCAGAACTTGGCGGCCGCAACCATGCTTCTGCGTGGTTTCCCCGAGCCAGCCACTCCCGAGGAGAAAAGGGTGCACCAGTAACTCAAAACCCTCCTCGAGATGGCGGCTGTGCAACAAGCGGAGAGCTCCGCATCACGCCAGCGTTCGACACATGAGGCGCGGGCTGCGCAATCTGCATGACACCAGGACCCACCTCCGTCGAGACAACGAAGTCACGTCGGGGAGACAGGCGAAGTGACGGTCAAGCAACACCTGGGACCCAACCGTGACGCTCGCGACACGCTCCGAGCTCGCCACCGAGCTACTGACGACTACGAGTACGACCATGGCAACAACCACGACAATGACTGTGACCACCACGACGAGCACCGCCCATGCCAGTGGTACAGCCAAAGGCGTGGCGGGCGCTACGACAGCGATGAGGACCGTGCCCGCAGCTTGTTGCCAGATCCGAAGGGGCTACGTGCCTGGGCTACGTGCCTTCCGTTAGAAGGTGCGTGACATGCAGTTCCCCTCACGGTTCCGGGCGCTGACAACTGTCCCCAAGTACGACGGGGAGACCAACCCTAACGTGTGGTTGGAAGATTGCAGGCTCGCATGCCATGCGGGGAAGCGACAGATGATCTCTTCATCATTAAGAACTTACTTCTCTACCTCGTCGACTTAGCACGCACCTATCTCGAGCACCTGCCACGCGGCAGGATCAACAACTGGGCGAAGCTACGTCAAACCTTCATCGGCAACTCCCAAGGCACGTAAGCACGCCGCGGCAAGCAGTGGGAGCCGCGGAACTACAAACAGGGGTCGAGTGAAAGTCTGCGCGACTACATCCGGTTCTTCTCCAAGCGCTGCATCGAGCTCCCCGGCGCGACCGACAACTCGACGTTCCATAACGACACTACCTACACCACCGTCATCCACCAGCTGGGGCGTGGGACCCCGAAAACTACTCGGGAGCTTCTCGATATCGCGACCAACCATGTTGACGGGGAGGAAGTGGTCGTGGTGACCTTGAACCATAGTTATTTGAACCGGACCGGACCGACGGTCGAACTGGCAAAAGACCGAACCAGAGACTCTACCGACTCGGTTGACTTAAAAGACCGTCCATGCAATCGAACTGGTAAAAACCGGAAAACCTGGCCAGTTTTTAGTTGAACCAGCGAACCGGCCGGTTCCATCCGCACCAAAGCGATTTTGTATTTTACCCATATTACCCCTCTATGGATCCCTATGAACCTTATCCAACCAGGGGTAAAAATGTAAAGTGGTGTTTTTACACGTTTTAGGGTTCGAGACAGGATAAGAATCCAAAATTCATCCTCTACGGCTCTACCACAGGTGACAGGTCCACAGCTTGGGGTGGCGTATCAAGGTCTGGGCAGTGACCGCGTGTAGTAGCCAGTCCAGCGGCGCGCGCGGCAGGGCGGAGCGGCGGGCGGCGAGCGCGACAGGGTGGAGCGGTGGCCAGCGCGCACACACGGGGCAGAGCAGTGGGCGCATGCACGGTGGGGCGAAGCGGTGGGTGTGGGGGCGGAGCGGCGGCGCTCGCGGCGGGCGCGCGCCGACGGTGCGGAGGGGAGCAGCGCGCGCGCGCGGCGGTGCAGATGGGAGCAGCGGGGCGCGCGCGCGGCCGTGCGGAGCGGTGGGCGCGCGTGCAGCCTCTGGCCCTCTGCGACGACCGTCCGTCCTGCGTCAGCTCGTCCTCGTCGCCGGTGATTCTTATTCAGCTCGTTCTCAGCCTCTGCTTCTCTTCTGGATGTGAGAGAAGTTGAATTTGGATGCGAGAGAAGTTGGATTTTTTAGCATTTGTGATTTGTTTGTCCTGCCACAGTGCCATGTGGTACTGTATCGTGACTGCAGTTTTGTACTGAACTACTGATCCTTGTGAACTTGTTATTTAATACTGTGAATTGTGTTTTAGTCAGATATATAATTGGTAATTAGGTATATGGACCGGTTCAGTTGCATGTGTGGCCGGTTCGCTTCAACGGTTCGCTGTAATTGAACCGGCGGTTCAATCGGTTCATAGCGGTTGGACCATTGAACCATTGAACCGAAGGCCTCACCGGTTTGATTGCCGGTCTGGTTCAAATAACTATGCCTTGAACACCTCTCAGGGCAAGGGGAAACAAGTCATGGACGACAGTGAGGGGCCCTCGTCGCGGTTCAAGAAGAAGAAAAAGAAAGACAAGCATCGTCGTGATGACAACCTCGTCGCAGCAGTCGAGCACAAGGCCACACGCCCCAAGAACAACCCCCCAAGAATGCTCCCCGAAGGACCATTTCGAAAGGCTCTTGGAGGCACTGTGCACCCACCACGAGATGCCCGTCAAGCATGCGCTCAAGCATGCTCACAATCATCGGCGCGACCACGACTAATCGGACCAAAGATTTTGAAACAAAGGTAATTTTTCAAGATTAAAACCCCACAAGGGAGTCTACAACTTCCTAGTGGGCTCGGGGAAACATTCGGCGCATGCGCTCGCGCACACCCTTTGAGAAGATCAAGAGGAAACTATCACGACGCTTCTTCATTCCTGAACCTGTGAGCGAGTCATTGATTCCCACCCAGGTTCGGGGGCTACTGACGAGGGCCATGATTAGGGCCCCCTAAGCGACAAGATAACCACCCTTAGGATGGAGTCTTCTAACACCATTGACAGCGTCAAGGCTAAGATCTAAAGGAAGGAGGGATGCAGATCTTCGTCAAGACTCTCATCGACAAGACACCTCGTCTCCAACTAGTGGGTGGTTCGCACAACTTTCCACTTCGCATGACAACCCTCCACCTCGCCTCCAACTACTTGTTCACATGAGAAGGCTTCGCCTCTGAGTACCGGTTCGCATGAGTAGTTTTTGCCTCCGACTAAGGCGGTTGTCGGTGTTTTAGACCGACAACCTACCAAGGGGAGTACCCGAGGTAGATGAATGTGGCCTCGCCAAGATCGGTAACTCGAAGGAAGAGACACGTGGCACACAATTTAGACAGGTGTCGGTGTTTTAGATCGGCAAACCTACCAAGGGGGTACCCGAGGTAGTAGATTGTGCGGTGGTGATGATCACCCCTACCCGACGCGCCAGCTGTCGGTGTTTTAGACCGGCAACCTACCAAGGGGAGTACCCGAGGTAGATGAATGTGGCCTCGCCAAGATCGGTAACTCGAAGGAAGAGACACATGGCACACAATTTAGACAGGTGCCGGTGTTTTAGATCGGCAAACCTACCAAGGGGGTAACCGAGGTAGTAGATTGTGCGGTGGTGATGATCACCCCTACCTGGCGCGCCAGCTGTCGGTGTTTTAGACCGACAAACCTACCAAGGGGGTACCCGAGGTAGTAGATTGTGCGGTGGAGGATCGTGATCAGGAGACCGAGAACTCGAAGGTATGTGCAAGGACACGAGACACAAGATTTATACAGGTTCGGGCCGCCAAGGTGGCGAGCACTACGTCCTGTTTGGGGGATCAAGTATGGCGCCCTGCGCTTGGTGTTGGTTGAGATCCCGTGCCTAGCTAGGTACCCGTCCCTCCTTTATATAGTCCAGGGGGCGGGTTCCTAGTCGGTTACAAGGTAGGAGTCCTAGTAGGATTACACGGAACGGGTCCTAATAGGATTACAGGATTACAGGGGAATTCTAGTAGGAGTCCGTCTTCTTCCTTCCTTTCATGAGTACCCGGGGTGTATGCCCGACAACAGGTTCGGGCCGCAAGGTGCGTAACACCCTACGTCCTGTATGTTGTGTAGCTCTGGATTGATGGGATGTGTTTACAAGATGATGCGTATGAGAGAGGTAAAGGTCCCTGCCTCGCCTTATATAGCCCGAGAGGCAGGGTTACAAGCCGGTTTGGGGAGAGAGTACTAGTTGTGTACGTCTAGGAGTTCTCTACATGGTATAAGACATGCACAACTTCCTATCCGGGTACTTCTCCACCGAGGTCCTTGTGCTTCACACCAACAGGTGCCGTGCAGCCCAAGTCGAGTAGTCCCAGGGGCCCACCGAGTAGTCGGTCCTAGTACCCACCGAGGTAGTGGGCCCAGGGATGTTCATACGACAAGCCCCTGAGTACTTTGTAGTCGAGCAGGATAGTTTCGAGTAGTCTTGATGGCCTTGACGAGTAGTCCCCAGGCGTCCCCGAGTACTACAAGCCAAAAGTCCTCAAGAATACTTGAAGCATCCCGAGGCTGGAAGGTACTCCGACTGATCCTTGAGTAGTCTTGAAGTCTTCTCGAGTAGTTCCCAAGCGTCCTCGAGTCCTTCCCTTGAAGCTCTTCAATAGTACTCGCACTGTCTTGAAGAAGAAACCATATGGAAAATGCGATTCGAAGAATCGCATTCCATATGGAATGTAGCCCCCGAGCCCTAGGTCAAATCATAGATTCAAGCTGAGGGTCAATCTGAAGTTCTGCAAAGATTATCCTGTAAAATCCGGAGAAAAAACCGAAGGACACGTGGCACGGAGCCCCCGAGCCTTGAATCGAGTACTTCCTCGCGAATTGAAGGGTCATCTTGATTGTAGAATGTGTCCTGAGTGGGTCTTGAGTCTTGTCGTCAACCAACAGATCTAACAGACGTAGCCGAGCCCCCGAGATGGACGCATCGACTACTAGAAGCCGAAGAGTCAGGCAGGCGCCGCTGAGTCAGCCGCCGATACTTATCCATCCGGCCGTTGTGGTGCCGCTTGCTTGGCTATAAATAGACGCCAAAACCCTTAGGGTTTTCCATTCCCGCAGTAGCTACCGCGCGAATAGATCTGTTTGAGTTTCCTTCCATTGTTGCGCCATAGAGTGCAAGTCAACGCGCGTCGCCGCTGCTCGCCACCAACGTAGCCCCCGAGCGGTTGCGAGTGAAGACTCCGTGCACTTGGAGGATGAAGTCATCTCCATCCAAGGGCTCGAAGGTTGGAGCTGGGAAGAAGAGATCCCGCAGCGAGGCAGAGGGATCTGCCCAAGGGTCATCACCGCCGACATCTCCCCCGCGCCCCAATCCGAACAAGGAGTGGAAGATGTCTGTCACACCCTGAAATTTCCAATTTCAGGATGTGAATTGAGAGAATAATTAAACAACGATTTTCTCATAATTTTAAAAATTTTTCCAACATTTATTTTTCTTTACAGGAAATATAGTATAGGAAAAAAATCCTTGTTTGATTTTCTTAAGCAAATAAAAAGTTGTGAGTGTTGCATTCATGCCGATGCATCTTGGTGCTTCCTGAGTGCTTAAGGTTTCAAAAATGCGTTTAGGAGCTGTCCAAACTCTCCCGAGAATTTTCCGGATTTTTCCTGGAGTTTATTCTCATTTTTCTCGAGCTATTTCTATTTATTAGAAGGCTCTAAAATCTTTTTCATGAGCACCAAATACTTTATTTGGATTGTTCATGTCATAATCTACCTCTAGGAATTTTCCTGGAATTTTTGTGATTTTCGGAGTATTTTTCGTACCCTTAAGCAATTTCTAGGTTTTCCTGGAATTATTTTCGCACTGAAAATTAAATTCGGAAAATAAATAAACTTTCTTTCTAGTTGGGCCAAGCCCATCCGCTTAAGTCTGCCTGTGCCCCCTGGTATTTTCGCCAGGCCACCGCAACTCCCCGATGGCCGCAGCCCACCAACATCTTGGCCCAAACGCAGCCCACTCCACCTTCCCTGCTCGCGGTCACCGACAAGCGGGCCACCCCTGTCATCTTCCTTCTCACGACCAGGCACGGGAGTCCTGGCCGGCGCCGCCAGCCTCTCGCCTTGGCGTGCGCAACACGGCCGGGCCGCGCCCCCCGCCCCTTTAAAAGGAGGCCGAGCCGCGTGCCCTAGCCCGCCGCCTCGCGAACCCCGTCGCCGCCGCGGCCCCGATTCGCCGCCTCCATAGTCCGCCGGCCAAGCCGAGGCCACCGTGAGGTTCATGTGGACGCATTGCACCTCCTAAGCCCCTCATCGTCGCCAATCGAGCACCGGAACACCGCCACCACCTTGGACCGCCGCCGGTTGCCCGTGCTCACCGCCGCCAAGCCTCTACAGGATGTCTTCGACCTAGGTGAGCCAGCTCTTGCGACCCCCTTGGCTTTCTCTCCCTTTTCCCCAACTCATCCGAGGCCCTCAAGCCCTAGGACGCTGGCGCCTCCGTTGGCCAGAGCCGGCGAGAGCTCCTGCTCTCTGTTTCAATCTAAGGAAGAAGAAGGGCATCTTCTGTTTAGGCCCCTGCGTTTTCCCCTAATCCCTAGATCCAAATCATGTGTCTAGTTCCTTTTGCAAGAAACCCCCCGAAACTATCGATTCCCTAGATTCCATCCACCCTGGACCTTTTGCAAGTACACCCTTGGGTTTTAGTACATAATTATGTATTTGATCCTATCTTTTCGCAGTAAAACCCCTGAAGTTTCCAATCTTTGCAATTAGGTCCTTACATCTTTAAAAGTCCATATCTTTCACGTTTTAGCTCCGATTTCAACCATTCAAATTGCGTCAGGTTCATAATGTTGTAAAGCACGCGTTAGCGGAGTGTTTTCACCATGTTTTGTTTTCTGAAAATAAAATTAATATTAATTTTGATTAATGTCTATTTACACATGCCTTTTATAAATAAAAACTATATAGATCTATACCCGTTTTTCATATTCAAATTTAATTTGATTAATGATTCCTTTACATGCTTTTGCAAATAAAATCTAATTAGATCTTTTACTCGGTTTTTCTGTAAGTCAAATATTAATTGGCTTAATGATTAATTAACTTTTATAATTAAAAGTTGATTAGGCTTTTACTCCGGCTTTATAAATAAATGTTAATTTTGAGTAATACCAATGTAATGCTGTTTTTAATATGATCTACTCGAACTACAAAGTTTCGTTTAGATTGTTCCTATAGTCTAGTTTTTCTAAATTAAATGTTTAATTAATTAATTCATATATGAATCTTTATAAATAAAACTTGATTAGTTCTTTACACCGGTTTTGCAAATAAAGTTTAATTTACTTTAATTCCAACATGGGGTATTTTATTTATGAAATATCCTTACATATATTTTGTTAACTAAAATAAACCTAAGCTTATAGTCTTGCTCTCTCACATGTGCAAAGCAATCGTTAGACGTTCTTTACCCCGGTATCTCTTTTGATCAAGTTTATCGAAGCTCGAATCTTTCTAGTGTTAGCTCAAGCTCTATCTTAGTGTGTCTCTGTTGTAGAGCTAGCCTTCTTTCAAGCTCCAGGTCTTTCCAATCCTAGTGCATGTCATCCTAACGTAATTGTCTTTTATGTAAGACAACTGTACTCCTTTAGTTCTTTGTGATCCAATCTTTAACATCTATCTAGTTCATGTTTACCCTATCTCAGTTAGGTTATCTTTTTATGAATCAGTTGTGTTCTTGTACCTAATCTATCATAGCTACCTTTCTTTAGAGTTTACCCTGTTATCTACTTCACTTGTCAGATCAGTTCACCCTTGGCTAGTGTGTTAGTTGTTCATCCAAGTTCTCTTTGTAGACTAGTTTTCCTAAACCTAGCCTAAGGTTTCTTGTGCGCTTGATAGTTCGTTGCTACCGTTCTCGTTCGTTTCACCTTAACTTGTACGTTAGCATGTGTATCACCTGTTACTTGTTTTAATATTAAAGATGCATGTTAATCTTGACTAATTCTTATTCCAATGCTTTTATACATAAAAAGTGATTAGGTTCTAATCCGGTTTCTTTAATCACGATGTAATTGGTTAATCTTTATTCATAACTAGTTTTTCTAAATAAAAGATGTTAGAGATAAACATCGGTTTTCTTAATAAAGTTAATATGCCTAATGACATCATAAATGCCTTTTCAATACTAAATATGTTTAGTTGAACACGTGACATAAAGTTGCTCGTTTAGATATCTTATACTTGCTTTATCTCTCTAAAGTAATTGTTAATTTGACATAACTTCTACTCAAATGTTATAAATAAAATATGATTAGGTTGATCGTGATTTCTTTAATTAAATGTAACTTGTTTAATGGTAACATAGAGTATTTCTCCGAAATATTCTTTCACATGATTTCCTAATTAAAATATGCTAAGCGTAGTCTCTTATTGTTTGATAATAATCTCGCGATAGTTTCAAGCTTAGTTTTGTTTCGAGCGTTTCTTGCGCTTGCGTAGCCAATAGAATCGAGCTCTATCTCAGTGTGATCTTTCCGGTCCTTGCTCAATCTTCCGCCATCATCTCTTCAAAGTTAACCAAGCCTTTCCCTTCCAAGCACTTTGTGTTCTTTAGTGATCCATCCAATCAAGCCTATCCTTTGGTGCGTTCTTTTAAAGCTTTGATTTGATTGATGTATTGTTCTTAGTTGTACTTGTGCATTTGCTTTGCATGTTTTGTGCTCGATGATTGATGCGAGTAGAACGAACGTGGTTCAAGAGCTTTGAAGAGTGTGAAGGTGAAGATATTATGAGCAACTACTCTTTGGTTAAAGGCAAGTGTGTCCTTGATCCTTTTGTCCTAATAACTTTATTAATCACTGTTGCATTGCCTTGCATTAACTTTGATGGGTTCCTATTAAGGATGACTAGCCTCATTTGACTGTTATCTTGAACCTGGTTTTTAATTAATTTTGATGGTAGATATTGCTTAGTTTGCTCAACTCGGGTTGGTCATAATCAACATGGTTATCATTTTATGCTCTATGTTCCTTTGTGATAATTTTAATACAAGATCATTGTGCATTAATCGGAACATGGAGAACCACCCGGAAAACAAGACAACCACAAGAACTAATGGGCAATGGTCTTGGTCGAATAATTAGGAACTTTAGCTTGGAGTGATCTTACCGATAAGGACAAGGGATCGGCGGTATCGTGGGGTATGGACTCGCTCTAGCGGGGGGATTGGGTGAGTTATTCTTTTTATGGTGGGGTATCGACCGCTAGGGGACTTTATACCTTGCTAACTCGATCCGGACCTTGTGGGTCACTACTTGTTGGAGAACCTTTGTAAAGGCCATGTAGCGTCCCTATGCAATCACACCTCGGAAGTGTGGTATGGTGCTTGGCCGGCATCGCATGGTTGGGTTCAAAGTTCTTCGGAGCTTTTACGCTGCTTGTGGTGAAAGTGTACAACCTCTGCAGAGTGTTAAACTAATCGATTAGCCGTGCTCACGGTCAAGAGCGGCCTGGACCCTCACATGATTAATTGAACTTGAAGATGGACTTAAATTGTGATATGTGTTATGGTTATGTTTGCCATGTGCTTATGGCGTATCTCTTATTTTTTATGCTTAATTGAGGGTTGGTATAAACTTATACTTTATTAGTAATCAGGTGCTAATAAAACTTGACCAACTAAAATGCTAAATGCTTTGAGCCAGTCCACTATAAAGCCTTTGCATTCATTCTTTCCCCACACTTGCTGAGTACGACAAGTGCTCACCCTTGCTATAAACAATGTTGCTCAGAAGGAGGAAGCTACTCTGAAGTCTTGTGAAGATGTTGTGGAGTTCTAGGCGTACGCAACCCCCAGTCGACTGCTTGTGAAGTTTGGTGCCTTCGTTTCCAGGATATAGCGTAACACTCTGATAATCTCCTTTTTTCTTACGTGATATTGTTTCGTTATTCACTTTTGTCGCCTATATGCATGAAACTTGATCCGGCATGCATATAGGTTTGCACTTGGTTTTCTTTGGAAAACGGGTGTGAGTGGTATCGTAGCCGTATCGACCGTAGGACGTGAGCCTAGATAGTAATGGTCGTTTCTTAAGGTTTCCTTTGATCTAAAATTCATCACTACCTCTCCCTTGAGCTCTGTGATGAATATTCTTGGTCCTTAAACCATATCTTTCATCGATCCTCCTTGATAGCTCACCTTTGACTGTCACATTTACATTTGTACATCATTGTTTTGCGAATGATTAGGACCTCTACCCTTGCGTATTTATTTACTCTTCCCTTGGTATTGTTCTTGTCTCTCCTTTCCACTTTTCTCAAGCAATTCCACCAAAAAGTCAAAAGGTGAATAATCCTTGATATTGTATTAGCATGTCCTTAAAAAAACATACATATATCTCCCCCTTATTTTCAATGTATCTATCTCCACCAAATATATGTATTCATCTACCTATTTCTCATCCTAGTTAAGTTGGTGTCAAATCTGTTCGCGCAGATCTCTGACACATCAGTACTGTTTTAATTCTTTCTCAAGCTACAGAACTCCGATTGACATGAAACCAGTTGAGTTAGTTCCTAAATTCCATAAGTGAATTTCTATCAAAAATTCAGACCCATCCAGTATATATTCCAGGAGCTATGCCCGAAACATTGGAGCTATCAGAATCTGAAAACTCTTCTAACCTAGTTACCTTCATTATTTTATATCTCGGGCTATGAACCTCCGATTGAGGTAAAACCAATTGGAGTAGTTCAGGAATTTCATAAGATTCACTCTGTCCAAAATTCATCAATTTTAGTTTCATATACAGAGAGTTATGCCCGAAACTTTGGAGGTTCTCGAATCTGTCAAAACTACTGACATAGCCATCTTGTTTAATTCATATCTCGAGTTATAAACCTCTGATTGAGGTGATTCCAGTTGGGATGAACTCATAATTTCGTACCCTTTGATCTGGGAAAAATCCATTGTTCATGTATATCCTTGCTGGGAGCTACATCTGATCTATTAAGAGGATACCCTTTGACTTAATTAACAACGTGTAGTATCGTTCCCTTAGATATGCCTTGATTGGTGGGATTGAGTGCTTGCATGATGATGCTTGGTTTTATGACATTGATTGATTTGTTTCTTTGCAGTGAGTGTTGGTGTATTGTGGATCTTATATCTGCAATGACATCGCTTGCTTAGTGGGGTTCGACTTTTGTATTTCCCACCTCCTTGCTCTTCCCATTCTTTCTCTCTACTCTTCGACCTATCTCTCTGCCGATCCTATCGCAAATACCCAATCGGATGGAGAGCGCCAACACAAATCATGAAGATAAATGTAATGAAGGAAACATCAACATTCCTCTTGCAACCTCATCATGGGAACGCAAGATGTTGGAGTATATCGTTGCATAAACTCGGGTTTTGCAAGCAATGGCCCCAAACCATCAGTCCATTAAAGAGCAAGCTTCACTCCCTAAAGCCCACAATCTGTCACCAATGATAACCATCAAAACATGACTACTTCACCATTTGATAAAGAGAAGCTATCGGCTCTGCGGACCCAAGTCTTACAATGAAAGATGCGGCCTAGCACAACCTCGCTTTCGTAATGAGATGGCGGAAGACGAGAATTCCCCCCTTGGGCCGGTGAAGAGGCAAGTTCTTTGAAGCATGGAATAACCAAAGAAAGGAGAAGAAGCATGAAACACCGAAACTAACAATATGAGGTCAACAAGGCTCCAGATAGGTGTCCGGGTGGTGAGCACGATGCTCTCTCATGTCCCCAGAAGGAAGCTGGTCTATTGATAGTAGAAGCTCGCCAACGTAACCCTATAGATATCAATAAGCAGATGATGTTATCCACCCAAGACCCAACTCAAGAAGAAGGTTCTCAAGCTGAAGGTCATACTCAAACCCTAAACCTTGATGATTGGATTATCACGTGCAAGGAACCCAAACCTGGTAGATGCAAGCGATCTAACCAACAAAACCGTAGAGCAAGACGAGAGAAGAAGTTATCACATTTAGGGGCAGATAATGGTACTAAGCCGGTTCGACAAACCCCGCCCTAAGATTGTTCAACGTATATATGTCACTCCTATCAAGAAGAATCCTGATGCACAAGTTGGTCTACCAAGGACTATGATGGAGCAAAGCGAAGAATGGAGAAATCACAATGATCAAAGAATGGATAAGTTATAAGTGGGACCAGACTATACATTCCTATACAAGTCCAATGAGCTATGGAGAATAGAAGAGCATGTTTGGTGTGCTTGTGCAAGGAAGGTCGATATGAAGAAAGTTGATAAGCTTTGGATAATACCCCCATGAGTCTTTGTTCTTGCTAACCTTTCTCGAATCTCGGGACGAGATTCCTTTTAGGGGGGGTAGAGCTGTCACACCCTGAAATTTCCAATTTCAGGATGTGAATTGAGAGAATAATTAAACAACGATTTTCTCATAATTTTAAAAAATTTTCCAACATTTATTTTTCTTTACAGGAAATATAGTATAGGAAAAAAATCCTTGTTTGATTTTCTTAAGCAAATAAAAAGTTGTGAGTGTTGCATTCATGCCGATGCATCTTGGTGCTTCCTGAGTGCTTAAGGTTTCAAAAATGCGTTTAGGAGCTGTCCAAACTCTCCCGAGAATTTTCCGGATTTTTCTGGAGTTTATTCTCATTTTTCTCGAGCTATTTCTATTTATTAGAAGGCTCTAAAATCTTTTTCATGAGCACCAAATACTTTATTTGGATTGTTCATGTCATAATCTACCTCTAGGAATTTTCCTGGAATTTTTGTGATTTTCGGAGTATTTTTCGTACCCTTAAGCAATTTCTAGGTTTTCCTGGAATTATTTTCGCACTGAAAATTAAATTCGGAAAATAAATAAACTTTCTTTCTAGTTGGGCCAAGCCCATCCGCTTAAGTCCGCCCGTGCCCCCGGGTCTTTTCGCCGGGCCACCGCAACCCCCCCGATGGCCGCGCCCCCCACCAACATCTTGGCCCAAACGCGGCCCCACTCCACCTTCCCTGCTCGCGGTCACCGACAAGCGGGCCACCCCCGTCATCTTCCTTCTCACGACCGAGGCACGGGAGTCCGGCCGGCGCCGCGAGCCTCGCGCCTTGGCGTGCGCAACACGGCCGGGCCGCGCCCCCGCCCCTTTAAAAAGGAGGCCGAGCCGCGTGCCCTAGCCCGGCTGCCTCGCGAACCCTGTCGCCGCCGCAGCCCGATTCGCCGCCTCCATAGTCCGCCGGGCCAAGCCGAGGCCACCGTGAGGTTCATGTGGACGCATTGCACCTCCTAAGCCCCTCATCGTCGCCAATCGAGCACCGGAACACCGCCACCGCCTTGGACCGCCGCCGGTTGCCCGTGCTCACCGCCGCCAAGCCTCTACAGGATGTCTTCGACCTAGGTGAGCCAGCTCTTGCGACCCCCTTGGCTTTCTCTCCCTTTTCCCCAACTCATCCGAGGCCCTCAAGCCCTAGGACGCTGGCGCCTCCGTTGGCCAGAGCCGGCGAGAGCTCCTGCTCTCTGTTTCAATCTAAGGAAGAAGAAGGGCATCTTCTGTTTAGGCCCCTGCGTTTTCCCCTAATCCCTAGATCCAAATCATGTGTCTAGTTCCTTTTGCAAGAAACCCCCTGAAACTATCAGATTCCCTAGATTCCATCCACCCTGGACCTTTTGCAAGTACACCCTTGGGTTTTAGTACATAATTATGTATTTGATCCTATCTTTTCGCAGTAAAACCCCTGAAGTTTCCAATCTTTGCAATTAGGTCCTTACATCTTTAAAAGTCCATATCTTTCACGTTTTAGCTCCGATTTCAACCATTCAAATTGCGTCAGGTTCATAATGTTGTAAAGCACGCGTTAGCGGAGTGTTTTCACCATGTTTTGTTTTCTGAAAATAAAATTAATATTAATTTTGATTAATGTCTATTTACACATGCCTTTTATAAATAAAAACTATATAGATCTATACCCGTTTTTCATATTCAAATTTAATTTGATTAATGATTCCTTTACATGCTTTTGCAAATAAAATCTAATTAGATCTTTTACTCGGTTTTTCTGTAAGTCAAATATTAATTGGCTTAATGATTAATTAACTTTTATAATTAAAAGTTGATTAGGCTTTTACTCCGGCTTTATAAATAAATGTTAATTTTGAGTAATACCAATGTAATGCTGTTTTTAATATGATCTACTCGAACTACAAAGTTTCGTTTAGATTGTTCCTATAGTCTAGTTTTTCTAAATTAAATGTTTAATTAATTAATTCATATATGAATCTTTATAAATAAAACTTGATTAGTTCTTTACACCGGTTTTGCAAATAAAGTTTAATTTACTTTAATTCCAACATGGGGTATTTTATTTATGAAATATCCTTACATATATTTTGTTAACTAAAATAAACCTAAGCTTATAGTCTTGCTCTCTCACATGTGCAAAGCAATCGTTAGACGTTCTTTACCCCAAGATCTCTTTTGATCAAGTTTATCAGAAGCTCTGAATCTTTCTAGTGTTAGCTCAAGCTCTATCTTAGTGTGTCTCTGTTGTAGAGCTAGCCTTCTTTCAAGCTCCGGGTCTTTCCAATCCTAGTGCATGTCATCCTAACGTAATTGTCTTTTATGTAAGACAACTGTACTCCTTTAGTTCTTTGTGATCCAATCTTTAACATCTATCTAGTTCATGTTTACCCTATCTCGGTTAGGTTATCTTTTTATGAATCGGTTGTGTTCTTGTACCTAATCTATCATAGCTACCTTTCTTTAGAGTTTACCCCGTTATCTACTTCACTTGTCGGATCGGTTCACCCTTGGCTAGTGTGTTAGTTGTTCATCCAAGTTCTCTTTGTAGACTAGTTTTCCTAAACCTAGCCTAAGGTTTCTTGTGCGCTTGATAGTTCGTTGCTACCGTTCTCGTTCGTTTCACCTTAACTTGTACGTTAGCATGTGTATCACCTCGTTACTTGTTTTAATATTAAAGATGCATGTTAATCTTGACTAATTCTTATTCCAATGCTTTTATACATAAAAAGTGATTAGGTTCTAATCCGGTTTCTTTAATCACGATGTAATTGGTTAATCTTTATTCATAACTAGTTTTTCTAAATAAAAGATGTTAGAGATAAACATCGGTTTTCTTAATAAAGTTAATATGCCTAATGACATCATAAATGCCTTTTCAATACTAAATATGTTTAGTTGAACACGTGACATAAAGTTGCTCGTTTAGATATCTTATACTTGCTTTATCTCTCTAAAGTAATTGTTAATTTGACATAACTTCTACTCAAATGTTATAAATAAAATATGATTAGGTTGATCGTGATTTCTTTAATTAAATGTAACTTGTTTAATGGTAACATAGAGTATTTCTCTCGAAATATTCTTTCACATGATTTCCTAATTAAAATATGCTAAGCGTAGTCTCTTATTGTTTGATAATAATCTCGCGATAGTTTCAAGCTTAGTTTTGTTTCGGCGTTTCTTGCGCTTGCGTAGCCAATAGAATCGAGCTCTATCTCAGTGTGATCTTTCCGGTCCTTGCTCAATCTTCCGCCATCATCTCTTCAAAGTTAACCAAGCCTTTCCCTTCCAAGCACTTTGTGTTCTTTAGTGATCCATCCAATCAAGCCTATCCTTTGGTGCGTTCTTTTAAAGCTTTGATTTGATTGATGTATTGTTCTTAGTTGTACTTGTGCATTTGCTTTGCATGTTTTGTGCTCGATGATTGATGCGAGTAGAACGAACGTGGTTCAAGAGCTTTGAAGAGTGTGAAGGTGAAGATATTCTGAGCAACTACTCTTTGGTTAAAGGCAAGTGTGTCCTTGATCCTTTTGTCCTAATAACTTTATTAATCACTGTTGCATTGCTTTGCATTAACTTTGATGGGTTCCTATTAAGGATGACTAGCCTCATTTGACTGTTATCTTGAACCTGGTTTTTAATTAATTTTGATGGTAGATATTGCTTAGTTTGCTCAACTGGGTTGGTCATAATCAACATGGTTATCATTTTATGCTCTATGTTCCTTTGTGATAATTTTAATACAAGATCATTGTGCATTAATCGGAACATGGAGAACCACCCAGGAAAACAGTACAACCACAAGAACTAATGGGCAATGGTCTTGGCTGAATAATTAGGAACTTTAGCTTGGAGTGATCTTACCTGATAAGGACAAGGGATCGGCGGTACTGTGGGGTATGGACTCGCTCTAGCAGGGGGATTGGGTGAGTTATTCTTTTTATGGTGGGGTATCGACCTGCTAGGGGACTTTATACCTTGCTAACTGATCCGGACCTTGTGGGTCACTACTTGTTGGAGAACCTTTGTAAAGGCCATGTAGCGTCCCTATGCAATCACACCTCGGAAGTGTGGTATGGTGCTTGGCCGGCATCGCATGGTTGGGTTCAAAGTTCTTCGGAGCTTTTACGCTGCTTGTGGTGAAAGTGTACAACCTCTGCGCAGTGTTAAACTAATCGATTAGCCGTGCTCACGGTCAAGAGCGGCCTGGACCCTCACATGATTAATTGAACTTGAAGATGGACTTAAATTGTGATATGTGTTATGGTTATGTTTGCCATGTGCTTATGGCGTATCTCTTATTTTTTTTATGCTTAATTGAGGGTTGGTATAAACTTATACTTTATTAGTAATCAGGTGCTAATAAAACTTGACCAACTAAAATGCTAAATGCTTTGAGCCAGTCCACTATAAAGCCTTTGCATTCATTCTTTCCCCACACTTGCTGAGTACGACAAGTGCTCACCCTTGCTATAAACAATGTTGCTCAGAGGGAGGAAGCTACTCTGAAGTCTTGTGAAGATGTTGTGGAGTTCTAGGCATACGCAACTCCCAGTCGACTGCTTGTGAAGTTTGGTGCCTTCGTTTCCAGGATATAGCGTAACACTCTGATAATCTCCCTTTTTCTTACGTGATATTGTTTCTGTTATTCACTTTTGTCAGCTATATGCATGAAACTTGATCCTGGCATGCATATAGGTTTGCACTTTGTTTTCTTTGGAAAACAGGTGTGACAATGTCCAAGATGAAGACCAAAGATCTGCTCACCTTGGTGAACAGGAGGTTCCTTCGGGAGAAGGAGATGGATATGTGGTGCCCCGTCGCGGGTGACCTGTACCCCATGGAGAAGAACCCCAACGAGGTACCTATGTTCGCCAGGTTCGTGGAGCGCGGACTAGCGCTCCCGACCAGCGATATCTTCAAGGGGCTGCTTCAGTACTACGGTATCGAGTACTTGAACTTGAATCCCAATGGTATTTTTCACGTCTCCGTCTTTGTACATTTCTGCGAGGCATTCGTGGGGATCAAGCCCCACTGGATCTTGTTCTAGAAATTCTTCCGTGTGAAGCCGCAACCCAGCGCCAACGACCCACGAGTAGTCGGAGGGGCTGGCATCCAGATGCGAGAAGACGCGACCGACCAGTACTTGGCGTACAAGCTCATCGACTCGAACCAAGACTGGAAGGCCAAGTGGTTTTATATCACAAACCACCACCCGAAGCTGCCGAAGCCAAGCGGGAAGCAGCCAAAGCATTGGGCATGGTGGAACACAGAGCCGACGATGCAGGAGGGTATTCAACTACCCGAGTTAATGCTGAAGATCAATGCCTTGAGAGAGGCCGGACTGAGGGCCGAGCATGTGGCCTTCAGCTTCATGAAGAGGAGAGTGCAGTCGCTGATGGCACGAAACACTCTCGGGTACCAGTACACGGGCGACGAAGACACGTTGAGGATGCTGGGCAATGAAGTCGATGATGAGGACATCGCCGAGAGGCTGGGCAAGATATTTAAGGATATGCCTCCATACACTCCTTGCCCAGTCCTTGAGTACTCCGCGGCTCGACCGCCGAATCAGGTACGTGGTTGAAACCCTTGCTCTTGAGTACTTATTGGTCTGGAGTAGTCGCGCTCACCCAGATTATTTGCTGTCAGAGGACATCACGAAGTTTGTCTCCGATCCAACTCCCCCTCCTCAACTTGTAGATATTCCAGAGGAGGGCAAGGGCAAGGCGAAGGAACGCCGTGAAGTCGCGAAGGTGACGACAATGTCACCATAGAAGACACCTACGACGAGGAGGATGGGGAAATGCTCCAGGAGCGATTTCAATTGTGGTCCAGGTTCAGTGGACCTGGATTACCCAACGTCCCCCTTATTGAAGATCCACTGGCTAGCCTGGAGGCTAGTCTCCCTGCGCCGCCGAGAAGGCCGCGCAATGTGGCATGAAAATGCGTCGCCAGGAAGCTGAAGGTGACAGCGACCACTTCCCAAGAGGTGAGTTCCTCGAGTGAGTAGTCGAGTTCTTGTTTTCAAGTATTTCCATCGTCCGACCCCGTGGATCTAGGGGAAGAAGACGACTGGGACACGGTGGGCGGAGCGACTGGGAGGAGCCACAGTCCAGCCCCCACCCTAGAAGAAGTCGTGCCGGAGTAGGCACAATAGACGACTGGTACCGGCGAGCCGCTGGCACCGACAGAAGAGCGGAGGCCAGAATCCTCCGCGACTACTGGAACAGTAGAGCCACAAGTCACCCCTGTTGAAGAAGAGGTGCCCGCAGAAGCTGGGCTTGTTGATATCGCCAGCATACTTGGTGCTCCGACCGTGACTGTAGTCCGGTCTAACTTGTAAGTGAAATCTATCCCCGAGTAGTACATGTAGTTTGAAAGTCTTACTTGGCTGACCACCAAATTTGTACTGTGCAAGAAATCCACCGATCTGTCCTAGGAAGGAGAAGAACCAAACGCGGCAGCTGCTGAAGAAAATCCGCCAGCCGCTGCAGAAGAATCCGCGTCCCTTCCGCAAGCTGAGACCGTCGCGCAGGGCGCAGAGGCTACTCCGCCAGAAGCCAGCGGAATGGAAGGTATGTACACCTCGACGACGCCGTTTTCCTCTGGTAGTCATAGCCCCCGGGTACTGACACCGTATGCCTTGTGATGACAGGAACACAAGTCGAAAAGACCGTGATCCCTGAAGCCGTATCAGTTGAAGGCACCACGCCAGAAGACACTGTGCTGGAGAGAGCGACTACTGAACCAGAGGTTCCAGCAGCCCCCGAGCCCACGGAAGAGGCGCACGACCACGCGTTCCCAGAGGCGAGCATGGATGTTGTCGTGAGGTCGCCGGAGATCCGAGACGCGGAGCCGATTTGTTCGGCACCGATGTCAGAGGCTGCGTCGACTAGTCGTGAAGGGCTGGAGCTTCTGTCAGATGACCTCATCGACCCGGCGACGGTGGCCCAGAACCTGAAGACAATGCGCCGGATCAAGCAGTGGATGAAGGTACGTGACGATACCCTTGAGTAGTCGAATTCCGCTAGAATTGAGTACCCAAGTAATAGTTGTTGCCTTGTGCAGGATGTCGTGGAGAGATCCTGACAAAAATCTGATATGCTCAAGGGATATGGCGATACAGTGCTTCGGGCAGAGGCACTAGAGAAGGAACTCAACAAAGCCAGGAAGCACTCCGCCATGCTGCAATCCAAACTGGATGGAGCCTTCACCCAGTACCATAACGAGGTACAAGAGATGCAGGCGAATAGTGATGACTTGATTCGCAAGAACAAGTCATTGCGCCAGAAGAATAAAGGTATGCCACCGCTGACATGTTGAGTACTTATTGCGAGTACCCTGGCAGTAGCCTGACATGAACTCCTGGACTTCTGCAGATCTTGAGGCCCGGGTAGATCATCTGAAGGCATCGGAGACCAATCTAAAGAACATCGTCTACCGAGAGAAGGATGCCCGAGAGGTACTTGAGTATGAATATAAGCAGCTGTCTTATGAGTGCGTCAAGCACAGGGAGCTCCGAGAAGCCTCGGACCGTGACCTTGTCAACTGCTATAAATCTCCGCAGAAGCTCAACGAAGACTACGAGAAGCTATGGGGCCAACTCAAGGAGCTCGAAGAAGCCGCGCTTCCCATTGCGAGGGTACTCGTGCCTCACCCAGGCGGGCCAAAGATTGCTCCGTTGGTTGACCGGCTGAAGGAAGCACCCGGGTGTCTCGCAAAATATGTGAAGCATTTGGCGAAGTCCATCCCCAACCAGGTCTTGGCGTACATGAAGTCATACTTCTCCAAGGCTCCGGTTGATGTAGTCACGGGTGGACTAGCCGCCAATTGCACAGATGATCAGTACAAGGAACTTTTGGAGCAGATGGTGCCAATCGCCGAACAAGTCGCAGAGAAGCTGAACCTCCAGTAGTTGTCCTGTAGGGTTGGCTTACGACAACATATGTAATAGAAACAAAGTTATGATGAACTTTTTTGAATTTTAATGAAAAAACTTCCATGAAATGAGTACTCGTTGTCGCGATGTGTATGTGCAGAGTGCCCATCCGTGGAGATGTGTGCGAGTGGTAGTACTCGACAGTAGACCCATTTGAGGGAAGCACAGTAAATGAGTTGACTGAGAATCAAATTTTATTACTGAGAAAAGAGTACACCTGGATGGCCAGGGCCGTTTACAAGTGTAGTCGCCAGGACTCGAAGGCCGCCTACGGCTAAAGTAATGCTAGGACACATGGTCGCTTACAGCTATAGATCCGTTAGTAGTCGTATAGGCTGGATCTAAGAGTACATGGTCTCTTGATAGACCGCTGCTAGAGTCCTTGATGCTCTGAATAGCCCGAGATCTGTTAGTAGCCGTTGACGTTGGATCTTGGAGTAGAGTAGTCCGGAGACTAGTGCCTGGACCTGGAGGCCGCTTACAGCGAAGAGACCGGTGGTAGTCGTATAGACTTGGACTCCCAGAGAGTTGTCGAAAGGCTACGCGTAGAATCGACACAACTGGTCAATGTTCCACGAGTTGCTGACGTTGTTATACGAGCCTAGTCCGGTCACCTTTGCGATCGAGAAGGGACCTTCCCATGACGAGCTGAGCTTGTGTAGTCCTTCCGTGTTCTGGATGCGTCGGAGGACTAGATCACCAACGTTGAAAGAGTGTTCCTTGACGTTGTGATCATGATAGCGTCGGATACCCTCAAGATACCTTGCCGACTGGACGAGGGCGGCGCAGCGAGCATCTTCGAGTCCATCGATATCAACTTGTCTGTTGTCTTCAGAGATGCCTTCGTCATACTGTTCCACTGCCGGCGAATCCCACATGACGTCGGCCAGTAGAATAGCCTTGGATCCGTAGACCAAGAAGTATAGTGACTGTCCTGTTGGCTTGGTAGGTTGAGTACGAAGCCCCCAGAGTGCATTGGGTAGTTCTTTGATCCACTTGCCCCCTTTTGTATTAGCAGGGTCGTGTAGTCGCTTCTTGAGAGCGTCGAGGACCATCCCGTTGGCACGCTCGACTTGTCCATTGGCCCGCGGATGAGCGACTAAGACATACCGGACATCGATCCCGCTGTTCTCACAGTACTCCCAGAACTGGTGGTTGTTGAAGTTGGACCCCAGGTCTGTGATGATGCGATGGGGTAGTCCGTAGCGATGCACGAGTTCATCCAAGAAGTCGAGTACTCTGTCGGCCATTGGGTATGTGACCAGCTTGACTTCGATCCACTTGGTGAACTTGTTGATAGCCACCAAGACTCTGTTGAATCCTCCTGGCGTAGTCGGGAGAGGCCCAACCATGTCGAGCCCCCAGCTGGCGAAAGGCCAAGTTGGTGGTATAGTGACTAGCTTGTAGGCCGGAACGTACTGTTGCTTGGCGAAGTACTAGCAGCCTTGGCACCTTCTAACGAGTTCCTCAGCATCGCCCAAGGCTGTGGGCTAGTAGAAAGCTCGTCGGAAAGCCTTGCTGACCAGCGTACGAGAAGACGCGTGGTTGTCGCAGACACCTTTGTGGATCTCGTCCAAGATGTCCTTGCCTTCTTCTTTGGGAACGCACTTCATGAGTACTCCAGAAGTGGCGCCCCGCCTATAGCGCTTTTCGCCGACTAGTACGTACGACTTGGCTCGGCGGGTGATTTGCTCGGCCAAGTTCTTGTCCGTGGGAACCTTCTGCTCGCGGATGTAGTCGATGAAGGGTTGTCGCCAGTCCACGTCTATCATCATGACCTCCTGACCAGCTGGAGAAGGCGCTGGGTCAGTGGTCGTGGGCGCCGACTCCGGGATGGATGGTGCGTGAAGCTCGTGGACGAAGACTCCCGCTGGTACTTGTGCGCGAGTAGAACCAAGCTTTGACAGGACGTCCGCTGCAACGTTGTTGTTGCGGACGATGTGATGGAACTCGAGACCATAGAATTTGTTCTCGAGCTTGCGGACTTCTAGGCAGTAGGCGTCCATGTTCTCCTTGTTGTGATCCCAAGACTTGTTAATTTGGTTGATGACCACTGCGGAGTCGCCGTAGACTAGTAGTCGCTTGATGCCCAGTGATACCGCGAGACGGAGCCCGTGTAGTAGAGCTTCGTACTAGGCTTTGTTGTTTGAGACCTTCCAGAAGATCTGCAGGACGTACTTGAGTTGTTCGCCCGTTGGAGAAATCAAGAGTACTCCTGCACCTGCGCCCTCGAGCTTGAGTGAGCCATCGAAATACATCACCCAATGCTCTGGTCGCTCGGTTGGAGTTGGTAGCTAATTTTCCCGCCACTCCTCCATGAAGTTGACTAGTGCCTGCGACTTGATGGTTGTTCATGGCTTGAAGTCGATGGTGAGGGTGCCGAGTTCGACTGCCCATTTGGAGATTCTTCCAGTAGCGTCTTGGTTCCGTAAGATGTCGCCGAGCGGGTAGTCGATGACGACGGTGATAGAGTACTCCTGGTAGTAGTGTCGTAGCTTCCGCGAGGTAATGAGCACTGCGTACAGTAGCTTCTGCGTACAGTAGTGCCTTGGATTTTGACAGGACCTCGCTGTTGAAGTAAACTAGTTGCTGGACTGGTTAGGCGTGGCCGACTTCCTGCCGCTCGACGACGATGGCAGTACTGACCACGTGAGTAGTCGCAGAGAGGTAGAGCAATAGCTGCTCCTTTTTGCCAGGAGCCGTGAGGACTGGTGGTTTGGACAGGAAGTCCTTGAGCTGAGCCAGAGCTTGATCTGCCTCTGGAGTCCACACGAACTTCTCTTGAAGCTTGAGTAGTTTGAAGAAGGGTAGTCCCCGTTCTCCAAGCTTCAAGATGAATCTGTTCAAGGCCGCCATGCACCCAGTAAGCTTCTGCACGTCCTTGATGCAGGTGGGAGCTTTCATCTTGGTAACGGAGGAGATCTTCTCTGGGTTGGCTTCGATGCCACGACGGCTGATGATGAAGCTGAGTAGTTTTCCCGAAGGTACGCCGAAGACGCACTTGTTTGGGTTGAGCTTCCACCGGTACTCCCGCAGAGATGCGAAAGTCTCTTCAAGATCGGCGATGAGGGTGTCGGAGTTTCAGGTCTTGATGACCACGTCGTCCACATAGGCTTTGAATTTCTTGTTGAGCTGTCTCTTAAAACAGGCCTAGATAGCTCGTTGGTACGTGGCGCCGGTGTTCTTCAACCCGAACGACATGGTCGTGTAGCAGTAGGCGCCGAACGGGGTGATGAACGTGGTCTTTTCCTGGTCTTTGTTGACGGATAAATGAAGTATCCACCTACGATCCACAAGTGTACGAACCTACACCTTTTTCACCACGAGATTCCCAAGGTTCTTGTCAATCCGCGGAGCAAGGGGATTACAAGCGTTTGATCTACCTCTACTCACTAGCTACTCAAACCCTAACTACGATTAAACTAGAAAATGACTAAATTACACTAGAGAGAATGATTAAGCAATCAATATAGGAGACACTCACCCATGGGTCTACGATACTAGAACATGCAATCGCTTTAAACATGAAAACCAATCTAATCTATCGGGGGTTGTGACCACGGTTTTGCCCTTTCCCTCCTCTCGTACCGTCACTACGCGAAGGTATTCGTGACTAGACCTATGATGGACACGACATATTGAATGGATCCAAGGAAGCATTGGAGCTCTACTCCCTTTACGACATGGTAGCTAACCTTAAGCATTAAAGTATATTCAACACAAGATGATAGATAGATAATCCAAAAAAGTATGATTACATCTCAAGATCGATTACAACCCATGGACGAATAAGGGGATTACCCCATCAAGGTGCTAGACATAGCCCTGTTGATCATGGTCACCCTTCTGACGATGTCTTCCTTCTCCTCCACTTGTGGGTGCTTCCTTCGAGGTGGTTGACCCCCCTCCGGAGATCTCCCTCCTCTCTCTCTAGCTTGTGGATGGCCTCCTGGTGCGAATGGCTCTCCCCTCTGCGAATGGCGGGGCCTCCAGGTCTTTAGGGTTGAGGATCCTTCAGGTGCAAGGAAAGGGGGGCCGATCCAACCCCCGAAGTGGGCTGGGCCGACCGGCCCAGGCCGATCTCGGCCCGGTTCGGTCGGCCCTTCGCTCCCGTGGGTCCTCAGGTGATTATGCACTTTGCCCCTTCCACTTGCATGATTTTGACGATGTCATCCTTGCGCCCAAGATGGAGGTTTTCTCTTTGCATGAAGTCCGGTCTTTTACGCTTCAATCCCCGGGGGTGTTCCTACGTAACACTTCGGTCCTTGCCACCATTGGAAGTGATTTCATCAAGCTCATGAACACGAACAAGACTCCGTAAATGCTCCTTTGAACTTGTTGTGAATCCGTCCTTTATGTCCATGTTTTTTTACATAAACACAACACTTCCAAATGCATGCACAAAGATGAACTTGTTATATGATTAGTGTGCCTAGTGGCGGGTTAGTTCCATAAAAAAAATCCAAACCAAAGTGTAATGAACATGTTTGGTGTACCAAAATACATCGTCAACATCTCCCCCACGCTTAGATCTTGCTCGTCCTCGAGCAAGTACTCGTAAAAGAACTTCGTTCAAAGTGTTGTAATCGTGTGCCACTAAATCCTTCTTCACAAGTTAGTCAATCCTTTATCTTTAATACATAGACATAAAGTAATGATCATTATACATAAACAAGGGCGTTTAGAATTTTTACCACATCATGATTTACCCCACAAATCAAACTCTTCACTTGAAGTCTTCAATTTCAGCTATGCTTACTTCTTTGCTTCCATCAGAGGGTTTTTATGATTATTCAAAAATAAAATTCCTACAACAAGTGTTAGACAAAAACCTTTCTCCAAGATCTCTCATGTCACTCATATGAGGTGGCTATCCTAAACCAGTTTTATAAAACTCTCACCTCCCATAAGTCTCTCATATAACATGTAAAGTGGAGCTATAGGTAGGGCTAGTGCAATCAGCACAAGTATTGTCAAACTAAGAACTTCCTCTAGTGGTTGTTTACCCTTTCAAAGCCAATGATCATGAGAATTAATCCATATGTAGGGATATCAAGGATGAGAAGATTTAGAATGGTGGACTTGTGCAAGGGCAAAAGAAAATATGACTGCGAGGCACCGATGACATCCTCGTTGTCTGATTGCACATGGTTGGAAAAAGAGTGAATGTTTCATCTCTCAACAACGTGACATCCTTCCTTGCACTTTGTTTTTCTTTCACTTGATTCATCCCTCTCATATCTTTCTTGCCACTCCTCTTTTCTCTTTCTCTTCTTTTTCTTTCATTCTCTCATACATATATATTTCTCTTTCTTTACTTTTCTATTTTTTTCTTTCTTTCTTTTCCATACTCATACTTTTTTCTTTATTTTTACCTCTCTTGAAATCTTTTTCTCTCTTTTCAAAGCTCTCAACTCCTCTCTTTCTTGCATGCATACAATCTCAAATTTTAATTAAACCATGCTAGAGACGAGACGAAACTCTGAGAGTAGGTTGTGTTCAAGGAATGCGATGTACAAAAGAGATGTATAGGGTTGGGTATGGAATTCGGCGATGTACGGGTCTTCTGATTTGAAAGTCACGTTACCGAATAAATGAAGAGGCTAGTAACAAAATATAAGCACAAGGGCATGATCATTGCTCGAAATTAGAACTCCTAAGAGAGAAAGGTCCTAGCCCAACTCATCGTGTTAATCACACTTATGGTGGAGCAAAAAAATAAATTGGCTTTGTATAGAATTTTTTTCTTACTCTCAACTTGGAAAACGAGGTTTTGCTAACCTTTATTACAAGGGTTTTTAGATAATTTTCAGAATTGAAATCCTCCAACATTTAGCATTGAACATAGCACAACTAACATGTGAAGCTCAAGATCGAAGCACTGTATGGGTACTTTTAGAAGTAGCTATTCTACTAAGCACCACGGTAAACGTTTTTCAAACCACACACTTATGTTCATATATCAAAAACTATAGACGAACAAACAAGTGAATAAAGAAAAGCATCACACAAGACACAAAATTTAAAGGACTCTTTTTATTTGATTTTCTTTGATGCAACACTAATTTAAGACACTTCAAATTTGCAGAAATTTAAAAACACACTCAAAAACTAAATACTCTTAAACTCTCTCGAAGACAAAACCAAACCAATATAAACTTGAAGCTCAAAAACTAAAGGCTAGCTAGCTCTCCCCCACGCTAAAATCATACGACGTCCTCGTTGTATCTTACAAAAATCCTAGGGGAAAACTAAACTTAGTGGTACTTCCCGCAACTATTACACCACTTGCCCTTCATGTCCCCAACCATGCCAAAATGTTTGCGCACATTGCGGTTTAGGAACTTGTAGTTGTCTTCGACCACGCACTCCGAATCCTCCATACGCTGCCTCATCGCCTCCATGGCCTGGAAACATTCGTCGACCGATGCGTAGAGCTCCGAGATGGAGTGACGGCAAGCCGCACAACACATCGGATGCATCTCGAAAGGGTTGTCGTCGCCAGGGTCTCCGCCGTCATCGCCGCCGTCATCGCCATCACCATTGTCGTCGTCGCCGTCGTCGTTGCCGCCGTCGTTGGGACCTTCGGGAATCTTGTCCTTGGACACCTCTTCCCAAATGTAAAGATCATTATCATCTCTTCCGGCAGCCACCCACGAGCTCAGGCTACGATCGTCGGACTAATCGCTACCCCCATAGTCCTTAGGCTCGGGCGACACCTCCTTGTAGTCCTTCCGCTTCATGCCACGGATGCGCGTCGACCTTCAAACGGGAGTACGGACATTCTCCTCTTTGACGGGTTTGCGAGATGCGATAGCTACGGTCGGGACACGCCCTCCGCAACGGATGCAGGCGGTCCTCTTGATCTCGACGGGTAGCTTGAGCTCGCATCGCTTCTCCTCCTCCATCGATGGCTCCTTGGCGCCTTGCTTCAACTCTAAGCTCCTCGGGGACGCCATGGCTGTTGTGTGGGTGCAAAAGTATGCTTGATGGGATGGATTCCTGAGCTCCCAATTCGGTCAAATAAATAGTCTGAAAAGGAAAACCCTAGGAACCTCAATTTCCTTATTCAAACTTCCCTTAAAATTTTCTGACCGAAGAAGGAAGTCGAAAAGGAGCAAATCGGGGAAAAACCGGGGCGAACTGCCGCCGGGTCCCCACTAGGTCGGTCGGATCGGGCCGGCCAGCCCACCCTGTCTCGGGGGTCGGTCCGGTCCGGTTTCCCGTGTGCCGCCCTTTTTTCACTTTCTCAGCCCATGGGAAAAAGTTGGCCCAGTAAATCTTTGCGAGAAACTCCAGAAAAATAAAAGAAAAATTATTTACAAAAATCCATGCCTTGTTTTTCGTCCTAGGCCGGACGTTCAGGCTCTTCTTCCGTGGTGAAGACATCAACATGGTGAAGGGGCACAACGTCGGGTTCATAGTAAACCTTAAGCCGTTGACCATTCACCACAAATTGATCACCTTTCACATCCATAATGGTTACCGCTCCGTTGGACAGCACCGAATGCACAACATAAGGTCCGTCCCACTTGCTTTGCAATTTCCCCTTTCCGTAGATTTTAAACCTCGAATTGTAGAGGAGGACCTTATCTCCTTCTTTAAACTCCTTCTTTTTCAACCTTTTATCATACCACCTTTTAATTCTCTCTTTGTATATGCTTGCATTTTCATATGCTTTTAACCTCATCTCCTCTAGCTCGATTATTTGAATTCTTCGTTTCACCACAGCGGCATTGAGACCAAGGTTCATCTCTTTGATCGCCCAATAGGCTTTGTGTTCCAACTCAACCGGAAGGTGGCAAGCTTTTCCATAGACGAATTGATACGGGGTCATACCTATTGGTGTCTTGAACGCAGTTCGATAAGCCCACAAAGCTTCGTCTAATTTCTTTGACCAATCCTTACCTCCCTTCTCTATGGTTTTATTGAGGATGCTTTTTAATTGCCTATTCGACGTTTCCGCTTGTTTGTTGGTTTGCGGGTGATAGGTCGTAGAGACCGTATGTTCAATTCCCAACTTGGACAAGCACTTTTTGAAATTCTCCCCGGTGAACTGTCGCTTATCAAGATTCTCGGTGTACCAAAACGAGGAAAAGTCACGTTCTTGATCATAGTAATGGACTCCTCCGTGGAAGCTTTACGACATGGCATAGCCTCTACCCACTTGGATACATAATCAACCATGACTAAGATATGCTCATATCCATGTGAGTTTTTGAAAGGCCCCATGAAGTCTATTCCCCATATATCAAATAAATCAATTTGTAGATTATATCTCAAGGGCATAGAAATTCTTTGAGAGATGTTTCCGGTTCTTTGGCATTCGGGGCATGATGCAACATATCTCTTAGTATCTTCATGCATCTCCGGCCAAAAGAATCCGCTAGACCATACTTTTGCTTGGGTCCGAAAATGGCTATAATGTCCATCGTACTCCGCCGAGTGGAACTTTCTCAAGATTTCTAGCCTCTCTTCTCCTGGCACACATCTTCTCATGACTCCATCATTACCAAGTTTGAAGAGGTACGGTGCATCCCAAAGTATTTCTTACTTTCGGAGATTATCCTCCTTTGAGAGTTTCTATCTAGATGGTCAAGAGGCATCTTCTGAATTGCTCGAATGATATCAATCATCCAAGTGTCTTTATCGAGCACTCGATAGAGGTGGTCATCTCTCATCTTGTCTTCTATGGGATCTTTATCATCTTGTCCACGATTCATCCTAGACAAATGATCAGCCACAACATTCTCCACCCCCTTCTTATCACGAATTTCAACATCAAATTCTTGGAGAAGAAGGATCCAACAGATCAAACTTGGTTTAGCATCCTTCTTAGCCAAGAGATACTTGATGGCCATGTGATCGGTGTAAACAATGACCTTCGAGTTCACAATGTAAGATCTGAATTTTTCGAATGCGAATACCACCACTAGCAACTCCTTTTCCGTAGTGGCATAGTTTAATTGTGCCTCATTAAGAGTTTTGGTAGAGTAGTAAACGACGTGAACTCAGCCTTCCTTTCTTTGACCCAAAACCGCACCTACGATGTAGTCACTTGCTTCACACATGATCTCGAAAGGTTGGCTCCAACGGAGGTTGAATAATGGGAGCACTCACCAACACACTTTTCAAGGTCCGGAATGCCGCTAGGCACTTCTCATCAAAGTCAAAAGCCACATCCTTTTGAAGAAGATGTGTCAAAGGCTTAGTGATCTTTGAGAAGTCCTTAATAAATCTTCTATAAAATCCGGCATGACCTAGTGTCGGTGCGGAGAGTAGTCCCGACACTAACTAGTAAGAAGTGTTGACATCTATCTCTCGATGACCGGTGCTAAGCAACTAGCGGCACGGGGTTTTACCCTGGTTCCGGCCGGGGGCCGTACGTCCAACAGGGGTGTGCTCGAGGCACTATATTGCGTGCACCGTGGTGCTCGTAGAGGGGGGCTACAAACGAAGCGGGAGAGGAGGTCAGACCTCCAAGTCCCAGAGGTACTGATTGGGGCAAGTGCCAATATCGTGGTCAAGACGGAAAGCGTGCAAGTGAGTGCTGTCCGTCGTCCCCGACGGCTAGGGGACTGCCCCTCCTTTTATAGGCCAAAGAGGCGGCAGTTTACAAGCGTACCACACTATTTCATCTATGTGTAGAGGCATGGTGTACAGCGTCGTGGAGTAGACGGCCATCCTGGCGAATCTCACATCTGGCGGGGCGTCATGGCGCGTCCTGTGCGCGTCCAGGAGTGGCTTCGAGGGTGGTGGCATAGGGGTCGCCTGTTCGGTGGCCGCCCATGTGAGGACTCGAGGGTGCCATTGACATGAGGCCGTATGAGGCACAGTAGCTGGCGTGGCGGCGTCCTGTCATTGCACGCCCCCACAGCGTCGGGGATGGCGATGCAGTGGCCGAGATGGTGTTAGGGACCGGCGGGGATGGTCGCACGGGGCCGACGGCGACGGAGATGACCGGTCCCGCCAGCCCGACGTCACGGCGTTGTCCATGCGCGGGCGCGGCGTAGTTGTTCGCCTTCCCTTCGATGGTTCCACCGTCCTTTTTCGAGGGTGCGGCGCGTCGGCCGTACGAGAGTGGGTAGCACAACGCCACGGGGTAGTTGCTGGCCATGCCGCACAGCGTCGCACGGTGGTGGGGATGGCCTCGCCGGGGGAGTTGGCGGAGCAGTGCCGAGGCGTGATTCCTAGGTGCGTCGTGGCATAGATTCGTCGTTGACCTAGGCGCCTGCAAATGTCAGTGCATTAAATCCCGCAGTCGGGGGAGCAGGTATGGAGGCGGTGGTCCCGTGATGCCCTCGAGCGAGGCGGAAATCTGCTCGAGGGGGCGCTCAGCTCTCGATCGAGATGAGACCTCGCTCAAGGGGGCGTCCAGCCCCTGAGCAAGGCGGAATCCCGCCCGAAGGGTGCCCAGCCCTCGAGCGAGGCGGGACCTCACCCGAGGGGGCGACCAGCCCTCGAGCGAGGCGAAGTTTTACCAGTGCGGCATCACCACCCTCGAGCAAAGCGGAGTTCCGTCCGAGGGTCTCCAGGCCACCTGGCTGGTGGGCCACGGGCCCGTGAGTTTATCTTGCGCATGTTGTTAGGTTCGTTCATGTTCTATTTTTTACGAAGGGTAAGCGGGTTTTCCCTGGTTGTTTAGGGGACCCTTATGGCTGTCCCCGACAGTAGCCCCCAAGCATCTCTGGGTGTATCCGTTAGGATCCCGCAGATGCTGACGCTTGCTGATGGGACGTTCTTTCCCCCTGGTTCCCCCTGGTCTAGCCCCTGAAGCCTTGCAGGAGCGTGGGTGCTCCTGCAAGGTTTTTTCGCAGGATTTGCTGGTGTGCGGGGTGATAGTTTCAGCCGGCATCAGCGATATTTCAGCCGGCCTCGGCGGTGCCACACACACGTGTTGGGAGTTGTCCGTGTTCGGTGCACCCCAGGAGGTGTAGCCGTGCATCGAGCCCCTGAGCCTGGGCCCGTTGAGGCGATCGGGGCGAGCTCTTCGACTTGTTTGGTACGCTCCCTCGCTATCTCTCCGCGGGACGGAGGGTGAGGTTTCCGCAACCCCCATCGAGCGGGTCGCGAATTGCGGATTCCTCGTTGAGCTGTTATCGGGCGGTTCAAGTGGACGCCCATGCTTCATTCAATAAGGATAGGCTCGTGGTCTGGAGACTCGTCCTTGAAAGCGCTTGCGTGGGTTTGCTAGGCAGGGCTCGGTCCCGTTCGCTGGGGACCGAGGGCGCGGAAGCTCTCCCTCGATGGGATCCCTCGACTAGCTGCCCTCGCTGGCTCTTGAACACGGCATGTGGGGTGCCCTCGAGCTGGTGAGCTCGAGGATAGGCTCGAATGTGCACACCCTCACCGTCCCTGACTCCGTTGATCTGGGGCGCCTATTCGAACCCTTCGAGGGTCAGGCTTCGAACCCCTGATCAGTAGGGTCGTTGTGGGGTGGCAGTTGGGTGCCCCCGTCCTTTCCACATCTGCAGGACTCGTGTGCTCGCGGTCGAGTCGGTCCACGAGTTGCTGATCAGTAATCCTCTTCAATCGAGGGCACCGTGGCGCCCGCTCTCGCCGAGCGGGCTTCGAGACCACTGGTCGGTAATCGCACCCTTCGAGGGTCGGACTGCGGTTGGGCCGTTCGAGGGCTTCACTTACGCGGTAAGGAGCCAGGCCATTTTATTGCCCACAGTCATGGCTGTGGACGTGCGCTGCGGGCACGCCTTTTCAGGCAACGCAGTCGCGCGCGTAGTGGGCGACGTGGGCAGGCGGACTTGATGGCCCGCCGTGGCTCTTCGGTTGCCGCGCCATAATGATCGCGCACGTGCGTGCGCCGGGCCGTTTCGGTCGTGGTGGGCTCTGCTCGTCAGTGACGGGTGCTGTCGCCTGCAGCTAATGCGCGCGACGCGCGCGGTTCGTGGAGCATGGCTCCCATGGATCTATAAATCCAAGGGGAAGGAAAGGGGGGTCCAATCCGGAGGTTGAATAATGGGAGCACTCACCAACACACTTTTCAAGGTCCGGAATGCCGCTAGGCACTTCTCATCAAAGTCAAAAGCCACATCCTTTTGAAGAAGATGTGTCAAAGGCTTAGTGATCTTTGAGAAGTCCTTAATAAATCTTCTATAAAATCCGGCATGACCTAGTGTCGGTGCGGAGAGTAGTCCCGACACTAATTAGTAAGAAGTGTTGACATCTATCTCTCGATGACCGGTGCTAAGCAACTAGTGGCACGGGGTTTTACCCTGGTTCCGGCCGGGGGCCGTACGTCCAACAGGGGTGTGCTCGAGGCACTATATTGCGTGCACCGTGGTGCTCGTAGAGGGGGGCTACAAGCGAAGCGGGAGAGGAGGTCAGACCTCCAAGTCCCAGAGGTACTGATTGGGGCAAGTGCCAATATCGTGGTCAAGGCGGAAAGCGTGCAAGTGAGTGCTGTCCGTCGTCCCTGACGGCTAGAGGACTGCCCCTCCTTTTATAGGCCAAGGAGGCGGCAGTTTACAAGCGTACCACACTATTTCATCTATGTGTAGAGGCATGGTGTACAGCGTCGTGGAGTAGACGGCCATCCTGGCGAATCTCACATCTGGCGGGCGTCATGGCGCGTCTGTGCGCGTCCAGGAGTGGCTTCGAGGGTGGTGGCATAGGGGTCGCCTGTTCGGTGGCCGCCCATGTGAGGACTCGAGGGTGCCATTGACATGAGGCCGTATGAGGCACGATGGGCCGGCGTGGCGGCGTCCGTCATTGCACGCCCCCACAGCGTCGGGGATGGCGATGCAGTGGCCGAGATGGTGTTAGGGACGGCGGGGATGGTCGCACAGGGCCGACGGCGACGGAGATGACCGGTCCCGCCAGCCCGACGTCACGGCGTTGTCCATGCGCGGGCGCGGCGTAGTTGTTCGCCTTCCCTTCGATGGTTCCACCGTCCTTTTTCGAGGGTGCGGCGCGTCGGCCGTACGAGAGTGGGTAGCACAACGCCACGGGGTAGTTGCTGGCCATGCCGCACAGCGTCGCACGGTTGTGGGGATGGCCTCACCGGGGGAGTTGGCGGAGCAGTGCCGAGGCGTGATTCCTAGGTGCGTCGTGGCATAGATTCGTCGTTGACCTAGGCGCCTGCAAATGTCAGTGCATTAAATCCCGCAGTCGGGGGAGCAGGTATGGAGGCGGTGGTCCAGTGATGCCCTCGAGCGAGGCGGAAATCTGCTCGAGGGGGCGCTCAGCTCTCGATCGAGATGAGACCTCGCTCAAGGGGGCGTCCAGCCCCTGAGCAAGGCGGAATCCCGCCCGAAGGGTGCCCAGCCCTCGAGCGAGGCGGGACCTCACCCGAGGGGGCGACTAGCCCTCGAGCGAGGCGAAGTTTTACCAGTGCGGCATCACCACCCTCGAGCAAAGCGGAGTTCCGCCCGAGGGTCTCCAGGCCACCTGGCTGGTGGGCCACGGGCCCGTGAGTTTATCTTGCGCATGTTGTTAGGTTCGTTCATGTTCTATTTTTTACGAAGGGTAAGCGGGTTTTCCCTGGTTGTTTAGGGGACCCTTATGGTTGTCCCCGACAGTAGCCCCCAAGCATCTCTGGGTGTATCCGTTAGGATCCCGCAGATGCTGACGCTTGCTGATGGGACGTTCTTTCCCCCTGGTTCCCCCTGGTCTAGCCCCTGAAGCCTTGCAGGAGCGTGGGTGCTCCTGCAAGGTTTTTTCGCAAGATTTGCCGGTGTGCGGGGTGATAGTTTCAGCCGGCATCGGCGATATTTCAGCCGGCCTCGGCGGTGCCACACACACGTGTTGGGAGTTGTCCGCGTTCAGTGCACCCCAGGAGGTGTAGACGTGCATCGAGCCCCTGAGCATGGGCCCGTTGAGGCGATCGGGGCGAGCTCTTCGACTTGTTTGGTACGCTCCCTCGCTGTCTCTCCGCGGGACGGAGGGTGAGGTTTCCGCAACCCCCATCGAGCGGGTCGCGAATTGCGGATTCCTCGTTGAGCTGTTATCGGGCGGTTCAAGTGGACGCCCATGCTTCATTCAATAAGGATAGGCTCGTGGTGCGGGAGACTCGTCCTTGAAAGCGCTTGCGTGGGTTTGCTAGGCAGGGCTCGGTCCCGTTCGCTGGGGACCGAGGGCGCGGAAGCTCTCCCTCGATGGGATCCCTCGACTAGCTGCCCTCGCTGGCTCTTGAACACGGCATGTGGGGTGCCCTCGAGCTGGTGAGCTCGAGGATAGGCTCGAATGTGCACACCCTCACCGTCCCTGACTCCGTTGATCTGGGGCGCCTATTCGAACCCTTCGAGGGTCAGGCTTCGAACCCCTGATCAGTAGGGTCGTTGTGGGGTGGCAGTTGGGTGCCCCCGTCCTTTCCACATCTGCAGGACTCGTGTGCTCGCGGTCGAGTCGGTCCACGAGTTGCTGATCAGTAATCCTCTTCAATCGAGGGCACCCGTGGCGCCCGCTCTCGCCGAGCGGGCTTCGAGACCACTGGTCGGTAATCGCACCCTTCGAGGGTCGGACTGCGGTTGGGCCGTTCGAGGGCTTCACTTACGCGGTAAGGAGCCAGGCCATTTTATTGCCCACAGTCATGGCTGTGGACGTGCGCTGCGGGCACGCCTTTTCAGGCAACGCAGTCGCGCGCGTAGTGGGCGACGTGGGCAGGCGGACTTGATGGCCCGCCGTGGCTCTTCGGTTGCCGCGCCATAATGATCGCGCGCGTGCGTGCGCCGGGCCGTTTCGGTCGTGGTGGGCTCTGCTCGTCAGTGACGGGTGGCCGCGCGTCGCTGCAGCTAATGCGCGCGACGCGCGCGGTTCGTGGAGCATGGCTCCCATGGATCTATAAATCCAAGGGGAAGGAAAGGGGGGTCCAATCCGGAGGTTGAATAATGGGAGCACTCACCAACACACTTTTCAAGGTCCGGAATGCCGCTAGGCACTTCTCATCAAAGTCAAAAGCCACATCCTTTTGAAGAAGATGTGTCAAAGGCTTAGTGATCTTTGAGAAGTCCTTAATAAATCTTCTATAAAATCCGGCATGACCTAGTGTCGGTGCGGAGAGTAGTCCCGACACTAATTAGTAAGAAGTGTTGACATCTATCTCTCGATGACCGGTGCTAAGCAACTAGTGGCACGGGGTTTTACCCTGGTTCCGGCCGGGGGCCGTACGTCCAACAGGGGTGTGCTCGAGGCACTATATTGCGTGCACCGTGGTGCTCGTAGAGGGGGGCTACAAGCGAAGCGGGAGAGGAGGTCAGACCTCCAAGTCCCAGAGGTACTGATTGGGGCAAGTGCCAATATCGTGGTCAAGGCGGAAAGCGTGCAAGTGAGTGCTGTCCATCGTCCCTGACGGCTAGAGGACTGCCCCTCCTTTTATAGGCCAAGGAGGCGGCAGTTTACAAGCGTACCACACTATTTCATCTATGTGTAGAGGCATGGTGTACAGCGTCGTGGAGTAGACGGCCATCCTGGCGAATCTCACATCTGGCGAGGCGTCATGGCGCGTCCTGTGCGCGTCCAGGAGTGGCTTCGAGGGTGGTGGCATAGGGGTCGCCTGTTCGGTGGCCGCCCATGTGAGGACTCGAGGGTGCCATTGACATGAGGCCGTATGAGGCACAGTAGCTGGCGTGGCGGCGTCCTGTCATTGCACGCCCCCACAGCGTCGGGGATGGCGATGCAGTGGCCGAGATGGTGTTAGGGACGGCGGGGATGGTCGCACAGGGCCGACGGCGACGGAGATGACCGGTCCCGCCAGCCCGACGTCACGGCGTTGTCCATGCGCGGGCGCGGCGTAGTTGTTCGCCTTCCCTTCGATGGTTCCACCGTCCTTTTTCGAGGGTGTGGCGCGTCGGCCGTACGAGAGTGGGTAGCACAACGCCACGGGGTAGTTGCTGGCCATGCCGCACAGCGTCGCACGGTTGTGGGGATGGCCTCGCCGGGGGAGTTGGCGGAGCAGTGCCGAGGCGTGATTCCTAGGTGCGTCGTGGCATAGATTCGTCGTTGACCTAGGCGCCTGCAAATGTCAGTGCATTAAATCCCGCGGTCGGGGGGAGCGGGTATGGAGGCGGTGGTCCAGTGATGCCCTCGAGCGAGGCGGAAATCTGCTCGAGGGGGCGCTCAGCTCTCGATCGAGATGAGACCTCACTCAAGGGGGCGTCCGGCCCCTGAGCAAGGCGGAATCCCGCCCGAAGGGTGCCCGGCCCTCGAGCGAGGGCGGGACCTCACCCGAGGGGGCGACTAGCCCTCGAGCGAGGCGAAGTTTTACCAGTGCGGCATCACCACCCTCGAGCAAAGCGGAGTTCCGTCCGAGGGTCTCCGGAGCCACGGGCCGGTGGGCCACGGGCCCGTGAGTTTATCTTGCGCATGTTGTTAGGTTCGTTCATGTTCTATTTTTTACGAAGGGTAAGCGGGTTTTCCCTGGTTGTTTAGGGGACCCTTATGGTTGTCCCCGACAGTAGCCCCCAAGCATCTCTGGGTGTATCCGTTAGGATCCCGCAGATGCTGACGCTTGCTGATGGGACGTTCTTTCCCCCTGGTTCCCCCTGGTCTAGCCCCTGAAGCCTTGCAGGAGCGTGGGTGCTCCTGCAAGGTTTTTTCGCAAGATTTGCCGGTGTGCGGGGTGATAGTTTCAGCCGGCATCGGCGATATTTCAGCCGGCCTCGGCGGTGCCACACACACGTGTTGGGAGTTGTCCGCGTTCAGTGCACCCCAGGAGGTGTAGACGTGCATCGAGCCCCTGAGCATGGGCCCGTTGAGGCGATCGGGGCGAGCTCTTCGACTTGTTTGGTACGCTCCCTCGCTGTCTCTCCGCGGGACGGAGGGTGAGGTTTCCGCAACCCCCATCGAGCGGGTCGCGAATTGCGGATTCCTCATTGAGCTGTTATCGGGCGGTTCAAGTGGACGCCCATGCTTCATTCAATAAGGATAGGCTCGTGGTCTGGAGACTCGTCCTTGAAAGCGCTTGCGTGGGTTTGCTAGGCAGGGCTCGGTCCCGTTCGCTGGGGACCGAGGGCGCGGAAGCTCTCCCTCGATGAGATCCCTCGACTAGCTGCCCTCACTGGCTCTTGAACATGGCATGTGGGGTGCCCTCGAGCTGGTGAGCTCGAGGATAGGCTCGAATGTGCACACCCTCACCGTCCCTGACTCCGTTGATCTGGGGCGCCTATTCGAACCCTTCGAGGGTCAGGCTTCGAACCCCTGATCAGTAGGGTCGTTGTGGGGTGGCAGTTGGGTGCCCCCGTCCTTTCCACATCTGCAGGACTCGTGTGCTCGCGGTCGAGCCGGTCCACGAGTTGCTGATCAGTAATCCTCTTCAATCGAGGGCACCCGTGGCGCCCGCTCTCGCTGAGCGGGCTTCGAGACCACTGGTCGGTAATCGCACCCTTCGAGGGTCCGACTGCGGTTGGGCCGTTCGAGGGCTTCACTTACGCGGTAAGGAGCCAGGCCGTTTTATTGCCCATAGTCATGGCTGTGGACGTGCTCTGCTGTTGACGGTGAAAATGTCACACCCGATTTTCCGAAGGAAACCAAGTGCATACCTATATGCATGCCAGGATCAAGTTTCATGCATATAGTGACATAAAAGTGAATACAGAAACAGTATCACGTATGAAAAAGAAAGATTATCAGAGATTTACGCTTAATCACGGAAACGAAGGCTCCAAACATCACGAGCAATCGGCGGGGGTTGCGTACGCCTAGCACCGGCAACATCTTCACAAGACTTCAAAGTAGCATCCTCTTTACGAGCAACAATGGTTATAGCAAGGGTGAGCACTTGTCGTACTCGGCAAGTGTGGAGAAAAGAATGAATGCAAAGGCTTTATAGTGGGTGGCTCAAAGCATTTAAGCAATTTTAGTTGGTCAAGTTTTATTAGCACCTCGATTACTAATAAAGTATAAGTTTATACCAACCCACATTAAGCATAAGGTAAGAAATACACCATGAGCACATGGCAAACATAACAGAGAACACGATTTAAGTCCATCTTCAAGTTTAATTATCATGTGAGGGTCCAGGCCGCCCGTGACCGTGGGCACGGCTAATCGATTAGTTTTACACTCTGCAGAGGTTGTACATCTTTACCCACAAGTCGCGTAAAAGTCCCAAAGAACTTTAAACCCAACCATGCGATGCCGGCCAAGCATCATACCACACTACCGAGGTGTGATTGCATAGGGACGCTACGAGGCCTTTACAAAGAGTCCTCCCGTGCGTATTAGTCCATAGTAGTATGTCATAGAGGCTATCTTTCGTTCCACACTTCTATTACGGACGGTAAGCCATAGAGTCTTCCGTTCCATCACCACTCCGGAATAGAAGTAGCCATAAAAGCATTCCTCCGTCCCCAACCTACTATGCGAGTAATAACCACACAAAGACTTCCCTAATTAATCGGCCAAGACCGAGCCATATAGTTCTTGTGGTTGCACCTTGTTGTCCGGGTGGTCGCTCCATGTTCCGATTAATCATATGATCTTGTATTAAGCATCCAAAGATATAGCACAAAGGTATAACATGATTCATCATTAATGTTCATTAAAAACCACCATAACCCGGGTATAGCAACTAAGCATAGCTACCCAACATAAAGATAAACCCGTTTGATCAAGGCACGGGATAAACAACACTAGTCAAACCTTAAACATGGGTCCCATCATATTAATGCAAGCATATGCAATGAGTGATTAAATATAGTTCTTAGGACAAAGGATCAAGGACACACTTGCCTTTAACCAAAGTAATGTCGTTGCTCAGAATCTTCAACTTCAAGCTCTTCCAAACTTCTCGAACGGCGTTCACTCTAAGCGCATCAATCATCGGGCACAACATACAAAGCGGACAAACAAACGGACATACTAAGAACAAAACACCAATCAAAAGAAAACTTTAAAAGAACGCACTAAAGGATAGGATCGATTAGATGGATCACTAAAGAACACAAAGTGTGCTTAGAGGAAGAAAGGCTTGGTTTGCTTTAAAGAGATGGTTGCGAAGATTGAGCAAGAACCGGAAAGATCACATTGACATAGAGCTCGATTCTATTGGTTACGCAAGCGCGAGAAACACTGAAAACAAAACTAAGCTCGAAACTATCGTGAGATCATTATCAAACAACAAGAGACTACGCTTGGCATATTTTAATTAAGAAACCACGTGAAAGAATATTTCAGAGAAATACTCTATGTTACCATTACACAGGTTACATTTAATTAAAGAAATCACGATAAACCTAATCATGTTTTATTTATAACATTCCAGTAGAAATTATGTCAAATTAACAATTACTTTAGAAAGATGAAGCGGGTGTAAGATATCTAAACGAGTAACTTTATATCACGTGTTCAACTAAACATATTTATATTGAAAAGGCATTTATGAAGTCATTAGGCATATTAACTTTATTATGAAAACCGGTGTTTAACTCTAACATCTTTTATTTAGAAAAACTAGTTATAAATAAGGATTAACCAATTACATCATGATTAAAGAAAACCGGATTAGAACCTATTCACTTTTTATTCATAAAAGTATTGGAATAAGAATTAGTCAAGATTAACATGCATCTTTAATATTAAAACAAGTAGCGAGGTGATACACGTGCTAACGCATAAGTTATGGTGAAACGAACTAGAACAAAGACAAACGGACTATCAACGTATAAGAGAACCTTAAGATGGGTTTAGGAAAACTAGCTTACGTAGAGAACTAGATCGAAGGGCAAGAAGCGAGCAAAAGGTAAGCTAAACTACTTGGTAAAGGAACCGATAACAAGATTAGCTGCGAAGAAAGGTATAGCTACGAACGATTGGGCATAAGAACATAGCTGATTTATAAAAAGACAACCTAACGAGAGATGGGATAGACATCAACTAGCTAGATGCTGATATACAAGATTCTAGGATAAACATGAAACAAGGGTGATAAGATTACTTGATAGGCAAATGAGCGGTGCAAACTACTCACATAGACAAAACTTCTAAGATAAGCGAAACTCTAAGGCTTGATTAGATGCGCCGGTTTAGCTTGGCTAACACTAGAAAGATTTAGAGCTTCGGATAAACTTGATCAAAAGAGATAAAGGCGATACCGAACGTCTAACGAATTGTTTGCATTTATGAGAGAACAAGACTATGAGCTAGGTTCATTTTAATTAACAAAACAAATATAAAGGATATTTTAGAAATAAAATACCCCATGTTGACATTAATGCAATATTAAACTTTATTTATGAAATCGGTGTAAAGAACTATTCAAGTTTTATTAATAAAGATTCATATATTGATTAAACCGATTAAACATTTTAATTTAGAAAAACTGAACTATATGAACAATCTAAACGAAACTTTGTAATTCGAGTAGATCATATTATTAACAAAAACAGTATTAAATTAGTATTAATCAAGATTAACATTTATTTATAAAGCGGAGTAAAAGCCTAATCAACTTTTAATTATAAAAGTTAATTAATCATTAAGCAAATTAATATTTGACTTATGGAAAACCGAGTAAAAGATCTAATTAGATTTTATTCATAAAAGCATGTAAAGTAATCATTAATCAAATTAAATTTGATTATGAAAAACGATATATAGATCTATATTGCTTTTATTTGGAAAAGACATGCATAGCGAGTCATTAATCAAAATTAATATTAATTTTATTTTCAGAAACAAAACATGGTGAAAACTCATCACTAACGCGTGGTTTACATTATTATGGACCTAACGCAACTTGAACGGATTAAATCGGAGCTAAAACGAAGATTTGGTGAGCAAAACAAGATTACGGGGGACCTAGTCGCGATTAACGTAGATTTCGGGGAGTAGCAAGGAAAATTTGCAAGACACGAGAGAATAGTGCTCGTGAAACTGATGTAGCTCGGGGTTAGATCTATAAAAAATGCTCGGTTGGATCTAGTTGCAAACATCTAATAGATCTAGGGGTTCACGTGTAAGATACGCAAGGCACAAGAGTTAAGCCAGCGATTACCAAGTTCAATAGGGGCCTAAGTGCAAATTTAGCACTTCATCCCCTACCTGCGGCCGGCCATGGACGGCGGACGAGGAGGGTTGGTCGTCGGCGGCGCCGGCGGTTGGAGCGGCCTCGAGCACGTCCGGGGGTGGGGAAAAGGGGTAGGAGATCGAGGAGGACCGGTGTGGTCGCTCACCCTCGGCGGGGGCGGACCGCAAGGTGGCCGGCGGCGAACCCCACGGCGGCGGCGGCGGCTTCACAAGGCGGTGGTGCTCCGGAGCTCCTCCGGCGACGGGAAGCGGTGGAACGGGTAGGTCTCGATGGGGCGGAACTCTGGTGGGGTCGGTTCGCCCGGGGATGCCTCCAATCGGTGAATCGACGACGGCCGCTCGGCCGGCGGCGGCGCTCGGCTCGGTACTCCGGCGGGCGGCGGCGGGGTGCGGTGGCGGGGCGGGGGCGGCGGTGCGGCGGGGGGGCGGCGGCGCGGGAGGCGGCTAGGGCGCGGGGGCGCGGCGCGGGGCCGCCTTTATAGGGGCGCGGGTGCGGGGCGGCGCGCCCGGCGGCGGCGGCGGCCATGGGCGCGGCCGGATGGGCCCCCGCCGGGCCGGCGCGGGTGGGCGGGCGGACCGGGTCGGGCCTCCGGGCCCGGCCCGTTAGGATAGGTTTTGTTTTTTTTTTTTTTTTTTTTTTTTCGAAATATTTTCCGGTGCATACGAAATTCGGGAAAAAGTCCGGAAAATACGTTAAAGCACGAAAAATAGTCGGAAAATCCCAAAAATTCCGGGGAAAATTCCTAGAGATAGATTAAGACATGAACAACCCAAATAAAGCATTTGGTGCTCATGAAAAAGATTTTAGAGCCTTCTAATAAATAGAAAATGCTCGGAGAAAATGAGAATAAATTCCGAGAAAATTACTGGAAAATTCTCGGAAGGTTTTGGACAGCTCCTAAACGCATTGTTGGAACCTTTTTGCACTCAAGAACCACTAGATGCATCGGCATGAATGCAACACACATAACTTTTATTTAATTTAGAAAATCCATCAAAGGATTTTTCCTATACTATATTTCCTGTAAAGAAAATAAATGTTGGAAAAATTTTAAAATTATGAGAAAATCGTTATTTAATTATCATTTCTATTCACATCCTGAAATTGGAAATTTCAGGGTGTGACAAATCTACCCCCCTTAAACGGAATCTCGTCCCGAGATTCGAAAAGGCTAGCAAGAGACAAGGGTTTATTTCGAACTCTTTTCATATCCTTCAGCAATATTATTCCTTTCATATTACAGAAAACTTTCCACAGCCTAACTTATACCAACATCCTTAGGTATCGGGGGTCTTGTCTTGCTTGTGTCGCTGTCGCCATTCCTTCTTAAAATGACGATCTAGAAACTTCTTCGGGCACCTGTTGATAAAGTGTCCACCAGCTTTGCAATAAAAACAAGCTTTACTTTCCCTAATATTCCGACGATTCTGTGGGGTCTCATAAATCACTGGTATTGTGACACCATGAGGATATTCTAGATATGCATCTTCATTGTGATCTTCAGGAAAACCTTGGGCTTGTGACATATGATGTAGGTGAGAATTGTTATTGGCTTCCCCTGGATATTCCCGTTTTCTCTTCTTACTCATGATCTCCTGTAGCTTGCTTTCTAGCCCAATGACTTTGTTGATTAAATCTTGTAGACTTGAATAATCATGTAAGCTTAGTATACTTTGAAGATCTTCATTCAACCCTTTGATGAAATGCTCTCGTTTCTTCTTATCACTTTCGGTGATCTTGGGGCATACGAGAGATAATTGAACAAACTTATCCCCGTACTCGATTCCGTCATCTGTCCTTGCTTTAAGTTAAGGAACTCCTTCCTCTTGAGCTTCATCGCACTCACAGGAGTATGGTGTAAGATAAAGTTGTCTTTGAATTCCTTCCACACAATACTCTCGGAGTTCCTGATGTCCATTGGTGTAAGAATTCCACCACTCTAAAGCTGCTCCTGTAAGTTGCCAAGATGCATACAAAGCTTTCTCTCCATCATTGCATTGTACCACATCTAGCTTCTCTTCAATTGTCTTGATCCGGTCTTCGACTTCTAAGGGATATGTGGTGTTGGAGAACATTGGCGGCTCGGCCTTCATGAACTCGCATACTTATCCTCCGGGGGTGGAAATGATGGCGCATCTTGGTTGTATCCATAGTCATCACCGTTCTCGTAGCTTTCTCCTTGGTTACCTCCTTCTTGGTTTTCCATCGGTTGGTAGGTAAAGATATTATCGAAGGGAACAAGAGTAGTGCAAAACGGGTGGGGAGAACAAGGAGGTGGGAGGTACAAAAGAAGAACCCAACTAAGCAAGCTGATGTTATTGCGGATGTAAGACCCACAATACACCAACACTCACTTCAAAGAAACGAATCAATCAAGTCCATAAAACCAAGCATCATCATGCAAACACTGATTTCACCAATCAAGGCATAGCTAAAGGGAACGATGCTACACGTTGTTAATATAGTCAGGGGTATCCTCCTAATAGATCAGATGTAGCTCCCAGCAGGGATCTCCATAAATAATGGATTTTTTCCCAGATCAAGGAGTACGAAATTATGAGTTCAACCCAACTGGAATCACCTCAATCAGAGGTTCAGAACTCGAGATATGAATTAAACAAGATGGCTATGTCAGCAGTGTTGGCAGATTCTGAATGCTCCACTAATTCGTAGGTATCTCCTTGGATACAAAACGAATACTGCTGAATTTTGGACAGAGTGAATCTGATGAAATTCCTGAACTACTCCAATTGGATTTACCTCAATCGGAGGTCTATAGCCCGAGATATAGAATATTGAAGGTAACTAGGTCAGCAGAGTTTTACAGATTCTGTTAGCTCCAATGTTTCGGGCATAGCTCCTGGAACATATACAGGATAGGGCTGAATTTTTGACAGAAATTCACTTATGAAATTTAGGAACTAACCCAACTGGTTTCATGTCGATCGGAGTTCCGTAGCTCGAGAAAGAATTAAAACAGCGCTGATGTGTCAGAGAGCTGCGCGAATAGATGGAATGTTAAGGGTAACACTTCCACCAATGAATCAAGGGGGTGTTATTGCTTGAGAGAATGGACGGACGAGATCGAAGAAATGTTCAAGGGGAGTGAAGATAAATATACAAGAACTCATGGTATAGAGAAGAGAAGATGGTTAAGATGTGAGATCCTTCATCAGAGAGGTCACGGATAAGGTAAGGAGGGATTGTAGAACAAAAGAGGCATTAAGAAACGACCAGTGCTAACTAGGCTTACGTCCTACAGTCGATACAGCTCTGATACCACTCTGTCACACCCGATTTTCCGAAGGAAACCAAGTGCATACCTATATGCATGCCGGGATCAAGTTTCATGCATATAGTGACATAAAAGTGAATACGAAACGGTATCACGTATGAAAAAGAAAGATTATCGGAGATTTACGCTTAATCACGGAAACGAAGGCTCCAAACATCACGGGCAATCGGCGGGGGTTGCGTACGCCTAGCACCAGCAACATCTTCACAAGACTTCAAAGTAGCATCCTCTTTACGAGCAACAATGGTTATAGCAAGGGTGAGCACTTGTCGTACTCGGCAAGTGTGGAGAAAAGAATGAATGCAAAGGCTTTATAGTGGGTGGCTCAAAGCATTTAAGCAATTTTAGTTGGTCAAGTTTTATTAGCACCTGATTACTAATAAAGTATAAGTTTATACCAACCCACATTAAGCATAAGGTAAGAAATACACCATGAGCACATGGCAAACATAACCAGAGAACACGATTTAAGTCCATCTTCAAGTTTAATTATCATGTGAGGGTCCGGGCCGCCGTGACCGTGGGCACGGCTAATCGATTAGTTTTACACTGCGAGAGGTTGTACATCTTTACCCACAAGTCGCGTAAAAGTCCCAAAGAACTTTAAACCCAACCATGCGATGCCGGCCAAGCATCATACCACACTACCGAGGTGTGATTGCATAGGGACGCTACGAGGCCTTTACAAAGAGTCCTCCCGTGCGTATTAGTCCATAGTAGTATGTCATAGAGGCTATCTTTCGTTCCACACTTCTATTACGGACGGTAAGCCATAGAGTCTTCCGTTCCATCACCACTCCGGAATAGAAGTAGCCATAAAAGCATTCCTCCGTCCCCAACCTACTATGCGAGTAATAACCACACAAAGACTTCCCTAATTAATCGGCCAAGACCGAGCCATATAGTTCTTGTGGTTGCACCTTTGTTGTCCGGGTGGTCGCTCCATGTTCCGATTAATCATATGATCTTGTATTAAGCATCCAAAGATATAGCACAAAGGTATAACATGATTCATCATTAATGTTCATTAAAAACCACCATAACCCGGGTATAGCAACTAAGCATAGCTACCCAACATAAAGATAAACCCGTTTGATCAAGGCACGGGATAAACAACACTAGTCAAACCTTAAACATGGGTCCCATCATATTAATGCAAGCATATGCAATGAGTGATTAAATATAGTTCTTAGGACAAAGGATCAAGGACACACTTGCCTTTAACCAAAGTAATGTCGTTGCTCAGAATCTTCAACTTCAAGCTCTTCCAAACTTCTCGAACGGCGTTCACTCTAAGCGCATCAATCATCGGGCACAACATACAAAGCGGACAAACAAACGGACATACTAAGAACAAAACACCAATCAAAAGAAAACTTTAAAAGAACGCACTAAAGGATAGGATCGATTAGATGGATCACTAAAGAACACAAAGTGTGCTTAGAGGAAGAAAGGCTTGGTTTGCTTTAAAGAGATGGTTGCGAAGATTGAGCAAGAACCGGAAAGATCACATTGACATAGAGCTCGATTCTATTGGTTACGCAAGCGCGAGAAACACTGAAAACAAAACTAAGCTCGAAACTATCGTGAGATCATTATCAAACAACAAGAGACTACGCTTGGCATATTTTAATTAAGAAACCACGTGAAAGAATATTTCGAGAGAAATACTCTATGTTACCATTACACGAGTTACATTTAATTAAAGAAATCACGATAAACCTAATCATGTTTTATTTATAACATTCCGGTAGAAATTATGTCAAATTAACAATTACTTTAGAAAGATGAAGCGGGTGTAAGATATCTAAACGAGTAACTTTATATCACGTGTTCAACTAAACATATTTATATTGAAAAGGCATTTATGAAGTCATTAGGCATATTAACTTTATTATGAAAACCGGTGTTTAACTCTAACATCTTTTATTTAGAAAAACTAGTTATAAATAAGGATTAACCAATTACATCATGATTAAAGAAAACCGGATTAGAACCTATTCACTTTTTATTCATAAAAGTATTGGAATAAGAATTAGTCAAGATTAACATGCATCTTTAATATTAAAACAAGTAGCGGGTGATACACGTGCTAACGCATAAGTTATGGTGAAACGAACTAGAACAAGCACAAACGGACTATCAACGTATAAGAGAACCTTAAGATGGGTTTAGGAAAACTAGCTTACGTAGAGAACTAGATCGAAGGGCAAGAAGCGAGCAAAAGGTAAGCTAAACTACTTGGTAAAGGAACTGATAACAAGATTAGCTGCGAAGAAAGGTATAGCTACGAACGATTGGGCATAAGAACATAGGCGATTTATAAAAAGACAACCTAACGAGAGATGGGATAGACATCAACTAGCTAGATCTTGATATACAAGATTCTAGGATAAACATGAAACAAGGGTGATAAGATTACTTGATAGGCAAATGAGCGGTGCAAACTACTCACATAGACAAAACTTCTAAGATAAGCGAAACTCTAAGGCTTGATTAGATGCGCCGGTTTAGCTTGGCTAACACTAGAAAGATTTAGAGCTTCGGATAAACTTGATCAAAAGAGATAAAGCGATCCGAACGTCTAACGAATTGTTTGCATTTATGAGAGAACAAGACTATGAGCTAGGTTCATTTTAATTAACAAAACAAATATAAAGGATATTTTAGAAATAAAATACCCCATGTTGACATTAATGCAATATTAAACTTTATTTATGAAACTAGGTGTAAAGAACTATTCAAGTTTTATTAATAAAGATTCATATATTGATTAAACCGATTAAACATTTTAATTTAGAAAAACTGAACTATATGAACAATCTAAACGAAACTTTGTAATTCGAGTAGATCATATTATTAACAAAAACAGTATTAAATTAGTATTAATCAAGATTAACATTTATTTATAAAGCGGAGTAAAAGCCTAATCAACTTTTAATTATAAAAGTTAATTAATCATTAAGCAAATTAATATTTGACTTATGGAAAACCGAGTAAAAGATCTAATTAGATTTTATTCATAAAAGCATGTAAAGTAATCATTAATCAAATTAAATTTGATTATGAAAAACGATATATAGATCTATATTGCTTTTATTTGGAAAAGACATGCATAGCGAGTCATTAATCAAAATTAATATTAATTTTATTTTCAGAAACAAAACATGGTGAAAACTCATCACTAACGCGTGGTTTACATTATTATGGACCTAACGCAACTTGAACGGATTAAATCGGAGCTAAAACGAAGATTTGGTGAGCAAAACAAGATTACAGGGACCTAGTCGCGATTAACCGTAGATTTCAGGGAGTAGCAAGGAAAATTTGCAAGACACGAGAGAATAGTGCTCGTGAAGCGATGTAGCTCGGGGTTAGATCTATAAAAAATGCTGCGGTTGGATCTAGTTGCAAACATCTAATAGATCTAGGGGTTCACGTGTAAGATCTGCAAGGCACAAGAGTTATGCCACTGATTACCAAGTTCAATAGGGGCCTAAGTGCAAATTTAGCACTTCATCCCCTACCTCTGGCCGGCCATGGACGGCGGACAGGGAGGGTTGGTCGTCAGCGGCGCCGGCGGTTGGAGCGGCCTCGAGCACGTCCGGGGGGTGGGGAAAAGGGGTAGGAGATCGAGGAGGACCAGTGTGGCTGCTCACCCTCGGCGGGGGCGGACCGCAAGGTGGCCGGCGGCGAACCCCACGGCGGCCGGCGGCGGCTTCACAAGGCGGTGGTGCTCGGAGCTCCTCCGGCGACGGGAAGCCGGTGGAACGGGTAGGTCTCGATGGGCTGGAACTCCTGGTGGGGTCGGTTCGCCCGGGGATGCCTCCGATCGGTGAATCGACGACGGCGCTCCGGCCGGCGGCGGCGCTCGGGCTCGGTACTCCGGCGGGCGGCGGCGGGGTGCGGTGGCGGGCGGGGGCGGCGGTGCGGCGAGGGGGGGCGGCGGCGCGGGGGCGGCTAGGGCGCGGGGGGCGCGGGCGCGGGGCCGCCTTTATAGGGGCGCGGGTGCGGGAGCGGCGCCCCGGCGGCGGCGGCGGCCATGGGCGCGGCCGGATGGGCCCCGCCGGCCGGCGCGGGTGGGCGGGCGGACCGGGTCGGGCCTCCGGGCCCGGCCCGTTAGGATAGGTTTTGTTTTTTTTTTTTTTTTTTTTTTTTCGAAATATTTTCCGGTGCATACGAAATTCCGAGAAAAAGTCCGGAAAATACGTTAAAGCACGAAAAATAGTCGAGAAAATCCCAAAAATTCCGGGAAAATTCCTAGAGATAGATTAAGACATGAACAACCCAAATAAAGCATTTGGTGCTCATGAAAAAGATTTTAGAGCCCTCTAATAAATAGAAAATGCTCGGAGAAAATGAGAATAAATTCCGAGAAAATTCGGAAAATTCTCGGAAGGTTTTGGACGACTCCTAAACGCATTGTTGGAACCTTTTTGCACTCAAGAACCACTAGATGCATCGGCATGAATGCAACACACATAACTTTTATTTAATTTAGAAAATCCATCAAAGGATTTTTCCTATACTATATTTCCTGTAAAGAAAATAAATGTTGGAAAAATTTTAAAATTATGAGAAAATCGTTATTTAATTATCATTTCTATTCACATCCTGAAATTGGAAATTTCAGGGTGTGACAGAAAATCCGTCAACCTAGCCATGAGTTTACCTTCGGTGTTGGCATGAGTTTTATACCTTATCCATTGGTACTAACCCCCGTGGTATAACAAGTTCACGTGTGCATGTCGGTTTTGGAGTTTAATGTTTATGCAGGGTTTTAGTGTTAAATGCAAGACTTTCGGGATAAGTTCATCAAGCACCTCATGACAAGACCTTGAAGCCCCGTACAAGTCATGCAATGAAGCAAACTTAACTCCAAGAAGCGGGGGACTTGATCGAGAAGACGACGGACTCCGGGGACACGACCGGAAAAGTGCTTGAATCTTGCAAGACAAGGAGTTGAGTCCAATTCGGAGAGAAACCGACGACATGGACCTACATGCGAAGGGGGGAAACATCCGGGAAGCAAGGGAACCGACGTGGGGCAAAGGAGCCCACGGGGCGGGCCTAAATGGGCCCCGGGCGGCCGGCCCGGTCCGGTCGGCCCCGGGCCCATTTTGGGCCCAAACACGCTCTCCTTTGCCCTAGCCGCCAATCGGGCTATTTATAGTCCCCCGACCGAGAGCCACGGAGAGAAGATTTCGTCTTCGGCCGCCGAGAAGCGAGAGAAGAGAGGGACACCATCTCGGAGAGGAGAGGGTCGAGCTAGTTGACTAGGGTTCCCCTAGCCGACGTGGTAACCTTGCACGGAAGACCACGTCGGAGTTCCGGAGCTAGAAGCAAGATCAAGGAAGGATCCGGTGGTGATCTTGTGTATGTATCATTGTTATAGTTGAATTATCAAGTTGAATCTTTTCCTAGCGATCAAGTGTTTCCTCGAAGATTTCGTTTTTCGATCGGCTTTGCTTATTCCAATTCTATTCTCGAGATAGATTACATAGGGTGATCTTGTAGCCGCGGTGGCTAGAGGTACACGCCGGATCTTCCGAAAGAATCTCGACTTGTCTTTTGACTCGCCCTAAGCTCCCCGCATGAATAGGGATACGTTGTGACAGAACGGGGGTCTCGAAAGGCGGATGTGTTCGGATTTGGACGGGAAACCACGATTTAAAGAGGCTTCTATTAAGATTCGATTTGTTACTTCTTCTCTTGCTTGGAACTTCAACAAAAGGCTTACCCCGATCCCTCTAGATCGGTTTATCTACCCAATCTTACTTTGTTTTCTCCGGTTTTTAGTAGATTAGATTCGTTTTGTGTCTTTTACTTAGATGCATTAGGTCTTTTATCGAAGATTGAAGTTACTTGGCTTTAATAGATTAAGTCTTGCGTCACACATTTGTTCCACGGATTCGATACCTTGGGTTCACCACTCGAGGGAAGAAGGGTCCCTTGACTACGACGGGAGACTTGTATGCTTGCGAGTCACGAACGAACTTTGATACAATTATTAACCGTCAACAAGCCCCTTTTTCTGGCGCCGTTGCCGGGGAACAAGTGATCAAGATTTGATTTTTTTTATTGACTTTTTGTAATTTTCAGTTTTCTTTTTGTTTTTATTTTTGCATCTACTAAATTTTGATCATCCTCAAATTACATCTCATCTAGTTTGTCTAACTCTAGTTTTTATAGATTTGTTTTTACTTTCTAGTTTTTTGCATACTTTGTTTATTGCTAACCCTAACGGGGAGATGGACGGCTACCTCTCCAACAAACCCAATAATTTTGTGGATGATCCGGAAAAACTTTACGGGCTAAGGAGACACGAAGCACATCAAGCTAAAAAGCTGGATTTTGTAGATTCGGAGTCGGAAGACAAAGGATCGCGAGGAATCTGCGAAGAATTCACCACCTCAAAGTCCGCGGGAGAATCGACCTCCACCAATGGGTGACCAACCACGGAAGAACGCAAGATCGGGGAGCTATGCACCCCGGACATCATAGACCTACCAATCTTGAACCTTGAGGAGATCGGAAGACCGTTCGAGATCAAGACCTCAACAATCCGCATGGTGCAACATTCACCCTTCACGGCAAAGAGGATCCGAACCTTCACCTCCAAGCATTCATTCAACTATGTCGGACTTTCAACATGGATGGGGTGACTCAAGACCAAATGAGGGCAAGGATTTTTCCGTTCTCACTACTCGGGAAGGCTTTGCAATGGTTCCACTCTCAACCGGCGGAGACGGTGCAAAATTGGAACACGTTGATGAAGGCTTTCATGAAGGAATACTACTCACGGGTAAAACTCGAGCTTGCGTAATAAGATTGCCACCTTTGTTCAATATCCTACGAAACTATCTCGGAGGCATTCGAGCGCTTCAACGAGTACACCGGGCGGTTCCACATCACAAGTTCCCGAAAGAAGACCTCGTGCAAAAGTTCTATCAAGGACTCACCATGGCGTCAAGGACGATCATCGATGCATCGGCGGGAGGATCTATCATCGAGCTTACACCGACGGAAGCTTTCACGCTATTCAAGAAGGTCGCGGATAATGACACGTGGGCGTCATCCGGGCGCCTACATCCGGTTCAACCCATGGGGAACTTCAAAGGAGTCTTGCAAGTGGAGAAGGAAGACATACTTGAGGGCAAGATCGACTCGCTCATGAGGAGGTTGGAGAAGATGGAGATGGAAAAGAAAGAGGCTCAAGACTTGAAGGCCGCCGAAGCAAGGTCCACATGCGAAGAATGTGGAGAGTATGGCCATGTCGCAAAGATTGTCCGGAGGAAGCCAAAGTGCTCGACTACATGAGGAAGGGAGAATTGCCGAACTTCCGCTACGGGCAAGGTAGGCCTCAATTTAATGCAAGCTCATCTATTCCTAACGCGGTTCCGCTTCGTATACAATTGAAGGAGTTCATGGATGAGCAAGCTAAGATCAACAAGGACACCGTCACCAAGTTCAAGACCATAGACAAGGTGTTGGAGAACATCGATAGCAAAGTGACGGAGGTCGGAAGTTCCAATCATCAAGTGCTCAACATGATGAAGATGCTCGAGACGCAAGTTGGACAACTTGCGGGGCGCCTCACTAATGATGAAGGGAAGCTTCCGGGACAACCCAAATGTCCCGAATCGGCGAAGGCCATTCAAAACGCGTTCGGGGAAGGAGATCGAAGATCCGGAACGTACCGCGGGAGCAAGGAAGCTTAAACCATCCACCGAGGTGGAAGGAGCTGCTAAAGAGAAGGTTACGGGGATCGTCACCGAGGAACCCGAATTCGAGATGCCGGAGGAAGACACGAGGATACCGCAACTCAAGCCACGCTACTTCCGAGGTAAACTTGACAACCACTTTGAGAAGTTTTGGAAGTTGTGCGTAGACTTAGCATCAACATGCCATTACTAGATGCCCTACAAGTACCTACATATTCTCGTTACTTTAAAGACATACTTGCAAATAAATATGAGATAGCAACACTCGGGGTAGATCATGTCAAGATGTCCGAGGAGTGTAGTGCGGCTATTGCTTATGGGCTAGAGAAGCAAAAAGACCCGGGTGCCCTACAATTCCATGTTCGGTTGGTTCTTTCAACTTCGAGAAGGCGTTATGCGACCTTGGAGCTAGTGTGAGTGTCATCTTCGAGGGATGTGTTCGAGAAGCTACGCCTACCGATGGAGCCTACGGGAATATGTTTGGAGTTGGGAGACAACTCCATTCGCTATCCCTTGGGCATTGCGAAGATGTACCCGTGAAGATTGGACACCACTTCATCCCCGTCGACTTCGTTGTGCTCGAGATGGGAGAGAGGGAGAAGCCGCCGCTCATCCTAGGGAGGCCGTTCCTCAAGACCGTGGGAGCTACCATTGATGTTGGCAAGGGGGAGATCATGTTCGATATCAACGGAGAAAAGAGTTCCTTCAAGTTCCGTCCAAGGATTGAGGCATGCAACATGATTGGAGTGAAGGGAGAACCAAAACAAACGAAGGGGCTGAAAAAGAAGAAGGAGCCGAAAAAAATGAACGTAACGAAAATCAAAGAAGGTGTTGCATCCGTCAAGACAAAGGAAGAGAAGCCGCCTGTGAAGACCAAAAAAATGACTAAGCCAACTAAGCCGGAAGACAAGCCCGCGCCCAAGATGGTGCGGGAGTGGGTACCCAAGATTGCAACGCCCGCAAAGAGTGTTGATCCGGAGTAATCAAGTGAAGAAGTCTAGCTATAGACTATAAACGAAGCGCTAGGCGGGAGGCAACCCGTTTCGTCGAGTCAAGAATAAGCTACCGGGAGGACAACCCGATTCCAGGTTTTTCAAGTATTTTTAATTATTTAGTTTTTGAGTTTTACTACGCAAAGACATTAGACTTAGAAGTGGTTGAACAATATTAGAGACATAATTCTTGATTGAATGTTTGCTTTATCATAAACCCTTTGCATGAACCCTCCTATGTGCTTGTTTGATTCTTTTCTTTTCGAGAAACCCTCAACAAAATAATTTCAGAACCTTAACTCAACCTTTCACCCTCATTATGGTGCTGAGGTTGACTTATTTTTCATGTTAAAACCACATGAGCAAAGCCACGATTTATGTTTAAGTGTTAATAAAATTCAGCACGTGGTAGGACTCGCGTGAACCTAGAAATCAAAGCTTTTGGTTGGTTTTAAAAATCTTTATCCTTGGTTTCTCTAGGACTAGAATTTTTCTAAGCCTATTCTAATTTTGTTTTATTCAAAATCTTTCTTATTTAGCCAAAATTAGAACCTAAACCTATGCCCCCATGATCAAGCCGGGAAAATGTTCGCTCTCAACCGATGAAAGCAAACTATACCGGTGAGACCGAAATCGACGTAGTCGAAAAATATTTTCGACTTACATTTGTTTTTAATGGTTTAAAAACTTCTCTAAAATTATGCTTGAGCTCTTGCATGGCTCTGAAAAATATTTTAAATTTCGAATTAGAGGAGTGCTTAACCTTAAACACACCTAAATGGAGGCAATCTAGTTTGAATTAATCATGCATGCACCATTGGATTCCCTTTTATCAACTTTCACCAATTCCACATGCAAAGGACAAGCATGGTGGGCAGCAAGCATCAACTTTGCAGGATTTTCATGGTGGCATGTGAAGCAAGTGGAGCTAGGGAGCATGGACATGACCCAAAGCATGGAGCATCAAGTGGGAGGACCAATAATTCAAGAAAAGGAGTGGACGAGAGCGTTTGGGCGGTGCAACTCGTGGAGCACGCGGGCGGGGAAAGTTGCAGAGGCGAAATGATCGTGCTTCGGGAGAAAGACGCGGCGGGGAGGAGCCGGGAGACCCCGGGCCGGCCGGCCCGAGCCGGCCGGCCCCGACCTATTTAAGGAGCCCCCCGGCTCCCGTTTTCTGCGAGCAAGCTTCCCTCTCCTTCCCTTGTTTGTGTGTTCAAGTTTGTGTGCTCAGAACCTCCGTAGACATAGCCAACCATCCCAAGCTTGATAGCTCAAGAAAAAAATCCACATCCTTAATCCACTCAAAGTCCACATCCGAAGCAAAGAGTTTAAGTGCCTAGTTTACCGGTTGCAACCCGGAATTTTAGTTGAAGAAAGAGTGCAGCAACCATGTGGAAGAAGACCACAAGTCTCTTCTCCAAGAAGAAGAGTTCGTCGTCGTCCAAGCCGTCATCAACCACGTCTTCGAGGAGGCACTCGGTTTCCGAGTCTCCCCGGAGCATGGAGACGGATACGGCACCACCGAGGAGGAACGATGCTCTCCTCCTTGGTGGTATGAGGGCTGCAAGAAGCACTTTCATGAGGTTCACCGAACCTCGTGGGCACACGGAGGAGCAGCCCGCGCCACCACAACGATCGACTCGCTCAACCGCACCACCTCCTTACACCCCGACACACTCTTCGTACGGCTTCATCATCTTGTCGGCGGAGGAGGAGAGGCTCGCCAATCTTGAGAAGAGGCTTGTGCCGAACGTCGAGTTCGACGACCAAGCACTCTACACCTTGGGTTTTTGCACCGACATATACTATATGTTGGGGCACCTCGGATGGGTGCAGTTCTCCAACGGAATATCGGTGGACACCCATTTGGGTTACGCCTTGGAAATTTTGATGACTATTGCACCCATCGTTGATGATGATGGGGTGCAAAGCTTGTCATTCCGTTTGGAGGGAGTCCAACAAGTGGTTCCCTACGAGCACGTTAGGGAGCTACTTGGATTCCACAAGGGAGCTCGGAGAAAGTTGACGTGCCACCCGACATGTTGGCGGGATTTTGGAACATGATCTCCGGAGAAGCCCATCAACAACGCAATTGCATCCGCAACCCCATTATCCGGATATTTCACTCTTGGATGTGCAAGAGGGTATTGGGGAGGATGAAGGAAACAAAGGTGACCGACACGGAGTTGAATTGGCTATACTCGGCTTTAATTGCCGGGCAGCCAATAGACCCCTCTTACCTCATGATCAACCGTTGGTGTTGTGAAGCAACATCGGGGGCGGGTAATATTGGTTCGGGGTGTTACCTCTCCATGTTGGCCTTTTCCTTGCGGCCGGGGATCGCAAGAAACCCCGCTCACCTTTTGCGTGGTACCTCTCTCGGTTTTGAGTATTTGCGGCAAGGCAAATACATTAGTGGAGATGAGAGAGGAGGTTCTCGGTTGGCCATAGTGAACCTACCCCTTCCGAATGAGAGGCTTAGGCTTTTCACCGAAGGAAGGGAAGATTGGTTGGAAGAGGGATTACTTGTCCCTGCAAGAAAGAACAAAAGAGGAAGAATCGTAGAGGAGGGAACATCCTCCGCACAAGCGAGTGGAGCACAACCCAATGTGCAACCATTCGGCGGGGTCCCTCCTCCGCCAAGTTATTACGGAGGGTCACAAGGACAAGCATGGGGGGGTGGTGCACCGGTACCCCCACAAAATTATGTTGTGCCCAACGCTAACTTCGCGGAGTCCTACGCTCATCATCCCCAACCACAACAAAACATGGCCATTATTGGAGGGTATGCTGCAAGAAATGCTCAAAATATCGCAGCCATCCAAGCTAACGCAGCTCAACTTGGTGAAGGCAATGCAAATATTGCCTTTGAACTTGGACGCCTTCACCTTGTGGAGCCAAATCAATTCGTCGGAGGAAGCGTCCAATCATATTATGAGCAAGGGTATTATTATCAAGATTATCAACATCAACCACCGGCGGAGGACTAAAAGATTTAGGAACTTTAGTTTTCTTTTCTTTTCTTTTTCTCTGTAATTTTCAGCTTTTGCTTATGTGTGTTTGCGTAGTATTTTCTGTTTTTATTTAAATTTCAGCAAGCATGTTTGTTTATTTTCAGTGTGTATTTCAACTTGATGTCACCATTAATAAAGACACCACCTTGATTATATCATTGGAAAAGTTACAAAATTCGTGCCATGATGATATATGATTAAAATTGCAGCTTTGTTCATCTTTGTAGTTGATCTATGCATGTTTAAGCTAGTGCTCTCTTAAAAATACAGATCTGAATTTATTTAAATACTAGCTTAATTTTCAGCGGAGGTTATGATTAAAATAAAGACCCATAGTGTTTTATGTGCTCTCAAGTTATGAATAGATTAAAGATGTCTTTTATGCTCAAAAATATTGCTAACCTTGTCACAAATATCGCTTGTGTGTTGCTCAACCTATCCAGAGCCTTATATATATTTGAGTGCATAAACCTTAGTGTACAAGATTTATTTTTGAGTGAGTTATTACAGGCCATGATTTCTCTGGCCCGAGACTAAGAAGCTGGTCATTCCGTTTTTGCGTACCTATCTTTTTGCTAGCCTTTTATCCGTGCATTGTGTATCCCCGCATCGGTGATCTCACAAACTTCGCCGGATATCCACCCTTAAACCAAATATCATCTTTTGTGATTACCTCTTTGACCACAACCTATCGTTGAGAATGGATCATCAATTCAAGGAAGATCGCAAGACGGTGCCAACGTTGAAGATTTCAAGTATCTCTCCAAGGAAAAATATCTCCGGTACCTACCTTATTTTTCGCCTCTTTGCTCGAGGACGAGCAACGTCTAAGCATGGGGGAGGAGGTAGGTACGGTGCAGTTTTAGAGTTCAAAAGGGAGTATTTTAAAATATATATATATATAATGATGAAAGAAAAAAAAATTCGGCGATGTACGTGACTTCCAAGGTGAAGAAAGAGAAAAACATATATATATATATAAGAAAGAAAGAAAGAAAGAAAGAAAAGAATGAGAAATATGAGAAAGAAAAATAATATATATATGTGCGTAAAGTGAACTCCCCGGTTCTCTAAGAGTGCATTCAAGGCTTCAAGTTAAAAGGATCCATTCTCATTTTCCAACCATGTGCAATCCGATAACGAGGACTTCTTTTGTGCATCCATTGTTTAGCGATGATGATATCCATCGAAGGCTTACTCGAGGACGAGCAAGGTTTAAGCATGGGGGAGATGTTGACGGTGAAAATCCGTCAACCTAGCCATGAGTTTACCTTCGGTGTTGGCATGAGTTTTATACCTTATCCATTGGTACTAACCCCCGTGGTATAACAAGTTCACGTGTGCATGTCGGTTTTGGAGTTTAATGTTTATGCAGGGTTTTAGTGTTAAATGCAAGACTTTCGGGATAAGTTCATCAAGCACCTCATGACAAGACCTTGAAGCCCCGTACAAGTCATGCAATGAAGCAAACTTAACTCCAAGAAGCCGGGGACTTGATCCGAGAAGACGACGGACTCCGGGGACACGACCGGAAAAGTGCTTCGAATCTTGCAAGACAAGGAGTTGAGTCCAATTCGGAGAGAAACCGACGACATGGACCTACATGCGAAGGGGGAAACATCCGGGAAGCAAGGGAACCGACGTGGGGCAAAGGAGCCCACGGGCCGGGCCTAAATGGGCCCGGGCCGGCCGGCCCGATCGGTCGGCCCAGGCCCATTTTGGGCCCAAACACGCTCTGCTTTGCCCTAGCCGCCAATCGGGCTATTTATAGTCCCCTGACCGAGAGCCACGGAGAGAAGATTTCGTCTTCAGGGACACCATCTCGGAGAGGAGAGGGTCGAGCTAGTTGACTAGGGTTCCCCTAGCCGACGTGGGAACCTTGCACGGAAGACCACGTCGGAGTTCCCGGAGCTAGAAGCAAGATCAAGGAAGGATCCCGGTGGTGATCTTGTGTATGTATCATTGTTATAGTTGAATTATCAAGTTGAATCTTTTCCTAGCGATCAAGTGTTTCCTCGAAGATTTCGTTTTTCGATCGGCTTTGCTTATTCCAATTCTATTCTCGAGATAGATTACATAGGGTGTTCTTGTAGCCGCGGTGGCTAGAGGTACACGCCGGATCTTCTGAAAGAATCTCGACTTGTCTTTTGACTCGCCCTAAGCTCCCCGCATGAATAGGGATACGTTGTGACAGAACGGGGGTCTCGAAAGGCGGATGTTTTCGGATTTGGACGGGAAACCACGATTTAAAGAGACTTCTATTAAGATTCGATTTGTTACTTCTTCTCTTGCTTGGAACTTCAACAAAAGGCTTACCCCGATCCCTCTAGATCGGTTTATCTACCCAATCTTACTTTGTTTTCTCCGGTTTTTAGTAGATTAGATTCGTTTTGTGTCTTTTACTTAGATGCATTAGGTCTTTTATCGAAGATTGAAGTTACTTGGCTTTAATAGATTAAGTCTTGCGTCACACATTTGTTCCACGGATTCGATACCTTGGGTTCACCACTCGAGGGAAGAAGGGTCCCTTGACTACGATGGGAGACTTGTACGCTTGCGAGTCACGAACGAACTTTGATACAATTATTAACCGTCAACAGCTGCGGGCACGCCTTTTCAGGCAACGCAGTCGCGCGCGTAGTGGGCGACGTGGGCAGGCGGACGTGATGGCCCGCCGTGGCTCTTCGGTTGCCGCGCCATAATGATCGCGCGCGTGCGTGCGCCGGGCCGTTTCGGTTGTGGTGGGCTCTGCTTGTCAGTGACGGGTGCTGTCGCCTGCAGTTAATGCGTGCGACGCGCGCGGTTCGTGGAGCATGGCTCCCATGGATCTATAAATCCAAGGGGAAGGAAAGGGGGGTCCCTTACCTCAACACTCTGAACCCGCCACCCCTTACTCCTTGCTTCTACTCTAGAGCACCGCGCGCCTCTTCGTCTTCGCCTAGCGCTCGTCCCGTCTCTGCACTCCTTCGCCGATCAAAATGGCTCCCCAGCAGTTAAACACTGTGCTGGACCCGCTGCCGTGGAGCCGCTCGACGGTGACGAGGTTCACTTTTGAGCGAGCTCGTGAACGGCAGCCAGCTTGTACCGAACGTGGACGGGAAGCCCGCGCCATGGATAGTCCCACCAGCGACGGATCGGGAGCACAACCCGCCGCACGGCTACGTGGTCAGCTTCATCTGGCATCATGAACGCGGCTTCACCGCGCCGGCGAGCCGCTTCATGCGCGGGCTGTGCCACCACTACGGGGTGGAGTTGCACAACTTCATCCCGAACGCGATCTCGTAGGCGGCTACATTCGTTAGCGTCTGCGAGGGGTTCCTGGGGATCCCAGCGAACTGGGATCTCTGGGTCCATCTCTTTCGCGCGGAGCTGCACACGCTCACCACGCCTGAGCCACTGGTGCGCCGCGCGGTGCGCACCGGCGGCATGACGATTTTACTGCGGGAGTCGCGTAGGGAATTTTACATCCCCTGCACGATGACCTCCAACAACACGGAGTGGGAGCGGGGGTGGTTCTACCTCCACAACGACGAGCCTAGCCTCTCCCCTACACCGACAAGGTTCTGAAGGAGAAGGCCGACTCCTGGTGGCACGGCCTGTCCCCCTCTTCGCGCCAGGATCAGCTGGAGTCATCCCTGCTCATGTTGAAGAGCCTGGCGGACGCTGGGCTGGGCACGACTTCGGTCCTCGCGAACCTCCACCACAGGCGGGTCGTTCCCCTCATGGAGAGGGAGCTCCGCATCTACGAGATGAGTGAGACGGCCAACCCCGTGTCGCTGGCGCGCTCGAGGTTGGTGCACGACCGCTTCCCCCTGGAGTATGCGGCCACGAGGGTGAGGCGCGCCATCATCCTTAAGGCCGTCAGGCATAGCAACGACGACCTCTGGTCGTTCGTTATGCTTCCCGACGCCCCGTCGGTGAGTAGGCTCCCCCCTTTTCCTTTATTCCTCCGCAACACGCCACCACGACTTTGACATTTCACTCTTCCCAGCAGAGGGTGGTCGTGAATGCCGCACGGTCCAACCCGCCCACGCACCGAGTCCGAGCGCGCGCGCGGCGCAGCGGTGGGAGCATGAGTGAGCGGCGCGTAAGAAGGTGCGAAGGATCCGGCGGCGGGAGCGCCGAGAATAGAGGGAGGAGGAATTCCAGCTGCACGAGCAACAGGGACTCTCTCCCCCGGCGACCTCGGAGTACTCGTCGTCGGGAGAGGTAGAAGAGGAAGAGAGCGATGCGGGGCAGGCCCTCCTGAGAGGTGGGAGCCCGCGTCCCCCCTCACCGAGAGTCGCGGAGGCGGCAGAGGAGCAAGTGCCTGGGGCAGGCGCGGGAGCGCCCGCCACCCCGGGCGGTTTACGGAAGGGGGGCGCGCGCGCGTCGCGGGAGGCGCCGGCGCGCGCCGCGGAGGCGTCTCGGGGAGTGCTGCGCCGGCGACGCCGGCCGCCGCCACGGCGTCCGTCGAGCCCTCAAGGAAGAGAAAGCGGGGCTTCTCCACCTTGAGGTAAGCATCCGCTTCTCCAGATGCTCAGGTTTCAATGGTTTGGAGTTCAAACCCCTGTCTCCATGTTGACAGGGCGGTGCCGATCGTCCCCGACCTCGTGCCTGCTAATGTGTTGAGGTCAGGCACGTCCGTGCCCTCGAGGCGGCGCTCGTCGAGGGCGTCGAGGGCAGCAGAGAGTGCTGCGGCGGCGAGCGATCCACCGCGCGGTACGGCCGAGGCCGCGGGGTCGCAGAAGGAGGTGGCGGCTGTGGTGGCAGCCACAGTGGCGGTGTCTGCCGCGCCAGCGGTTCCCTCGGAGCCCTTCTCCACCGCGGTCGACCAAGCGACCGTGGTGGAGATCCCTGACGACGACGCCCCGCCGCCCGGATGGGGTTAGTGGGAGAACTGGCCCGCACCAGCCCCCGAACCCGCGGCGAGGGTACTGGTGGTGCGGGAAGACGGCCGCGTGGTGCCGCAGCGGCCGACACACGGCGCCGAGGCTTCGTCGTCACGCGCTGGCCCCCCTGCCCCAAATACCGTCGTAGTGGGCCTGGACCAGGAGCGGGAGCCCGCCGGTGCGCCGCCAGCCTACTTCAACGAGACCCAGGCCGAGCAGGCCCTGTGGCAGGAGTTTCAAGACCACAGGGCCTCGCTCAATAATGCGTTGAATGAGACCCTACAGATTCATGCCGGTCCTACATGGCAGATCTTCAAGGTACATGCTTCCGTCGTCGAATTCGAGATTTTATCTTGCCGCTTTCGCGCACGTGCGTTCTCTGATCCTGCCTTCCCCCGCATCTCGTTCATCGTTGACAGGGGCTTGAGGGCCGTGCTCGGGAGAGGTATAATCGCCTCGATCAGCTGAGCTCTGAGCGCGACTGGTATCAGGACCAGTACGATGCTCTGGACGCTCTCGTCGAAGCCCTGCGAACCGACAGCGGGTGGCTGGAGTACCGACTGTGCGCTGTGCAGGACGAGCTCCAGGAGGAGGACGCCCAAGCTGCGGAAGATGTCCCCGCAGTCTTGAAGGTGCGGGCGGCGCTCCTGGAGTGGGACGAGGCGCTGCGGATGGCGCGTGAGGATGCGGCTGCGGTGCAGGTTACGGCGGCAGAATTTGAGAGGGAGTTAGCTTCCACCCGAGCTCAGCTCCAGCAAGACCGCGCCACCCTTGAGGGGCCGCGGTCCTGGCATAGCCAGGCGAAGGAGAGAGCTAAGAAGGTCGAGCTGCTGAGGACCAGCCTGGCTGACAAGGCTGCCTTCCTCGCCTCAACGGAGGAGCGGCTCCAGTGAGAGCAGGATGCGCGCCAACAGGCGGGCGCTCAGCTTCAACAGGAGCGAGCGGCCCTTGCTGAGGCTCGGGCCGCCCTCGAGCGTGAGCGCCTTGCACGGGAAGAGGCCCAGGGCCGACTCCAGCAAGAGCATGCCGCACTCGAGGGGGCGCAGGCAACCCTCAAGCAGCGGGACGAGGAAGTCTCGCGGCTCAACGGGGAGCTGACCCAACTCAGCGTTTCGCATGAGGACCTACGCCAGTCCCTCGAGGAGCAGGAGGCCACAGTTCTTAGCCCGCGGCAGGCGGCTGAGGACGCGCGAGAGGCCCTCGAGGTGGAGAGGAAGTAGGTCGAAGGTGAGTTGGTTTTCGCTTATTCTCTGCTTGTCCGTTCAACTTGTTTGGGATCCACTACCAACTTTTTGTTTTCGTTTATGATATTCAGGCTTGCGGACTGCCCTGGGGAACTCGACGACCCAAGCTCAGGCTGTGCATACGGCCTACAACTCCTTGCAACAGGAGTTGGAGGAGCTGCGGGCCGCCGCCCTCGAGGCCTGCCAGGAAGTCGAGGAAGGCGAGGCGCAGGCCGGGAGCTCGATGGCGAGCCGCCTCCGTGCCCTTGGCGGGCACGTCACCCGGCGCATGCGTCGCGCCCTTCACCTGGGTGTCCAGAAGGCGGTTGGTGTGGTGGCCTCCCACTATCAGGTCAACTTCGAAGCCGTCTCTATGGGCTACGTTGTCCCTGTCGGCGTCGATGACGAGGTGGCGATGAACCGTGCGGACACGCTCGCCACTCTTGCTGCCGACATCCTCGCCGAGGACTTCACGGATTTCTTGTTCCCAGATGCTCCCGCGGCCGGCGACCCTCAAGCCTGAAGATCACTAGGCGTTTGTGCCCTTGTTGCTTTAAGTACAAGCATTCAAGCCATGTGGCTTATGTAATAAACGATTACTTATTTGAAACATTTGGATGTTTGTAAATTGAAGCAATGTTTTTTACTCTGGTAATTATATTGTTTTGCCTCCCAGTTTTCTTAGGTGAACCCTGGCTGGGAAAGATTCGTTCTCACGACTAGCTTGCAGGCGAAGCGGTGAGGGGGAAGGGTCGTATCCTGCCGGAGGCGTAGGCTATCCCTGACTCGCGCTTCTTCACCCTTTAGCCACTCGCGTCTCGCGTAAGTTCACCCAGAACTTGGGTCGAGGCGTACTTGGTACATTTGCGACGTTTTTTTGCGAAAAATGGGACCATTTGGGGGGGGGGTGCCCCCCGCAGTAGCCCCCGAGGGTGGCTTGGTTTTCTGGGGAAAGCCAAGTCGCCCTTTAACTTTATTCATCTTGGTGAAAGTTTACATTTGTACAGCCAACTGGGGTGTTGGGTGCGTAAATAACAAAAAGAACTTGAAAATCCCTCCTAAGGGTAGAAGCGACATAGCTGTTGGATGTTCTAAGCGTTGGTGAGTTCTTCACCATCCTCGTTGGCCATCTTGTAGGTGCCGGGCTTGAGTACTTTGACCATGACTTAGGGTCCCTCCCACAGGGGCGACAACTTGTGGTGGCCTCGATTGTCTTGGCGTAGCCTTAGGATTAGGTCCCCTTCGTTGAAGTCTCGACGCCGTATCTTCCGAGCCTGGTAGCGCCTCAAAGCCTGCTGTACCTTGCCGAGTGCATCAGGGCCACGGTGCGGGCTTCGTCCAGTTGGTCCAGTGTGTCCTCGCGGGCTCGCTGGTTGGTGCCCTCGTCGTAGCCCCGGGCTCTAGGCGACCCGTATTCCAGGTCCGTGGGGAGGATAGCCTCCGCGCCATAGACTAGGAAGAACGGGGTGAATCCCGTGGCCCTGCTCGGGGTGGTTCTGAGGCTCCACACGACCGCTGGTAGCTCCTGGAGCCATTTTGACCGGACTTGTTCAGCCTGTCGAAAATCCTGGGCTTGAGGCCTTGTAAGATCATGCCGTTGGCGCGCTCTACTTGACCGTTGTTCTGTGGATGCGCCACGGCCGCCCAGTTGACGCAGATGTGAAACTTTTCGCAGAACTCCAGGAACTTCCTGCCGGTGAATTGGGACCCGTTGTCGGTGATGATGGAGTTAGGCACCCCGAACCGGTAGATAATGTCGGTGAAGAAAATCATGGCCTGCTCTGCCCTTAGATTCGTGATCGGGCGCACCTCGACCCACTTGGAGAATTTGTCGATGGCAACCAGTAGGTGGGTGTAGCCCCCGGGCGCTTTTCGCAAGGGCCCGACGATGTCCAGCCCCCACACGGCGAAGGGCCATGTGACGGGGATTGTCTGGAGGGTGTGCGCAGGGAGGTTGGTCTTGCGGGTGTAAAACTGGCACCCTTCGCAGGTGCGCATGAACTCGCTGGCATCAGCAACCGCAGTGGGCCAGTAGAAGCCCTGGCGGAATGCGTTGCCCACGAGGGTGCGTGGCGCTGCGTGGTGGCCGCATACGCCCGCGTGAATGTCTCGAAGGAGCTCGCGCCCCTGAGGGATGGGCACACATCGCTGTAGGACGCCTGAAGCGGTGCGCTTGTACAACTCACCATCGACGAGGGCGAATGACTTGGCCTTCCTGGCGATGCGTCTGGCCTCGGATCGGTCCGGGGGAAGCTCCCCTCGGTCCATCCAGGCAATATATTTGTCTCGCCAGTCCTCCGCAAGGGGGACTCACTCTGTATCCATGGCCTCGACCTCATCCGCGCCATACCCCTCGAGCAGGGAGAGTACAAACACCTCGTTCGAGGGGTCCCCGTCCATAGGCTCTGCGCCTGTTGGGTCTGAGGGAGCCCCCGAGGGTTCCTCCTGGTTCGAGGGTGTCGGCTCGACGTTGACGGACGGTCTGGCGACATCCCGTGCAAAAACATTCAGGGGAACGGCGATTCGCCCCGACGCAATTTTGGCGAGCTCGTCCGCCTCCTCGTTGTACCGGCGGGGCACGTGATTAAGCTCTATGCCATAGAACTTGTCCTCGAGGGCCCGCACGGCATTGCAGTATGCTTCCATCTTGTCGTCGTGACAGCTCGCGTTCTTCATGACCTGGTCGATCACGAGCTGCGAGTTTCCCCTGACGTCGAGACACTTTATGCCCGTCTTGATGGAGATTCTAAGGCCGTAGAGAAGGGCCTCGTACTCCTCCATGTTGTTTGACATGGGGAAATGCAGGAACACTGCGTACCTCATGTGCTTCCCGAGGGGTGTGATGAAGAGCAGGCCCGCGCCTGCCCCGATTTTCGTTACCGACCCATCGAAGTAGAGGGTCCAACACTCAGCCTGGACTTGCAGCGGCGGTGGCTGTGTGTCCATCCATTCGACGACGAAATCCACCAGGATCTGGGACTTGATCGCTTTGCGCAGCGCATAGGCGAGCTTTTTGCCCATTAACTCCACCGACCACTTGGCGATCCTGCCCGGGTTTCGGATAATCTCCCCCAACGGAAAGGAGGAGACCACCGTGACCGGATGGGCCTCGAAGTAGTGGTGAAGCTTGCGCCGTGCAAGCACCACCGCGTAGATCAGCTTTTGGATCTGCGGGTAACGCGCCTTGGTCTCGGACAACACCTCGCTGATGTAGTATACGGGCCGTTGGACTGGTAGGGCATGTCCCTCCTCTTTGCGCTCCACCACGATAACGGCGCTGACCACCTGAGTGGTTGTGGCGATGTAGAGGTACAGAGGCTCGCTGTCCCGGGGTGGCATTAAAATCAGCACGTTCGCGAGCGTCGCCCTAAGCTTGTCAAGCGCCTCCTGGGCCTCGGCGGTCCAGGAGAAGTGCTCGTGCTTCTTCAAGAGTCGATAGAGGGGAAACCCCTTTTCGCTGAGCCGCGAGATGAAGCTGCTCAAGGCGGTAGAGCACCCCAGCACCTTCTTGTTGACGGTAGATTATCGTATCAAAGTTCATATGGATTTGCAAGCAGACAAATCCCCCGTCGTAGTCAAGGGACCCTTCTTCCCTCGAGTGGTGAACCCAAGGTATCGAATCCGTGGAACAATGTGCAACGCAAGGATTCAATCTAGTAAAGCAAGGAAATCTATCTTATGAAGAACTAAGTTGCATCTAAACTAAGATATCATCAAGTAAACACATCTAATCTAATCTACTAAAGAGGTAACAGGAGAAAGCAAGAGATAACCGATCTAGAGAATCTAGATCATGCTTATGTTGTAGCTCCAAACAAGATAGATGAAGATATAAAAGCGAATCTCATTAAAAGCATCTTTAAACTGTGGCCTCCGGTCCGATTCCGAAAACGCCCACCTTTCGGAACCCCTGTTCTGTCACAACATATTCCTATTCATGCGGGTAGTCTAGGGCGAGTTCGATAAGAACAAGTTGAAATCACTTGGTTGGTCCGGTATGCACCTCTAGCCACCGCGGCTACAAGAGAACCCTAAGCAATCTATCTTAAGTATAGATTGGGGAAGAAGCAAAACCAAGAAGAAAACAAAATCATCGAGAAGGCACTTGATTGCTAGAAATCGGATTCACTATAAAAACTTCACCATGAATGATTACATGAACAAGATCACCACCGGGATCCTACCTCGATCTTGATCCTTGCTCCGGAGCTCCGACGTGGTCTTCCATGCAAGGTTCCCACATCGGCTAGGGAGAGCCTAGACAACTAGCACGACCCTCATCTCCGAGATGGTGTCCCTCAAGCTTCTCTGCTCCTCGGCGGCGGATGACGAATTGATTGATTCGTGGCTCTCGGTCAGGGGGCTATAAATAGCCCGAGATGCATCTAGGTCAAAGGGGGGGCCGATTGGGCCTCGAAATGGGCTGGGCCGGCCAGCCTGGGCCAACCGGCCTGGGCCCACTTCGGCCCAGTTCGTGGCCTCCTTCGCCCGGTGTTGCTTCCCGAGTCTTCTATATCCTCCCCCTTCTGCATGTGGGCCCTTGTCGTCAGTTTCTCTCCGAATTGGACGAAGCTCCTTGTCTCGTAAGATTCAGCACTTTTCTGGCTAGGTCCTCGGAGTTTTCCATCTTCTCGGGTTGGGTCCTTGGGCTTCTTGGAGTCATGTTCACTTCATTGCATGACTTGTACGGGGCTTCAAGGTCTTGTCACAAGGTGCTTGATGAACTTATCCCGGAAGTCTTGCTTTCAACGCTAAAACCCTGCATAGACACTAAACTCCATAACCGACATGCACAAGTGAACTTGTTATACCACGGGGGTTAGTACTAACGGATAAGATACAAAAGTCATGCCAACACCGAAGGTAAACTCATGGCTAGGTTGACGGAATTTCACCGTCAATAGCTCCCCCATGCTTAAACTTTGCTCGTCCTCGAGTAAGCCTTCGATGGATATCATCGTTGCCCCTCATTGTTTAAACCTTGCACTTGATCATACATGAGAAAACATAATGCTTGTTGACGGTGAATTTCCGTCAACCTAGAGTACTTGTTATACATTGGTTTCGATTATGATTTTCAACTAACCTGCCACTAGGCATACTAATGATATAACAAGTTCACACTTGCATGTCGATTTTGGAGTTTGTTGTTTACGCAGGAAATTTACGCTAAAGAGTAGACTTTCGGGATAAATTCACCAAGCACTTTGGAAGAAGATCATGAAGCCCGACAAGAGTCAAGACACGAAGTGAACAAGACTCCAAACAACCCAAGGACCGAAGCATCAACACGCAAAACTCCGGGGACTTGGATGTTTACCAACGAAATTAACTCAGCCCGAGAGATATTCTCGCAGCTCAGGACAACATGATCTTTCGGTACAGATTCGGAGACTTAAACGGTCTTTAATGGCAAAAGTTTGACTACCAAAGTTGTGGGCCTCGATGATACCTTCGATTTGGACAGGTGGAAGGCCCAATTTGGATAAGGGAGCTAGGAGATATAGCCCCCGAAATCCCTGCTGCGCAGTCAGTCCAAAATCAGAACAGATTATCTTTCAAGGCCGATTTGGAGATCTTATCTTCGTTTTTAAGGAAAGAAATGAATACCAAATTGAAGATAATTTCGTGGCACACAACCTGGACACCGAATTTGCATTATTTGGAGTCCGGACGTGGGAGATATGGCGCTGGCAAGGAAGGACTGCGAATCAGGAAAATCTGGCTGATTTTATGGAAACCAAGTTTGCTTCTCTCCCAAGGAGGATCTCGTGCAAGGAAAGGTGGAGCACGCCCAAAGGCACCCCAAGGACATAAATACAACCCCCTAGGCGCCCCAAGATGGCTAACCATTGACATCCATTCATCGGAGAGCCGTCGCAAGATGAGGGAGAGAGTTAGATGAGCTCGTCGCAAGAATCAACACTGGCAGAGAGAAGGAAGCAAGAGGAGGACTACAAGCCGCTGGCCTAGGGGTGTTCCCAAGCTCCATCGCCACCATCTTCATCGACGACGTTCTCCGGAGTCTCCATCACCCCTATGTGCTTCAATCCGTGTAAGATGATGGGGTAATGTCTCCGTTCATCCCTAGGGTTAGATGGATGCATGCTATGTGATCGCTACTTGATTCGTGGTTTCAATCTATTGCTTTCATGTTGATGATGCTTTGATGATTAAGGTTAGCTACCGTGTTTTTCGGACGTATGATATCCGCTACTCCCATAGATTCCATCAACATACCGTGTCCATCATAGGTTTAGTCACGATTACCTTCGCGTAGTGACAGTATGAGGGGAGGGAAAGGGCGAAACCGTGGTCACAACCCCCGGTAGATTGGTTTACCACTCTCGTGTAGTAGATGCATATCCATGTTATCCTAGATCCTAGGTAGGGAACACTTATCTTTCTTAATCACTCTCTTGTGTCCACCCTTTACCATCTAGTTTAACTCTAGATTTGTTTGATCAACTTAGATTAACTTAGGTTAGATTGTCTTTACCTTTAGATTAATACTCTCTTTAACTGTTTCCCTAGTCAACTAGATTAGTGCTTGGTTAAGTGCTAGCAATCCCCTTGCTCCGTGGATTGACAAACCTTGGGATCTCCCGTAGGTGAAAGTTGACGGATAAAAGACGTATCCCTCTACGATTCGCAAGCGTACGGACCCCACACCTTTTTCACCACGGGATTCCCAAGGTTCTTGTCAATCCGCGGAGCAAGGGGATTACAAGCGTTCGATCAACAACGACACACTAGCTACTAAAACCCTAACTACTATTATACTAGAAAACACTAAACTACACTAGAGAGAATGATAAACGATCAAGGTAGAAGACACTCGCCCACGGGTCTACGATACTAGAGCATGCAATCGCTTAAAGACATGAAAACTAATCTAATCTATCGGGGATGTGACCACGGTTTCGCCCTTTCCCTCCTCTCGTACTGTCACTACGCGAAGGTATTCATGACTAGACCTTTGATGGACATGGCGTATTGAATGGATCCAAGGAAGCATTGGAGCTCATACTCCCTCTACGGCACGGTTGCAAGCCTTAAGCATTAAAGTATATTCAACACAAGATGATAGATAGATAATCCGACAAAGTGCGATTACATCTCAAGATCGATTACAACCCATGGACGAATGAGAAGATTACCCCATCAAGGTGCTGATCATGGCACCGTTGATCATGGTTTCCCTTCCGCCGGTGTCTTCCTTCTTCTCCACGAGAGGGTGCTTCCTTCGAGGTGGTTGATCTCCCGCCGGAGATCCTGCTCCTCTCTCTCTAGCTTGTGGATGGCCTTCTGGTGCGAATGACTCCTCTTCTCGGTGTTGGCGGCGCGTCGGGGGTTTTAGGGTTGAAGATCCTTCGAGGGCAAGGAAAACGGGACCGAACCGGTGCCGAAGTGGGCTGGGCCGGCCGGCTCGGGCCGGCCGGCCTGTGCCCAGTCGGCCCGGTTCGGTCGCCCCATTTGCTCCGTGGGTCCTCGTGCACTTATGTACTTTGCCCCCTCCACTTGCACGATTTTGATGCTGTTATCCTCGCGTCCAAGATGGAGGCTCTCTTTGCATGAAGTTTGATCTTTTACGCTTCAATCCTCGGGGGTGTTCCTCGTAGCACTTCGGTCCTCGCCACCATTGGAAGTGATTTCAGCAAGCTCATGAACACGAACAAGACTCCATAAATGCTCCTTTGAACTTGTTGCGAATCCGTCCTTTATGTCCATGTTTTCCTACATAAACACAACACTTCCAAATGCATGCACAAAGATGAACTTGTTATATGATTAGTGTGCCTAGTGGCGGGTTAGTTCCATAATCAAATCCAAACCAAAGTGTAATGAACATTCTAGGTGCACCAAAATACACCGTCAACTTCTCCCCCACACTTAGCTCTTGGTCGTCCTCGAGCAAGTACTCGTAAAAGAATTTCGTCCAAGGTGTGTAATCGTGTATCACTTATCCTTCTTCACAAGTTAGTCAATCCTTTCATCTTTAATACATAAACACAAAGTAATGATAATCAAACATAAACATGGGCGTTTAGAATTTTTACCACGTCAAGATTCACCCCACAACTCAAACCCTTCACTTGAAGTCTTCAATTTCAGCCATGCTTACTCCTTTGCTTCCATCGGAGGGTTTTTATGGTTTTCAAAACAAAAATTCCTGCAACAAGTATTAGACAAAAACCTTTCTCCAAGCTCTCTCAAGTCACTCATATGAAGTGGCTATCCTGACCAAATTTTATAAAACTCTCACCTCCCATTAATCTCTCATATATCATGTAAAAGTGGAGCTATAGGTAGGGCTAGCGCAATCAACACAAGTATTGTCAAACTAAGAACTTCCTCTAATGGTTGTCTACCTTTCAAAGCCAATGATCATGAGAATTAACCATATGTAGGGATATCAAGGATGAGAAGATTTAGAATGGTGGACATGTGCAAGAGCAAAAGAAAATTGTGACTTCAAGGCACCAATGATGTCCTCGTTGTCGGATTGCACATAGTTGGAAAAAGAGTAAAAGTTTCGTCTCACAATCAACGTGACATCCTTCCTTACACTTTATTTTTTTCTTTTCTTTCACTTGATCCATCCCTCTCATATCTTCATTGCTAACTCATCTTTCTCTTTTTCTCTTTTTCTTCTTTAATTCACATATGATTTTTCTTTCTTTCTTTTCCATACTTTTTTTTCTCTTTATTTTTCTCTCTCTTGACAACTTTTCAAAGCTTTCAATTCTCTCTTTCCTCGCATGCATACAATCTGAAATTTTAAATAAATCATGCTAGAGACGAGACGAAACTTTGAAAATAGGTTGTGTTCAAGGAATACGATGTACAAAAGAGATGTATAGGGTTGGGTATGGAATTCGGCGATATACGTGACTTCCGTTGTGAACATGACGTTACCGAATATATGACGAGGCTAGCAACAAAAGATAAGCACAAGGACATGATCATTGCTCGAAATTAAAACTCACCAAGAGAGAAGGATCCTAGCCTAACTCATCGTGCTAATCCCTCTTATGGTGGAGCGAAAAAAAATAAACTTGGCTTTGGATAGGAATTTTTTTCTTACTCTCAACTTGGAAAGAGAGGTTTTGCTAACCTTTATTACAAGGGTTTTAAGATAATTTTCAGAACTGAAATCCTCCAACTTTTAGCATTGAACATAGCACAACTAACATGTGAAGCTCAAGATCGAAGTGCGGTATGGGTACTTTAAGTAGTAGCGATTCCACTAAGCACCACGGTAAACGTTTTTCAAACCACATACTTGTGTTCATATATCAAGAATCGAAGATTAAACAAACAAGTAAATAAAGATAAACAAAACATAAAACACAAAGATATATATAAAGACTCTTTTTATTTGATTTTCTTGACTCAACACTAATTTAAGACACTTGCAAAAATTTTAAAACAGACTCAAAAACTAAAGACTCATTAAAACACTAAGACTCTCACACGAAGATTAAACCGAACCTAAACTTGAAGTTCAAAAGCTAAGGCTAGCGAGCTAGCTCTCCCCCACACTTAAAACATACGATGTCCTCGTCGTATCTTACAAAATCCTAAGGGGAAAACTAGATCTAGTGGTACTTCAAGCAAGTTTTGCACCACTTGCCTCTCATGTTTCCAACCATGCTGAAAAGTTTGCGCACGTTACGGTTAAGAAACTTGTAGTCATCTTCAACTACGCGCTCCAAGTCCTCCATACGCTGCTTCATCGCTTCCATGGCTTGGAGACATTCGTCGGCCGACGTGTAGAGATCCGTGATGGATTGACGGCAGACTCGACAGCACACCGGATGCAATCCGAAGGGGTCGTCGTCGCCATAATCTCCACCGTTGTCACCACTGTCGTCGCCACCTCCGTTGTCGTTGCCTTCGCCACCGTTGTTGCCGTCGCCGTTGGGGCCTTCGGGAGTCCTTTCATAGGGCTGCTCATCCCAATCATCATCATCTCTACCGGCGGCCGCCCACGAGCTCGGGCTACGATCGTCGGAGTAGTCGCTATCCCCATAATCCTTAGGCTCCGGCGACACCTCCTTGTAATCTTTACGCTTGATGCCTTGGAGGCGTGCCGACCTCCGGACGGGTGTAGGGACCTTCTCTCCTTCGACGGGGTTGCGAGATGCAAGAGCTCCGGTCGGGACACGTCCTCCGCAACGGATACGTGCGGTCCTCTTGACGGGTAGCTTGAGCTCGCATCGCATCGCCTCCTCCATCGATGGCTTCTTGGCTTCTAGCTTCAACTCTAAGCTTTTTGGAGGCTCAATGGCTGCTACAAGGGTGCAACACATTGCTTGAAAGGATTGATTCTCGAGCTCCCAATTCGGCCAAATAAATAGTTCTGAGAGAAAAGCCCTGGGAACCTTATTTTCCTTTTTTACACTTCCCTTAAAATTTTCCGACCAAACAAGGAAGTCAAAAAGGAGCAATTCGGGCGAAATTCGGCATCATCGGGCGTCGGGCCCCCCCTGGGCCGGTCCGCCTGGGCCGGCCGGCCCCCCCCCTCGGGGGCCGGGCCGGTCCGGGTTTTTGCACACCGCCCTATTTTTTTCTTCCTTAGCCCATGGGAAAAAGTTGGCCCAGTAAATCTTCGCGAAAAACTCCAGAAAACTAAAAGAAAAATTATTTACAGAAGTTGATGCCTTGTTTTTCGTCCTAGGCGGGACGTTCGGGCTCTTCCTCCATGGTAAAGATGTCAACATGGCGAAGGGGCACGACATCGGGTTCGTAGTAAACCTTAAGCCGCTGTCCATTCACCACAAATTGATCACCGTTTATATCCATAATGGTTACCGCTCCGTTGGAGAACACCGAATGCACAACATAAGGTCCGTCCCACTTGCTTTGCAATTTCCCCTTTCCGAAGGTTTTAAACCTCGAATTGTAGAGGAGGACCTTATCTCCTTCTTTAAATTCTTTTTTCTTCAATCTTTTATCATACCACCTTTTGATTCTCTCCTTGTATATGCTTGCGTTTTCATATGCTTTCAACCTCAACTCCTCTAGCTCGCTTATTTGAATTCTTCGTTTCACCACCGCGGCATCGAGATCAAGGTTCATCTCTTTAATCGCCCAATAGGCTTTATGTTCCAACTCAACCGAAGGTGGCAAGCTTTTCCATAGACGAATTGATAAGGGGTCATACCTATCGGTGTTTTAAACGCCGTTCGATAAGCCCATAAAGCTCCGTCTAATTTCTTTGACCAATCCTTGCCTCCCTTCTCTATGGTTTTGTTGAGTATGCTTTTTAATTGCCTATTTGACGTCTCCGCCTGTCCGTTGGTTTGTGGGTGATAGGCCGTGGAGACCCTATGCTCAATTCCCAACTTGGACAAGCACTTTTTGAAGTTCTTCCCGGTGAAATGAGTTCCTCCATCACTTATCAAGATTCTCGGTGTACCGAAACGGGGAAAAATCACGTTCTTGATCATAGCGATGGACTCCTCCGTGGAAGCTTTACGACATGGTATAGCCTCTACCCACTTGGATACATAATCAACCATAACAAGTATATACTCGAATCCAAATGAGTTTTTAAAAGGCCCCATGAAGTCTATGCCACATACATCGAATATGTCGATTTGCAAGTTGTATTTCAAAGGCATAGAATTTCTTTGAGAGATGTTTCCGGTTCTTTGACATTCGGGGCATGACGCAACATATCTTTTAGTATCTTCATGCATCTCCGGCCAATAGAATTCGCTCGACCATACTTTTGCTTCGGTTCGAAAATGGCTATAGTGTCCACCGTACTCCGCCGAGTGGCACTTCCTTAGAATCTCAAGCCTCTCTTCTCTTGGCACACATCTTCTCATCACTCCATCATTGCCAAGTTTGAAGAGGTATGGTGCATCCCAAAAATATTTCTTACTTTCGGAAATTATCTTCCTTTGAGTGTTTTTGTCTAGATGATCGAGGGGCATCTTTCGAATTGCTCGAATGATGTCGATCATCCAAGTATCTTTATAAAGCACTCTATAGAGGTGGTCATCTCTCATCTTATCTTCTATGGGCTCTTTATCATCTTGTCCACGATTCATCCTAGACAAATGATCGGCCACAACATTCTCCACCCCTTTTTTATCACGAATTTCCACATCAAACTCTTGGAGAAGAAGGATCCAACGAATCAAACGTGGTTTAGCTTCCTTCTTAGCCAAGAGATACTTGATGGCTGCGTGATCGGTGAAAACAATGACTTTCGAGTTCACGATGTAAGATCTGAATTTTTCGAAAGCGAATACCACCGCTAGCAACTCTTTTTCCGTAGTGGCGTAATTTAATTGTGCCCCACTAAGAGTTTTGCTAGCGTAGTAAACGGCGTGAACTCGGCCTGCCTTTCTTTGTCCCAAGACCGCGCCTACGGCGTAGTCACTTGCGTCACACATGATCTCGAAAGGTTGGCTCCAATCCGGAGGTTTGATGATGGGAGCACTCACCAACGCATTTTTCAAGGTCCGGAATGCCGCTAGACACTTCTCATCAAAGTCGAAAGCCACATCCTTTTGAAGAAGGTGTGTTAAAGGCTTAGTGATCTTCGAGAAGTCCTTTATAAATCTTCTATAGAATCCGGCATGGCCTAGAAAGCTCCTTAAGGACTTAACATCCGTAGGAGGTGGGAGTTGCTCAACCGTCTCTACCTTAGCCTTGTCCACTTCAATTCCTCTCTCGGATATAACATGTCCGAGCACTATGCCTTGCTTAACCATGAAGTGGCACTTTTCCCAATTTAAAACCAAATCTACCTCCGCACACCTTGTAAGGACCTTTTCTAAGTTTGCTAAGCAATCCATGAACGTCTTCCCGTAAACGGAAAAATCATCCATAAACACTTCAACAATTTCTTCGATGAATTCCGAGAACACGGCTATCATGCAACGTTGAAAAGAGGCCGGAGCGTTGCATAGGCCGAAGGGCATCCTCCTATATGCAAATGTTCCGTAAGGACACGTAAACGTTGTCTTATGTTTATCTTCCGGGTGAATAGGAATTTGCATGAACCCCGAGTATCCATCGAGAAAGCAAAAATAAGCGTGGTTTGCTAACCTCTCGAGCATCTCGTCTATGAACGGTAGGGGGAAGTGATCTTTCTTCGTCGCTTTGTTAAGCTTACGGTAATCGATACACATCCGCCACCCGGTCACGGTTCTTTGCGGTATCAATTCGTTCTTTTCATTCTTCACCACGGTCAAACCTCCTTTCTTCGGTACACAATGTACTGGGCTCACCCATTCGCTATGCGGAACCGGATAGATGATTCCGGCATCAAGTAACTTGATAACCTCTTTCTTTACTACCTCTCGCATGGCATGGGTTAGCCTCCTTTGATGGTCCACTACAGGCTTACATTGGTCTTCCATTGGTATACGATGAGTGCAAAAGGCTGGGCTAATACCTTTGAGATCATTAATTGAATATCCAATCACCTTCCTATGTTTTTTTAATAAAATCAGCAACGCTTCATTTTCTTCGGGGCTCAACTCGTCGCTCACAATGACCGGATAAGTTTTGTCCGGGCCCAAAAATTCATATTTTAATCCCTTGGGCAAAGGTTTAAGGTCTACCTCGGGCACTTGTGGCTCCTCGGGTTTGATTTCTCCTATGTCTTCGAATTTCTCTTCCTCCACGCTACCATCATGCGGCTCTAAGCCTTTTGTTGCTTCCTCTAGTTCTTCATCTTGTTGATTACTAATTTGATTTTCTATTGCTCTTTGCAGCGGGTCTCTAAGGGTTTCAACAAAACAAAGGATATCTATCTCTTCTATTTCTTCGTCTTCGGGAGGAAAGGGTGTAAGGTGTTTAGAAGCACGAAGAAAGTTATATGTGTACTTTGTTCCATTAAGGTTCATTGTTACTTTGCCTTCTCCGGCATCTAACACGGCATCAACCAACTTAAGAAAAGGCCTACCTAAGATTATATGATCGGAATTACTATGGTAAGCATCAATAACAAAGAAATCGGTTGGTATATAGTTTCTAGAAATTTTTACTTTCATGTTGCAAGCAATACCTAGAGGTTTGATAGTTCTACCATCTCCCATAATTAATTTCGTTGATGTTGGAGCTAAGTCTAGGTTGTGGTATTGAACTTTATCGTAAATTTTAGAAGATAGAACACTTACTTGGGCTCCGATGTCGCATAAAGCTTTGCATTGAACTCCGTTGATCTCGCAACTCAAGTGCGGCGTCATCTTCTCTTCTTCTTCGGATCCTATCGAGTAAATTTCAGTGAGGCGAGCGTATGGTGATGCTTCGGGCTTGATCCCCATGATTCTCTTCACCTCGGCAATATGTTCCGGATCCACCACGTCATCTCCAAAGAGCTTTTCAAAAATCTCACCGGTGGTTTCGAGGTCGTATGAATTTTCAGCTTTCTTCTCCGGTGGGAAATCCACTTCCAATGCTCTTGCCATCCCCTATTGATTAGGGAACGGTCTTCTCTTGTCGAATACTTCTCCGTAATCAATAGGAACCCAATCCATTGGTTCGAACTCCCTTAGTGGCTTCGCGCTTGACATGCTTCTCTTGTTCGTCTCATTTGGTGCGGCGAAGTCGACGTTTGGTGTAGTTCTTGACTTGATGTGTTCTTGTTCAAGCTTCTCCATGATTGGCTCCTCTTTTGTGACTTCGGGGTTGCCTCTTTAGAAAAATCAGCAAGCTTCTTCTTCCTTGAATTGAATTCCGGCTCGTCCGCAAGTCTTGTTTCCCAATCTCTTCGCATGGCAGCCGCTTTACTAACTTTTTGTAGAAGTTGGGCGGCTTCCGTGAGTGTTTTCTCCATGAGATCCCCACCGCACACATTTCGACGTGTCGCATGCAACTAGGGGTTAGGGAAAAGAAAAATGTATGCAAGAGTACGTCACCGGTGAAGCCGAGTTTTGGTCCTTGTTCGATTAATTCATTAAACCTATCCCAGACTTGGTCTATCCCTTCCTCTTCTCCTTGCATGAAAGTGATCACTTGCCTCCTTAGATGTTGAACCTTGCTAATTGGAAAGAACTTCTCACAAAACTTCTTTGTCAACTTGTTCCAATTGCCTTCAACTTCAAAGGACGCAACCGAATACCATGTCTTTGCTTTGCCGGCAAGTGAGTAGGGAAAGAGATTCCATTTGAACCATTCATCGGGAACTCCTTCTTGACGCACCGTGTTGCATATTGTCGTGAAATCCCTTATGTGTCTATATGGGTTCTCCGTAACCATCCCTTCAAATGGGTTTTCCGCCACCATCTTGATGATCTTGGATTTAATTTCATACTTGGTCGCTTCGAGCTTCGAATCCGACTCTTGTACTTTTATGTCTTCACATCGAGGGCTAGCGTAATCCCTTAATGATTTCTTCGGTTCTTCCACGGGTTGATTAACGAACTCCATCTAGACAATAAGATAAAAACAAAAACAAAAAAGAAACAAGTGTTTTTCGGATAATATATGTTAGATATAGCAAATAAAAGATAAACTAAAATATAAAACTAAGTTAGATGCAAATCAAACGATGTAAACTAACTTGCTCCCCAAGAACGCGCGCCGAAAAAGGGGCTTGTTGACGGATAAAAGACGTATCCCTCTACGATCCGCAAGCGTACGGACCCCACACCTTTTTCACCACGGGATTCCCAAGGTTCTTGTCAATCCGCGGAGCAAGGGGATTACAAGCGTTCGATCAACAACGACACAATAGCTACTAAAACCCTAACTACTATTATACTAGAAAACACTAAACTACAATAGAGAGAATGATAAACGATCAAGGTAGAAGACACTCGCCCACGGGTCTACGATACTAGAGCATGCAATCGCTTAAAGACATGAAAACCAATCTAATCTATCGGGGATGTGACCACGGTTTCGCCCTTTCCCTCCTCTCGTACTGTCACTACGCGAAGGTATTCATGACTAGACCTTTGATGGACACGGCGTATTGAATGGATCCAAGGAAGCATTGGAGCTCGTACTCCCTCTACGGCACGGTTGCAAGCCTTAAGCATTAAAGTATATTCAACACAAGATGCTAGATAGATAATCCGACAAAGTGCGATTACATCTCAAGATCGATTACAACCCATGGACGAATGAGAAGATTACCCCATCAAGGTGCTGATCATGGCACTGTTGATCATGGTTTCCCTTCCGCCGGTGTCTTCCTTCTTCTCCACGAGAGGGTGCTTCCTTCGAGGTGGTTGATCTCCCGCCGGAGATCCTCCTCCTCTCTCTCTAGCTTGTGGATGGCCTTCTGGTGCGAATGACTCCTCTTCTCGGTGTTGGCGGCGCGTCGGGGGTTTTAGGGTTGAAGATCCTTCGAGGGCAAGGAAAACGGGACCGAACCGGTGCCGGAAGTGGGCCGGGCCGGCCGGCCGGGCCGGCCGGCCAGTGCCCACTCGGCCCAGTTCGGTCGCCCCTTTTGCTCCGTGGGTCCTCGTGCACTTATGTACTTTGCCCCCTCCACTTGCACGATTTTGATGTTGTTATCCTCGCGTCCAAGATGGAGGCTCTCTTTGCATGAAGTTTGATCTTTTACGCTTCAATCCTCGGGGGTGTTCCTCGTAGCACTTCGGTCCTCGCCACCATTGGAAGTGATTTCAGCAAGCTCATGAACACGAACAAGACTCCATGAATGCTCCTTTGAACTTGTTGCGAATCCGTCCTTTATGTCCATGTTTTCCTACATAAACACAACACTTCCAAATGCATGCACAAAGATGAACTTGTTATATGATTAGTGTGCCTAGTGGCGGGTTAGTTCCATAATCAAATCCAAACCAAAGTGTAATGAACATTCTAGGTGCACCAAAATACACCGTCAACAGTGAAGAAGGGCATAGGTGACTTGTACGCTTGCGAGTCCAATCAAAACGTTAGACGAGTTTTTACCGTCAACAAGCCCTTTTTTCTGGCACCGTTGCCTGGGAGCAAGCCAGTTTGCTACATTTAATCTAGTATTGATTTTGTTGATTACTAACATCTAACCCTTATTTTCTAGAAAAAAATCTTTTTTGTTTTTCTTTCTACTTTTCTTGTGCCTAGATGGATTTGTTCACCTCACCATTGGAAAACGAAGAGATGTCGCTAAGGGAGCTAGCAATGCTGTCAATGGAAGACATTGAGATGCAAAAATCAGATTTGGCGCTTGCTACAACCCACTATGAAGTGAAGCCTAGAATCATCAAGTTAGTGGCGACAAAACTATTTAGAGGATTGGAGGATGACAACCCATATAGACACATTAAGGAATTCACGATGATACGCAACACGGTGCAACAAGGAGTTCCGGCCGCTTGGTTCTCTTTTTCTGTTCTCTCTCGAAGATGAAGCGCGAAGATGGTATACACTTGCGTCCATTGAAGCAAAAGGAAATTGGGATGAGCTAGTGAAAAAGTTTCTTTTGAAGTTCTTTCCCATAAGCAAGGTCCAAGACTTAAGGAGGCAAGTGCTCAATTTCAAGTAAGGAGAGGATGAAGGAATTGATGAAGCATGGGACCGTTTTAATGAACTACTTGAGCGAGGCCCGAACTTGGGATTTTCCGGTGACTTGATGTTGCATACCTTTTATTTTTCACTAACCCCTAGCTCGTCTCGTTTTGTAAGCATGTGTGTAGGTGGTGATATAATGGATAAAACAATTAGTGAAACCACACAAATCTTACAAAGGATAAGCAATGGACAAAGAACGCAATGAGATTGGCAAAGACGTTGTCGAGAGGAACAAAATGACAAAAGCAAGCCCAAGGTGCTTGCTGAAATTTCTGAAAAAGATGAACCGAAGGTCAAGGAAGATGAATTGACCATACAAGAAATTGAAGATCCACTTCCCAAGGTAAGAGAAGTCATTTCGGATGTTAAAAATGTTGAAACTAACATGAATGTAGGCCGAAGTATGTGGAATGCGAGACCTTTAGCGGAGTTCAATAAATCCGGATGGATTCAAGTTGATTTTGCCCCACTAATCAACTACCGAAGGAAGGAGGAATGCCGACACGTTGCCAAATTAGTTGAAGATATTTTTGATCAACAGATGAGTGGAGAGTCGATCCAAAAGATATTTGAAGAAGAAAGAGAAGAAGGAGATGAAGGATGGATTGACCGGTTTGACAACTCAAGGATTTATGATGACGAAAGAGAAGAGTACAACCGTGACGAGCCTAGTGACTCAAAGGATAAATGTTAGGAGAAAGGACTCAAGTTAGAAGGTTATAGCTTATGTTCTGTTGAAGCTCACACAATAGCAAGGCAAGACATGGAAGTACTCAAAGATGAAGAAAAGAGTGAATCAACGATGAGCGATCTTGACGACATGTGGTACATGGGAGATAAAGAAAGCAACATACAAGGATTTGAAGATGAAGATTTGATTGATAATGAAGACTTCAAAGAAGAGATGAATGCGAACATAATTGATGTATTACACATTCCACATGATGAGATGGAGGGGGTGCAAAAAGGTAACGAAGAGACACCTTCACTCGTTGAGATTGATTCGCCTTCAACACCACTAGATGAACCGAATATCACTCTTGTTGAAAAAGCTCTAAGGCCAAGGTATGCGCTGAAATCTCAGGATATTATTGGTATTGATGTTGATAAATTCAAATACTCATGCTCAACCAATAGTATGAATGATAGTTTAAATTCTATGCCTTGTTCCAATAATGATCATGTTGATAGGCTAGATTTTCTTGAGAATGAAAAAGAGGGAACATTTATGTTTGATCCAATTAATCTCACACCTAAAGAACCTTTGCCTAATGATGAGCTAAGTGCTATACATGAAACATATGCTTCTTTTATTTACACCTTGACTTGTTGCTACAATTCACATGTGGTGTTAATTATGGACACGTATGTTTACAATAAGTTTTGTAAATCTCGATCATGCTTTGTGCTTGGTCAAGCTAATGACCTTAAAGAAGCACATGTCGGGAGAAGGTCTGATTTTCACTAACCATGTAGACAAGGCTCGAATAATTAAAAAAGAAGTCATGCCTAAAAGAGTTGCTAGATAAATCATCAACCTCTCCAAATCCCACAATGGATGCTGCTGTCTTCATCAATTTAAGAGCTTGTTCAGAGGTGTACAAATGAAGAAAATGAGATATCCAGAAGCTCCATCAAGATACCATTCCAACGCATCAAGAACCAACGAGTTTGAAGACCCATGCAAGGAGTTATGGAGAAAACATTGAGTGTTGCGCGTTCTGAAATTTCAGGACAGATTTCATCACCGAAGTAAAACGGATGTAACTCTCTTGTCCGGAGTCTGATTTGGGCAAATAAAGATTCATTGGAAAGGAAATTTTGTGCATTGTGCAATGGAGTAGAGCATGAGTATACTTTATGTTCTGGACATTAAAAAAATTCATGGAGTGAAGGCAGCACCGAAGGATGATAAAGAAGGAGACAGCGATGAAACAAAAGGATGCTTTGGGCATGTCTTCTATAAGTAATCAAGCACAATATGGGAAGTAAATTAAAGCTGCATTGGTACATTTTCTTCTTGCATGAAGGGTCATGGCTATGCGACGAAAAGAAGGTATGTGAGAAAGTCGAGCTCTATGACTTTAAATGAAGCACTTTTCGGGACGCAACTCGTTTCTTTATATTTTTACTACTTTCTTAGAGAAAATAAAGAATGGCACTATCTTATGATGATCAACTTGTGGTTATTAATCTAAGTTTAGTTTTCCTTTTTAGAACCACCATCATGTTCATGATCATATTTATTTATTTGCATGCATTGCATTTTGTTATCAACGTGATGATGCTTTGTGTATACATGTTTTGTACATAGTTGGCTTGGTTGTTTTATATACTTAATGATGTATGCTTCATTTTCCATGTTAATGCTTCATAAGGCCTTATGAGTATTTTCCTTTTGTGATCTTGTGTAAACGTGGTGTTTAAACATGATTGCAGACTATCATCGTTAAGTTTGATAAACCTAGCTAGCTTTTCATATGTTTTCATGTTGCTTTGGTTAGTTTATAAGTTGTGCAATGCGCTTCATTTTTTTGTGCTATAAGAGTTATTGATTTAGGGATAGACATGGTGTTTTAACCCTTGATAAATAAACCTTTATGGCTATGGAGAAATTCGGCAACCTAGTTGTAAACATGGTGTTTAGAACTAGGTGAAAACATTGTCTATGCTCTCCTCTCATGTGCATACACACCTTGCACCACATACACTCATTAGGTTTTTATTCCTCATTAGACTAATTATGCCACAAGTTGAGAGTCCTAGGAAACATTGTTGGATTGTTGGCAATTCTATCTACTCCCAACCGTCACCTTGGGTGTAGAATGTGCGCTTAAAACATCTTGCGGGCAAGATAAAGACTCTCACTACAAGGAAATTGAAGGATGACTAGGATAAAAATGCTTTGTCTTCTTCTTTCATGACTAGCAAAATTCTAAGAATGGGGGAGACCCTGAATCTTCAACACGGAAGTGCAACATGACACTCTAGAAGATAGAATGATCAAGATCATTAACGTCTCCGGATCAATGCACAAGAAGCCACCAATCTCATCAAAATTCTGCATGGTCTCAAAGGGAAAACACTGGATATTTTTGGATATTTAGAAGCCCCATGAAGTTATGATTTCAACAAATCAAGAATCAAGATAATCGGAGGTTCCTACAAGCGGTTATGCCCGAATCACCGAGTGCAACATGTCCTGAAATCAGTTTTGGACAGCACACAACGTTGAAGTAAAACGGACATAGCTCCCTTGTTTGAACTCCGTTTTCGATGAATGACCACACGTTGGAAAGGTAATTTCATAAAATTTTTAATAGAGCTATATTTCTATATATGTTCTGTTCTGAACAGAGGGGGAAATCCATAAAAAAGAGACAGCAAGGAGATGATGAGAACAAGAAAGAGGAGATGGTGATGACAACATTGAAGAGAAGGACGACCAATGACTCCATTAAGCATACAAGATCAAATTCAGAAGTTTAGGAGCATTGATAAATCAAGACAAAAGCAAAAGCCACATCGATATATGGAGATGTCGGAAGAAGGCAACGAAGAACTACAAAGGATGGTAACACCTCCATAGACCTTCTCTTTTCCAAACACAAATGCTTGTAAGTATGCCTTCAACCTCAACTAGGTGCAACCTTTTGTTTTTCTCTTCCAACAATAACATGGCTACTAGGAGGACAACCTAGGTTTCTTTTTACTTTCAATAGATAGGCATGACCATGTGCTCACCTCGATGTTTTATATTGCCTATGCTTACGGAAAGATGATGAAAGTTGCCGCTTTGTTTTACCTACATGAAGTTATACACGTCTTGGCTAATTGCTCTCTATAATATGATCTGAAATTAATTTAAATACCGGCTATTTTATTTGTGGAGGTGAAATGACTATGCTCTAGACTCACATACATATCTTTGCTCTTTGATTTAAGTTTATGGATAGCCGGATAACTTGTTGTTTTTATGAAAACTTAACTTTTATGCTATCTACATATTTGTGATACTCTTGCAAAGTTATACCTACCAAAGCCATATACATATATGTTTTATGATAACAAAACCTGTAGATTGCAAACATATGTTTTGATGAGTTGGATTAGGATTGATTTCTATGGCTCGAGACTAAGAAGCTGGTCATTCCTTTGTGTAACTTTTTCATGCTAGCCTTTTTGTCCATGCATTGTGGGTTTTCACATCGAAAATTTCACAAACTTCGCTGGGCCTCCACCCTAAACCAAAAACATCTTTTTGTGATCACCTCCTTGTCCACAACCCAATTTGATTATGGAGTAAAATTCTCGATGGAGATTCAAATATTCCGCAAGATTATGGAATTTATACTTACTTTAGCAGTCATTTCCCCTCTATTTTATGCTCGAGGACGAGCATCGTTCAAGCATGGGGGAGGAGTCATTCTCTGACACAAATGCTATGTAAGTATTATGTTGAAAAAGTTTTGAGGAGCAAAAGAAAAAAATGAAAAAAAGAAAAAAATTATGATGAGAAGAAAAGAAAAGTAAGAAAAATAAGAAGAATAAAAGAGAAAAAAAACAAAGAGAGAAAAATGAGAAGGAAATAAAATAAAAGTAAAAAATATAATAAAGATGCTCCTCAGATCTTTTTGCTTCATAAGTTCTCAAGTGTCTTGATGGCAAATCCATACTCAAATCTTCCAACCATGTGCAATCCGATAACGAGGACTTCACTCGTGCCTCGGGATCATCCATTTGCCACTTGCACATGTCCACCTATCTAAATGTGTGTGTTTCATCCCTCTCTTTCCAACATTTATTTTCCATGGCCCTTTTGACGAGTCTCGGTAATTCCAATAGACCTCTATCTTAATTTGACAATATTTCGGATGTATGTTTTGCTAGGATTGTTATTTACCTTCCAAGCTCCACATAAGCCTTCCACTATCACATATGAGTAGAGTAGGTTGAAAATAATTTAGTATAGGCTTGAGTGGCTTGATGAGATGAGTGTTTTCATGAGCTTTTGCAAGAGATTTTCACTTATGTTGGATATACATCTTTTTGAAAATCTTCCATGTGACAAGGTAATGGTTTGAAGTTCACTTAAGTTTGAGAGCATCGTGTTAAACGTGGCTTATTCTTAATTGTTAGTCTATCTTCCATAATGAAAAGGAAGCCGGTCACAACTTGAACTTTAAAAATAAATTCTTAAGAGAGAGCAATTTGTCTCGTCATGAATGGCTAAGTGCAGGGATAACATTGGAAGGCAACACTGATTTCCCTTTTAAGCGAGGATCACTTACTCGAGGACGAGCAAGGTTTAAGCATGGTGGAGATGTTGACAGTGAATTTCCGTCAACCTAGAGTACTTGTTATACATTGGTTTCAATTATGATTTGCAACTAACCTGCCACTAGGCATACTAATGATATAACAAGTTAACACTTGCATGTCGATTTTGCAGTTTGTTGTTTACGCAGGAAATATACGCTAAGGAGGAGACTTTCGGGATAAGTTCACGAAGCACTTTGGAAGAAGATCATGAAGCCCGACAAGAGTCAAGACACGAAGTGAACAAGACTCCAAACAACCCAAGGACCGAAGCATAAATACGCAAAACTCCGGGGACTTGGATGTTTACCAACGAGATCAACTCAGCCCGAGAGATATTCTCGCAGCTCAGGACAGCATGATCTTTTGGTACAGATTCGGATACTTAAACGGTCTTTAATGGCAAAAGTTTGACTACCAAAGTTGTGGGCCTCGACGATACCTTCGATTTGGACATGTGGAAGGCCCAATTCGGATAAGGGAGCTACGAGATATAGCCCCCGAAATACCTTCTGCGCAGTCAATCCGAAATCAGAACAGATTATCTTCCAAGGCCGATTTGGAGATCTTACCTTCCTTTTTAAGGAAATAAATGAATACCAAAGTTCAAGATAATTTTGTGGCACACAACCTGGACACCGAATTTGCATTATTTGGAGTCCGGATGTGGGATATATGGCATTGGCAAGAAAGGACTGCGAATCAGGAAAATCTGGCTGATTTTATGGAAACCAAGTTTGCTTCTCGCCCAAGGAGGATCTCGTGCAAGGCAAGGTGGAGCACGCCCAAAGGCACCCCAAGGACATAAATACAACCCCCTAGGCACCCCAAGATGGTTAACCATTGACATCCATTCATCGGAGAGCCGTCGCAAGATGAGGGAGAGAGTTAGATGAGCTCGTCGCAAGAATCAACACCGGCGGAGAGAAGGAAGCAAGAGGAGGACTACAAGCCGCTGGCCTAGGGGTGTTCCCAAGCTCCATCGCCGCCATCTTCATCGACGACGTTCTCCGGAGTCTCCATCACCCCTATGTGCTTCAATCCATGTAAGATGATGGGGTAATGTCTCCGTTCATCCCTAGGGTTAGATGGATGCATGCTATGTGATCGCTACTTGATTCATGGTTTCAATCTATTGCTTTCATGTTGATGATGCTTTGATTATTAAGGTTAGCTACCGTGTTTTTTGGACGTATGATATCCGCTACTCCCATAGATTCCATCAACATACCGTATCCATCATAGATTTAGTCACGATTACCTTCGCGTAGTGACAGTACGAGGGGAGGGAAAGGGCGAAACCGTGGTCACAACCCCCGTTAGATTGGTTTACCACTCTCGTGTAATAGATGCATATCCATGTTATCCTAGATCCTAGGGAGGGAACGCTTATCTTTATTAACCACTCTCTTTTGTCCACCCTTTACCATCTAGTTTAACCCTAGATTTGTTTGATCAACTTAGATTAACTTAGGTTAGATTGTCTTTACCTTTAGATTAATACTCTCTTTAAATGTTTCCCTAGTCAACTAGATTAGTGCTTGGTTAAGTTCTAGCAATCCCCTTGCTCCGTGGATTGACAAACCTTGGGATCTCCCGTAGGTGAAGAAGGGCATAGGTGACTTGTATGCTTGCGAGTCCAATCGAAATGTTAAACGAGTTTTTACCGTCAACAATGCTCTCAAAAGTTTAGTTCGTTAAAGTTCCATAATGTACTAGCCTTCATCCTAACGGAGGGCAGATTATTAGTTAAGCTTATCCCACAAGTATTAACATGCTCCCAAAATTCAAATGGATCTCAGAAATTTTGAAATAAAGAACGAGATGAAAAGGGCTAAATCAAGTTCACAAATTTAAACCGCCTTGCATCTTGCTCATGAACTCTCATCTCATATTGTCTCTCAAGCCTATATATTCTACTCCTTTCCCTCTCATAACATATTTATGTGGTAGGCTTTTATATGGAGCTTTTTGGAAAGTTTAGTCCTAACAAGATATTATAAATGAGATGTTGTCAAAACAAGACAAGCTTCTCATGGTCTTACCGAGACTTGTCAAAAAGGTCATCGGAAAATAATGTTAAATCAAGGAGGGAAGAGAAAAATACACACACTTGAGATGGGTGGACATGTGCAAATGGCAAAGAGTGATCTCGAGGCACAAAGGAAGTCCTCGTTATCGAATTGCACATGGTTGGAAGGATGAGTTTGGATCTTTTAATCTTGAAGCCTTGAAATTCCTAATGCACTTTAGAGAACCGGGGAGTTCACTTTATTTTATTTTTACACATACTCATATTTTTCTTTTCTCATTTTTTTCTTTATACTCACTTTTTTCTTTTTTTTTCTCATTTTTCCTTTTTCTTTCTCATCAAATTTTTTATTTGCTCCCCTTTGAACTCTAAAATTGCATTGTACCTACCTCCTCCCCCATGCTTAGACGTTTGCTCGTCCTCGGGCAAAGAGATGATAGAGATAATGTAGGTACCAGAAATACTTTTCCTTCGGAAAGATACTTGTAATCTTCAATCTTGGCACCATCGATCTTCTTTGAATTGATGATCCATTCTCAATGATAGGTTGTGGTCAAGGAGGTAATCACAAAAGACGATATTTGGTTTTAAGGGTGGAAATCCGGTGAGGTTTGTGAAATCTCCGATGTGGAGATACACAATGCACGAATAAGAGGCTAGCAATAAGATAGATACGCAAAAACGGAATGACCAGCTTCTTAGTCTCGGGCCAGAGAAATCAAGGCCTGAAATAACTCACCCATAAATAAACCTTGTATACTAAGTTTTTGCACTCAAATATTTATATGGCTCTGGATAGGTAGAGCAACACGCAAGTGGTATTTATGACAAGGTTAGCATTACTTTTAAGAACAAAAATGAATCATCTTTAATCCATCTAAAACTTGAGAGCACATAAAACACTATGGGTCTTTATTTTTATCATAACCTCCGCTAAAGATTAAGCTCGCATTTAGATAATTTCAGATTTGTATTTTAAGAGAGCACTAGCTTAAACATGCATAAAACAATTACAAAGATAAACAAAGCGGCAATTATAATCATATATCATCATGGCACAAACTTTGTAACTTTACCAAGTAAAAACTAGGTGGTGACTTTATTCATGATGAAAATAAAAACTAAGACACATTCTGAAAATTTTAAATAAAAACTGAAAACACTACGCATAAATAGGCGCATACAAGCTGAAAATAAAGAAACGGGGTAGAGGAAAGATAACTAAAGCTCCTCCTCTCTCTAATCTTCCGCCGGTGGTTGATATTGATAGTCTTGGTTGTTGCACCCTTACTCATAATAGGATTGCACCGCTTCTCCTATGAATTGTATGACGGTGCTAAGTGAAGGTGTCCAAGCGCATAAGCGATGTTTGTATTTCCTTCACCCATTTGGTTTGCATTGGTTAGGATGACTGCAATATTTTGCATGTTCCTTGCAGGGTATCCTCCAATGATGGACACATTTTGTTGTGGTTGAGGAAGGTGTGCATATGGTTCCGCAAAGGCTACGTTGGGCACCGCAAAATTTGGTGGGGGCATGGCTGCACCACTCCCCCATGCTTGCATTGGTACATCCCCGTAGTAACTCGGCGGCGCCGGGGTTCCTCCAAATGGTGGGACATAATTTTGTTGTGCACCTCCTTCTTGGGCCATGGAAGAACCTTCTCCTATAATCCTTCTCTTTTATTTTTTTCTTCACCGGCACAAGAAGTCCTTCCTCTAACCAATCTTCTTTCCCTTCAAGAAAAAGTCTTAATCTTCCGTCCGGAAGGGGTAAGTTTACTTTGGCCACTTTGAAGCCTCCTCTCTCATCTTCACTTATACATTTGCTTTTCTTCATATATTCAGTCCTAGGGAGGTCCCGGCTAGGAGATGCTTCGGGTTCTTTGTAATACCCGGTTTCAAAGAGATACCAACATGGAGAGGTAACACCTCGAGCCAATATCTCTCAAACCCGATGTTGCTTCACAGCACCACCGGTTGATCATAAGTTGAGTGGGGTCGATTGGCTACCTGGCAATCAAAGCCGAGTAAAGCCAATTCAACTCCATGTTGGTTATCTTTGTCTCTCTTATTTTCCCCAAAATCCTTTTGCACATCCATGAGTGAAACTCTTGGATGATGGGGTTCCGGATAAAATTTCTTTGTTGCTATGCTTCTCTCGTGATAAATCTCCAAAAAAAACTTCCCATGTGCCTCCATGCACATCCACTTGTTCCGGTGCTCCCTTTTTGAAAACCGAGCTATTCCCTAATACATAGGGAACCGCTTGTTCAATCAAGATAGGAGACACTCGCCCATGGGTCTACGATACTAGAACATGCAATCGTTTTGAACATGAAAATCAATCTAATCTATCGGGGGTTGTGACCACGATTTCGCCCTTTCCCTCCTCTCATACTCACTACGCGAAGGTATTCATGACTAGACCAATGATGGACACGGCGTATTGAATGGATTCAAGGTAGCATCGGAGCTCTACTCCCTTTATGGCATGGTAGCTAACCTCAAGCAATAAAGTATATTCAACACAAGATGATAGATAGATAATCCAACAAGGTATGATTACATCTCAAGATCGATTTCAACCAATGTTGCAAATCGCGCGCTATAGAATTTAGCGGAGTCCTTCCGAAAAAGCTATAAGAGCTATAGCGCAGCTATAGCGGAAGCTATAACCTTTAGCGGTATGCAAAAAAGTAATAAAATTTAGACCTAAACATTATTAATTTTATAAATTTCAACTTATATTTCATATATATGTGTAGGCATTAGTGAAAACACAAGTAAATCAGTCCTGATTCAGAATACAAGTGGTAAATCATAACTTATAGTTCATAAATCTCAAGTATATAAGTTCGTAGTTGAACCATAGCTGTGTTAGCGGTGCTAGGCTATTGAATTTAGCAGAGCTATTTCATGATATAGCGAAGTTACCGGCATAAGCGGTAAAATATGCAATATCGTAGCGACACCTGTCTCAAAAAGCTATAGCGGAGCTATACCGAATCTATAGTGGGCTATTTGCATCTGTGATTTCAACCCATGGATGAATAAGGATATTAACCCATCAAGGTGCTAGACATAGCACCGTTGATCATGGTTACCCTTCCGACGGTGTCTTCCTTCTTCTCCACTTGTGGGTGCTTCCTTCGAGGTGGTTGATCTCCCTCCAGAGATCTCACTCCTCTCTCTCTAGTTTGTGGATGGCCTCCTGGTGTGAATGGCTCTCTCCAAATAGAATGAGAGACTCAGCACTCCTTCATCAAGGATATGTGCCATGGTCATGAAAATTTCCTAGGCGAATTCCTTGTGGGTGTTTGCCGACACTCCGTTAGAGAATTGCACCCAACCTCGGTGTCTTGTATGAAAACCCAATATGTGGAGAGGGTCGTCGAAGTCGACGTTCACTACAAGTCTCTACTCAAGGCGAGCGAGCTTCTCCTCCTCCTCCTCCTCCGTCATGATGACAAACCCCTCGGAATACCGCAGAGCGTATGGAGGTGGAGCGGATGATCGTGTCAAGTGGCGAGGTCGGACGGGCGGCTCCTCCATATGTCCTTGAGGTCTGGTGAACCTCATAAACGAGTTTCGTGTGGCCCTCATGCCACCGAGGAGAAGAGTGTGGTTCCTCCTCGGCGGTGTCGTGTCCTCCTTAATACTCCGAGGAGACTCGGAAACCGAGCGCCTCCTCGAAGAGGTTGTCGATGATGGCTTAGACGACGATGATCCCTTCTTCTTTGGTGAAAAAGATTGTAGGTTTCTTCCATGATTGCAGCACTCTCCCTCAAAAATATATATCCGGGGTTTTCAACAGGTAACAAGGTACACAAATATTATTTTGGAGTCTGAACTTTGAGTGTATTAAGGATGTGATTTGTTGCACGAAACAAACAGGGTGGATGGCTAAGTCTAAGGTGGTTCCGGACTACAAACTAGAGCATACGAACAAAGAGCTGGATGGGAGGCTTACCTCTCTCCTCCTCTTGACTCGGTTCTTCTCTAGCACACTCATGTTGCTTCGCGACCGCGTGGACCTTTCAAACGTTCTTGTCCACTCCTTCGCTTGCATTATTATTCCTTCCACTTGATGTTTTCGCTTTGACTCACTTCCATACTCCCTCGCCTCACATGCCTCCATGATATTCCTACAAAACAAAGCCTTGGCTGCCCCCCATGCTTGTCCTTGCATGTGGTTTGATAAGATGTTAAAGGGGCATCCCATGATGTATCATGGTGCATGTATGGTTAGGTTAACTAGATTGCCTCCCTCTAAGCATGTTTTAATGCTAAGTACTCTTCTAATTTCGAAAAAAATCAGAGCTATTAATGAGTTAAAATATAAATTAAATGAGGCTTAGAAAAATTCTAATCTCAGAGAAACCAAGGATATGGATTTTTAAATCAACCAAAAGACAAGTTTCTAGGTTCACGCGAGTCCTACCACGTGCTGAAAATTAAATAACATCTAGGTACAAGACGTGGCTCTACTCATGTGTTTTTAGCATGTAAAACAAGCCAACCACAACATCATAAAGGGGATGAATGGTTGAGATAGGTTCTGAATTTTTTTGGTTGCGGTTTCTCGAAAAGAAGCAAACAATCACATAGGATGGTTCATGTAAAGGGTTTATGATCAAGCAAAATATTCAACCAGGAATTATGTCTCTAATATTGTTCAACCATTCTAAGTCTAATGTCTTGCGTAGTAAAATTCAAAACTGAATTATATTTAAAAAGAAAACCTTGAATCGGGTTGTCCTCCTGGTAGCTTATTCTCGACTCGATGAAACGGGTTGCCTCCCGCCTAGGGCTTCGTTTATAGTCCATGGCTAGACTTCTTCACTTGATTACTTCGGATCAACGCTCTTTGTGGGTGTTGCAATCTTGGGTACCCACTTCTGCACCATCTTGGGCACGGGCTTATTCTTCGGCTTAGTCATATTTTTAGTCTTCACAGGCTGGCTTTGTCTTTTGGTCTTGACGGATGCAACAACTTCCTTCATGAAATGGCTCGGCATCTCAAACTCCGGTCCTTCGGTCGTGATCTTCATGGTCTCCTTAGTGTGATCCTCCATCTCTCCCGAATGAATTTGAGTAGCCTTCGCCGTCTTGGGACCTTGGGGTTGTCTCGGAAATTCTTTTTTGTCACCCATCGGTTGTCCAGCAAGTTGTCCCACTTGCATCTCTAGCATCTTCATCACGATGAACACTTCACGTAAAGAGCTTCCGACCTCCATCACCTTGCCATCTAAATTCTTCAATATTTTCTCCATAGCCTCGAACTTAGTGATGACGTCCTTGTTGATCTTAGCTTGCTCGTCCATGAAGTTCTTGAATTGTGCACAAAGAGGAACCAAATCTTGAATTGACGAACTTGCATTAAATCGGGGTATACCTTGGACATGATCGTACTCCTCACACTCCTTGCATGTGGATCTTACTTCGGCAGCCTTTAGGTGTTGAGCTTCTTTTTCTATCTCCATCTTCTCCATCCTCCTCTTAAGCAAACCGATATGCCACTCAAGGAATCCGACTCATATGTATTCATTGAAACGCTCCAAAGCTCTCGCAATCGTCATGCGGATAGTTGAGACCTTGATCTTGAACGGCCTTTCAGCGTCTTGAAGGTTTATGATAGGTAGATCAACGATGTCCGGGGTGCATAGCTCGATCTTGCGCTCCGGTTGCGGTTGTTCTCCCATGGGTGGCGGTTGAGGTTGATCTTCCTTTGGACTTGGAGGTGGTGATTCCCTTGGAGATTTCGATGGTCCTTCGACTTCAGCTTTTGGATCTAGGGTTTCCAACCCTTTAGCTTGTGTTGCACGTCTCCTTTGCCTATAAAGTTTTCTTGGATCATCCACAAAAGAAAGTTTGGGTTTCTTGGAGAGGTAGCCAACCATCTCCGGTTAGGGTTAGCAAAAACAAAAATCCAACAAAAGAAAAATTAGGGTTAATCAAAACTAGATTAGATTGATTTTTTTCTCTTTTTTGAGGATGATCAAACTTAAGAGATGCAAAAGAAAAACTGAATAATAAGCGTTACTAGATCGGATCTTGATTGCTTGTTCCCCGGCAACGGCGCCAGAAAAAGGGGCTTGTTGACGGTAGATTATCGTATCAAAGTTCATATGGATTTGCAAGCGGACAAATCCCCCGTCGTAGTCAAGGGACCCTTCTTCCGAGTGGTGAACCCAAGGTATTAAATCCGTGGAACAATGTGCAACGCAAGGATTCAATCTACTAAAGTAAGGAAATCTATCTTATGAAGAACTAAGTTGCATCTAATCTAAGATATCATCAAGTAAACACATCTAATCTAATCTACTAAAGAGGTAACAAGAGAAAGCAAGAGATAAGCGATCTAGAGAATCTAGATCATGCTTATGTTGTAGCTCCAAACAAGATAGATGAAGATAGAAAAGCGAATCTCATTAAAAGCATCTTTAAACTGTGGCCTCCGGTCCGATTCCGAAAACGCCCGCCTTTCGGAACCCCCGTTCTGTCACAACGTATTCCTATTCATGCGGGTAGTCTAGGGCGAGTTCGATAAGAACAAGTTGAAATCACTTGGTCGGTCCGGTATGCACCTCTAGCCACCGTGGCTACAAGAGCACCCTAAGCAATCTATCTTAAGTATAGATTAGGGAAGAAGCAAAACCAAGAAGAAAAAAAAATCATCGAGAAGGCACTTGTAACACCCTAAAATTCCATCACAAAAATAATGTAAGCAACATGGTGTTTAGATTTTATTTTCTAAGGATTAAATAAATTATCAAATAAATTTGGCCTTCAAATATTTAAATATCATTTAATAATTTAGAAGCAATAAGTGCTTGTGCATCATCTTTTGAGTGCATGGTTTTATTGTTTGTTGTGTGAAGTTTAAAAATAGTTTTTTAAATGATTTGAAAAAGTTTGAAAAAAGTTTAAACTTTTGAAGGTTTGAAAAGTTGAAAAGAGTTTGAATTTAAAGTTTGAAAAGTTTTTGAAAAATAAAAAAAACAAAAACTCTCCAAACCCCTAAACCTCTCTCCCTCTCCTCTCGGCCCAGCCCAGCAGCTCTCCTCCCTCTTTTTTTTTCCTTTCCCCGCCGGCTCACCTCCTCTTCCGGCCCACTAAGCCAGCGCGGCCCAACTCCCCCTCCTCTCTCTCCCACTCGCTGCTAGGCCGGCCCCACCGGTCAGTGTCGCCTCCTACCTCCAGCTCCTCCCCTGCCGAGTCAACCGCGCCGCCGCCGGCCGTCCCCCCCCTTCTCCCGCGCCCCTACCCGCCTTCAAACTAGCCATCAAGGCACGGTAAAAACCCTCCTTCACTCCCCTCCATCAATCCCCTTCAGTTACCCTCCGCCATCAAGCGCTCCTCCTTAATGCAATCAAGGCCACCGGCCACCGCCATAGCCATTAATGGCCCTTGCACCTCGCCTGCTGCCTCTGCCCCTCTCCGACTCTATATAAACTTAGCTAAAGCTTCCGTCTCACCCCTTTTCTCACTCCCCTCGAGCCCCCACACCCTCCCTCCTCACCCCATGCACACCACCGCCGGGCATCCCATCGTCGTCACCTCGATCTCCCTCTTCATCACCTCTCCCGGAGGTTCGCAGCAAGGTGAGGAAGGCCACCCCCCTCTTTAAACCGTGTGCCCTGTGTCGTTCCATGCCGCGCGCGCTCGCCGACCATGCGCCGTCCGCCGTGGCCGCCACGGTGCCTTTTCCGCCGTCTAGCCCGCCGGTGCAAGTGGCTTGGTGAATCTCTCTTGCACTCCTCTTCGTTTTGGTACCTTCCCCATCGAGTTTGGTGCACGGGAAGCCGTGTTCGTGTGTCTCCGGTGAGAATCCGCGAGCCGCCGCCGTGCGCCGCCGTCCCGCCGCCGGCGCCACTGCCCTGCTACCGCTCTCGCATGCATGCGTCCCAGGCCGCCCGATCTGCGGTCAACGGCCCAGATTAAACCGGGGCGTAACCCCCTTGGCCCGGTCCACCATGGACCCGTGAACCACGTGCACCACCCGGTGCACAGCCGTGCTAGCCGTCCATCAGCGGATCGACGACCCAGATCTCCCCAAGCCCCCGAGTCAAACTTCTTGTACCAGTCAATCCCTGGTCTCCGCCGTCATTTTGCACAAAAGCCCCTGTGGCTTTCTAATATTTCATGTCGGTCCTCCCACCAATAAAGATCTTCACATATAGGTCCCTGTTTTTATGACTTAGCCCCTGTTTTCCTTAGATTCTTCCACCAAAGATCCTTTTCACCCCTTTTCACACATAAACCCCTCTGTTTATGTATGAAATTATGTTTTAGCCCCTGGTATCTTGCAGATAAGCCCCCCAAGCCCTGTTTCTTCACAGAAAAGCCCCTGAACCTTGTTTCAGCCATATCTATTCCGTCTTTTATCCGTTTTAAGCGTTCTTGGTGTCCACGCGACCGTCTTTTCATACCCGTCAGTTCTAGAATCTTGTTTTGGCTGTATCTTTTGTATTTTAGCTCTGTTTCCACCGTTTCAAGTTGCCTTAGGCTCATATCAACTCAAACTACGTATTAGGAGCAATGTTGTACAGGTTCAATGTTTTATAATTTATTTAAGTATTAAATATGATTAAATCCTATTACACATGCTTTTCTAATTAAAATCTAATCAGAAGTTTAACACGTGTTTTCATAATAAAGTTAATATGATTAATATTAAATAAATATTTCTTTTAATTAAAAGTTAATTAGATGTATACCTCGGTTTTTATAATCAAACTTAATTGGATTAATGATTATGCAATTTGCTTTCTACTAAAATGTGACATAGGCTATATCCCAAGTTTTCTTAATTAAATGTTAATTTGATTAAAATGAATATAAATGTGTTTTTAAATTATAATTTGATTAGAATAACTCGAAATATAAAGATAAATACCTAGATGCTTTTACATGCTTCTCTTAAAAAATTGAATGTTTAATTTGCATAAATCATACTTGAATATTTATAAGTAAAATTGGACTAAGCTTACATCGTCTTTTAAATACAAATATAACATGCTTAATTATAAATAGGGTATTTCTCTGAAATAACCTATACACATGATTTTAGTTAATTAAAAGGTACCAAATACGTAGCTAGCTTTTGTATGTGATCATCCAAATCTCCTGATAGTTCCGAGTGTTCCTTGTGTTCGCTTTCCTAGACCCAAACCTTGTTCTCCCTGTAAGCTTTTCATGCTTGGTGTGTTGTTTTGTTTATTGAATGTATTCTTGTGTGGTCGTAGACATCGTGCGAGTTTCAAGCGAGCCGCCAATTGAGGTAGATCAAGAGCGAGTGTTTGAAGAAGAAGAACCTCAGTGTTTGAGCAAGGAAGGCAAGTGGTCTTCTCCCCCTACATGATTCTATTTTATCCTATGTAATTGCATGACAACTAAGTTTCCATTTATTATGTTATTGCATTAAATTGATGGGAACACCCTTTTCAAGGACTTACCTAGACTTTTATCCACAATCCTTGGATCAACCCTGTTTAATAAATGTTTTTGGGTAGAATTTGCTAGTTGCTCAACTTGGGTTGGATAAAATGGTTTTTCATGATAAAGGCTTGTATGTTTAATGACGATGCTTTTGGTAATACAAGATCATATGATTTAATCGGAACATGGAGAACCACCCAAGAAAACATGCGCAACCACAGTGTTACATGGCTCTGACCTTAGCCAATTAATTAGGTGTGCGATTGATCTGATGGCCCTTTTCCGAAAGGAGCAGAGGGGGATCCTGGTTGCAGGGGTATAGCCCGGTCCTTTTGGGGTAGCAGCCTTTGCTAAGGTGCTGACCATTAGGGAGGGTTATGGTCCGCCCTGATCTGTAATTATGCGGGTTGTTAGTCTTTTGCATGCCTTTGTAAAGGATTCGTAGCGTCCCTATGCAATCACACCTCGGAAGTGTGGTATGATGCCTGATCAGCATCGCATGGTTGGGTCCAAAGTTCTTCGGAACTTTTACGCGAGCTGTGGGTAAAGTGTGCAAACCTCTGTAGAGTGTAAAACTGATTGATCAGCCGTGCTCACAGTCATGAGCAGATTGGACCCTCACATGATTAATAAACTTGAAGATGAGAATAAATTGTGGTTTGGTGAAGTAGATGAGCTTTGGGTTGTTTTGCTTAAAAGTTTCTTAAGTGGGTTGGTATATACTTACATCTAGTAACTAGGCGTTCTTTAATTAAAAGACTAACCAACATTAAAATGCTAACCGCTGCAAAACCATAGCCTATCCTTGGTAGCCTTGCATCTTCCCCCAGTTGTTGAGTACCAACCATAAGTGTACTCAGCCTTGCTTACCGCTGTTCAGAAGAGAGCAATGGTGAAGAGTTCTACAGTGACTTTGAGGAGTTTTGAGGCTTGCGTCTCCCCAATCAAGTGCCTGTGGAAGCGGAAGACGAAGACTCATCGTGTAGTTATCGTTTTCCGAAGTTAAATACCTTCGTGTCTTCCGAATGAGTGTAGTAAGTTGTTAAACCCCCCTTGTTACGTTTTTACTGTCTATGATATTACACTCTTTTCGTCTATCATATGTGTGGAACTAGATCCTGGCACACATATGAGATGCATCTGGTTTCTCTCCGGAAATCGGGTGTGACAGAAGGGTATCAGAGCAGTGTTGACTGTAGGAACGCAGCCTTAGCTAGAAATTTTCGAAAAATAAGGATTCATGTGCTAGAAAGCCATGTCATCCTTCAGAATTATCTTATATACGCATAAAAATATAATTTATCATTTGTTCTTTGACAAAACCCATAATTTGGTTTTTGATCTATACTAGTTTAGTTCTTGTTCTGTCAGCTGGATCTACCACCAGTGTTTTCTAGTATAAGTTCTTAGATGGCCTACCCTCTTATCAACTTCGATAGAATCATTCCTGTGAGGACGTTCGATGTAAATGTTTGATTGTTTGAACACATGTTTGATTTGGAGTTTTGATTGTGTGAGTTGTGTTGTGGAGTGATGGCCACAAATGCAACAAGGAATAAATGGTTAGGTTAATAGAGATAGTTTGGGTTCAAATCTGGGTTATCCTTATCTGCCGTTCAAGTTGGTTGGAGGACGTCAGAAGATCAAAGTCTAGAAGCAACACAACATCAACAACTAGAAATCTACAAGCATATACAGACATCGACATATGAAAGAAGTTAAAGAAAAAGATGGTCAAATTCTTTCACCCCTGTTATTCTCCTCTCTCACAATGTGATTACAACCGCAACAAGAAAAGATGGATATGATATCAATAAAATTTACCTTACTCTTCAATCTATTCCCAACCTCTTCTGAGCTTATCTTTATCACACAACCAGATGGCGAGTCCCAATAGAAATCACGAAGATAAAGACAACAAAGGAAACATCGACATTCCATCTATAACCTCAGCAATTGAACGCAAGATGCTAGAGTATATGACAACACAAACTAAGACTCTACAAGCAATGACTCAAACCATGGTTAATATCCATCAGTATATTATAGAGCAAGCATCAAATCCTAAGAATTCCAACCTTGTTTTGGGTGATAACCGTCAGATTCCATCTGTTTCATCGCCATTGAACAAAGAAAAGCTACCAGTCATGCGAGCTCAAGTCTTATAAGGACAGAAGCAGACCAACACGTCATCCCCTCATAACACAGAGATGACCAAAGCTGGAATTTCCGCTGGACCAGTAAAGAAGCGAGTTGTAGAAGCATGGAATCATCAAAGTAATAAGAGAAGTCATGGAGCACCAGAATTGCGGATGAATGAACAACATGAACATATGAAGACTGTAGGAGCATGTCAATGTTGCGAGCATTATGGTCATTCATGTCTTCAAGAAGAAGCTAGCCTAATGATACCTGAGGCAAGACAACATTATCATTTGGACATCAATGAGAAGAGGAAGTTATGTACCCAAAATCTAGTCCTAAAAGAAGTTGCTCAAGCTGTAGATAGTACTCAGACTATAAACCTTCAGGATTGGAGTATAACTTTCAAAGAATTTCAGCCTGATAGAATCAAACAACTCAAGAAGCATGCAAGTGAAGAAAGCCAAGACAAAAGTATTAAAAGACTGTGTTTCAGATGCGGTAAAGAAGGCCACTATGTTAATAATTGTCCAACAAAGCGTAAGAGGATTTTGCCTAGTCATGATGGATTATATTGCCTCAAGTGTGGAGAAAATGGACATTTTGCTATTTGGTGTGCAAAAGAGGATGATAATTGTCGGTGTTTTAGACCGGCAAACCTACCAAGGGGGTACTCGAGGTAGTAGATTATGCGGTGAGGATCGTGATCGGGAGGCCGAGAACTCGAAGGTATGCGCAAGGACACGGGACACAAGATTTATACAAGTTCGGGTCGCCAAGGTGGCGAACCCTAGGTCCTGTTTGGGGGATCCAGTATGGCGCCCTGCGCTTGGTGTTGGTTGAGATCAGGTGCCCGGCTAGGTACCCGACCCTCCTTTATATAGTCCAGGGGGCGGGTTCCTAGTCGGTTACAAGGCAGGAGTCCTAGTAGGATTACACAGAACGAGTCCTAGTAGGATCACAGGGGAATTCTAGTAGGAGTCCATCTTCATCGTTCCTCGTATGGGTACTTGGGGAGTATGCCCGACAATAATCAACCCCAGGATCAAAGTCTTAATACCTTTACTTCTAGTCAAACATGCAGTCGCCAAAATACTGAAGCAAGAAAAGCATGTTTCTATTGTAACAAAGAGGGACATTTCATAAGTCAGTGCCCCAAGAAGCTTTTGGATCAAAAGAAGAAAAAAAGATTTGAAGAGTGATTCCAAATAGTCAAAAATGGAGTTAATCCAGCTCTATTCAAATCACTTTATCAAGACGACAAGAAAATTCTACCAGGGCAAGTCAATGAAGCTTAGGAAAGGAATGGTCACTTACAAGTGGAGTTGGGTTGAGTATCCAATGAGGTGTGATGTTTATAAATTGAGTTGTGAAGAATAAAGAATTATGTTTATGGAGCTTGTGTAAGACGAATTATATGGAAGCAAGATAAGCAGTGTTGGATGCTAAACACCCGAACTCTTGTTTCATGCTAGCCTTTGTGAATCTCGGGACGAGAATCTGTCTTAAATCAGAAGTTCATGTTGCTTCATCTTTTTGAGTTCATCTCTTCATGCATTAGTTCACTATTCCTATCTAAAATACCTTTCTCTAACAATCAGATGGTAAACACCAGGTCAGGAGGAGGTCAAGACATTCCACCTGTTGTCCGTACTCATATTGCTAATCAGCAGAATCAAGCACCACCTCCACCCCTCAACCCAACAATGGATCCAACAACTCAATAGTTCCTTGCCGCTCAGATGCAGCTAATCCAAAACCTGACTGCCACTATTCAAAACATTCAAGCTCAGCAAAATCAGCCACCACCAGCAGCAGCACCAGCACCGGTGGAACAAGTATAAGGAATTCATGAGTCACCGTTCTCCCACATACTCCCACTCAAACGATCCATTGGATGCTGATGATTGATTAAAGACTGTCACCAAGAAGTTGGAGATGACACAATGGATTGATCGAGAGATGGTCTTGTATACAGTAGGCCGCTTGGAGGGATTAGCAGCTGAATGGTGAGATGCGTACATTGTCACACATGTTGTACCTAACACCATGTAACACCCAAAAATTTTAATTATTGTTTTAATAAAATTTTCTTCGCAACCAATGCTTGTTTAAGGATTTTTAAGGTTCATTTAATTTTTATAGGCATTTAATTATTTCTCTTAATTAAATCAATGAACCATAGGAGTTTATTGTTGCATTCATGCTGGAGCACAATTTTTGGTTGGTCGAATTCAAACCTGTGTTTGAATTTAATTGTTTGTTTTCCTTTGAAAAATTTGCAAAAGTTCCCTTTTCCTCCCCAAGCTTTGGCCCGATCCAGCCAAGCAGCCAAATCCCCCGCACAGCCCAGCTAACCCCCCGCGGCCCTGTGCTTCGAAGCCCAGTTGGCCCAGCCGGCCCACTCCACCGCCTTCCCCCCGTCTCGGCGCCGGGGTGGGGCCCGTCGGTCATCACCTTCACCTCGCCCGAGCCGGCCGTGCGCCCGCACCGAGCCGCACCCCCGCCCTCCTTGCCGGCCGCGCGCCCGCGCCCCCGCTCCCCTTTGGGCCCGCACGCCCGGGCGACCCGCACCGCCTTTTTAAGCGCGCCGCCTCGCCGCGCCGTTCTCCTTTCCCCTTGCCCGCGTAGGCCGCCGCCGCCCCCTCAAACCCTAGCCGCAGCACCCAAGCCGCCGCCCGACCTCCAAACCCTAGGGCGCCGCCGACCGTCGATTTCCCTCGGTCTTTGCCTCTCCGCCGACGAGGAGTAGTGCTGGAGCTTCGCGTGGAGGTGAGGAAGCCGCACGGGTGGCTTGTGTACGCTCCCATGCCTTGAACCGTCGGCACGAGCTCGCCGGAGTCGCATCCGCGCCGCCCGCCGCCCCGCGCGCGTTGGGCGTTGCCGTCGTCGCCACCGTCGGTGTGGATACCCCGGTTGACTTCGCCGCGTCGAGCTCCGCGTCTAGAGCCAAGTCCCGCCTTGATTCGTGTCCGGAAACCCGAGTTGGAGCCTCGCCGGCGATCCGCCGCCGCTCGCCGCCGTTCGTGCCGCCGCTTGCCGCCGCCGAGCGCCCGCTCGCGATCCCCGCCGTCCATCTCTTGATCCGCGGCCCGGATCTAATCCGTCACCGGGTCAACCGGCAGCGTACCGGTCAACACACAACCGTGACCCGGTCATTTTTGCAAAGAGGCCCTTGCCTTTTTAAATTTTGCAGGCCGGTTCCCCCACCATAGAGGAGTCCTTACAAATAGGTCCAGATCTTTACGGTTTTAACCCTAACTTTTCTAGGTTTTGTGCCCGCAGTCCAGCCCTTGGAGTTTAGGGTTTTAACCCCTGAGTTTTTATATAAAGTTACGTTTTAGCCCTGAGTTTTTGCAGTTAGGCCCCTGTAAGCCTAGTTTTCCTGCAGAATAGCCCCTGTATCTTGTTTTGGTCGTAGATTACTCGTTCTAGCTCCGTTTTTAGCGTTCTTTATATCCATTTGTTCGTCTCGACGAGTAGATCAGTTTAGTGAAGCTTTTGTTCCTGTTTGAAGTGATTGGTGAATTGTTTTCTTATTTTATTGTTTTGTCTCTTGCATGTGAATGTGTGATGCGTAGAGAACGAGCCGTCCGAAGATTTTTCTGTGGTGAAGACTTGAAGACTCTGAGCAAATCCGGATCTTGTGAGAGGCAAGTGTCCTTGGTCATACCCGTTTTATCCTATATGAACATGCATTTAATCACTGTATTTATCTTTTTGCTTGCATTAACTTTGACGGGTTCCTATTAAGGACTATGCCTAGATTCTTTTGACCGTTGCCTTGTAACTGGGTTACTTAATTAATCTTGATGGTAGATGCTGCTTAGTTGCTCAACTGGGTTGGTAATAAACAACGTGATATCCGTTTATACTCTATGTTCTTTGATGGTAATTTAATTGCAAGACCATATGCTTAATTGGAACATGGAGAACCACCCAGGACAACAGTACAACCACAAGGCTATATGGCTCTGGATTGGCTGAATAATTAGAGACCTTGGTGTTGTGGTGATCTTACCTGAAAGGGACCAATGGGGAGGCGTTGACGGAGTATAGACCTGCTCTAGCGGGGAGTTGGGCTTTGCTAAGACACGGTACCCGCTAGGGAGCTTTATGCCCCGCTTCGTCCTGAAACCTAGTGGGTTACTGCACATTAGGGAATCTTTGTAAAGGCCTCGTAGCGTCCCTATGCAATCACACCTCGGAAGGTGGTATGATGCCCGATCGGCATCGCGTGGTTGGGTCTAAAACTCTTCGGGGTTTTTACGCGACTTGTGGGTAAAGATGTACAACCTCTGCAGAGTGTTTAAAACTAATCGATTAGCCGTGCTCACGGTCAAGAGCGGCTCCGGACCCTCACATGATTAATCTATCGGAAGATGAATTTAATTTATTCTTTACTTTATGATTCATGGTTATGATGTTACGCATTAATTGTGGGATGGTATACACTTACATTTGCTAGTAAGTAAGTTGCTTAATAAAATTTGATCAACTAAAATGCTTACCTGCTTAAACCCCTTGGCCATCCACTTATACAGCCTTGCATGTTTATTATGATATTTCTCCCTTGCTGAGTACGACATGTGCTCACGCTTGTTTATTTATTGCATCTACACAAACCCGGATTGCTGCTCAGACGTGAAGATGATGATGAGTGCTAGGCGTGCGTGCCATCAGTCAGCTGCCTGTGGAGTTCCTTTCTGAAGATCCGCTTCTAGTTGCTCGCTCTGATGATACGTTGTTTAGACTCTCGGTCATGTAATGGTTTTAATACTCTCTTTTACGCTTTGGCACTGTATCTGATATTCACCGAGTCATTACGTGTGTGTAATTTGATCCTGGCGCACATGTAATTTATGCATTCGAGTTTGTCTTCAAATTCGGGTGTGACAAAGTGGTATCAGAGCCGTGTTGACTGTAGGACGTTAACCTAGTTGGAAAATGGTGGAATTTAAGGATTATAATACCATAGAAGCCATTCCTACTTCATGCTATGCTTTAACTCTATTTTAATACACTTATCCTTGCTTTTAACCTCATCCTTGATAATCTACTTGTTCTCTACCTTATCTTGATCAATCTTTTCACTCTAAACTTCCTTGATCTTGCCTTAAGGAACCTTTAGCATCTGCTGTACTCCTCTCCAATCTTTCATTATCCTACCCTACACGTGTCCCTGATCGCTCCCAGTAATCAAGTGACCCCATCTTGTTCGTCTCAGTGATCTTCTCCAATAGGATGTAGGAGCTTTAAGATCTATCTTAGTAAAATCGATAGATGCGAGCGTCTTATCGTGTGCTTAGTTTAGGGGTGTGTTTGAATGTTTGATTTTGTGACAAATGCTTGATTTGGATCTTTGTTTGAGTGCGGTGTGTTGTGGAGTGATGACCACAATGACATCGAGTTTAGTAGCTAGTTTGTTAGTGGGGGTGTAATTCTTTCCCAATCCTCGCAACCTTGAGTAATCTTTGCTTGATCTATCCTTCCCTTTATCCAACTTTTTTTTTCTCTCCAACAAATCTTGTGGATACAAAATCTGTTCCCGCAGCTCTCTGACATAGCAGTCATGTTTTGGTTATATCTCAAGCTACAGAATTCCAAACGACATGAAACCAGTTGGGTTAGTTCACAAATTTCATATATGATTTTCTATCAAAAATTCAACACCATCCAATGTATATTCTGGGAGTTATGAACGAAACATTGGAGCTACCAGAATCTGGAAACTCTGCTGAACCAGTCGACTTGTTTATTTTGTATCTGAACTTCTAGATCTCCGATTGAGTTGATTCCAGTTGGACGAGTTTCATAATTTCATACCCCCTGTTCTGGAGAAATTTCATAATTTATGGATATCAATAACGATAGTTGCACTTGATTTATTGGGGCAAGCATAATCTGTCTTAATCTGGAAGTTCGTGTTGCTTCACCTTTCGGAGTTATCTCTTTACTCTAGTATTTAAATCTCATGATCCTAACCCTCAGATGGTGAACACCAGGTTTGGATCCACATCAGAGGACGAGTGGCCGTTTTAGTATCACTCAACAGCAAGGTCAAATGGATCCGGCGATGCAGCAGTTCGGCCGCACGGATGCAAGCTTCTCCAGACATGTCCACCAACATGACAAGCATGCGGCCTCGGATAAATCGAACCAGCCCCATAAGGACAAGCACCGGCAGTTCATGAGCCATTGCCCGCCGGTGTTTTCTCATGCGGTTGATCCATTGGAGGCCGACGATTGGCGAAGACGGTGGAGAAGATGCTCACCATCGCACAAAGGCGACGATAGAGAGAAGGTCTTGTACGCTTCGGGTCGACTTCGGGGGACAAAGTGTCGCCTTGGTGGGATGCCTACGTTGCCGCTCATGCCACCCCCGCTCGCTATCACTTGGCGAGGAGTTCACCACCGGCTTCAAGAGCTATCATATACCTGCCACCTTATGAAGTTAAAGAAGAAGGAGTTCCCGGCACTCAAGCAAGGAGAGATGTCCGTGATAGAGTACGGGGGACAAGTTCGTTGAGTTGTCTCGTTATGCTCCTGAGGAGGTTGTTGATGATGTGAAGAAGCAAGAGTTGTTCTTGGAGGGATTGGCCGAACCACTCCGGTACCAGCTCATATCCCACACCTTCCCATCCTTCCAGATGTTGATAGACAAGGCCATTGGTTTAGAGTATGTTCGCAAGGAGTTGGAAGACCTAAAGAGGAAAGCCACCACCCCTGGACAGTCTGGAAGTAACACTCGCCCCCGCTTTAATCCACCTCAAGAGACTCCTTTTCAGTTTGGAAGCCCCATTGAGGATTTTGGTCAACAACAATTACAGTGTCCAGTGCAGCAGACCTCACGACCCCGTTCTCTACGGAGTCGTCAGATGGCGCCAGTTGTCACCCCAGTGAAGACTAGCAACCCTAGAGGTACCGCCTGCTTGAGGTGTGGAAAGGTTGGGCATTATGTAAATGCCTGCCCTAAGAGGAATGCCCCCAACACTCCAGCACAGAGTCAGCATAGCCAGCAGATGAGGAACAAGAGCCAGATTCCGAAGGGCAGCAAGGGAAAACAGAATTTTGCACGTGGCAGAGTCAACCACGTGAGTGCAGAGACTGCTCAAGAGAACCCCCGAGTAGTGTTCGGCATGTGTTTTGTCAACTCCGCTCTCGCTTCGGTTGTGTTTGATTCTGGAGCAACTCATTCTTTCATTACTTCTCACTGCGCAGCTAAACTTAACATCCCCATGAGCACCATGCCCCGTCCCATGCTAGTAAGTTCGGCAAGAGGAGACATGAAGGCAATATACAGATGTAACAGGGTTAATCTTCAGATTTTGGGGAAGGATTTTCAAGCAGACCCCATAGTATTGGATTCTATTGGCATTGATGTGGTACTTGGAATGGGATGGTTGGGTAAGTTCAAAGGAGAAATCCAGTATGCCACGAAGTCAGTTCTCCTCACCAGTTTAGGCGGCGAACAGATTGAATTTACAGCTGCGCTACCATCAGTGGAAGGGTGTTCAGTAAACCAGATGAATGGTGAATCTTTAGAGGACATTAAGGTGGTGTGTGATTATCCCGATGTGTTCCCAGATGAGCTGCCAGGTATGCCGCCTGATCGAGAAGTTGAGTTTGTTATCGATCTTTTACCTGGTACTGCTCCTATCTCCAAGCGCCCCTACAGAATGTCTAGTGATCAATTACTTGAGCTTAAGAAGCAGATTAAGGAGCTATTGGAGAAGGGATTCATTCGTCCTAGTTCATCACCTTGGGGAGCACCGGTTATCTTTGTGGAGAAGAAGGATGGTACTCAGCGGATGTGTGTGGATTACCGATCGCTCAACGATGTTACTATCAAGAATAAGTATCCATTGCCCCGCATTGACGATTTGTTTGATCAGATGAGAGGTGCTAAGGTGTTCTCAAAGATTGATTTACGTTCGGGTATCATCGATGAAGATCGATTATCGGATATTCCTAAGATCGCGTTCACTACTAGGTATGGACTCTATGAGTACACAGTCATGTCTTTTGGATTAACCAATGCACCTGCCTACTTCATGTACCCGATGAACAAAGTTTTTATGGAGTACCCGGATAAGTTTGTTGTGGTGTTCATTGACGACATCTTGATTTACTCCAAGAATGAGAAGGAGCATGAGGAACATCTGAGGCTTGTGTTGCAAAAGCTGAGAGAGCATCAGTTGTATGCCAAGTTTAGCAAGTGTGATTTTTGGTTGAAGGAAGTCTCTTTCCTTGGGCATATCATCACAGATGGTGGTATTTCAGTGGATCCAGCAAAGGTCAGTGACGTATTGAAATGGGAGCCGCCACGGACTGTCAAGGAGATCAGGAGTTTCCTTGGCCTTGCAGGGTATTATCGTCGTTTCATTGAAGGGTTCTCTAAAGTAGCAAAGCCGCTTACGTCACTACTGGAGAAGGATAAAGAGTTCAAGTGGACTGATGCCTGTCAAGCCAGTTTTGAGGAATTGAAGAAGAGGTTGACTTCAGCTCAAATTCTAGTGATGCCAGACCTGCAAAAGAGTTTTGATATCTACTGCGATGCGTCCCGACAAGGTTTAGGTTGTGTTCTCATGCAGGAAGGACATGTTATAGCCTATGCATCTCGACAGTTGAGGAAACATGAGCTGAATTATCCTACCCATGATCTGGAGTTAGCGGCAGTGGTTCACGCGTTGAAGATTTGGAGACACTACGTTATGGGAACCAAGTGCCAGATTTATACAGATCATAAGAGTTTAAAGTACATCTTCACTCAGAAAGATTTGAATATGAGACAACGTCGCTGGTTAGAGTTGATCAAGGATTATGATCTGGAGATACACTATCATCCTGGGAAGGCAAACTTGGTTGCAGATGCTTTGAGTCGGAAGGGACATGCCAACATGGCTTTGACATTCCGGTTGCCTGAAGAGCTGATGAAGGAGTTTGAGAAACTCAATCTGGGAATAGTTGCTCCAACCGAAGGAGTTACCTTGGAGGTAGAGTCTGTCTTGGAGCAGGAGATACGCAAGGGACAACTGGGAGATATAGAGATAAAGGAAATCAGAGAGGCTATGGAAAAGGGTAAAGCCACAGATTTCACAGAGGATGATCAGGGAACTATATGGTTTAGGAACAGGATTTGTGTGCCTGATGTGGGAGATCTCCGGAAGACCATCTTAAGAGAGGCTCATGATTCAGCTTATTCCATTCACCCAGGAAGCACCAAGATGTATCAAGATCTCAAGCAGAGGTATTGGTGGTATGGGATGAAGAGAGATGTAGCAGCCCATGTGGCCTTGTGCGACACCTGTCATAGAGTTAAAGCTGAGCATCAAAAGCCAGTGGGATTGCTTCAGCCGTTGAAGGTGCCAGAGTGGAAGTGGGAAGAGATTGGTATGGATTTTATTGTTGGGTTGCCCCGTACTCGTGATGGGTATGATTCAATATGGGTTATAGTGGATCGTTTAACAAAGGTTGCTCACTTCATACCAGTGCGAACCACCTATACAGGGGCAAAGCTAGCTGAGTTGTACATGTCCAGGATCGTGTGCTTGCATGGTGTACCTAAGAAGATAGTGTCCGACAGGGGTACTCAGTTCACATCTCGTTTCTGGGAAAAGCTTCATGAATCCTTGGATACGAAGTTAAATTTCAGCTCAGCCTATCACCCACAGACTGATGGACAGACTGAGAGGACTAACCAAATTCTGGAGGACATGTTGAGAGCTTGTGCTCTTAAGCATGGAGGTAGCTGGGATAAGAGTTTGCCCTACGCTGAGTTTTCTTACAACAACAGCTACCAGGCTAGCCTCAAGATGGCACCCTTCGAGGCATTGTATGGGAGAAAGTGTAGAACACCTTTGTATTGGAGCCAAACAGGAGAGAGTCAGTTGTTTGGAACCGATATCATTAAGGAAGCAGAAAGACAAGTTCAGATCATAAGAGAAAACTTGAGGGCTGCTCAATCAAGGCAGAAAAGTTATGCGGATGGAAAGAGGAGAGATGTGGTTCTCCAAGAAGGTGACTATGTGTACCTAAAAGTGTCACCGATCAGAGGTTTGCGCAGGTTTAAAGTGAAGGGAAAGTTGTCACCTCGCTTTATCGGGCCTTTCAAGATCTTAGAGAGAGTGGGAGAAGTAGCCTACAGGTTGGAGTTACCAAGCCAGCTCTCGGATGTGCATGATGTGTTCCATATCTCTCAATTGAAAAAGGGTCTCCAACCTCATGATAAAGAGCCACTACCTTTGGACGGTTTGACTGTCAAGGAGGATCTCACTTACACTGAACGTCCCATCACGATCTTGGAAACTTTAGCACGTGTCACAAGGAATCGGGTGATCAGGATGTGCAAGGTGCAGTGGAGTAATCATGCAGAGGATGAGGCAACCTGGGAAAGAGAGGATGAGCTGAAGGAAGACTATCCCGATCTTTTTGTTGACCCTTCCGAATCTCGAGGACGAGATTCACCTTAAGGGGGTAGGATTTGTAACACCCAAAAATTTTAATTATTGTTTTAATAAAATTTTCTTAGCAACCAATGCTTGTTTAAGGATTTTTAAGGTTCATTTAATTTTTATAGGCATTTAATTATTTCTCTTAATTAAATCAATGAACCATAGGAGTTTATTGTTGCATTCATGCTGGAGCACAATTTTTGGTTGGCTGAATTCAAACCTGTGTTTGAATTTAATTGTTTGTTTTCCTTTGAAAAATTTGCAAAAGTTCCCTTTTCCTCCCCAAGCTTTGGCCCGATCCAGCCAAGCAGCCAAATCCCCCGCACAGCCCAGCTAACCCCCGCGGCCCTGTGCTTCGAAGCCCAGTTGGCCCAGCCGGCCCACTCCACCGCCTTCCCCCCCGTCTCGCCGCCGGTGGGGCCCGTCGGTCATCACCTTCACCTCGCCCGAGCCGGCCGTGCGCCCGCACCGAGCCGCACCCCCGCCTCCTTGCCGGCCGCGCGCCCGCGCCCCCGCTCCCCTTTGGGCCCGCACGCCCGGGCGACCCGCACCGCCTTTTAAGCGCGCCGCCCCGCCGCGCCGTTCTCCTTTCGCCTTGCCCGCGTAGCCAGCGCCGCCGCCCCCTCAAACCCTAGCCGCAGCACCCAAGCCGCCGCCCGACCTCCAAACCCTAGGGCGCCGCCGACCGTCGATTTCCCTCGGTCTTTGCCTCTCCGCCGACGAGGAGTAGTGCTTGAGCTTCGCGTGGAGGTGAGGAAGCCGCACGGGTGGCTTGTGTACGCTCCCATGCCTTGAACCGCCGGCACGAGCTTGCCGGAGTCGCATCCGCGCCGCCCGCCGCCCCCGCGCGTTGGGCGTTGCCGTCGTCGCCACCGTCGGTGTGGATACCCCGCTGACTTCGCCGCGTTGAGCTCCGCGTCTAGAGCCAAGTCCCGCCTTGATTCGTGTCCGGAAACCCGAGTTGGAGCCTCGCCGGCGATCCCCGCCGCCGCCGCCGCCGTTCGAGCCGCCGCTTGCCGCCGCTGAGCGCCTGCTCGCGATCCCCGCCGTCCATCTCTTGATCTGCGGCCCAGATCTAATCCGTCACCAGGTCAACCGGCAGCGTACCGGTCAACACAGCTGTGACCCGGTCATTTTTGCAAAGAGGCCCTTGCCTTTTTAAATTTTGCAGGCCGGTTCCCCCACCATAGAGGAGTCCTTACAAATAGGTCCAGATCTTTACGGTTTTAACCCTAACTTTTCTAGGTTTTGTGCCCGCAGTCCAGCCCTTGGAGTTTAGGGTTTTAACCCCTGAGTTTTTATATAAAGTTACGTTTTAGCCCTGAGTTTTTGCAGTTAGGCCCCTGTAAGCCTAGTTTTCCTGCAGAATAGCCCCTGTATCTTGTTTTGGTCGTAGATTACGCGTTCTAGCTCCGTTTTTAGTGTTCTTTATATCCATTTGTTCGTCTCGACGAGTAGATCAGTTTAGTGAAGCTTTTGTTCCTGTTTGAAGTGATTGGTGAATTGTTTTCTTATTTTATTGTTTTGTCTCTTGCATGTGAATGTGTGATGCGTAGAGAACGAGCCGTCCGAAGATTTTTCTGTGGTGAAGACTTGAAGACTCTGAGCAAATCCGGATCTTGTGAGAGGCAAGTGTCCTTGGTCATACCCGTTTTATCCTATATGAACATGCATTTAATCACTGTATTTATCTTTTTGCTTGCATTAACTTTGACGGGTTCCTATTAAGGACTATGCCTAGATTCTTTTGACCGTTGCCTTGTAACTGGGTTACTTAATTAATCTTGATGGTAGATGCTGCTTAGTTGCTCAACTGGGTTGGTAATAAACAACGTGATATCCGTTTATGCTCTATGTTCTTTGATGGTAATTTAATTGCAAGACCATATGCTTAATTGGAACATGGAGAACCACCCGAGACAACAAGACAACAACAAGGCTATATGGCTCGGCTTGGCCGAATAATTAGAGACCTTGGTGTTGTGGTGATCTTACCTGAAAGGGACCAATGGGGAGGCGTTGACGGAGTATAGACCTGCTCTAGCGGGGAGTTGGGCTTTGCTAAGACACGGTACCCGCTAGGGAGCTTTATGCCCCGCTTCGTCCTGAAACCTAGTGGGTTACCGCACATTAGGGAATCTTTGTAAAGGCCTCGTAGCGTCCCTATGCAATCACACCTCGGCGAAGGTGGTATGATGCCTGATCAGCATCGCGTGGTTGGGTCTAAAACTCTTCGGGGTTTTTACGCGACTTGTGGGTAAAGATGTACAACCTCTGCGGAGTGTTTAAAACTAATCGATTAGCCGTGCTCACGGTCAAGAGCGGCCTGGACCCTCACATGATTAATCTATCGGAAGATGAATTTAATTTATTCTTTACTTTATGATTCATGGTTATGATGTTACGCATTAATTGTGGGATGGTATACACTTACATTTGCTAGTAAGTAAGTTGCTTAATAAAATTTGATCAACTAAAATGCTTACCTGCTTAAACCCCTTGGCCATCCACTTATACAGCCTTGCATGTTTGTTATGATATTTCTCCCTTGCTGAGTACGACATGTGCTCACGCTTGTTTATTTATTGCATCTACACAAACCCGGATTGTCGTCGTACGTGAAGATGATGATGAGTGCTAGGCGTGCGTGCCATCAGTCAGCTGCGTGGAGTTCCTTTCTGAAGATCCGCTTCTAGTTGCTCGCTCTGATGATACGTTGTTGAGACTCTCGGTCATGTAATGGTTTTAATACTCTCTTTTACGCTTTGGCACTGTATCTGATATTCACCGAGTCATTACGTGTGTGTAATTTGATCCTGGCGCACATGTAATTTATGCATTCGAGTTTGTCTTCAAATTCGGGTGTGACACACCATCACCTGGCAGGAGTTCAGGGATAGTTTTCGCGTGCATCACATTCCCTCTAGTGTGATCAAGCTTAAGCAAAGGGAGTTCCTCGCTCTAAAGTAAGGCAATATGTCGGTTAATGAGTATCTGGACAAGTTTACTCAGTTGTCTCGTTATGCATCAGATGAAGTTAATACTGACCCAAAGAGGTAAGAACGCTTCCTGGATGGTCTGATAGGGACACTCAACTATCAACTACAGAGTCACAGCTTTCCGGACTTTGCGACATTACTAAACAAAGCTATAGGTCTGGAGAATAAACGTGTGGAACTTGGTGAACAGAAGCGCAAGTTCCAAACACATGGACAATATAGCAACACACGCCCCCGCTTCAGCTCATCACAGGGTTCGCAGTTTAGTTCTGGTGAATCAAGTGGAAATTATTTGCAAAATTCCCAGTTGCAGCGTTCAACTCAGCAGTTCCAGCATTCCAGCATTTCAGCCAACAAGCACCACATGTTCCAAATCATCATCGAGATCGCTCAGTTGCACCAGTACGAAACAACTCTCCAGTTCACCCTAATGGTTGTTTTAATTGTGGATAATTGGGACATTATGCCAGCATCTGCCCAAATTGTAACATCTAGACTCCCCAGAAAGACAATGGTCAAAGGTTCGGACAACCATTATCTCAGATACGTCATGGAAGTGCAAATTCTCAGATCAACAAGGGTCAACAAAATTACGTGCGTGGCAGAGTGAACCACGTGATAGCTGAACAAGCTCAAGACGCTCCTGGTATTACGCTAGATACGTTTCCTGTCGACTATGTGCCTGCAACGGTGTTAATTGATTCCGGAGCATCACATTCATTCATTACTGAACAATTTGTGGCAAAGCATGGTATACCTATAAGTTCTATGAAGACACATTTTTGGTTAGTTCCCCGAATGGTGAAATGAAATCTGCATATGTATGCCCACAAGACAGTTTTAAGATCATGAGAATAGATTTTCAAGCTGATCTAGTTGTTCTTACATCTAGTGGAATAGATGTGATACTTGGAATGGATTGGTTAGGCGAATGTGACAGAATGATTCTGTGTGCCAAGAAGTCAGTACTCTTAACCAGCCTACAAAGAGATAGGATTGAGATTGTCGCTACTGCCCCATCCAATGAAGAAGGCAAAGTGAATTAAGATAAAGGAAAGTAGGTGAAAGGAGTTATGCCTGTCGGAAGAACTCAGCATACAAGATGGATTTAGAATAATACCCTTAGTTCTTTTCAATCTCTCCGAATCTCGGGACGAGATTCTTTTTATGGGGGGTAGATTTGTAACACCCTAAAATTCCATCACAAAAATAATGTAAGCAACATGGGGTTTAGATTTTATTTTCTAAGGATTAAATAAATCATCAAATAAATTTGGACTTTAAATATTTAAATATCATTTAATAATTTAGAAGCAATAAGTGTTTGTGCATCATCTTTTGAGTGTATGGTTTTATTGTTTGTTGTGTGAAGTTTAAAAAAAGTTTTTGAAATGGTTTGAAAAAGTTTAAACTTTTGAAGGTTTGAAAAGTTGAAAAGAGTTTGAATTTAAAGTTTGAAAAGATTTGAAAAGTTTTTGAGAAAGAAAAAAACCAAAAACTCTCCAAACCCCTAAACCTCTCTCCCTCTCCTCTCGGCCCAGCCCAGCAGCTCTCCTCCCTCTCTTTTTTTCCTTTCCCCGCCGGCTCACCTCCTCTTCCGGCCCACGAAGCCAGCGCAGCCAACTCCCCCTCCTCTCTGTCTCACTCGCTGCCAGGCTGGCCCCACCGGTCAGTGTCGCCTCCTACCTTCGGCTCCCCCCTGCAGAGTCGACCGCGCCGCCGCTGGCTGTTTTCCCCCTTCTCCCACGCCCCTACCCACCTTCAAACTAGCCATCAAGGCGCGGTAAAAACCCTCCTTCACTACCCTCCATCAATCCCCTTCAGTTACCCTCCGCCATCAAGCGCTCCTCCTTAATGCAATCAAGGCCGTCGGCCACCGCCATGGCCATTAATGGCCCTTGCACCTCGCCCGCTGCCTCTGCCCCTCTCCGACTCTATATAAACCGAGCAAAAGCTTCCGTCTCACCCCTTTTCTCACTCCCCTCGAGCCCCCACACCCTCTCTCCACACCCCGTGCACACCGCCGCCGGGCATCCCATCGTCGTCGCCTCGATCTCCGTCTTCATCACCTCTCCATCGCTGAAAATCCCTGTCGGAGGTTCGCAGCAAGGTGAGGAAGGCCACCCCCCCTCATTAAACCGTGTGCCCTGTGTCGTTCCATGCCGCGTGCGCTCGCCGGCCATGCGCCGTCCGCCGTGGTCGCCGCGGTGCCTTCTCCGCTTCTAGCCCGCCGGTGCAAGTGGCTCGGAGAATCTCTCTTGCACTCCTCTTCGTTTTGGTACCTTCCCCATCGAGTTTGGTGCACGGGAAGCCGTGTTCGTGTGTCTCCGGCGAGAATCCGCGAGCCGCCGCCGTGCGCCGCCGTGCGCCGCCGTCCCGCCGCCGGGCGCCGCTGCCCCGCAGTCGCCCTCGCATGCATGCGTCCCAGGCCGCCCGATCTGCGGTCAACGGCCCAGATTAAACTGGGGCGTAACCCCCTTGGCCCGGTCCACCATGGACCCATGGACCACGTCCACCACCCGGTGCACAGCCGCGCTAGCCGTCCATCAGCGGATCGACGGCCCAGATCTCCCCAAGCCCCCGAGTCAAACTTCTTGTACCAGTCATTCCCTGGTCTCCACCGTCATTTTGCACAAAAGCCCCTACGGCTTTCTAATATTTCATGTCGGTCCTCCCACCAATAAAGATCTTCACATATAGGTCCCTGTTTTTATGACTTAGCCCCTGTTTTCCTTAGATTCTTCCACCAAAGATCCTTTTCACCCCTTTTCACACATAAACCCCTCTGTTTATGTATGAAATTATGTTTTAGCCCCTGGTATCTTGCAGATAAGCCCCCCAAGCCCTGTTTCTTCACAGAAAAGCCCCTGAACCTTGTTTCAGCCATATCTTTTCCGTCTTTTACCCGTTTTAAGCGTTCTTGGTGTCCACGCGACCGTCTTTTCAAACCCTTCAGTTCTAGAATCTTGTTTTGGCTGTATCTTTCGTATTTTAGCTCCGTTTCCACTGTTTCAAGTTGCGTTAGGCTCATATCAACTCAAACTACGTGTTAGGAGCAATGTTGTACATGTTCAATGTTTTATAATTTATTTAAGTATTAAATATGATTAAATCCTATTACGCATGCTTGTCTAATTAAAATCTAATTAGAAGTTTAACACGTGTTTTCATAAGAAAGTTAATATGATTAATATTAAATAAATATTTCTTTTAATTAAAAGTTAATTAGATGTATACCTCGGTTTTTATAATCAAACTTAATTTGATTAATGATTATGCAATACGCTTTCTACTAAAATGTGACATAGGCTATATCCCAAGTTTTCTTAGTTAAATGTTAATTTGATTAAAATGAATATAAATGTGTTTTTAAATTATAATTTGATTAGAATAACTCGAAATATAAAGATAAATACCTAGATGCTTTTACATGCTTCTCTTAAAAAATTGAATGTTTAATTTGCATAAATCATACTTGAATATTTATAAGTAAAATTGGACTAAGCTTACATTGTCTTTTAAATACAAATATAACTTGCTTAATTATAAATAGGGTATTTCTCTGAAATAACCTATACACATGATTTTAGTTAATTAAAAGGTACCAAATACGTAGCTAGCTTTTGTATGTGATCATCCAAATCTCCTGATAGTCTGAGTGTTCCTTGTGTTCGCTTTCCTAGACCCAAACCTTGTTCTCCCTATAAGCTTTTCATGCTTGGTGTGTTGTTTTGTTTATTGAATGTATTCTTGTGTGCTCGTAGACATCGTGTGAGTTTCAAGCGAGCCGCCAATTGAGGTAGATCAAGAGCGAGTGTTTGAAGAAGAAGAACCTCAGTGTTTAAGCAAGGAAGGAAAGTGGTCTTCTCCCCCTGCATGATTCTGTTTTATCCTATGTAATTGCATGACACTAAGTTTCCATTTATTATGTTATTGCATTAAATTGATGGGAACACCCTTTTCAAGGACTTACCTAGACTTTTATCCACAATCCTTGGATCAACCTTGTTTAATAAATGTTTTTGGGTAGAATTTGCTAGTTGCTCAACTTGGGTTGGATAAAATGGTTTTTCATGATAAAGGCTTGTATGTTTAATGAAGATGCTTTTGGTAATACAAGGTCATATGATTTAATCGGAACATGGAGAACCACCCAAGAAAACATGCGCAACCAAAGTGTTACATGGCTCTGACCTTAGCCAATTAATTAGGTGTGCGATTGATTTGATGGCCCTTTTCCGAAAGGAGCAGAGGGGGATCCGAGTTGCAGGGGTATAGCCCGGTCCTTTTGGGGTAGCAGCCTTTGCTAAGGTGCTGACCATTAGGGAGGGTTATGGTCCGCCCTGATTTGTAACTATGTGGGTTGTTAGTCTTTTGCATGCCTTTGTAAAGGCTTCGTAGCGTCCCTATGCAATCACACCTCGGAAGTGTGGTATGATGCATGATCAGCATCACATGGTTGGGTCCAAAGTTCTTCGGAACTTTTACGCGAGCCATGGGTAAAGTGTGCAAACCTCTGTAGAGTGTAAAACTGATCGATCAGTCGTGCTCACGGTCATGAGCGGATTGGACCCTCACATGATTAATAAACTTGAAGATGAGAATAAATCGTGGTTTGGTGAAGCTAGATGAGCTTTGGGTTGTTTTGCTTAAAAGTTTCTTAAGTGGGTTGGTATATACTTACATCTAGTAACTAGGCGTTCTTTAATTAAAAGACTGACCAACATTAAAATGCTAACCGCTGCAAAACCATAGCCTATCCTTGGTAGCCTTGCATCTTCCCCCACTTGTTGAGTACCAACCATAAGTGTACTCAGCTTTGCTTACCGCTGTTCAGAAGAGAGCAATGGTGAAGAGTTCTACAGTGACTCTGAGGAGTTTTGAGGCTTGCGTCTCCCCTAGTCAAGTGCCTGTGGAAGCGGAAGACGAAGACTCATCATGTAGTTATCGTTTTCCGAAGTTAAAGACCTTCGTGTCTTCCGAATGAGTGTAGTAAGTTGTTAAACCCCCCTTGTTACGTTTTTACTGTCTATGATATTACACTCATTTCGTCTATCATATGTGTGGAACTAGATCCTAGCACACATATGAGATGCATCTGGTTTCCCTCCGAAAATCGGGTGTGACAACACTTGATCGCTAGAAATCGGTTTCACTATAAAAACTTCACCATGTATGATTACTTGAACAAGATCACCACCGGGATCCTACCTCGATCTTGATCCTTGCTCCGGAGCTCCGACATGGTCTTCCATGCAAGGTTCCCACGTCGGCTAGGGAGAGCCTAGACAACTAGCACGACCCTCATTTCCGAGATGGTGTCCCTCAAGCTTCTCTGCTCCTCGGCGGCGGATGACGAATTGATTTTTTCGTGGCTCTCGGTCAGGGGGCTATAAATAGCCCGAGATGCATCTAGGTCAAAGGGGGGGCCGACTGGGCCTCAAAATGGCCTGGGCCGGCCGGCCTGGGCCGCCCAGCCTGGGCTCACTTCGGCCCAGTTCGTGGCCTCCTTCGCCCGATGTTGCTTCCCGAGTCTTCTATATCCTCCCCCTTCTGCATGTGTGCCCTTGTCGTCAGTTTCTCTCTGAATTGGACGAAGCTCCTTGTCTCGCAAGATTCAGCACTTTTCTGGCTAGGTCCTCGGAGTTTTCCATCTTCTCGGGTTGGGTCCTTGGGCTTCTTGGAGTCATGTTCACTTCATTGCATGACTTGTACGGGGCTTCAAGGTCTTGTCACAAGGTGCTTGATGAACTTATCCCGGAAGTCTTGCTTTCAACGCTAAAACCCTGCATAAACACTAAACTCCAAAACCGACATGCACAAGTGAACTTGTTATACCACGGGGGTTAGTACCAATGGATAAGATACAAAAGTCATGCCAACACCGAAGGTAAACTCTTGGCTAGGTTGACAGAATTTCACCGTCAACACTTCTGGACCCCCTTTAGGTCTCGAATTGGGCCCATCTGTTCGAGGGCAGTGACCTTCTCGGGGTTGGGCTCGATTCCCCGCTGGAAGACGATGTAACCCAGCAGCATGCCTCGTGGCACTCTCAAGACGCACTTCTTGGGGTTCAACTTCACCGTGTTGGCTCACAGGCAATCGAATGCCACACGCAGGTCGTTGACCAGGTCGTCCGCTTTCCTGGTTTTTACAACTATATCATCTACGTAAGCCTCAACAGTTCGCCCGATGTGATCTCCGAAAACGTGTTGCATACATCGCTGGTATGTAGCGCCCGCGTTTCGGAGACCAAATGTCATCGTCACGTAGCAGTACATCTCGAATGGTGTGATGAATGAAGTCGTGAGCTGGTCGGACTCCTTCATTTTTATTTGGTGGTACCCGGAATAGGCATCAAGAAAGCATAAGAGTTCACACCATGCAGTCGACTCAACAATTTGATCGATTCGTGGCAAAGGAAAAGGAACTTTAGGACATGCTTTATTCAAACTAGTGTAATCTACACACATCCGCCACTTCCCATTCTTTTTCTTAACTGGCACAGGATTAGCTAGCCACGTAGGGTGGAACACTTCCTTGATGAACCCGGCCTCGAGGAGCTTCCGCAGCTCCACTCCGATCGCCCGACGCCGCTCTTCGTCAAAGCGGCACAGCCGTTGCTTCACGGTGCGGGAGTAAGGTAGGATGTCAAGGGAGTGCTCAGCGACCTCCCTCGGGATGCCTGGCATATCCGAGGGGCTCCACACAAAGATGTCGACATTGGCGCGAAGAAAGTCGACAAGCACAACTTCCTATTTCGGGTTGAGGGTGGAACTGACCCTCAACGCCTTGCCCTCGGGGGCAGCAGGGTCGAGGGGCACCTCCTTGGTTTGCTTAGTAGCCTCGAAGCTGCCGGTGTGCTTGGCGGTGGAGTCGAGGTCTTCGTTGACCAGCTTCTCCAAGTTTGCTTCGAGCGCTTCATCCCGCGCTAGCGCCTCAGCGTGCTCCACGCACTCGACGTCGCAGTCGAAAGCGTGCTCGATTGATGAGCCCACGGCGATGACGCCCTTGGGCCCCGACATCTTCATCTTGAGGTAGGTGTAGTTCGCGACCGCCATGAACTTGGCGTAGCACGGCCGCCCGAGAATGGCGTGGTACGCGCCCCTGAACCCCACCACCTCGAAGGTAGGTGTCTCTATTTTCTCGAGAAATATATTCCAAATTCCTCGACGCATGGCTTTATAAACTGCGGGCGTGCCAGTATACAATTTGTATACAAATAAATAAATCACACAGAAACATAATAAAACCGGAAAAACTTGCTTTCTTTATTCATTTCTCAAGAAATAATTTTACAAGTCTCCTCTCTTTTACATACATTCCTGCATAGACGATTGCATAGTTCTTGAATCCTAGAGCCTCGCAAGAACTCCAGTTAATTACATCCATAGCATCAAGCCTACGGAATGCCTCCGATTATGCTGCGTCAAATGGTCGTCGTGGTTAAGCGCTTGTCCTGTACTCCATAGATGAATGTTGCATAAAAAAATGAAGAAATAGAAAAGAAGCCAAGTGACTTCATGACATAATCCGTCACATCCCGTGTTCAACTAAAGATTCACAAGATAAAAAAAAATGTTCGGCCTCGTCAGTCACGAACGAAATGTGTCCGCCTCGTCGGTCGGGACATAATAGGAATTTCCGGCCTCGTTGGTCACGGAAGAACATAAATAATGAATAAGAGCAACTCCAACAGTTTGGCAAATCAACTTGCCATCCATCTAAATTTGGCAAAACCAGAAAAATTGTCCTCCAACAGTTTGGCAAACCAACTTGGAAATAGAAACTTGGCAAAACTCACCTCCCCACGCGCATATATGCGCGCGCGGATCGTGGTTGCCATCGGCGTTTCCCTCTAGGTGGGAGGGTGAAAAAAGAAATAAAGAATAGAGAAGGATTCCTGATGTAAGTTTCCATGAGGTTGAAGGGCGTAAACAAAATTTTGTTTCTTTCAGGATTCCTGATGTAAGTTGTTGGAGATGAACTCTTTTTTTACTTGGCATACCTTTTTAGAGGTTGCCAAAACACAAGATTTGCCAAGTAAAATTTAGCAAACTCTTGGAGATGCTCTAAGAGATCTGAAATCTTTGGCTAAACACGGGTGTTAAGATAAATATCATTTGTACAATTTACTTTCTTTCTCTTTCTTCATATACCTGCAAAAAGAATCTACTACAAATTATATGGCATGATCTATCACATAGATTGATCTACTCTGTAGTATGTGCATGCAAGCACGTCCACTGATTTTTATTATTATCCATCGAAGCCTCCTGTACCTGCAAAATAAACCTGCAATTTGTCTAGCGCCACCACCTTAATGATGTGCTGATTCATAGATTTGTATACATGCCATCAGACACAATTTTTTACCATTCTTCTTGCTCCCGCAAAGTACTTGGTACCGTCATTTTAATAGCATGCCGATAATATATAGATTTATTTATCTCAACACCATGACATGATCTCCCCGTCTTCCGTGTACCCGCAAAAGAAAGGAAACAGCCATGTGCTGCCATAGTGGAGAATGATCTTCTCCCAAGTCCCGCAAAAGACACAAGTGCCACCGGCATCTTTGCATCTATTTTTATCACTAACAAATATGGCGCTCGACCGAACCTCGGGCACCTATTTCATTGTACCGAAGCTAGCCGGCGGATACAAGGATTCATATCATGGCCTTGCCGGTGCGTGCACATCCCTGCGATGGGGAGGAGGAAGACGAGATGACAGGCCCCAAGACCATGTCAAACACACTCACCATGAGACGCCATGAGCACGGTGGAGTGAAGGCACAGATGACGACGAGGTCGACACCTCTGAGATGACGAGGCTTACTCGCGGCGGCGATGAAGGGCTTCTGGTGGATGGGTGAAGAACGTAGTGTGGGTGTGTGCGTGTTGGAGGATGGTGGTGTGTGCAGCGGCTGTGCCTGTGTTTCTCCCAGAGCTCCCCCCTCCTCTGCAGCAAGGAAGACGATATATATATATACATATATATATATACACATATATATATACATATATATATATACTGTATATATATTATGCACCTGGGTGCATTCTCTATAGCGAATGCACCCAGGCCCAACTAGCCGAACCAACCAGGCTTCCTTAACCGGTGGTGGGGGCGCGCGCGGGCCTGGTGGGTGGCGCGGGGCGCGGAACCGCCGTCATAACCGCACCTCACGATCTCCTTCGTTAACCACCCACGTTGGGCCCGCTTATTACAAACTCCTCCCCGTCACTCTCTCATTCAATTCCCCCGACCCGTTACCACTCTCTACACTTTCTCGTCTTCTCCGCTTCAGCTCTCGCCGGCGAAGAGAGGCGCAGTGGATTTCTCGCCGGCTTTGAAGCGGAGCGATCGCCTTCGTGAAGCTTAGTGCTCGTCGGGATTCCGAGCGGCGAATCACCCCTCTCCACTGCGCTGCGTTCCCGTCGTCTTCCTCTTTCTCCCCGCGCGGGGGTGGGGGGCGAAACCCGCGGGGGGCGACTGTGGTGAGGCGGGAGAGACCCCAGCGCCGTTTCCCCACTGCGTTCACGAAACACATCTTCGTAGCTATTTGCTCGCAGGTATGCCGCCCGACCTCTCGCCCCTATCATTTTTTTCCGTTAGGGTATATATGTGGCTGCGTGATTATTCATGTTTCGACGGATTTTTGTTTTTCGAGAGCCCCCGGGGGTGAATGAGGGTGTGAATGATTTTTGTTATTCATTCAGATGATATTGCTGCTACTTTTTTCGTTAGGGTTTTTACTAACTATTTTTTTTGTGTTTTCCATTCATTGGATTTTTCATTTTCGATCAGACGCAGCTAGGTGTAAAAATCGCATGTGCTCCCGTCGTGTTATTTTTTTTACTTTTTTCATTTAGGGGGGGTTTGATTGATTCATTGTTAGCAACCGTTGCATCACAGAAGTTGCAATCGACCTATTACTGAGTTTGCAACCGGTCAATTACACTAGCAACATTTGTTGCAGGTGCTGTAGCTTTCTGTCACATTTTTGTTTGCAATCTGTTAATTGCAGGAGTTGCAACTATAATCACAGCAGAAGTTGTAATCTTCTTAGCATGCATGGCTTTGATTGATCCATTGTTAGCAACCGCTGTATTACAGAAGTTGCAATCTCCCTATTGCTGGAGTTGCAACCTGTTAAGCAGACACAGCAATACTGTTTTTGTATGTGTTGTAGCTTTTTTTGTAGCGTTTTTTTGTAACCGGTTAATTGTTGGAGTTGCAACCATAATCACAGCAGAAGTTGTAATCGTCGTATTAGACAGGAATTTTTTACGTATTTTTTTGTGTAGCAGTTTGATATTGTGAGAACTGTATCCTATTTTCTTTATAGGTTGCAAGTATTTGCATTTTTACAGGAGTTGCAACTTTGTCTAGTATTAAACCTTTTTTATTAGCATTAGCATTTTTTTTGTTACTGGTTTTATAGGAGTTGCAATTGCCTTATCATAGAAGTTGCAAACTGTGCATTTTTAGATGTAGCACTTGTGGTTTTATTTTTTGTGTTTGCAACTTTATTATTTCACATGAGTTTGCAATTTGTATTTTTTTGTTAGAGATTTGCATTTTTGGTTTTCATTTAACACTAGCAGTTGTTCCTTTTAGGTTCAAGCTTTTTTTTTATGATTGTTTATGTTCATATATTTTTTATTTCAGTTGTTATACTTTTTACAATGGAGCAAGGCGGTCAGCAAGGTGAACAACAAGGTGTTCAAAATACTCGATCTTCTCCTCGATTGTCTGAGAAGAGGAAGGCTGATGATTTACAAAGACTCCGTGAGAGGCGGAAAAGGCTCAGGTTGCCAACACCGCCACTGGCTAGCACTGCTGAAGAGCAAGAAGACGAAGAACAGCATGATGAAGATTTTGCCCCAGACGGTGAAGGCTCTGGACACGATGACGGCGATGATGCCGCTCTGGCCGCTGTTGGCGATGGTGACAAGGGCAAATCCAAGCCACAATCCATGCGATGCTCCCCTGCGAGTTTTATAAAGCTTATCAATGCTTTACCAAATGATCTTAAAGGTCAAGTAGTTGCAAAAGGTTTCGGTGGTCTTCTGAATTTCAAGCCTAATTACCTTAAGAGGGATGTTAGCAGCTGGCTGATGCGGAAGTTCAATCCAGAGACAATGAAGCTTGAGATTGGTGGCGGCAAAGAGATCAATGTCAGCCATCACGCTGTGTGGTGTGCCATGCAGATTCCAAATGCTGGAGGTGACCCGCTCCCAATGTCTGATGCGGATGCCGGTGTCGAGCGTGATCGGCTTGGCTTACGATTGTTGGTCCTTCTTACAACTCGAGGAAGGGCATTACTGTGAAACACATAACTGCTGGACTGAAGAACCGTTCATTGACTGGGGAGCTTGGTCTAAGAGCTTTTTTCATGGCTGCTTTCCAGTGTTTGCTGTTCTCAAACACTGACACCAAGATCAGGCTCGATGATGTGAGATACACCCAGGATATTCAGAACATTGGCACTAGGAATTGGTGCAAGGCAGTTGTTGACAGGCTCAGCGTTGCTGCTCGATTATACAAGCTGGATTATGCTCAGAAAGGCATCAATGCACCCATCAGCGGATGCACCATCTTTCTAGTGGTAAGCTCAAGTCAGACATCCATCTTTTCCTGTTCTTTTTTGTTTCATTGCTTTTTTTTGCAACTGTGTACATACTGTTGTTGCAATCATATATTTTTTTCACTGTTTCAATCTGGCATTGCACCTTTTTGCAATCACACACTCGTTCAGTTTCTTTTTGTCCCTTTGCAGTCACAGAAATAAACCAGCAGTTTTTTGCAATCACACACTTTATTTTTTTTTGCAATCACTTGCTACCCAGGTTTGCAATCATATTCCAAATAACCAAGTCAGGTTTTCAACCACAGACAAAGTCAGGTTTTCTTTTTTTTGCAACCACACATAATTACTGTTTGCAATCACACACACGAAATAGTTGCAATCACACACTGGTTCAGTTTCTTTTTGTCCCTTTTGCGATCACGAAATAAACCAAATAGCTTTTGTAATCACACACTTTAGTTTTTGCAATCACTTGCTACCCAGGCTTGCAATCATATTCCAAATAACCAAGTAGCTTTTCAACCACATACAAAGTCAGGTTTTCTTTTTTTTTTGCAACCACACATAATGACTGTTTGCAATCAGTCACGCCAAATAGTTGCAATCACACACTGGTTCAGTTTCTTTTTGTCCCTTTTGCAGTCACAGAAATAAACCAGCAGTTTTTGCAATAACACACTTTTAGTTTTTGCAATCACTTGCTACCCAGGCTTGCAATCATATTCCAAATAACCAAGTAGCTTTTCAACCACAGACAAATTCAGGTTTTCTTTTTTGCAACCACACATAACTACTGGTTGCAATCTGTCACGCAAAATAGTTGCAATCACACAGTGGTTCAATTCTTTTATCTTTTTGGCAGTCACCGAAATAAACCAGCAGTTTTTTGCAATCACACACTTTTTAGTTTTTGCAATCACACACTTTAAATAGTTTTTGCAATCACACACAGTTTTTTGCTTCATCATTGTTTTTTTTGCAGATGTTATACGTCGACAACTTGCAGCACGGATTCCAGACAAGCCCTTTTTGCATCCCCCGGTGCTCTTTCCTGGCCTCGAAGATGATTCAAGCTATACTCAACCAGGACCGCAGGGGGGATGTCGCTAGCGACAATGTTGAGTTTGGACATCTCAGAGTTTGTTTTCTTTTGCAATCACACTTTCTTTTCTTTTTCTTTTTTTTTTTGCAAATGTCACCACTGTTTTTTACTCCAACTTTTTGTTTTTTGCAGCTGAAAAGTATCACGGACACATGCTACGGCGCTCCTGTGGGGTCTTTGACAGTACTGCCCCTCCCCAGATTTGGCCCTGCCCAAGATGTAGATGATGAAGGGTTACTGAAGCAGGTGCTGCCCAACCTGCCCCTCCCACCGGCAGCCGCTGCCGCTACATTTGCTGCTGGGGCTAGCGCATGCACCGCTGCAGCAGGGGCTGCTGCCGCCACGTCTGCTCCTGGGCCTAACACCTTCCATGATCCTGGCGGTCATGGGCCCCACAGCAGTTCCCCTCCTGTTTACTACGAGTACCCAAGTTTGCGCACTGCATTTAGCCAGCGCATTTCTGATTTAGTTGGAAGGAGCAGGAAGGAAGACGCGCTGGCTATCTTGAAGGAGTTTGACAAAAGCACTAAACGTGCACAGGAGTATGCAAGGAAGGCTTCTGAGTATGCAACAAGGTCACGTGATCTCATGGCGTCAGCTCATCAGGAGTGCGTCAGCAGCATCAACAAGCTTCTTGCGGATGCTGCAGCTGCCAAGCAAGCTTCCAAGGGTCGCAGGAGGAAGGCTGCGAATGTCACACAACCATCAACTGGTATGTTCTTTTTTCTTATATATATTCTTTTCATAATCATGTTGCTACCACATGTAAGCAGAAGATGCAATCAGACACACAACCTTTTTGCAAACATACATCTCACATCACCTTTTTTTTGTTTCAATCAGATGTAAACTGCAGTTTATTTACATGTAATCACTACTTTTTTTTGCAATCATGCACACCCAAGGTTGCAAACACACTAATATAGCATTTTTTCCGATCACACTTTATTTCTGTGTTTAACAACAGCACCAGCAACAGAATCAAGTATGGAAGACATTCCTGGGGCAGACACGGATGATGGTGTTTTCGACGCTCCCAGCCCAATTGAAATGGAGGTATACGAAGGCGGCGCACACGATGAAAACCCTGCACAGGGTGATGTTGATAGCAAAAACGTTGAGCAAACACCACCCCACGGTCATGACAGTGAACATGGTATTTTCGATAGAAGTAAAAATATATATTTTATATATTTTAGTCTAAAGGATCTGTATTTTATTTTTATTTACTCACCATCTTCCTCTTCTCTTTATTTTTGCAGCCCCCCACACCTTTCTGGGAACATTTCAAATGTTGATGAAATTCTTGGACTTTTTGATTCGCCTCCTCGCGCTGGGGACAACGTAGACGAGCCCCCGCGTGAGCCAAGACACACTGTTGCAAAGAGGAGTGCTTCCTCAATATCTCCGTCTCCCCACCAGTTTTATGTAAGCTCTTTTTTTACACCCAGGTTGCAATCCCCTCTCAGGTTTTAATGGAGTCACACCGCACGGAAAGTTGCAATTAGTTACTCAATCTAGCAATCATAAGCATTTTTCACTGTTTTTTTTGCAATTTTTGATTTGTTTGTTTTTTTCCTCAATCCTATCATCTTCAGCCTCAGCAGCAGCAGCAGCATCAGCAGCATCAGCATCAGCAGCAGCAGGTTTGTAACCCACACACCACCAACATTGCAGTTGGGTTGTACTTACAGTTGCAATCCTTTTTTGTATTTTTTATTTTATTTCTTTTTGTTTTTTTACTGGCTAAACCACAACTATTCACTTTTTTTCTGCCCCATAACACAGTTCACTAGAACTTATGCAAGGAGGACTGACAGGGAGGAGAGGAGGCAGAAACTCAAAGATGCTGAGGCTGAGAAGAATATTGCAGAGGAGGCAAGAAGAAAGGCTGAAGAAGAGGAAGCCTTGAAGAGAGAGTCTGAAGCCGAGGAAGCCAAGAAGAATGCTGAAGACGAACAGAGGAAAAAGGCTGAGGCTGAGAAAAAGATGTTGGAAGACGAGAGGATAAAACAAGTTGAGATGAAGAGGTTGGAGGACGAACAGATGAATAAGGATGAAGACGAGAGGGCGAAAGCAGCAGCAGGTTTGTAACCCACACACTACCAACATTGCAGTTTGCTTGCACTTATATTTGCAATTATAACTTTTTTACTGCGACATATTACACACTCAGCAGCCGAAGCAGAAGCTAAGCAGAAGGCTGCCGAAGAGGAAGCTTCAAAGAGGGCCGCGGGCGAGGCAAAGAAGCAGGTTTGTAACCCACACACCACCAACATTGCAGTTTGCTTGCACTTATAGTTGCAATTATAACTCTTTTTTTTCACTGCCACATATGTTGCACTCGGCAGCCAAGGCGGGAAGCCAAGCGGGAGAGGCGCCGAAGAGGAAGCTTCGAACGTAGCCGGCACTCGAGGCAAAGCAGCAGGTTTGTTACCCACACACCACCAACATTGCAATTTGTTTGCACTTATAGTTGCAATTATAACTCTTTTTTTTACTGCCACATATGATGCACTCGGAAATGCGAAGCCAAGCGAAGGCCGCCGAGGAAGAGAATAAAAAGGCTACTCGAGGCGACAGCAGGTTTGTAACCCACCCACCACCAACATTGCGCTTTGTTTGTATTTATAGTTGCAATTATAATTTTTTTTTTTCCGCCACATATGATGCCCTCAAGAAATTGAAGTAGAAGCTAGCGAGAAGGTCGCCGAGGAAAATAAGAAAAAGGCTACTTGGTCGAAGAAGAGAAGAAAAAGCTTGCTGCTGCGTTAGTTTTGAAGACGGCTTCATCTGAACAAGCCGCGAAAGGAAAATCTAGTGATGAACAAGCAACAACAGGTTTTGTAACCATACACTGGTCTAGGCTTTTTTTCTTTTTTGCAATCACAACTCACCCTGCTGTTGCAATTACACATTACTCAGACTTGCAATCATAAATAACCAAATAACCAAGTTTCTTCAACCACACATACTACAGTCATGGCGTAACCACAAATAACTTCTGGTTGCAATCACGCACGTAAAACAGTTGCAAACACACACTCGTTCGTGCAATTTTTTTGTAATGACACATACAAAAATAGTTTGCAAACACCGTACATGCTTTCGTTTTTTTAGTCACACGCTTTTACGTTGTTGCAATCCTGAGAACAAGCCATGCCGAGCAAGAGTGCTGAACCTGAAAAAGCACAAAAAGGCAAGCAAGCTTCAACTGAAGATCATCAGAGCCAGAGCGATGATTTCGTGAAGAGCAAAAAAGATGCAGCTGATGAAATTAAGAGGAAGAAGGCTGAGGCCGATAACAAGAGAAATCTTGGTGCTACCAAGAAGCTTTAGTCAAAGAAAAAGGCTGCAGCTCGACAAGAAGGTCGAAGAGAAGGAGAAGAAGATCATAGCGAAATCCGGTAAAAAGCTGGATGCGAACATTGTTGCTCTACAGAAGGAGCCTTCCGTATCAAAGATAAACAAGCAAGTGGAGATGCAATCGTCAAAGGCGTATGCTAAGAAGCGTACTGATTATGAGAAAAAGTTAGATTTTCTCCGCCAGGAAGCCAATCTTCGTGTTGGAATCTGTGGAGGCACCTTTGCAGGCAGCATCCCCCTCATCAGCTGACGATATCGAGTTTCCTCCGGAGTCCCAGGATGATATTGCTAATTTGAACCCACCGATCCGTCTTTCACAAGACGAAGTGTCTGAAGGTCTCGTCGATTACGGCAAGGTTCGAGGCCTGATTTTCAAGCGCCTAGGTGACAGAGTGATGAGGAGGCTCGCCGAGTTCGTATCTCCGTTCCAGATTAATCGCAAGCGCCCCGACATACCTGTTTCCAAGGTTGTTTATCTGAGGCAGAAGATCATATCTGAACCTGAGCTTCAACAGTATGTTTCTTTTTTTTACTGTGTATTTTTTCATGTTGCAATTGTTTTCATACTGACATTGCAACTGTTACACTCCCAGTTTTGCAATTTGTACACTTTTTGCAATCACACATTCAGCACTTTTTTTTGCAACTACTCACACATACCAATTTGCAATCACATGTTGTCAAATCTAGTTGAAATTGTTTTCTAACTGGCATTGCAACTCTTACACTCCCAATTTTGCAATTTGTACATTTGTTTTGCAATCACACATTCAGCACTTTTTTTGCAACCACTCACACAGACCAATTTTGCAATCACATGTTGTCAAACCTAGTTGCAATTGTTTCATACTGGCATTGCAACTGTTACACTCGCAGTTTTGCAATTTGCACACTTTTTGCAATCACACATTCAGCACTTTTTTTTGTAACCACTCACACAGACCAATTTGTAATCACATGCTGTCAAACCTAGTTGCGATGCACAGGAGTTGCAATCACAGTTAACAAGCTGGTTTTGCAACCATACAGTGTGTTTTTTGGAAGTATCACACAGAGGCGTTGCAACCACCGGAAAAGTTTTTGCACCACATTGATTTCATTTTGGATTTTTTGGTGCAGGAGGACTTTATTGGAGTTTGGCCTTCTTGCTGAATTTACTGGACAACAATTTATTGACAGTTTCTCAAACGACAAGCTGGGAGAGTCTTGCTTGATCGATTTCGTGGTGCATTGCATGCGGCATGATGACATTGTGCACAAGCTTGATTCGTTCGGGTACAGGGTGTTTCTCACGACTGGTTTCTATGTAAGCCTTTTTGTTTTTTCAACTGTCCGTTTTTTTAATACAATACAGCAACCTGTTGAAACAACAACATTTTTTGTTGTGACTGATCTAGTTTTTTTAATGGGCCTTTTTTGCCCCCCTGTGTGCAGTGGAATATTAAGGGTTGCAACGCAGTCCTCAATGAGGATAAATCCGAGACAGAAGAATTCAAAGTCGTCTGGAACCACCTGATGATCGAGTGCATAAACTACGATCTGTCAAGAGCAAAACTGGTTAGCAGATATCTTTTTTCTCAAATACAGTCTGTTTTTCTTGTAACATTTTTTTCAAAGTTGCAATTGCAAAATTATAATCTGCAACCCTTTTTTCATTAATATTTTTTTGAGTAATTGCAATAATAAATGAAGTTGCAATCACACATCAACACTAGATGTAATCAATACACTAATCATTTTTTTGCCCCCTGCACTCTTGGTTTTTTGCACCAGATCTTTGTCCCTATCCATGATGCAGGACATTACTTTGTATATTGTTTCAACTTCATGCATAATCGCATTGATGTGCTGGACTCGAACGACTACTTCATGAAATGCACGGATCTTGTAGAACGTCACAAGCATGTGTTTGCAAAAATTCCAATCATAGATGCAGCTTTCCAGAAGGTGTCGAACTTCAAGCTGCCCAGAGTTAGTGGGTGGAGGAAGCCTTTCATCGAAGTCCCCAAGCAAGCTGGCCCCAATGATTGCCTGTTTTTTGTTTGGAAGTACATGGAGTACTATGACGGGAACAAGCTGATGGAAGAAATCACCCGGTAATGCGTGATGTGAACTGATCCATTTTTTACATCTTTTCTCTTTTTAATTCTATGTTTTCTGCATGTGCATTTTTTTTACCTTACTGTCGAAATGGCTATATATTTTTTAATGTGTGTTTTTTATGCTGCTGCAGTTCAACGGCGCCATTTACAGATGTGAGATGCTGCACTATCAAATCTTCCACCCCCTCAACCAGGCCGATCTCCCTGCAATGCTGGACAAGTACAGAATTGGGGGACGCCGTCTTGATCTCGAAGATGACAGCAGCCAGTCTGTGAACTTTTAGGATCATTGGGATAAAAAAACATGTTATATCTGTGTGTTTATCTGCATTTGTATGCGACATGTTATGCGTGGCAGTATGAAAATACTCTATCCTGTGATGTGGCAACTTTTACGTCCTTTTTTTTGTTTGAATTTGTGAATTGGAACTCTGGCAATGTATTTTTGTGCACCTTCTTTTTTATTAGGCATAGAGTGTTTTTTTGCAATCCCACCTTTACCTGTTTTGCAACCAAACTGCGATAAAATTGCAATCACGCACATGTTTGTTTCTGCAACTATATTTTTTTGCAATCGTTAAACATCAGCGGTTTGCAACCACACTGTCAAGGATGTTTGCAATCACCTGTATTTTCACCAAGTTGCAACCACATCAAGCAAAGACCAAACTAGTCACATCAAGCTTTTTTACCAGTTTTTTGCAATCGCAATCACACTGCTATAAGGGGTGCAATCACACTGCGACTTGATTTTGCAATCAACTACATTCTGGTTTGCAACTGTCTTTTTCTTTGCAATCGCAGCACATCAGTCGTTGCAAACACACTGCAAAGGATGTTGCAATCACCAGTATTTTGACCAGGTTGCAACCCATCAAGCAAAGACCACCCTAGCTGCAATCTTACATTGTCGTGGCACGGAGCTTTTTTTTGAAACTGATGTTTTTTTTTGCAAAATCACTGCTCTAAGGTTGCAATCACACTGCTATAAGGGTGCAAGCAATCACCCACATTCTGGTTTCGCAACTGTCATGTTTTTGCAATTGCTACACATCAGCTGTTGCAACCACATGTAAAGAATATTGCAATCTCCTGTATATGCACCAGGTTGCAACCACCAACCTAGTCGCAATCTGACAGTGTCATGTTATGGAGCTTTTTTTTGAACTGGTTTTTTTTTGCAGACGCATTTTTTTACCTGTGTGTTTTGCAACTGTTTTTTTTGTTGCAATCGCAGTCTCATGTTTTTTTTGCATCTGTTCTTTTTTTAAAACACATATAACTCCTGGTTGCAATCACTCACGCAAATTAGTTGCAATTACACATTGGTTCAGTTTTCTTTTTCTTTTTTTGCAGTCACGGAAATAAAGCAGCAGATTTTGCAATGAGACACTTTAGTTTTTTGCAATCACTTACTACCCAGGCTTGCAATCATATTCCAAACAACCAAGTAGCTTTGCAAGCACACAGACAAAGTCAGGTTTCTGTTTTTTGCAACCGCACATAATTCCTGGTTGCAATCACGCACGCCAAATAGTTGCAATCACACACTGGCTCAGTTTTATTTTTCTTTTTTTGCAGTCACAGAAATAAACCAGCAGTTTTTGCAATGACACACTTTAGTTTTTTGCAATCACATACTACCCAGGCTTGCAATCATATTCCAAACAACCAAGTTTCCTTCTTCAACCACACAGACAAAGTCAGGTTCTTTTTTTTTGCAACCGCACATTTTTCCTGGTTGCAATCACGCACGCCAAATTGTTGCAATCGCACACTTGTTCAGTTTTTCTTTTTCTTTTTTGCAGTCACAAAAATAAACCAGCAGATTTTGCAATCAAACACTTTAGTTTTTTGCAATCACACACTACCCAGGATTGCAATCATATTCCAAACAACCACACATGACTACTGGTTGCAATCAGTCACGCCAAATAGTTGCAATCACACACTGGTTTAGTTTTCTTTTTCTTTTTTGGAGTCACAGAAATAAACCAGCAGCTTTCTGCAATCACTCACTTTAGTTGCAATCAGTCACGCCAACTAGTTTGCAATCACACACTGGTGCAATGACTAACTAAAAATTTTTTTAACCAAACATGTTTTTTTGCAAACCCACAAATTAACATGATTTGCATTAAAAAATTATCAGGCTTTTTTTTGCAATCACACACAATCAGTTGTTGCAAACAGACATATGTTTTCTTGCAATCATACATAAACCAGTGTGTTGCAATCACTGAACTAACAGGGTTTTGCAATCATATGTTTTGGGGTTTGCAGTTTTAAGAATACCTGTGAGTAGTGCGACTCCCCAGCATCCATGTGGTCTGTGTGCTGAACAGAGTCAAGTACCCTCTTTGCAAACATATGCAATGTTGTCACACTGCCAACATATCCATCTTTCAATACTCTGTTCTGGCTCTCAGATCTCTGGGTTGAAGTCATTCTTCCGCAGTACATGCCCTTAAAATATGCTATCCATCTTTTCCTTTTCTGCCACAATGCTACAATCGCTGGGTGTTCCTCTATGCCACATTCATCCATTAGCTTCCCCCACTCTACCTCAAATTGTGTAGGACCCAGAGGATAATTTATCAGAGACTCCAGTTTTTCCTTCAGATTTTTGTCCCTGTGCACCTTGTACAACTCCTCGAGTTCATAATCCCACATCCTTATTATGTGCCACCGGCAATTTCTGTGTTGTGATTTATCAAACACAATTTTTATCGCCTCCCTCATTGCCGCATCTTCATCTGCAGAAACATCAAGTTTTTAAAATTAGTTACTTTTTTCCTGTGAATAAAATGTTTTTTTGCAATCCAAAACATACGATGATTGCAATAAAAAAATATGTTAAATTTTCCCCTCTCCCTGAAAATATGCACCTGTTAGAATCACAAAAGGCTGCCTGCCGCCCATGCAGCTTTTGAATGACTCGAAGAGCCATCTGAAAGTGTCAGTTGTCTCATCCCGAAGAAGCGCTTGCCCAAACGACACATTTTTCGGATTGTTGCCGCATCCGACAAACATCGCCGGTGGCATTTTCTTCGTTAGTTTTGTGGGTAGTGTCAAAAGTGATGACGTCTCCAAAATCCACGTATTCGCACGCCGACTTGCATGGCTCCGAGAAAATGCTTCTTAGCACTTTCGTCTTTGGGTCAAAATCAACATCCCAGTAGAATGCTTCATTGTTCTGCTTACACTCCCTAAAAAACTGGAATAACTTCTCAATGTCCCCATCCCTGTCCTCTCGCGTCTGCTCAGCTTTCCTGCACCACAAGCGAATGAAAAAACATTTTAAGCATACAAAATAGGGTTTTTTGCAATCACAAAAAACGACTCTGCTGTTTTTTGCAATCACAAACTACCCAGTCTTGCAATCATATTCCAAATAACCAAGTAGCTTTTCAACCACACAGACAAAGTCAGGTTTTCTTTCTTTTTTGCAATCACACATAACTACTGGTTGCAATCACGCATGCCAAATAGCTGCAATCACACACTGGTTCAGTTTTTCTTTTTTTTTGCAGGCACATAAATAAACCAGCAGTTTTTGCAATCACACACTACACAGGCTTGCAATCATATTTCCCAAAACAACCAAGTAACTTTTTTGCATTTTTTACACTGCCCCCAGGCTTGCAATCATATTTCAAACAACCAAGTTTCATTTTTCAACCACACAGACAAAGTCAGGTTCTTTTTTTGCAACACATATAACTCCTGGTTGCAATCACTCACGCAAATTAGTTGCAATTACACATTGTTTCATTTTTCTTTTTCTTTTTTTTGCAGTAACAGAAATAAAACAGCAGATTTTGCAATGAGACACTTTAGTTTTTTGCAATCACTTACTACCCAGGCTTGCAATCATATTCCAAACAACCAAGTAGCTTTGCAAGCACACATACAAAGTCAGGTTCTTTTTTTCGCAACCGCACATAATTCCTGGTTGCAATCACGCACGCCAAATAGTTGCAATCACACACTGGCTCATTTTTTATTTTTCTTTTTTTTGCAGTCACAGAAATAAACCAGCAGATTTTGCAATGAGACACTTTAGTTTTTTTGCAATCACTTACTACCCAGGCTTGCAATCATATTCCAAACAACCAAGTTTCTTTTTTCAACCACACAGACAAAGTCAGGTTCTTTTTTTGCAACACATATAACTCCTGGTTGCAATCACTCACGCAAATTAGTTGCAATTACACACTGGCTCAGTTTTTCTTTTTCTTTTTTTTGCAGTCACAGAAATAAACCAGTAGTTTTTGCAATGACACACTTTAGTTTTTTGCAATCACTTACTACCCAGGCTTGCAATCATATTCCAAACAACCAAGTTTCTTTTTTCAACCACACAGACAAAGTCAGGTTTCTTTTTTTTTGCAAATGCACATAATTCCTAGTTGCAATCACTCACGCAAATTAGTTGCAATCACACATTGGTTCAGTTTTCTTTTTCTTTTTTGCAGTCATCGAAATAAACCAGCAGATTTTGCAATGAGAAAACTTTAGTTTCTTGCAATCGCACACTACCCAGGCTTGCAATCACATATGACTTACATGTTTTGGATGTCCTTCTCTGTGAATGGCCAGTTTTGACGTCCTCCATACAATTCTGACATCACATTCATCGCAGCCTGGTTTGGCACGCCACTCCTTGACATGATTGCAAACAAGTCATCCATAGCGAGCTTTCCTCTCGCTTATGAGCATGCATATATCTAACCATCCCGGGCCGATGGCCGAAGTTTATGGTTGTGTGCTTCCCCGATTCTGTCGAAGTACCAAATTTTGCGTTTTTTGTCCTCCTTAACTTTAGCATATGCTGGGCAACCAATTCTCATCGATCTTTTATCAGTTTGTGCTTCATCATTTTCCTTGCCTGGCTTCATAAAACCCTGACGGTTGCAAACCTAGTGTTTAGTCTCTTTACTAGTCCTCATGGTTCTCACACTGAATCCAACCATTTTTGCATAATCAAGGTAAAATTGGTGTGCTGCTTCTATTGAATCAAACTCCTGCCGCTCCCTTGGGACAAACACATCAAGCATGTTTGCATCCTGTGGGGAGAAAATAACCAACCATAAGTTTTTTTGGCCTTTTTTGTTTTTGCAATGCACATGGGAATAATGTTGCAACCAGACAGCATTACACGTTGCAAACAAGCGCAGCATAATAATTGCAGATTAGCACACAGAGCAGACTACTACCCCCTTTTTTGTTTTTGCAATGCACATGGGAGTAATGTTGCAACCAGACAGCATTACACGTTGCAAACAACCGCAACATAATAATTGCATATTAGCACACACAGCAGACTACTACCCCTTTTTTGTTTTTGCAATGCACATGGGAATAATGTTGCAACCAGACAGCATTACATGTTGCAAACAAGCGCAACATAATAATTGCGGATTAGCACACACAGCAGACTACTACCCCCTTTTTTGTTTTTTTGCAACGCACATGAGAATCATGTTGCAACCAGAGGGCACCCTACGTTGCAAACAAGCGCAACAAAATAATTGCAGATTAGCACACAGAGCAGACTACTACCCCCTTTTTTTTGTTTTTGCAATGCACATGGGAATCATTTTGCAACCAGACAGCATTACACGTTGCAAACAAGCGCAACATAATAAATGCGGATTAGCACACACAGCAGACTACTACCCCTTTTTTGTTTTTTTGCAACGCACATGAGAATCATGTTGCAACCAGAGGGCACCCTACGTTGCAAACAAGCGCAACAAAATAATTGCAGATTAGCACACAGAGCAGACTACTACCCCCTTTTTTTGTTTTTGCAATGCACATGGGAATCATTTTGCAACCAGACAGCATTACACGTTGCAAACAAGCGCAACATAATAAATGCGGATTAGCACACACAGCAGACTACTACCCCCTTTTTTGTTTTTTTGCAACGCACATGAGAATCATGTTGCAACCAGAGGGCACCCTATGTTGCAAACAAGCGCAACAAAATAATTGCAGATTAGCACACAGAGCAGACTACTACCCCTTTTTTGTTTTTGCAATGCACATGGGAATCATTTTGCAACCAGACAGCATTACACGTTGCAAACAAGCGCAACATAATACATGCGGATTAGCACACACAGCAGACTACTACCCCTTTTTTGTTTTTTTGCAACGCACATGAGAATCATGTTGCAACCAGAGGGCACCCTACGTTGCAAACAAGCGCGACAATTTGTTCCAGCGGCAATCTACTAGAGGGCACCCTACTTTTTTTTGCAATCGCACGCGAGATCTCTGATTGCAACCAGAACCCACCAAAACTTTCGCAAACATCACACACAAAATACTGACAATGAAACCTCAAATCATCCCGGATCTTTGGGTTTTGCAACAATGAGTTTGCAAACCAACAGCAAACTAAATAGCAGAAACGAGGGTTAACGTTTCCGTGTGTGATTTTTTTCCGTTACCGGGATGAACAACTCCGACGGATCAGGTGTGATCATTGAGCCAGGCGGAATTGACGGCGGAGGCGTCAGCAACGTCGCGTGATGCAAGGGATCACCCGATCCGCAGCCCCGCGCCCCTGCTGTGGGCGTTACTGACGTAGGAGGTGCCGCCGGCGCAGATGCAATCGGCGGTGGTGCCGACGATATCGGCCGAGACCCAGTCGTCGTAACAACCGCCATCTGCTCCGGGACCACGTGCCGCCCCGTCTGTGGTGATCCCAGGCGCGGAAGCGACGGTGGAGCCATTGGTTTAGGCGAGGAGCGGCTCGGCGATCCGAGGCGTGGAGGAGACGACGGAGCCATTGGTTTTGATTGGGCGGGGGGTGGGAGACCTGATGGCGATTTTATGAGGGGGGGCATTGTCGGAGGTGGGATATCGCGCTCAGTGGGGTCTCCTGGTTGGACCCGGTCGGGCGGGGGGCGGGGTGGGAAGCTTGGGCTCGGTGGTTGGGGTCTGTGCATTGGCGAACTAAAATGCACCCGGGTGCATTTATATATATATATATATATATATATATATATATATATATATATATATATATATATATATATATATATATATATATATATATATATATATATATATATATATATATATATATAGGGGAAGGATAGGTCAAGTGACCCCGACGCCTGGAAGGTGAGCACCGCTGCCATGCTGTTGCGGCGTGATCCGAGATGAGAGGAAGCCGTTGATAGCTCGGCACGTCGCAGGCACATGCATGTTCAAAATTCAAGCGTACCTCCTTATCCTCTAGCTCTTCATATAAACGTGCTAAAAATCTTGGACGTTGTGGCCCAACTTGAGAAGGTTCTGTCACCATTTCACTCGACCTGGCCTTTGGCCCAGAAGTTTTCGTATTCGTCGTCGTGCCGGCATATACGTACGTAGTTGTATATGACTGCTAGCTGCATGCACGAGCTGCAAACTAGTAGGAATTCCCTCCCTGGCAATTGTAACGTGGGCCTTAAATCACTTGCATTAGGATATTTTAAAGGCTTTTGTGCATGCAAGCCGTGCTGCACTTCCCCGTATGTTTTCTTAGCCCATTAGGCTTAAATGTCTATTCCAAATAGTTTAAAGTTTCATGGTGACCAGCTGATCTTCTTAAAATTAATATATGAATTGAACACACTATTTGGTGTGATTATTTATAGTCAAACAAATGCCCCTCGCCAAGTGGAGCTCGAATGCATTGTGATTCTGGCAGAAGAGCATATAGCAATTCGTGCTCGACTTGGCGAAAAGAAAATCTTTTCTTTGACTTAGCTTTGGTCCAACTCATCATTACTGCAGACGTTCGGCCCCTACTCTTCTGTTAGGATTCATCATATGTCACGCTCATAATTTGGTTAGGATCCTGGCTGGATAAGAACTCGATATCATAACAGAAGTGCCGAGATAAGCCTTACGAAACCTCTCAAGCCCCTCTTTTTAACAATCTCAACAAACCTTGTTGTTATATCCTGTACATGGGCTTTCAACTATAAATACCAGGCTCAGCACGCCATATTCACTTCCAATCTTTTCCACCTCTCCAAACTCCAATCGTTAGATTGATCATATTGCCATCGGAACTCCCTTCTGCCGTGACAAGGTATGCTGATTGTTGTCTTCATATTCTTTCGTATTTTGTAAAGGCCTTCCCCATAAGGGAATCATCAATAGGAGATAACTTCACATTATTGATGAGCCTGAAGAGTATACTCTCGTAGATGACGAGGGCATTGGCAATATAAAACAGGGATTGTTTACAGGTGTCATGGCTGAACAGAGCGCCATTTAAACGTCAACCACATCTGTTCATGATAGTTCACTCACGTAATCTATAATCCAAAGTCGGTTGTTGCATTTTGGGCCATCTCTCTTCTCTCTTTTTTTCGTTTTCACACTATAGCATCCTTTTTCATCTCTTTTATAGATAAAACTCCGCCCCCAGCTTCGTCAATGTCTGACCATCAGCGGAACTTTCCTCAGCCTTCTCGGCCATTTAACAGGAATAATGGTGCCGGCAAAAAGAGAAAATTCTTTAGCGGCAATCAGCAAAGAAATAATCAAAACCGAGGGCAATACTACCCTCCTGCTCATGAGTATAATAACAGCGCACCTGGTAATCTTCAGGGGCAGCACCACCCTCCCGTTCCAGGGTATAGTAACAATGATCAAGGTAATTTTCAGGGACAGCACTGCCCTCCCGTTCCAGGGTATCACAACAGTGCACAAGGTAATCCTCAGAATTTCCAAGCTCAGGACCAAGGTCGTGGCCAGGGTTATGAGCGGGGGCGTGGTCGACCTCCTTATCCGAGAAGATACCCTCAAGGAAAAGGGAGGGGTTTACACTGGTCGGAACCCTCTTTAGAAACTTCAGGGGCCTGTCCACCTCAATCATGTTTAAATCAAGTACCTAGTCCGGCTCTTCATGCTTCTAAAGAGCTAGATTACACCCCTGGTTTCCAACCAATGACAAATAATTCTCAGGCTTTAACCCAAAAACCACTACCTGATCGGCGACGAACCTCTCGTTGGGATTTGTTAAGCGATATGTGTAAGGATAATAGTGCGAAAGATCCTAAATAAGGAGATAGTTCCTCACAAGCCAATGTTAAGCCCACGTCATCTTCAGAGAAGGCAATTTTATTTTTTCTGTCCGATCATTGTATTTCCTCCTTTTTGTTTTGGGATTAACTTTCTCCCTTTTTATCAGGGGCTCCTTCCGGAATCGTCGAAAAGAGTTTCCCATCAAGCCATGAGCGTCCCAGAGATTGACAGGAGGGCCAGTACAGATGGTGAACCTGTTTTGTGGGAGCCTATAAACGAAATTTATAATGACGTCACTACAGATGTAGATGCTGACAAAAATCCAGTTGATGATAGCACTGATCAGTGCATGACTTCTGCAGCTGAACAGATGTGCCTTGAGCGAACCGAGAGGATCAAAGTCACGTCTCGCCTTCTAAACTTATGTGAAGTCCCTACCCCTCCTAGAGAACTGACTCAGAAAATTTTCCGCGATGAAGGGAAGCAAGAGGGGTTTGGCGAGCCTGTGCTCCAAGGGATCTACTCAGAATTTATAGTCTTAGCACCCGTGTTAAATGAAGCCCCAAGAGTGGACATTATCACCCTGGCCCGAGAGTTTATGCATTCCCCTGAAAAACGTTGGTGTAAGGAATCGGATGCCCGTTAGCCTAAGAGAGGGAGGGGGTGAATTAGGCAACTAAAAAACTTTAACCTATGGCTTCACTAATTTTGCGCAAAGGTAAACTAGAACATACTATCTATATGTGCAACTACAGTTGTTCTAGTGTGGAACTCACATCCCAAAAGAAGGTTTGCAACCTATAGCCAATCCTAGCATGATACTACTCTAGGAATGTAGAGGCAAGCAAAGATTGCAAGAGAGTAAATGCGGAAACGTAAAGGGGATGAGAGGAAGCAAACTCTTGACACGCGATTTATCCCGTGGTATCAGTAGGCACTAAGCCACCCCTAGTCCACGTTGTTGAAGCACTCACACAAGAGTATTGCTTCCCCGTCACCAAGTCTCTCCCAAGAGCACCAACTTGACTTGCCACAAAGGCTAGCCACTTAGGGACTTGTCAAGCTCCCTTGGTCACCTTGATGCCGCCTCCACTAAGGAGCTTCTCCACCAAGGAAGGGGGTCTCCATGTCCCCCGCACAAAGTGTCCTCGCCGCTCCACACCAAGCCGGAGGGTCGATGACGATTGCCGGTGAGCCACTTAGGCCCCAAGGCTTCCGGCGAACCTTGTACAACTGGATTCACTCAAGAATCACCTCACAAGGTTGGAACAACCTTGCACTCACTCGCCCTAAGCTAAGCCTAGCACTAAGCACATACACAAAGCATGCACTAGTCTAAGGATGAGCAAGTAAGCACTTGGATGGATTGGATATGATCTTGAATGTGTCTTGAACTCCTCTGCACTTCCACACAATCCAGCAACCTCAAATGGGTAAGTGGAGGGGGTATAAATAGCCCAAGGCATCAAACTAGCCGTTGGCTAACGTCCACTGAAAAAGGTACCGTCGGATGATCCGACGCTATGCTTTTCCAGGGCATCGGTTCATCCGGTGCCCCTCCCACGTCACGTAGCCGTTGAGGTTCTCTGACACAACTGCTCCGACGCTATGCTCTAACGCTACGACGGATCATCCGGTGCTGAAGGCCTCGCGTCTAAGTCGGTACTGTTAGCTTCCAACAGACCGTCGGATAGACCGACGCTATGCCTTGACCAAGGCGTCGGATCATCCGGTGCTGAAGGCTTCATCTTGGCGCGTCTATGTATAAATTCAAACTGAGCGTCGGATAGACCGACGGGGTCCCCACTTAGACCGTCGGATCATCCGGTGCTACTGCCTTCCTTGCTCTTCCTCTGCAACTCGTCCGACGCTACTAAAAAACAGACCGTCGGTTCATCCGACGGTACCTAGGGTTTGACCCTGTGCACCAACTCGTCCGACGATTGCACCGACACTTGTATTTGAGGGACCGTCGGTTCATCCGACGCGTGTCTTCTCTTTTCCTTTTCTTGCTCGGTTTTGACCCTTTGTTTTGGCATTTTTGCATGGGGTTTTCTTGCATCCTTGGGACCTAGAAATGTCTACAAAGACATGCTCAAACAATATGGTTAGTCCCAATGATCATGTTGTCATGAATCACCAAAATCAAACTCCGAACAAATGGCATATGAGGCCATGTTCGCTACAATCTCCCCCTTTTTGGTGATTTATGACAACACAACCAAAACAAGCATAAATTTGCTAGAATTGACAGAATTAGAACCACTTACACTTGCTTGGATGCTTACCATCATCCAAACTCCCCCTAGATCAAACTTCCCCCTTTTTGATCTTATGTTCACATTCTTCCCCTTTAGTCTCATATCCTTGAAATCACTCGTAAGCATCCTTGAGCCCACTTGTAAGCTTAAGCCACAAGCTTGCTTTGGTCTCACATTCTCCCCCTTTGGAATAAAATCTCTCGTAAGCAAAGCAAATGGGTCCAAGGAAACTAGCAAGATCTAGCAACCATAGTTCAAAGGAGAGATGTTAAATGCAAGGGAGAAAGCCGCATAAACCATGATCCATAAGTATGATATCAATGAAGATACCACATGTGTGAATAACTAAGGTGGATCACAAGCTCATGAGACTAACATGATACAAACTAAGATCCCCCTAAGTGTGTGCATAAAGAGAATACCACTTGCAAGAAAAGGGTAGTGAGAAACAAGTGCACAACTACAAACATGTAAAACAAGGAAGCTTAGAGCATATCATGTAAAGAGGTAGCTTAAAGGACAAGAGATAAAACAAATGGGTTCTTGTTACATTACCACTTGTAGATATCACTTGTAGTCTTTTGATTATTGCATACCTCCGGGGGTTGATCCTCTCTACCTTGTTGGCACCACATTGAGATGAGCCACTTGGAAATGATATCACTAGGTGACACCACTTGAAAGAAGCTTGTATAGAAGACACTTGGGGTACCACAAGGATTAGGAATGTATGAGTACATTGCCTTTGAACTTATATAGAGACATAAGCTCGCAAGGACATGACTCAATAGCATGAAGCTCATATTGCTATATTCACTCTTTTAGAGATGTTAGATCACATTGAGAGTGAAATAGCATTCTCTTAGAATGAAACATCGCACCGGAACGCGTCGCCAAGGGACTACAAAAGATAAGCTTGAAACAATGTTAGTCCCATAACCAAACCATAGGATGAGCTCCCCCTAAATGTGTGCATTTAGTGTTTGAATCACCAACCAAATGTATGCACATTGTTTATGAAAACAAAAGGGAAGCTAACCCTATAGCTTGCTCATGATGCAAAGAGATATATATGAAAACATGCACCATGAAAGAACAAGTGTAGCTTTCCTACACAGTAATCAAACCATGTAAGTTGCTCATGGGTTAGCACATGACACAAGCAACCTACCATATGTAAACATTGCAACAAATGCAACCTAAACAAGGCAATGGAGCTACAATGATGCAAGAGATAGGTACTAGTTTCCATTACCTCAATCGGGGAACTTGGGCAACACATGTCCAATTTGCAAGCTTGGCTTATAGGCTTGAATCTTCTCATCTTGATTGTGCCAAGCCTCCCAAGTCCCCACTCTTAAGGCCTTCAAGTGGCCTTTGGAACCCAAACCATTTGAGGCCCCTTCATGTTGGTGATGACTTCCTTGGGCACCCAAATAGGTTGGTTCCAACCCCGCTCTTCCTTCATCTTCCCAACCTTGTGTGCAACCACCTTGCCATTTGCCTTCTTCTTGATGACGTAGGTGTTGCTCTTGGTCTTGTTCTTGCGGTTGGGCTTGGTGTAGATGAGGGAGCTCTTGATGGTGGGCTTCAATTTCTTCTTTGCGCCCTTGTCCATCTTCTTGACAAATTGGGGGCATTTGTAGAACTTGTGCCCTTCCTCATGACACTTGTAGCAAGTCACGGTTGCACCCTTCTCAAGCTTCTTCACCATGTGATCATGGTTATCTTGAGAAGGTTGGACTTGGCTCTTCATGTCTTGAGAGATGTCCACTTGTCCTTCATCGTTCTTGCCCTTGCCCATCAAGTTTGCCAACCTCTCTCGGAGCCTTTTCACTTCTTGCTTGAGCTCATCATTTTCCTTGCCTATAAGATAATCACATGATTCTACAACAACATTCTAATGGCAAGATGGTGAGCAAGATTCATCAAATAAATCAATGCAAGAAGTTGAAGCATCTACCTTGGAGATAGGAATTGCACAAGGGATAGATGTTTCATCAAGCTCAAAGGAATTACTTGTTTTAGTATCATTGCTCTCAAGCTTAGATTTTAGCTCATCACACTCCTTGCTAAGAAATTTGAATTTGCACAACAAATGTTCATAATTTGTAGCAAGGGTGTCACTAAGATCATTGAGAGCATTGAGTTCTTTGATTTCATTAGCTTGTTGTTCAAGCATTCCTTTTTCTCATGGATTAGCTCAACAAGATCATTGAGAGAGGTGGTGTCGGATTCGTCATCACTTACATTGCTTTCCATACCTTTGGCCATAAGGCACATGTGTGATGATGAAGGACCTTGCATGAAGCGGGTGGTGAAGTTCTTTCTTGATTCATCGCTTGAGCTAGAACAACTTGATCCACCACTAGTCCACTCGCGGACGGCGAAAGTTGCTTCTTGCCTTGGTCTTCTCTCCTTGACCACCTTCCTTTTGGGCTTGTGCTCAATCTTGGTGAACTTGATGTGTTGATGATGGCGCCCTTCTCTCAAGTGGATGTTGTTGCCGTACATATTGACTTTCTTCACATACTTGAAGATCTTCTTCACGTACTCGGCCACCATAGATTCAACCTCTTCATCACTTGAGGAATCTTCATTGTCACCATCATCACCATCATCTTCGCTTGAGCTTCCACGAGTAGCCGTCCTACTCAACATTTTCTCTTGTCGGCTTGAGAGAGCATGGCTTGTGGTTGGAGAAGATGGTTCTTGGGGCTTTTCTTGGGGCTCCTTCTTTGACTTGGGCATTAGTTGAAGCTCATGTGCCATGATCTTGCTCAAGATATGCGATGGCTTCAAATCTTCGAGCTTCTTCTCATACATGATTGCTTTCACCAAGTCATAGTCGGGCTTTCGGAGACTTTGAAGGATCTTGCGGTTGATGTTCAAGTCCGTGATGTCCTTCACACCTAAGGCATTAATCTCATTGACAAGCACATTTAGGCGTGAGTATATAGATTCGGCATTTTCATTAGCAAGTTGCTTGAAGCTATTGAATTCGTCAAGGAGACAACCGTAGCGTTCATTAGCAACTTCTTTTGAACCCTCATTTTGCTCCTTGATGGTTTTCCATAGCTCATGAGCATTTTCACAAGTAAAAACTCTATTGAAAACGCCTACATCTAGTGAGGACAAAATGATACTCTTAGCAATCACATCAAATTGCTTTTCCTTTCTAGTACCATTTTTCATGCCCTCATCGGTGACTCTCCAAACATCAAGGTCCCTTGCTTGGAGATAGGCCTCTATGAGAACCTTCCACCGAGGATAGCCCGTGCCATCGAAATGTGGAGCCAAACCTAAAGTATCCACCCCTTTCATACCTCTATAGGGCAACTCACTAGGCGGTGAAGCCTAACCGTTCCAATGAGCCGGTTTTCACAATTTACCAATCGAATTGGTCTTTCCTTGTGAAGGAAGTGAGTCCCTGCTCTGATACCACTTGTAAGGCATCGGATGCCTGTTAGCCTAAGAGGGGGAGGGGGTGAATTAGGCAACTAAAAAACCTTAACCTATGGCTTCACTAATTTTGCGCAAAGGTAAACTAGAACATACTATCTATATGTGCAACTACAGTTGTTCTAGTGTGAAACTCCCATCCCAAAAGAAGGTTTGCAACCTATAGCCAATCCTAGCATGATACTACTCTAGGAATGTAGATGCAAGCAAAGATTGCAAGAGAGTAAATGCGGAAACGTAAAGGGGATGAGAGGAAGCAAACTCTTGACACGTGATTTATCCCGTGGTATCGGTAGGCACTAAGCCACCCCTAGTCCACGTTGTTGAAGCACTCACACAAGAGTATTGCTTCCCGGTCACCAAGTCTCTCCCAAGAGCACCAACTTGACTTGCCACAAAGGCTAGTCACTTAGGCACTTGTCAAGCTCCCTTGGTCACCTTGATGCCGCCTCCACTAAGGAGCTTCTCCACCAAGGAAGGGGGTCTCCACGTCCCCCGCACAGTGTCCTCGCCGCTCCACACCAAGCCGGAGGGTCGATGACGCTTGCCGGTGAGCCACTTAGGCCCCAAGGCTTCCGGCGAACCTTGTACAACTGGATTCACTCAAGAATCACCTCACAAGGTTGGAACAACCTTGCACTCACTCAGCTCTAAGCTAAGCCTAGCACTAAGCACATACACAAAGCATGCACTAGTCTAAGGATGAGCAAGTAAGCACTTGGATGTATTGGATATGATCTTGAATGTGTCTTGAACTCCTCTGCACTTCCACACAATCCAGCAACCTCAAATGGGTAAGTGGAGGGGGTATAAATAGCCCAAGGCATCAAACTAGCCGTTGGCTAACGTCCACTGAAAAAGGTACCGTCGGATGATCCGACGCTATGCTTTCCAGGGCGTCGGTTCATCCAGTGCCCCTCCCATGTCACGTAGCCGTTGAGATTCTCTGACACAACTGCTCCGACGCTATGCTCTGATGCTACGACGGATCATCCGGTGCTGAAGGCCTCGCGTCTAAGTCGGTACTGTTAGCTTCCAACAGACCGTCGGATAGACCGACGCTATGCCTTGACCAAGGCGTCGGATCATCCGGTGCTGAAGGCTTCGTCTTGGCGCGTCTCTGTATAAATTCAAACTGAGCGTCGGATAGACCGACGGGGTCCCCACTTAGACCGTCGGATCATCCGGTGCTACTGCCTTCCTTGCTCTTCCTCTGCAACTCGTCCGACGCTACTAAAAAATGGACCGTCGGTTCATCCGGCAGTACCTAGGGTTTGACCCTGTGCACCAACTCGTCCGACGATTGCACCGACGCTTGTATTTGAGGGACCGTCGGTTCATCCGACGATGTCTTCTCTTTTCCTTTTCTTGCTCTGTTTTGACCCTTTGTTTTGGCATTTTTGCATGGGGTTTTCTTGCATCCTTGGGACCTAGAAATGTCTACAAAGACATGCTCAAACAATATGGTTAGTCCCAATGATCATGTTGTCATTAATCACCAAAATCAAACTCCAAACAAATGGCATATGAGGCCATGTTCGCTACAGTTGGAAGCCGAATTCTCCACTTCAACTTCGTACTACAATCCCTTACTGCCCAAAACAGTTAATTTGGGCTCGAATGATGCTTATTTCTGAGGATGATAAACCAATGTTACATAAAGCCGACATTTTCAGAAAAGTATTAGCCTCCCTCTATGGTGTCCCTATAAATTCTTCATTGTTGTCTGCTTTCCTTACATTCCGGAACATAGAAGGCCACACCCCGCTCACTCGCTCGGGGGAAATGGGTTACCCACTCCTTACCATGTATGACTCCATGGGGTTACCAATTTCTGGTCACCTTTACCAAGAATTCATCCCACCCGTTTCTCGCTCGTGTCCGGGTCATAAAGATTCTTCATTCGATTACTTTTGAGTTATGGTTGTCACATGCGGACACCAATGATATGGTCACGGTGCAAGAATGGGTGGACTATTTCCTAGGTGAGAACATGATCACACTCTTTGTTCTTAGTATTAGCAAACATGATGCTAATTTGATCTCGTTTTCTTTCTCAACCTTGTAGGTGAAAATACCACATCCGAGCCTGGAGACAACCTACCAGAGAGCTTTTACGCTGATCCTACTGATCCTTTGCTTGCCAAACTGAATTTTCGCGTAATTGATCTGCAAGGTCGAAGAACAGTACGATTTGTGAATCAAGGGATTTATTACCGGCACAAACATTCCGTCGAGGTGCACCGGGCTGCTTACCTCGTGGTGTGTGAGGACCATGTGTGGTTCGAAGACCGGTGGATGGTCGCTTCCTTGTGTGATGAGTGATTGACAACGTTGTGTGGACTGATTCTTGGCTAAGTATTGCAGGTGCAGGTTGCGGCTTGACTGGTGTTGGTGCAGGTGAAGAACAAGTGCGAAGGTCGTTGCCGGTGAGGCCTCCAGGTGTGGAGAAGACAAGTAGGCTTCGTTCGAGGGACCCGGTGATCAGCGGGGTCAAGTGCGGGCCGCATGGTGGCATGAACAAGCAAGATGAAGTCGTGGACGGTTTCTTGGTTGAGCCTCAAAACCAAGGTCGAGCCGGGACTACGTGGGAGCCAAGTCATGAGTGGAGATTGGCGGAGGCTACACCGAGTTCGCGGGGTTTCGGTGGTTCACCGTAAAACCACCGGGTTCCTTGGTTGATCCACAAAGCCAAGACCGAACAACCGAAGACGGAGCCGCAAGAAGACTGCACCGGCCTCCGACCGTGGGTCCGACCGGCCCGACGGCGTGGGGACCGGTCTAACCGGTGGGGGAGCACCGGTCCGACCGTGTGCGACGACGCAGTCCGGAGACTTCGAAGCGGAGGACACGCGTCGGGATCACATGGCTTGCGTCGAGGCTACGCAGGTTGCGGTCGCCGGGCATCCGTCTGATGGAGAAGACATCAAGAATTCCAAATCCGCCCTTGAGGGGCTTGTATCCCTAGTTAGTAGAGAAGGGTATTTTGGACATTCGGTTGCCTCCATATAACCCAACAGGTGAGAGGATGGCAGCCAACTCTTGGAACCCTAGCTCATTAGTTTTCCTATTTTCCACCTATTTTCCTTAGGTTTTCCATAGGAATAGCAAGAGAGCTTCACGGAGAGATCTTGTAGAGAGGGATGGATGATCGGGCGGCTTGCTAGACCTTGTACGAACCTTGGTTTCATGTATAGATGATTCGGCGTGGTTCCTCAAGGTTTGGATGTGTTTTCCCCGGTTGTTCTTGGTGGTGATTTTCGGAGCCCTCTCTCGGTGATTTCTTTGGGTTGTTTTCGGGATCTTTCTCTCGGGGATTTGATGGGGGAAATATGTGGGAACCCTTCATGGTTCTTTGGGCTGTGATTCCCCTCCCAAATCCGTGAGTAAAGGTGCTTGATTTCGGGGTTTCTTGAGTTCTTGGGTTGGAAGTGCTTTCGGCGGGATTTCTTCGATTCCTCCTTTTTGGACGAGTTTTGGTGGGATTAAACTTGGCTATGGACTCCTCATGAGGTGTTCCTGATATCCCCAAAGTCTTGTTCAAGTCCGTGGAGTGATTCGGGAGATCGAGATTCGGATTTTGGGGAGTTGACCCGCGGGTGCTGTTCATCCCGAGCTGCCCAGGCTACACCGGTCTGACCAGTGCTCTTGACCGGTCTGACCGGTGCAAGCCCTTGTGGGATTTTGCTCGGGTGAACGTCTTGGTGTGTTTGCTGTTGTCCCGTGGTGCTGCTGTTTCGAGTTTGGGTCTGTTTGGTGGTCGGTTGACCTGTTTGGTGTCTTGGGGGCTTTCAGGCTGCTATCGGTCTGACCGGTGTGTCTCACCGGTCTGACCGGTGTGAGTCTGTAGACTCGAGGTTTCATGTTCTGCTGCGTTCTCGGGTCGGAAGGTTGTGTGTGTTGGTTCCTAGGTCCAGTGGCACTCCAGTGGCTACGTGGGCTTGGCCAACTTGGGTAGTGAGTCGGAGACGTGTGTTGGAAGCCGCGTTCATCTTGTTGCAGTTTCGATCTCCATCGAGAAGAATTTTTATCGGCTCCCATTCACTCCCCCCTCTCTGGTTCGCCGTATCGGTCCTTCAAGTGGTATCAGAGCCGGTTCGGGTCTTTATTGACTCTAACCAGTCTAAGATCCAAGGATGGCGTACCAGGAATGGGGTTCGGGTCCTCCACACTTCGATGGCAAGAACTACCAGATGTGGAGCAAGCGGATGGGTGCGTTCCTCCGCGGAAAGGGTCAGATCCTTTGGGATGTCACGGTGGACACAAGGGCTATGTCCGGCCGATGGACTTCCTCGCTCCAGATCGAGGGACGTATTCGACGCCAACAACAAGGCGGTCGACTACTTGTTTCGTGCTTTGTGTCGCCCCGAGTTCGATCGGGTGCACACCGAGCACTTGGCTTGCGGGATTTGGGCGGTGTTGAAGGAGGCTCATGTTGGGAACGCCTAGGTTCGAGCACGGATGTATGCGACCTACCGGAGAGAGTACGAGAACTTCACTCATCTCCCCGGTGAGTCCATCGATGCCTTGTTCCAGAGGTTCACGGTGGTTGTGAACAACATGAGGGCCAATGTGGACGTGCTCTCGTACGATGATCATGATAGAGCGGTCAAGCTCCTACACTCTTTGGATCGTACCATATGGGGCGGAAAGTTCGAGGCCATTGTGGAGTCAGAGAAGTATGACACTCTAACGGTGAACGAGCTGTTCTCGAAGCTCAAGTCGGCTGAGGTGGATAGGGGCATGACTGCCAAGCTCGAGGGTCCGACTGACTCCCATAGTCTCGCCCACGTTGGTGGTTCCAAAGGAAAGGCTCACTCTAACCCATCCACCAGGATGTTCTCTTTCTCCTCTTTGATGTCTATGCCAGATGAGGAGTTCGACGAGCTTGGAGAGGACGAGCTGGCGCTCCTGACGAGGCGATTCGAGAGGCTGCACGAGAACCGCGTGAACATGAGGTGGAACACGATGACTTGCTTCCAGTGCGGCAAGCCGGGACACTTCGTCGCCGACTGCCCGGAGAAGGCCGACAACAAGGACAGCTACAAGCACAAGCCGAGGATGGACGGCAAGTACCGTTCGAGGCGTGACCACAAGAGCAAGCACAAGAACAAGTACAAGGACTAGCGACGATCGAGGAAGAAGGAGAGCCGAGGCAAGGCCCGAGCGATGGTTGGAGCGAGCGACGTCGACTCCAGTTCCGCGTACTCCACCTCGAGCTCGAGCAGCAGTGAAGACGAGGGAGATCGTCGCAAGAACAAGAAGTCGTCCAAGAACCCGAGCGGGCCGAGCCGCTTCGCGAGAGACGGCTCTCGCACCATGGCGCGAGCTCCGGCAAAGCAAGAAGAGCACACAGAGCGACTCGGACTCTGAGTCCGACGACGAGGTGCGTGATGAACTTCCCTTCTTGCGCCAGGAGAATGAGAGGCTTGGCTCTTTGCTTGATAACCGTGATGACATGCTTAGAGAGGCCAAGAAAATGAGGAAAGAGCTTAGGGCTTCACTCGAGGATGCTAGGACTAGAGTGGCTGAGCTAGAGACACAGGTGCTAGATAGCAAGCTTGAGATTGATTCCCTTAAGGCTAGCACTGTTGTTTCGGATGAGGTTGATTGTGCTGATTGCTCTATTTTCCTTGCTGATCTTGCCCTGTTCAAGGAAAAGCATGCCTCCAAGTATGAGGAACTAGATGTGCTTAGGGTTGAAGTGGCTGAGCTGAAATCTAGATCTGCTTTGCTAGGTGCTTCCACTTCTTGCCCTGTTTTGCATGCTAAGATTGATGAGATGCATGCATACACTAGTTCTCTTGAGGCTAAGCTGAAGGAACCCATCCCTACATCATGCTCTACTTGTGAAATGTGTCGGGGACAGCCCTAGGGGTCCCCTTAAACAATGGGGAAATCCTCACTTAAATCCCGGTACCGAAACGCGTTAAGCCTAACCATGCAGGTGACTAACCATGCAGGACGCGGCCCACACCGCGGGACCCCGACGGCCCACGAAGACGGCCCTCTTCGCTCGAGAGCGCGCGCCCCCTCAGGCAGGCTCCGCCCCGTTCGAGGAGCAACGCTTCCCTCGAGCGGTCCCGCCCCGCTCGAGGGCTCACTCCCCCCTCGAGCGGGTCTCGTCTCGCTCGAGGGTTCGTCCCGCCCTCGGCCGGGGCCCGCCACACTCCCGGCGCCCCGCACGCGTGCGCCGGCCCCCCGTACACGGGCATTTAACGCCCCGACACGGGCGGGGCGGCGCCATCATGCGCCGGGGCTCGCGCCCGGTGCCGCCGCACCAACTCCCCAGGGAGGAGCCCATCCCCACCACTGTGGGGAGGGACTGTGCGGTACGGCCGGTGTCAGTCCCGTGACACCGCGCGCCCACTACAGTACGGCTAACGCGCCCGACCCTCGAAGGGGGGCCGGGCGCACCCTCGATTTCACTTTCCCGTGACCCAACAGGATTAGGTGGAGGCGCTAGGCCGGTGGGTCGCCATCCCGGGCACTGTAACGGCGTGGCCACCGTACCCGCGCGTGCAGGCGCACGCCGGACCCTGTAGCAACGACTCCAGCCCCGTGAGGCGCGTTGGGAAGGAACGCCGTTCTGCCTGCCCCTGTACTCCGTACAAGCTTGCGTCAGCACCACCCCCAAGCCTATCAGAGGACATCACCGCCATCTGTTGCTCTCCTACCCTCGAACCGCCACTGTTCGGGTACAAGTCAGGCCATGATGACCAGATCGTGGCGGGGATCGCCCGGACGGCCGCCCACTCTACACCGCAGCACGTCGCGCCTCTCCACATAGCTAGGTAGCGCGGCGTGCATGTAACCCGCTGCCCCTTTGATCTATAAAAGGGGGGGCGAGCCCCCAGCCGCGGGGAAGACAGACGAACGGAGACACAAGAACACTCCACACAGCACGTACTCATTCTCACTCTCCCGCAATATCTTCAGCCACTCCTCCAGGGACTTGGAAGTTACGCTTCCTCTCCCGCCTTGCTTGTACTTGCCCCACTACAAGCATCCCCGGTGCTAAGTAATATAGTGCCCCGAGCACACCCCTGCTGGACGTACGGCCCCCTTGGCCGGAACCAGGATAAACCTCTGTGTCATTTGTTACTTAGCATCGACCATTGAGGGATAGACCTCAGCGCTATCTACTGGTTAGTGTCGGGACCATATTCCGCACCGACAAAATGCATGCCATGAAAAATCTGGAACTTGCACACTATGTTGATCGTTTGCAGGATGAGAATGATGAGCTGAGGAAGTTGATGGGTTGGTTGTCCGGTCATGAGCCTCAGTTGAGGATGATGATCGAGGCCTTTAAGAGGCAAGATGGTGAGGGACTTGGGGCAAACAAGGTTGGTGAGGGAAGTGGAGAGAATATCCAGGAGCCACCAAAAACCCACCACAAAAATGATTTCCCTCCAAAACCCAACCATCTTAGGAACCGACTAGACACAACCCCAGCTCCACCCACATTTCCTAAACCAACAAATGATCTCCGAAAGCCTATCAAGTTTGTGAGCACTTCGGGGAAAGTGTTCTTTGGGAAGGAGTGTGAGAAGGCTAGCGGTGAGAAACCGGTCGAGGAGTTGAGTGGAGAGAACCCGAGTGAGCAGCCACATCCCAAGCCAAATCCTAAGCTTGTGAGGTTCCATTGTGGCTATTGTGGGAGAGATGGCCATAAGGAGGAGTTTTGCTTCAAGTGGAAGCGAGATGAGAGAATGGCAAAGGAGTGGGCTAACAAGGACAACTACCACCCTTCCGATGGTGTACTTGAGCCTCGTATGCAGATGCCCAGGGCCAAGGCGAGTGTGAGGACAGTTCGGGCTTGGGGAGAGAAGAAGGTTGCTGGAGGTGCTGCTGCCCAGGTCACACCGGTCAGACCGGTGTGGGGCACCGATCAGACCAATGCAGGCCTGGACAGACAGCTGTTTGGGTTTCGAGCTCGTACAGGTGCGAGGGTTGTTTCTGGTGGTCGTGGTTCTGGTGGCTGGGTTGGAAAGGGTGCAGGTGGTCAGTTTGCTAGACGTTCTCCTCCTCGTGCTCAATACGGGGATCGGAGGGGTCGTAGCTTTGAGTTGGAGAGGAGGGACGTTCCACGGGCCTTCTTGCGTGGATTTGGTCCTCCTCCAGGCAGAGAGGGATGGTTCCCTCAGGGTGGTTACCGTGGTGGTGTTCGTGGAGGTAGCTTTGGTAGGAGAGATGCTTTGGTTGGTGCTAACCCCACTTTCAAGCAAATGGCTCGGCACCGGTTTTCCTCTTTTGGTGCTAAACCCAGTGCTGAGTCGTTTGTTCGCTCACGTGCTTATTTTTGAATTTCAGGTGGGAGACTTGAAGAACATTTGGTTGATTGACTCCGGTTGCTCGAGGCATATGACCGGAGACAGGGGGTGGTTCTCAAGTCTCGTCCCGGTGGTGACAAGGAGGTACATCACTTTTGGGGACAATGGGCGTGGGCGTGTGCTTTCGAAGGTGAGATCAAAGTGAGTGACAAGATCACTCTGAGGCGTGTTGCTCTTGTTCAATCGTTGGGGTACAATTTGCTTTTCGTGTCCCGGCTTGTTGGATGAGGGCTTTGAGGTGTTGTTTCGGCCAAGTGGTTCTCGGATTGTGGACTCTCGAGGGGACCTTGTCTGTATGGTCGTTCCCGAGGGTCAGGTGTTTTGTGCTGATTTTTCTCAGTCTTCGGGTGTGGAGTGTTGTTTCTTGGCTGGTTCTTCGAGTGAGTTATGGAAGTGGCATAGGAAGTTGTGTCACTTGAGCTTTGACCTTTTGTCTCGCTTGAGTAAACTCAATTTGGTCCGAGGATTGCCACGGTTGAGGCTTGAGAAAGAGTTGGTTTCAGCACCTTGTAGGCATGCCAAGATGGTGGCCTCTTCTCACCCGCCTCTCACCGATGTGATGACTGAGCGTCCATGCGAGCTGCTCCATATGGACCTTGTTGGCCTAGCTCGTGTGCGATCTGCGGGTGGGAAGTGGTATGTCCTTGTTGTGGTGGACAACTATTCTCGGTATGCGTGGGTGTTCTTTCTCGAGGATAAGGGGGAGACGTTTGGTTTTGTTCGAGATCTAGTCTTGAGGTTGAGAAACGAGAGGCGCGGAGATGCCATACGAGCTATCCGCAGTGATAATGGCTCGGAATTCAGAAACTCTCGTTTTGAAACCTTTTGCCATGACTTGGCTCTTGAGCACCAGTTTTCGAGTCCGTATACGCCTCCCCGAATGGTGTTGTGGAAAGGAAGAACGAGACTTTGTGCGAGATGGCTCGGACGATGCTTGATGAGCATAGGACTCCGAGGAGGTATTGGGCCGAGGCGGTGAACACCGCGTGCTATGTGTCGAACGAGATATACCTCGAGTGCACAAGAGGAAGACATGCTATGAGTTGATGCATGGTCGCACACCCAAGGTGAGTCACTTCCATGTCTTTGGTTGCAAGTGTTTCATTCGAAGAAAGGCGGAGAAGTTGGATAAGTTTGAGGCTAGGTCCGTCGATGGCATTTTCTTTGGTTATGCATCTCATTCTAGAGCGGATCGTGTGCTCAATCTTGAAACTAACCAAATCGTGGAGACTTGCGAGATAACCTTCGACGAGACAGAGCCACGTAGTCGCCTTGTCTTTGAGTGTGCGGTGATGATGAGCTTGGCGAGGAGATCTTTCAGGAGGAGGAGCATGAACATGGAGAGGATGAAGATGGTGGTGTGGCGCCCCCGCCGAACATGTACCCACTACTTCGACTACGATGATGGATGGACCCTCTGCTACACCTACGACAACAAATCAAGAACAAGGAGAAGCTGATGTTGAGGGGGAGGTAGCATCAAGGCGAGAACCTCCCCGGCGAGTACAAGTGGATCACCCAGCTTCGAGGATCATCGGCGACATGAATGAACGCACTACACGGTCGAGGGTTTGGAACAACTCTCATTTCGCTCATGCTGCATTTGTTGCTTCTTTCGAGCCCAAAGCCATTGGACACGCACTATCCGATCACAATTGGGTTAATTCGATGCATGAGGAGTTGGAGAACTTTGAGAGGAATCAGGTGTGGGAGTTGGTTGACCCTCCCCCAGGGTGTAAGCCGATTGGTACAAAGTGGGTGTGGAAAAACAAAGAGGGAGAGAAAGGTGAGGTTGTGAGGAACAAGTCGAGACTTGTTGCTCAAGGGTTCGCCGAAGGAGGGGGATCGACTACGAGGAGACCTTTGCTCCCGTAGCCCGTTTGGAGGTGATTAAGATCCTTCTAGCCTTTTCTGTGGCTAAAGGGTTCGAGTTGCACCAAATGGATGTGAAGAGTGCTTTCCTGAATGGTGTGTTGGAGGAAGAAGTGTATGTGAGGCAGCCTCCGGGGTTTGAGAGTGAGAAGTACCCCCACCGGGTGTACAAGTTGAGGAAGGCGTTGTATGGGTTGAAGCAGGCGCCTAGAGCTTGGTATGGCAGGTTGAGGGGGTTCTTGTTTGCGAGAGGCTTTGAGATGGGGAAGGTCGACCAGACCTTGTTTTTGCTGAGGCAGGGCAGAGATATCCTGATTGTGCAGGTGCACGTGGATGATATTGTCTTTGGTGGCTCGTCTAACTCTCTTGTTGCAAGGTTTGCAGATGATATGAGCAGGGAGTTTGAGATGAGCATGATGGGTGAGTTGCAGTTCTTCCTCGGGCTACAAATCAAGCAATCAAAGGAAGGAACATTTGTGCACCGGTGCTAAGTACACCAAGGACATTGTGAGGAAGTTCAAGATGGAGGACTCCAAGGCTATGACGACGCCGATGAGTACGACTACAGCTCTTGATGCGGACGAGGAAGGTGAACACGTGGATCAGAAGGAGTACCGGAGCATGATCGGGTCACTCCTCTACTTGACGGCGACGAGGCCGGACATACAGTTCTCGGTGTGTCTGTGCGCTCGTTTTCAAGCGGCTCGGAGGACTTCGCATCGGCAAGAAGTGAAGAGAATTTTCAGGTACTTGCGTCACACTCCTGACTTCGGCCTTTGGTACTCCGCGTCCTCTTCTTTGGCGCTTCATGGCTTTTCAGACGCGGATTTTGCCGAGTGTCGGTTGGATAGGAAGTCCACCTCTGGGACTTGCCAGTTTCTGGGTTCTTTGTTGGTGTCTTAGTCTTCCCGCAAGCAGTCGAGTGTTGCTCAATCCACGACCGAGGCCGAGTATGTTGCCGCTGCTAGTTGTTGCTCTCAGCTCCTTTGGATCACCTACACCATGAGTGACTTTGGTGAGGAGTATACCCATGTCCCACTTCAATGTGATAGCACCAGTGCCATAAGCGTTGCAAAGAACCCAGTGCTTCATTCCAAAACCAAGCACATAGAAGTGAGGTTTCATTTTCTGAGAGACAACGTAGAAAAGGGAAGATAGCTTTGATCCATGTACCCACACATGACCAACTAGCCGATATTTTCACCAAACCCCTAGATCAAGCAACTTTCACTCGTTTGTGGGGAGAACTTGGTGTGTGTTTGATTTCTTGAGTTGGGTGTGTGGGAGCTCTCTTTTGCCGGTGGTGTCGAGCCCGTTTTGCCTCCCCTCGAGGAGCCGGTTGTAGCTATGTATAGCTTTTCTTTGTGCATTTCTTGCATTTGGCATGGCATATGTAACATGATGTATAGGCATCCTTGTATCTTAGATTGCATGCATTTTGTATCATATGCATTGGTTAGGAAAAGCTTCTCTCATATACATTGTTCACCATGGAATGAGATATATGTCTTTGTGAGCTTGTTTGCTATGCTATGGTTAGTTTGGCTTAGCTCTTGATGATCTTGATGAATAATCCATGGTTGATAGCTATGCTTTTGAAAAATGTCACATGTATGCTCTCTCATGTGTAAATGCCTTTACATGCTCTTGACATGTTTTTGTGGTCGTGCTATGCTTAATTTGTGGTTGGATAGCTAGTTTATTGATCATATGGGGCCAAAGGCTCATTTGCCATCATGAATGTTTAGCCCTCTTGATTTATCTTATGGAGGGGCATAAGTTCTTTTTTGTCGCAAAGACATTTCATGTACCATTTACAAATCTGAAAATGCAATGAACAATGCTTGGAAAATATGTTCCCATGTCATATGTGCTGAATTTAATTCGCTTTGGGTGCTAAACTGTTGCATGATGCCTACCAATGAGAAGTCTCATACATAGAAGTAGGCACATGGCTCAGTGTCTTTGACATGACATGAGGTGCTTGTGGGTGTTTGTGATGGTCTTATGATTAGAATGGCTGTCCTAGCATGAAGTTTGTGTGGCTTTGCCATTTTGATATGCTTTGATCATGTTTAGGATTTTGCTCATGAGAGGCAAGTTTTTCGCAAAATTGCCAAAATCCATCTTAGCTTCGTCCAATGGTTGTGAAACTTGGTGATCATGTAGTTGAGATCGATATGAAGCCGTAGAGTATCTAACTTGCTCATTTGTACATGTGTAGCATTCTTTGTTGAATTTTGTCTATTTGAGAAGCTATAGGTTGCATTTTTGCATTTTTGGCTTGATTCATGCATTGTCAACAAGGGGGGGAAGTTTGAGCTTGAAATGGCTTGCTGGGTGCATTCAGAAGATTTTCAGGTGGTTTCGAGCCATTTCTGGGCTCTGTTGTGCACCGGTCTGACCGGTCAGGGTCACCGGCCTGACCGGTGTGAGTGCTGATTCTGTTCACATGTTGCACACCGGTCTAACCGGTAGTGCTGACCGGTCTGACCGGTCAGGGCTGAGTTGTTGCAGCTGCCCTGTTTCAAGTGGTGTCTTGCATGCATCCGTCCAGGGGGAGGTGCATTGGTTCAGGGGGAGCTTGCATGTGTGCAGGGGGAGCTCTTTGTGGTTGTTCGAGCTTTGATTCGATGGTTTGCGCTCTTTGCTTGAGCTTTGCTTTGTCTCGGATGTGTCGAGCCGTTGCCCTTGCCTAAGGGGTCCGAGACTTGTCTTCTTCAAGTGATCTTGCTCTTTGCCTTTGTTTGGCTTTCGATCGCTTGTTGGAGTTTTTTTTATTCGTTTCTTTTCTTTTTCTTTTCTCTCTTGTTACTTTCGTGTGGGCGTTGTCAATGCACTCATCAAGGGGGAGATTGAGGACCATGTGTGGTTCGAGGACCGGTGGATGGTCGCTTCCTTGTGTGATGAGTGATTGACAACGTTGTGTGGACTGATTCTTGGCTAAGTATTGCAGGTGCAGGTTGCGGCTTGACTGGTGCTGGTGCAGGTGAAGAACAAGCGCGAAAGGTCGTCGCCGGTGAGGCCTCCAGGTGTGGAGAAGACAAGTAGGCTTCGTTCGAGGGACTTGGTGGCCAGCGGGGTCAAGTGCGGGCCGCATGGTGGCATGAACAACAAGATGAAGTCATGGACGGTTTCTTGGTTGAGCCGCAAAACCAAAGTCGAGCCGGGACTACGTGGGAGCCAAGTCATGAGTGGAGATTGGCGGAGGCTACACCGAGTTCGCAGGGTTTCCGGTGGTTCACCAGAAAACCACTGGGTTCCTTGGTTGATCCATAAAGCCAAGACCGAAGAACCGAAGACGGAGGCCGCAAGCGGCACCGCACCGGCTCGCCCGGTGGGTCCCACCGGTCTGACGGTGGGGACCGGTCTGACCGGTGGGGAGCACCGGTCTGACCGGTGTGCGACGACGCAGTCCTGAGACTTCGAAGTGGAGGACACGCGTCGGGATCGCATGGCTTGCGTCGAGGCTACGCAGGGTGCGGTCGCCTGCATCCGTCCGATGGAGAAGACATCAAGAATTCCAAATCCGCCCTTGAGGGGCTTGTATCCCTAGTTAGTAGAGAAGGGTATTTTGGACATTCGGTTGCCTCCATATAACCCAAGAGGTGAGAGGATGGCAACCAACTCTTGGAACCCTAGCTCATTAGTTTTCCTATTTTCCCCCTTTTTTTCTTAGGTTTTCCATAGGAATAGCAAGAGAGCTTCACAGAGAGATCTTGTAGAGAGGGATGGATGATCAGGCGGCTTGCTAGACCTTGTACGAACCTTGGTTTCATGTATAGATGATTCGGCGTGGTTCCTCAAGGTTTGGATGTGTTTTCCCCAGTTGTTCTTGGTGGTGATTTTCGGAGCCCTCTCTCGGTGATTTCTTTGGGTTGTTTTCGAGATCTTTCTCTTGGGGATTTGATGGGGGAAATATGTGGGAACCCTTTGTGGTTCTTTGGGCTATGATTCCCCTCCCAAATCCGTGAGTAAAGGTGCTCGATTTCGGGGTTTCTTGAGTTCTTGGGTTGGAAGTGCTTTCGGCGGGATTTCTTCGATTCCTCCTTTTTGGACGAGTTTTGGTGGGATTAAACTTGGCTATGGACTCCTCATGAGGTGTTCCTGATATCCCCAAAGTCTTGTTCAAGTCCGTGGAGTGATTCGGGAGATCGAGATTCAGATTTTGGGGAGTTGACCCGCGGGTGCTGTTCATCCCGAGCTGCCCAGGCTACACCGGTCTGACCGGTGCTCTTGACCGGTCTGACCGGTGCAAGCCCTTGTGGGATTTTGCTCGGGTGAACATATTGGTGTGTTCGCTGTTGTCCCGTGGTGCTGCTGTTTCGAGTTTGGGTCTGTTTGGTGGTCGGTTGACCTGTTTGGTGTCTTGGGGGCTTTCAGGCTGCTATCGGTCGGACCGGTGTGTCTCACCGGTCTGACCGGTGTAGAGCCACTTAGTGAAAGTTGCTCAGTTTCACCAGCAGAGACCGGTCTGACCGGTGGTGCTCACCGGTCTGACCGGTGTGAGTCTGTAGACTCGAGGTTTGGTGTTCCGCTGCGTTCTCGGGTCGGAAGGTTGTGTGTGTTGGTTCCTAGGTCCAGTGGCACTCCAGGGGCTACGTGGGCTTGGCCAACTTGGGTAGTGAGTCGGAGACGTGTGTTGGAAGCCGCGTTCATCTTGTTGGAGTTTCGATCTCCATCGAGAAGAATTTTTATCGGCTCCCATTCACTCCCCCCTCTCTAGTTCGCCGTATCGGTCCTTCAGTGTGGCTTTGTACATATTGCCTCCCGATTGACATGGGAACACATATTCGTCCTGAGGTTTTCACAGCTGCAACACTCCTTGCGCGAGGTACTCGCCTTGCTATTGGCCCAGCCAGTATGGCTCACTTATATCTTAGCGTCGACCGTGTATGTCGTGATATCATTAAAGGTTCTGGATCAGCTAATGAATGTAGACTCACACTACCAGCTCACTTCATTATGTGGTGGTTTTGTTCCTACTGGAAAGTTGAGCCTGCACAACCAGCTGTAAATCCGCAGCTCACACATTTTTATCCATTCATCGCTGATTCTTGGAGAGTTACTTCCATGAAGATAAGTATGTATGATGCACACCATCTATTTTTGGACCTACCAGATGATAAAAACGATCTCACCTCTTTATCATTATTGGGAAAATCTTGCATTCGTTTCCCATAATCTGACACAGAGGTCCGCTTAGATGACACCCGAGAGTTCATCGGTGGTGGTCAACGCAATATTCGTATCACAGAGATTGATATGCTAATTAGCGCCAGTGTAGGTGCTGTCACGTATGTCAGATGTCAATTCCATTACAACCTAGTGTATTGTCCGCATCGCTTCGCTCAAATGCACGGCTGTGATCAAGAGGTGCCCGACTTTTTTATGCAAGGGAAGAATGGGAAGTTCCTCTTACAATTTTCAACTTATCTGCTAGGAACTCGTGATGAAACAATCGAGCATTTGCAACGAAGACATTTAGCTTATTATTCTCCAGTGGGGCATCAATTTCTGTTGCAGCCTCTTTGTCGACGGACAAAGAGATCCTTTGAATATGTGAAGTGGTGTGATTTAACTCTGAACTTCCTTAAGGACTTTGATAAGGTATACTTCCCTCAAGATGCTTCTCCACCCGAGAGAGTAGGCGCCAACATATCTCTAACCTCTGGTAAGCCATCATATTCTAACAAAGTTCATTTTTCGGTAAAGGTATCATTTTGTAAGGAAAGCTAATGAATGCACATTTGCAGCCTTTGACTCTCATGTCAAAGAAGACTTCACGAAAAACAAGACAATTTCTCTTGTTTTAGGTGGCAAGAAAACTAAACTTGCGCGTGGCTCAGGTAGATCTTGTACCCCCTTTTTTTTTAAGCATTTGCACACTGATACATTGCTTGTCATGGTTCACAGGTTTCTCAAGAGCTGCAAGCTAGAGTATTTCAAAGGGATCTGCCAACAATGAGCAAGATCAAGATGGCTCGAAAACCGCCATAATGCCTAAAAGTTCTCAGCCTATCGAAGCAGATCAACCCACTGAACCTGGTATGGCTATTTGTTCCATGATATCACATTGCCTATACCGTTCATATTTCATTTATCTAACAATGTAGGGATTATGTTCAAACAGCGCGTGCTCTTCCAAGGGGCACAGAAAAACGTTCATCCCCTGCCCTTTCTATTGAAAACCAGGCCGTTGCTGCCCCTGATGTCACAAATGGAGCAAAAGCAAGCGAGAAGGAATCTGAAGTCCAAGCCCCTAAAAATGGCAACCCATCAAAGAAACAGTGTTTGGACACACTAGGTACCACTTTCGTACTGAACTTTCAAAATATCAGCTAGTCACCGTGCTGTCATTGCCATCTCTCCTTTTTTAATTAGTTTCCACCCTTTTCTTTCAGATAATACAGCCAGCTTGGAGGCTGTTTTGCTTAAAGCCAGCGGCCTGAAGTCCAACATTGAGAAAATAATCCAGATATACAAGGACAGCATTGGTGATGATTTCGCCAGACATGTCCACAGCTCTGAAGCCAAGAAGTCGGACAAATACGAGAACCGCAACTCAATTGTGGTTCCTAAATCAACTGATCCTTGGATACTTATGGTGACTGGATACATGCGACAGGAGTTTGAGAATATCAAAGGACTGATAAGTGCACCTGTGCTGGAGAGGGGTGCTCTAATTTCTAAGATAACCAAGAGTTTAGCCAATTGGAGAAGGCTTTTGAAGGATCATACCATACCCAAGGAAGTCTCTGAGCTGATGGATGAGTTGGAAGATCTGGGAAAAAACCTCGCTGTTGATACAGAGCATATCTCCCCCATCGGTGTTTCTAACCTGCGCAGTGATGAAGAGCACATTGAAAGGCATGTGAACATCGGAAATAATTCGCACCACTCAGTAATGCTTGGTCTTAGTTCCCTCAAGGATTGTGGTTCCGTCTGGGAGAAACTCATTCAGGGTGTGAAGGAGAAGAAGAAGCAGCACCTCTCCAGAATTAAGGAACTGGAACGTGCATTACGCCTTGCTCGTTCTGAGCTTTCCCGAGAGCAGGAACGTATGACAAGATGGTGACCGAGGCTTCAGAGGCAATTTCTAGCTTTGAAGAATTGTTAGCCCAGGGGAAGACCTGCTTAAAGAGTATCAAGACTAGCATTCAAGCAAATGGGAGTCAAGGGACCTCTAACCTTCCTGAGGACCTGCGCCTTCAACTTAAATTCTTAGAGTCTTGCAAAGTTGAAGAAGCTGATTAGCGAGAACACGTGTCTCAAAATAGGGGTAGTCAGTATGCATGCATAAGGCATTCTTTTCTCAATTCCTTTTAATTCCTTTCAACATTTGCATCGTAATCACAGTCTAAACTTATTTCCAATTCTTTTAGATGTCGTTCAAAACTTCTTGTTTGCATTTGTTCAAGTCTAATAAAGGAGGCCCTTCCCTCTATTACTATTATTGTAACCTGGTTTTTCTCCTCTTTTTTTTAGCACATACTGAGCTACTTTAATTAACACTCTTTACCATATAATAGTGTTCCTGCTCAACTTTATCTGTCCAGAGTAACCAACTTGCTCCTGCGCATACTGTTAGACAGCTATTCAGATATCATCTGCCCCACAACATTGGAATAAGCCTAGTTAAGAAGTCATGTAGGGGAAGCTTTCCTCTTGTGGATTCTACACTGTTACTAGTATAACGTACATAAAAGATAAGAACACAGCGAAATACCATGCCGTGTATACATTTGATAGCAAAAACTCTGCTTTCCTATTGCGACCATATAGGTGCCAGCCAATAGGCCGACTTTTTTACTTTTTAGCCCTTTTTGCGAAAGATTTTCACAAGTAGACCCTTTTTGGAAAGATTTCAAAAAATGGACCCTGAGCTCGGCGCCATGATCAACACAGCGAAATACCATGCCGTGTATACATTTGATAGCAAAAACTCTGCTTTCCTATTGCGACCATATAGGTGCCAGCCAATAGGCCGACTTTTTTACTTTTTAGCCCTTTTTGCGGGATTTTCACAAGTAGACCCTTTTTGGAAAGATTTCAAAAAATGGACCCTGAGCTCGGCGCCATGGATCATGGCGCCGAGCTTACATGCCTCGGCGCCACAGATCATGGCGCCGAGGTCTTGGGCCTGAAAACAATATCAGTTACCCTACTTTGAAATTCTTTTGTGAAGAAATTTGTATGTTTTCATAGTCAACAACATACACAAAATGTTTATTAAGCATCATACTACATTTGGGATCCAAATTATTTCAATGTATATATGAAAACTTTTCAGAATAGAATTTCAAAGTTGCATGCCTATTAATGTTTTAAGGGTTCTCAGCACTTAGAATTTTTCAGCGCATGAGTAAATGCCGACAGCAATACTTTCAATTTTGGAATGTCATTTTAAAAATGTAAACTCGCTTAGTTTTTATCCAGAAATGTTGTGAGATGTTAAACAAAGTTCATAGATTCCATTTTGCATGTTATTGGCCACATTTTACATACAAATTTCTTCACAAAAGAATTTCAAAGTAGGGTAACTGATATTGTTTTCAGGCCCAAGACCTCGGCGCCATGATCTGTGGCGCCGAGGCATGTAACCTCGGCGCCATGATCCACGGCGCCGAGCTCAGGGTCCATTTTTTGAAATCTTTCCAAAAAGGGACTACTTGTGAAAATCTTTCGCAAAAAGGGTTAAAAATCCAAAAAGACGGTAAGGTAACACCTCTGCGACCATACGGTGCCAACCAGAGTGTCTTTTAACCACATTGCATTTACTGATTCAGGCTAATATCTCGATTGCAGTGAAACATCATACCACAGTCGAAATGATTTTATCAACGCTACTGCGACCGTCCTGCTGCTACGGTGCCAGCCAGCTTCGTTGAAGGGTGTCACAGATCCACATGTACCGCACTGGCCTGCTTCACTGCTCCCAATACTCATCGGTGGTAGCGAAATACCATGCCACACACTGAAGTTCATTGTATACGAACTCTACTGCAACCATTTCACTGCTATGGTGCCAGCCAGTAGAAATCTGAAAAGAAGAAAGAATAGAACCCAAAAGCTACCCGCCGACTCCTGAAAAAAGAGATAACAACAAAGGCCTTTATATGCAGACATTTGAAATGGATGAGGTGAGGGGCGTTTTTTTTTTGAAATGTTGGCTTTCCTTTATCGCTGGACTATGGGGAAGTCCAAGGTGTGGCTGCAAGAGGACTCATCTAGAGTGACGATTGGTTGCATTTGTAGCATTATAATTAAAGTGAACGATTTGTTCTAGTGTGCATCGTTCTCAAAACAATCAGAATTTCTTGAAGCTATCCCTTCAGCTAGAGCAGATCAGCGACCTCATACCCTCTGAGAAACATAGGCATGGTCAAAACGATTAGTGTTTTCTTTATGGGACAAGGCTACAGGGATATGCCTCAGTTTTCTTGCAAGGGTGGTGGAAGATGGTCTCTCTCCAGTCAGTTCACAGGCTCCGCAGCACTGCATTAATACTTTTTTTTGAGAATAGTACTGCATTATTACTTGCCTTTCAATCCAAACTGCACTCTCATCTTGGTATTGAGTCTGATCACACCTTCTTTTCTTCTTTTTTTTCTTCTTTTTTTTAGCCCTTCATAAGACTTTTGAGATCCCACCATTCCACACTTTGTGAACTAAACCTTGCGGGCATAATCCTTTTTTTTAAGAGGGCCCTTGTTTTATAGCCCACTGGGGTGGCAAGAAGCTGCACACTGACCATGACTTATGCCACAGCAGGTAGACCTCTCATGCTCTTCTTCCTATAGTCGTCCCCAGGGACTTGTGTCTCTCGAAACTAACGAGGATATAAGGTGCACAAGGAGCTCATCGCCTCAGGTATAGCTCAAGTCGATTCCCAATGCCTCAATCCCAATTGAAGAATGTGCTTGTGTCATGATTTATTAATCTATACAACCATTTATCATGCTCATGCAAGTCTTTCAGCAGCCAAACCTGGAACAACCAATCCAGCGACATATAGGAAAGCCTATTTATTGTTAGGTGTAATGACACCGAAAAAAGAAAAAAAAGAATTATGCAACGAGTAACCCACTTTTCATGGTTTAGTCAAAGCGGTTACTGCAGCATGAAACAAGAAATACTTAAGCAAAGTACTTTTTAAGAAATCGGCCATTTATGGGTGGCATTGGCCGCAATCCTTCTTGATCAATAAGTTGGTAAGCACCTCCGTCGTAGACCTGTTCAATGATATAAGGCCCTTCCCATTTTGGCTCAAATTTGCCTCGGCTTTTGCCTTTAAGGATGATAGGGCGCCTTAGAGCAAGTACCGATTCTCCTTTCCTGAACACTCGTGGTTTCACAAGCTTGTCATAAGCTCGTGCCATATTTTTGCGATATAGTTCTAAATTTTGCAACGCATTTAGCCGTCCTTCCTCCACGGTATTTAACTCTTGATACCGTAATAGAACTCGTTCATCTTCAGTGAGCTCATCATGTATTGCCACACGAAGAGATGGTATTTCTACCTCGAGCGGTAACACAGCTTCACTACCAAAAACTAAAGCGTATGGGGTAGCCTGCGTTGGTGTGCGTACTGTAACACGATATGCCCACAATGCTTCATGCATCCTGTCATGCCAATCTTTCTTGTTCCGGGCGACAGTCTTTTTTAGCACCTTACCAAGAGTTTTATTAAATGCCTCAATCATTCCATTGGCCTGTGGGTAGTATCCTGTGGTGAAGTTCCATTGTATATTGTATTTTGCAGCAAACTTAGCTGTCTTATGTGCCCTGAAGGCTTTGCCGTTGTCTGAGGTAATGCGATGTGGAACTCCAAAGCGATAAATGATGTTCCGCTCTAGGAAGTTAATGACATTCCCTGCTTTTACTTCCTGTAATGGTACTGCTTCAGCCCATCTGGAAAAATAATCAGTGGCCGCTAGAATAAAGCGATGGCCTTTAGCTGATGTATCACACGGGCCAATCACGTCAATACCCCACGCATCAAATGGCCATGAGGGAATAGTTGGATGGAGTGGGACTGGAGGCCGATGCTTAAAATCTCCGTGTATCTGGCACATGTGGCACGACCGTGCAATACTCAGGCAATGAACCATGATCTTTGGCCAATAGTATCCAGCCAATTTGATGCTATGACACATTTTTGCCCCACACTGATGGCCACCGCAAACACCAGCGTGCACTTCTTCTAGAATTTGGTCGGCTTCACTTCGGGAAACACATCGAAGAAGAAGCTCATCGAATGATCTTTTATACAATACTCCTGCTTTAAGTAAATAAGATGGAGCCCGACGCAAGAGTTGACGCCTAGTTGCAGGATCATCTGGCAGACTGCCATGATTAAAGTAATCTAAGAATGGCTTGCGCCAATCATCCGCTTCAACATTTGCAATGACTATAGTATTTACCTCATATTCTTGAGGGATTAATTCTAATACTGCTGGGAGCAACCATCTCTCCTCCGCTGTAACCTGTACAGGCTCCCTGTCAAGAAAAATAAGTGCGGCTGCCAACTTGGCTAAGGCATCAACTGATGCATTTTGTCCTCTCGGAATATGATCAACCTGGATGTTTTCGAATTTTTCCATCAACTTTTTCGCAACTTCACAATAAGGTACCAACTCGGGCTTGCGCACTTCATAGACTCCGTTAACCTGCCTAATGATTAACTGTGAGTCCCCATAAACGTGCAAACTATGTATGTTCATCGAGAGTGCTAAAAGTAAACTGAAAATGAGAGCTTCATATTCTGCCTCATTATTTGAGCATTCCTCCTTGAGGAGAGAAAATGAATGGTACAAAGTTTCTCCACTAGGGCACCTAAATACTAGTCCTGCACCAGCTCTTTTACGCGGAGCTCCATCTGGGTCTTTCTCTACTCGAGATGCACCATCAAAATATAATTCCCATGTTTTAGTATCGACGGCAAAGATTTCCTCATCAGGAAGGTTTGTTATCAAGGGAGAATTATCTGGCACGGGAGGAGCAGCGAGGAAGTCGGCCAATGTAACACCCAAAAAACTTAATTAATGTTTTAATAAAATTTTGCTTAGCAACCAATGCTTGTTTAAGGATTTTTAAGGTTTTATTTAATTTTTATAGGCATTTAATTATTTCTCTTAATTAAATTAATGAACTATAGGAGTTTACTGTTGCACTCATGCTGATGCATTGTTTATATTTGTTTGGATTCGAATTTGTGTTTGAATTCAAGTTTTGTGAGCTCTTTTGGAAATGGCAAAAAGAATTTATTTTCCCTCCTTTTTACTTCACGCTTCTGGCCCAAACCCTCCGCGCAGCACAGCTTTTTCCCCGTGGCCCAGCTCGCCTTTTCATCTTCGCAGCCCATCTTGCGGCCCATGTCGGCCCAGCATCAACCAGCGCAACCCGCTACGCCTCCCTCCTCCTTGTGCCGCTGCCAGGTGGGGCCTGGTGCTCATCCCCGACCTCCGGCCGGACCCCAAGCCGAACCCGACCGTGCGCGCGGCCGCGTCGCGTCCCCCCGCGCACCCGCGCCTCCCTTCCGTGGGCCTCGCTTGCCGAGGCCGTCTCCGGTCCCTATAAAGCCGCCGCCTTGCATGCGTCGTTTCCTTTTTGCCCGGAACCCTAGCTCGCGCCCGCGCCGCCGCCACCGAACCCTAGCGCGCCGCCGTCGCCTTCGACCTCCCGCACCGCCGCTCTTCAGTCGTTAAGAGGCCGCCCTGTAGCTCAGTCGCAAGGTGAGGAAGCCGCCGGTGTAGCGCTTTGGAGTCCTCGTGCTGTGTACCGCTCGCGCGCGCTCACCGGAGGTTGCCGCCGTGAGCCATCCACCCCCCGAGCCGCGCGCCGTCTCCGATGCATACCCGCCGTCCTCGCCACCCTAGGCGAGTTCGCCGTGGCCCTCGCTTCACCCCGGTGCTTTCCGCGTCGCAAATCGTGCCCGGGAGCGCGGGATCGACTTGCACCGCGAGCTCGCCGTCGAGCGCCGCCGTCTCCGGCGAACCCGCCGCCGGCCGTCCGCTTGCGGAAGTTCCCGGCCGTTCGCCAGGAGATCTGCGATCCAGATCAGTCCAGCCGCGGGGTCAACTGGCATCGTACCGGTCAAAAGACCTGTTTTGGCGCAGTTTTGCATAAAAGTCCCTGTTCTTTTTAAGATTCGCAGGCCGGTCCTCCCACCCTAGAGAAGTCCTTACAAATAGGTCCTGTTCTTTATGGTTTTAACCCTAGGTTTTTAAGGTTTTGTGCCCGCAGTCCAACTCTTGAAGTTTTGTGCTATAGACCCTGTGTTTATAAGCATAATTCTGTTTTAGCCCCTGAGTTTTTGCAGTTAGGCCCCTGTAAGCCTAGTTTTCCAGCAGAATATCCCCTTTACCTTGTTTCGGTCGTAGATTACGCGTTCTAGCTCCGTTTTTAGCGTTCTTTATGTCCATTTGTTCGTCTCGACGAGTAGATCAGTTTAGTGAAGCTTTTGTTCCTGTTTGAATTGATTGGTGAATTGTTTTCTTATTTTATTGTTTTGTCTCTTGCATGTGAATGTGTGATGCGTAGAGAACGAGCAGTCCGAAGATTTTCTGTGGTGAAGACTTGAAGACTCTGAGCAAATCCGGATCTTGTGAGAGGCAAGTGTCCTTGGTCATACCCGTTTTATCCTTAATGAACATGCATTTAATCACTGTATTTACTTCCTTGCTTGCATTAATTTTGACGGGTTCCTATTAAGGACTATGCCTAGGTTCTTTTGACCGTTGCCTTGTAACTGGGTTACTTAATTAATCTTGATGGTAGATGCTGCTTAGTTGCTCAACTGGGTTGGTAATAAACAACATGATATCCGTTTATGCTCTTTGTTCATTGATGGTAATTTAATTGCAAGACCATATGCTTAATTGGAACATGGAGAACCACCCAAGACAACAGTACAACCACAAGGCTATATGGCTCTGGCTTGGCTGAATAATTAGAGACCTTGGTGTTGTAGTGATCTTACCTGAAAGGGACAAATGGGGAGGCGTTGACGGAGTATAGACCTGCTCTAGCGGGGAGTTGGGCTTTGCTAAGACACGGTACCCGCTAGGGAGCTTTATGCCCCGCTTCGTCCTGAAACCTAGTGGGTTACTGCACATTAGGGAATCTTTGTAAAGGCCTCGTAGCGTCCCTATGAAATCACACCTCGGCAGTGTGGTATGATGCCTGATCAGCATCGCGTGGTTGGGTCTTAAGCTCTTCGGAGATTTTACGCGACTTGTGGGTAAAGATGTACAACCTCTGCAGAGTGTTTAAAACTAATCGATTAGCCGTGCTCACGGTCAAGAGCGTCCTGGACCCTCACATGATTAATCTATCGGAAGATGAATTTAAATTATTCTTTACTTTATGTTCATGGTTATGATGTTACACTTTAATTGTGGGATGGTATACACTTACATTTGCTAGTAAGTAAATTGCTTAATAAAATTTGATCAACTAAAATGCTAACCTGCTTAAACCCCTTGGCCATCCACTTATACAACCTTTCATGTTTACTATGATATTCCTCTCTTGCTGAGTACGACATGTGCTCACGCTTGTTTATTTATTGCATCTACACAACCCGGATTGCTGCTCAGACTTGAAGATGGTGATGAGTGCTAGGCGTGCGTGCCACCAGTCAGCTGCCTGTGGAGTTCCTTTCTGAAGATCCACTGCTAGTTGTTCGCTCTGATGATACGTTGTTAAGACCCTCGGTCATGTAATGGTTTTAATACTCTCTTTTACGCTTTGGCACTGTATCTGATATTCACTGAGTCATTACGTGTGTGTAACTTGATCCTGGCACACATGTAATTTATGCATTCGAGTTTGCCTTCAAATTCGGGTGTGACAAAGTGGTATCAGAGCCGTGTTGACTGTAGGACGTTAGCCTAGTTGGAAAATGGTCGAATTTAAGGATTATAATATCATAGAAGCCATTTCCACTTCATGCTATGCTTTAATTCTATTTTAATCTACTTATCCTTGCTTTTAACCTCATCCTTGATAATCTACTTGTTCTCTATCTTATCTTGATTAATCTTTTCACTCTAAACTTCCTTGATCTTGCCTTAAGGAACCTTTAGCAACTGCTGTATTTCTCTCCAATCTTTCAATATCCTACCCTACACGTGTTCCTGATCGTTCCCAGTAATCAAGTGATCCCATCATGTTCATCTCCACAATCTTCTTTGATAGGATATAGGAGCTTTAAGATCTTTCCTAGTAAAATCGATAGATGCGAGCGTCTTAACGTATGCTTAGTTTAGAGGTGTTTTGAATGTTTGATTTTGTGATAGATGCTTGATTTGGATCTTTGTTTGAGTGCGGTGTGTTGTGGAGTGATGACCACAATGACATCGAGTTTAGTAGCTAGTTTGCTAGTTGGCGTGTGATTCTTTCCCAATCCTCGCAACCTTGAGTAATGTTTGCTTTATCTATCCTTCCCTTTATCCAACTTTCTTTTTCTCTCCAACAAAACCTGTGGATACAAAATCTGTTCCCGCAGCTCTCTGACATAGCAGTAATGTTTTGGTTATATCTCAAGCTACAGAATTCCAAACGACATGAAACCAGTTGGGTTAGTTCACAAATTTCATATATGATTTTCTATCAAAAATTCAGCACCATCCAATGTATATTCTGGGAGTTACTAATGAAACATTGGAGCTACCAGAATCTGGAAACTCTGCTGACCCAGTCGACTTGTTTATTTTGTATCTGAAGTTCTAGATCTCCTATTGAGTTGATTCCAGTTGGATTAGTTTCATAATTTCATACCCCCTGTTCTGGAGAAATTTCATAATTTATGGATATCAATAATGATAGTTGCACTTGATTTATTGGGGCAAGCATAATCTGTCTTAATCTGAAAGTTCGTGTTGCTTCATCTTTCGGAGTTATCTCTTTACTCTAGTATTTAAATCTCATGATCCTAACCCTCAGATTGTGAACACCAGGTTTGGATCCACATCAGAGGACGAGTGGCCATTTTAGTATCACTCAACAGCAAAGTCAAATGGATCCGGCGATGCAGCAGTTTCGGGCCGCACGGATGCGGCTTCTCCAGACATGTCCACCAACATGACAAGCATGCAGGCTCAGATAAATCAGAACCAGCCCCATAAGGACAAGCACCAGCAGTTCATGAGCCATTGCCCGCCGGTGTTTTCTCATGCAGTTGATCCATTGGAGGCTGACGATTGGCTGAAGACAGTGGAGAAGATGCTCACCATCGCACAGTGCGACGATAGAGAGAAGGTCTTGTACGCTTCAGGTCGACTTCAGGGGACAGCGTCAGCTTGGTGGGATGCCTACGTTGCCGCTCATGCCACCCCTGATGCTATCACTTGGCAGGAGTTCACCACCAGCTTCAGGAGCTATCATATACCTGCCAGCCTTATGAAGTTAAAGAAGAAGGAGTTCCTGGCACTCAAGCAGGGAGAGATATCTGTGATAGAGTACAGGGACAAGTTCGTTGAGTTGTCTCGTTATGCTCTTGAGGAGGTTGTTGATGATGTGAAGAAGCAAGAGTTGTTCTTGCAGGGATTAGCCGAACCACTCCGGTACCAGCTCATATCCCACACTTTTCCATCCTTCCAGATGTTGATAGACAAGGCCATTGGTTTAGAGTACATTCGCAAGGAGTTGGAAGACCTAAAGAGGAAAGCCACCACCCCTGGACAGTCTGGAAGTAACACTCGCCCCCGCTTTAATCCACCTCAAGAGACTCCCTTTCAGTTTGGAGGCCCTATTGAGGACTTTGGTCAACAGCAGTTTCAGTGTCCAGTGCAGCAGACTTCACGACCCCGTTCTCTACGGAGTCGTCAGATGGCGCCAGTTGTCACCCTAGTGAATACTAGCAACCCTAGAGGTACCACCTGCTTAAGGTGTGGAAAGGTTGGGCATTGTGTAAATGCCTGCCCTAAGAGGAATGCCCCCAACACTCCAGCACGGAGTCAGCATAGCCAACAGATGAGGGATGAGAGCCGGATCTCGAAGGACAGCAAGGGAAAACAAAATTATGCACGTGGAAGAGTGAACCACGTGAGTGCAGAGACTGCTCAAGAGAATCCCCAAGTAGTGTTCGGCATGTGTCTTGTCAACTCCGCCCTCGCTTCAGTTTTGTTTGATGCTGGAGCAACTCATTCTTTCATTACTTCTCACTGTGCAGCTAAACTTAACATCCCCATGAGCACCATGCCACGTCCCATGCTAGTTAGTTCAGCAAGAGGAGACATGAAGGCAATATACAGGTGTAACGGGGTTAATCTTCGCATTTTGGGGAAGGATTTTCAAGCGGACCCCATAGTATTGGATTCTATTGGCATTGATGTGGTACTTGGAATGGGATGGTTGGGTAAGTTCAAAGGAGAAATCCGGTACGCCACGAAGTCGGTTCTCCTCACCGTTTAGACGGCGACGATTGAATTTGTAGCTGCTCTACCATCAGTAGAAGGGTGTTCAGTAAACCAGATGAATGGTGAATCTTTAGAGGACATTAAGGTGGTGTGTGATTACCCAGATGTGTTCCCAGATGAGCTGCCAGGTATGCCGCCTGATCGAGAAGTTGAGTTTGTTATCAATCTTTTACCTGGTACTGCTCCTATCTCTAAGTGCCCCTACAGAATGTCCAGTGATCAATTACTTGAGCTTAAGAAGCAGATTAAGGAGCTATTGGAAAAGGGATTCATTCGTCCTAGTTCATCACCTTGGGGAGCACCGGTTATCTTTGTGGAGAAGAAGGATGGTACTCAACGGATGTGTGTGGATTACCGATCGCTTAACGATGTTACTATCAAGAATAAGTATCCATTGCCCCGTATTGACGATTTGTTTGATCAGATGAGAGGTGCTAAGGTGTTCTCAAAGGTTGATTTACGTTCTGGTTATCATCAGATGAGGATTAGATTATCGGATATTCCTAAGACTGCGTTCACTACTAGGTATGGACTCTATGAGTACACCGTCATGTCTTTTGGATTGACCAATGCACCTGCCTACTTCATGTATCTGATGAACAAAGTTTTTATGGAGTATCTGGATAAGTTTGTTGTGGTGTTCATTGATGACATCTTGATTTACTCCAAGAATGAGGAGGAGCATGAGGAACATCTGAGGCTTGTGTTGCGAAGCCGAGGGAGCATCAGTTGTATGCCAAGTTTAGCAAGTGTGATTTTTGGTTGAGGGAAGTCTCTTTCCTTGGGCATATCATCACGGATGGTGGTATTTCGGTGGATCCGGCAAAGGTCGGTGACGTATTGAAATGGGAGCCGCCACGGATCGTCAAGGAGATCAGGAGTTTCCTTGGCCTTGCAGGGTATTATCGTCGGTTCATTGAAGGGTTCTCTAAAGTAGCAAAGCCACTTACATCACTACTAGAGAAGGATAAAGAGTTCAAGTGGACTGATGCCTGTCAAGCCAGTTTTGAGGAATTGAATAAGAGGTTGACTTCGGCTCCAATTCTAGTGATGCCGGACACCGCAAAAGAGTTTTGATATCTCTTCGCGATGCGTCCCGACAAGGTTTAGGTTGTGTTCTCATGCAGGAAGGACATGTTATAGCCTATGCATCTTGACAGTTGAGAAAACATGAGCTGAATTATCCTACCCATGATCTGGAGTTAGCGGCAGGTGGTTCACGCTCTGAAGATTTGGAGACACTACGTTATGGGAACCAAGTGCCGCATTTATACGGATCATAAGAGTTTAAAGTATATCTTCACTCGTAAAGATTTGAATATGAGACAACGTCGCTGGTTAGAGCCGATCAAGGATTATGATGCGGGGATACACTATTATCCTGGGAAGGCAAACTTGGTTGCAGATGCTTTGAGTCGGAAGGGACATGCCAACATGGCTTTGACATTCCGGTTGCCTGAAGAGCTGATGAAGGAGTTTGAAAAACTCAATCTGGGAATAGTTGCTCAAACCGAAGGAGTTACCTTGGAGGTAGAGTCTGTCTTGGAGCAGGAGATACGCAAGGGACAACTGGGAGATAAAGAGATAAAAGAAATCAGAGAGACTATGGAAAAGGGTAAAGCCACGGATTTCACGAGAGGATGATCGGGGAACTATATGGTTTAGGAACGAGATTTGTGTGCCGATGTGGGAGATCTCCGAAAGACCATCTTAAGAGAGGCTCATGATTCAGATTATTCCATTCACCCAGGAAGCACCAAGATGTATCAAGATCTCAAGCAGAGGTATTGGTGGTATGGGATGAAGAGGGATGTAGCAGCCCATGTGGCCTTGTGCGACACCTGTCATAGAGTAAAGCTGAGCATCAAAAGCCAGCGGGATTGCTTCAGCCGTTGAAGGTGCCAGAATGGAAGTGGGAAGAGATTGGCATGGATTTTATTGTTGGGCTGCCCCGTACTCGTGATGGGTATGATTCAATATGGGTTATAGTGGATCGTTTAACAAAGGTTGCTCACTTCATACCAGTGCGAACCACCTATACAGGGGCAAAGCTAGCTGAGTTGTACATGTACAGGATCGTGTGCTTGCATGGTGTACCTAAGAAGATAGTATCCGACAGAGGTACTCAGTTCACGTCTCGTTTTTGGGAAAAGCTTCATGAATCCTTGGATACGAAGTTAAATTTCAGCTCAGCCTATCACCCACGGACTGATGGACAGACTGAGAGGACTAACCAAATTCTGGAGGACATGTTGAGAGCTTGTGCTCTTAAGCATGGAGGTAGCTGGGATAAGAGTTTGCCCTACGCTGAGTTCTCTTACAACAACAGTTACCAGGCTAGCCTCAAGATGGCACCCTTCGAGGCATTGTATGGAAGGAAGTGTAGAACACCCTTGTATTGGAGCCAAATAGGAGAGAGTCAGTTGTTTGGAACCGATATCATTAAGGAAGCAGAAAGACAAGTTCAGATCATAAGAGAAAACTTGAGGGCTGCTCAATCCAGACAGAAAAGTTATGCGGATGGAAAGAGGAGAGACGTGGTTCTCCAAGAAGGTGACTATGTGTACCTAAAAGTGTCACCGATCAGGGGTTTGCGCAGGTTTAAAGTGAAGGGAAAGTTGTCACCTCGCTTTATCGGGCCTTTCAAGATCTTAGAGAGAGTGGGAGAAGTAGCATACAGGTTGGAATTACCAAATCAGCTCTCGGATGTGCATGATGTGTTCCATATCTCTCAATTGAAAAAAGGTCTCCAACCTCATGATAAAGAGTCACTACCTTTGGACGGTTTGACTGTCAAGGAGGATCTCACTTACACTGAACGTCCCATCAGGATCTTGGAAACTTTAGCCCGTGTCACAAGGAATCGGGTAATTAGGATGTGCAAGGTGCAGTGGAGTAATCATGCCGAGGATGAGGTAACCTGGGAAAGAGAGGATGAGCTGAAGGAAGACTATCCAGATCTTTTTGTTGATCCTTCCGAATCTCGAGGACGAGATTCATCTTAAGGGGGTAGGATTTGTAACACCCAAAAAATTTAATTAATGTTTTAATAAAATTTTGCTTAGCAACCAATGCTTGTTTAAGGATTTTTAAGGTTTTTATTTAATTTTTATAGGCATTTAATTATTTCTCTTAAATAAATTAATGAACTATAGGAGTTTACTGTTGCACTCATGCTGATGCATTGTTTATATTTGTTTGAATTCAAATTTGTGTTTGAATTCAAGTTTTGTGAGCTCTTTTGAAATGGCAAAAAGAATTTCTTTTCCCTCCTTTTTACTTCACGCTTCTGGCCCAAACCCTCCGCGCAGCCCAGCTTTTTCCCCGTGGCCCAGCTCGCTTTTTCAGCTTCGCAGCCCATCTTGCGGCCCATGTCGGCCCAGCATCAACCAGCGCAACCCGCTACCCCTCCCTCCTCCTTGTGCCGCTGCCAGGTGGGGCCCGGTGGTCATCCCCGACCTCCGGCCGGACCCCAAGCCGAACCCAACCATGCGCTGCGGCCGTGTCGCGTCCGCCGCGCACCCGCGCCTCCCTTCCATGGGCCCGCTTGCCGAGGCCGTCTCCGGTCCCTATAAAGCCGCTGCCTCGCATGCGCCGTTTCCTTTTTGCCCTGGAACCCTAGCCCGCGCCCTGCGCCGCCGCCACCGAACCCTAGCGCGCCGCCGTCGCCTTCGACCTCCCGCACCGCCGCTCTTTAGTCATTACGAGGCCGCCCTGTAGCTCAGTCGCAAGGTGAGAAAGCCGCCGGTGTAGCGCTTTGGAGTCATCGTGCTGTGTACCGCTCGCGCACGCTCACCGGAGGTCGCCGCCATGAGCCATCCACCCCCCGAGCCGCGCGCCGTCTCCGATGCATACTCGCCGTCCTCGCCACCCTAGGCGAGTTCGCCGTGGCCCTCGCTTCACCCCGGTGCTTTCCGCGTCGCAAATCGTGCCCGGGAGCGCGGGATTAACTTGCGCCGGCGAGCTCGCCGTCGAGCGCCGCCGTCTCCGGCGAATCCGCCGCCGGCCGTCCGCTTGCGGAAGTTCCCGGCCGTTCGCCAGGAGATCTGCGGTCCAGATCAATCCAGCCGCGGGGTCAACTGGCATCGTACCGGTCAACAGACCTATTTTGGCGCAGTTTTGCATAAAAGTCCCTGTTCTTTTTAAGATTCGCAGGCCGGTCCTCCCACCCTAGAGAAGTCCTTACAAATAGGTCCTGTTCTTTATGGTTTTAACCCTAGGTTTTTAAGGTTTTTTGCCCGCTGTCCAGCTCTTGAAGTTTTGTGCTATAGACCCTGTGTTTATAAGCATAATTCTGTTTTAGCCCCTGAGTTTTTGCAGTTAGGCCCCTGTAAGCCTAGTTTTCCAGCAGAATAGCCCCTCTACCTTTTTTCGGTCGTAGATTACGCGTTCTAGCTCCGTTTTTAGCGTTCTTTATGTCCATTTGTTCGTCTCGACGAGTAGATTAGTTTAGTGAAGCTTTTTTTCCTGTTTGAATTTATTTGTGAATTGTTTTCTTATTTTATTGTTTTGTCTCTTGCATGTGAATGTGTGATGCGTAGAGAACGAGCAGTCCGAAGATTTTCTATGGTGAAGACTTGAAGACTCTGAGCAAATCCGGATCTTGTGAGAGGCAAGTGTCCTTGGTCATACCCGTTTTATCCTATATGAACATGCATTTAATCACTGTATTTACTTCCTTGCTTGCATTAATTTTGACGGGTTCCTATTAAGGACTATGCCTAGGTTCTTTTGACCGTTGCCTTGTAACTGGGTTACTTAATTAATCTTGATGGTAGATGCTGCTTAGTTGCTCAACTGGGTTGGTAATAAACAACATGATATCCGTTTATGCTCTATGTTCATTGATGGTAATTTAATTGCAAGACCATATGCTTAATTGGAACATGGAGAACCACCCAAGACAACAGTACAACCACAAGGCTATATGGCTCTGGCTTGGCTGAATAATTAGAGACCTTGGTGTTGTAGTGATCTTACCTGAAAGGGACAAATGGGGAGGCGTTGACGGAGTATAGACCTGCTCTAGCGGGGAGTTGGGCTTTGCTAAGACACGGTACCCGCTAGGGAGCTTTATGCCCCGCTTCGTCCTGAAACCTAGTGGGTTACTGCACATTAGGGAATCTTTGTAAAGGCCTCGTAGCGTCCCTATGCAATCACACCTCAGTAGTGTGGTATGATGCCTGATCAGCATCGCGTGGTTGGGTCTAAAGCTCTTCGGAGTTTTTATGCGACTTGTGGGTAAAGATGTACAACCTCTGCAGAGTGTTTAAAACTAATCGATTAGCCGTGCTCACGGTCAAGAGCGGCCGGGACCCTCACATGATTAATCTATCGGAAGATGAATTTAAATTATTCTTTACTTTATGTTCATGGTTATGATGTTACACTTTAATTGTGGGATGGTATACACTTACATTTGCTAGTAAGTAAGTTGCTTAATAAAATTTGATCAACTAAAATGCTAACCTGCTTAAACCCCTTGGCCATCCACTTATACAGCCTTGCATGTTTATTATGATATTCCTCTCTTGCTGAGTACGACATGTGCTCACGCTTGTTTATTTATTGCATCTACACAACCCGGATTGCTGCTCAGACTTGAAGATGATGATGAGTGCTAGGCGTGCGTCCCACCGTCACCGCTCGTGGAGTTCCTTTCTGAAGATCCGCTGCTAGTTGTTCGCTCTGATGATACGTTGTTGAGACTCTCGGTCATGTAATGGTTTTAATACTCTCTTTTACGCTTTGGCGCTGTATCTGATATTCACTGAGTCATTACGTGTGTGTAACTTGATCCTGCCGCACATGTAATTTATGCATTCGAGTTTGGCTTCAAATTCGGGTGTGACAGCCATGATTTGCCCCTTTATAGCTTTTTGTGGGATGTATGTGATGTCAAACTCCATCATCAGGACTGCCCATTTGCCAAGCCTCCCAAGAAGAGCAGGACGGCTGAGACATACTTCACCGGATCTGCTCTGGCCACCAACTGAACTTCGTGAGACAACATGTAATGTCTCAACTTCTTTAAAGCAAATATTAGGGCGAGGCAAAGTTTTTCAATACCTGAATAATTTATTTCGGCACCAACTAGAGTGCGGCTGAGGCAAAGTTTTTCAATACCTGAATAATTTATTTCGGCACCAACTAGAGTGCGGCTCAGGTAGTAGCATGCTACTTCCTTCCCTTCATCATTGTGCTCAGCCAGTAACGCACCTAAAGAAGCATCTTGTGCTGAAATGTATAATATTAAGGGACGCCCGCTTACAAGGGCTGCTAAAGTTGGAGGTTTAGCAAATACCTCTTGATGCTTTCAAAAGCATTTTGGCACTGCTCATCCCACTCGAATGGTGCGCCTTTCTTCATCAACTTAGAAAAAGGTTGAATGCGACCAGACAGATTAGATATGAAGCGTCGAATATATGCCAATTTTCCCTGCAAGGATTTTAATTCTTTTAGATTTTGAGGAGGTGGTATGCTTCGTATTGCCTTGATCTTTTTTGGTTCGATTTCAATGCCACGATGTCGTACGACAAAGCTAAGGAACACACCTGATTGTACAGCAAAGGCGCACTTAAGGGGATTCATCTTTAACTGATGCTTTCTTAGCCTTTCAAATACCACCCAAAGATCTTCCATGTGGTGTTCTCGCTTTCGGCTTTTCACTACCATGTCGTCAACATAGCACTCTACAATATGATGAATGAGACCTTCAAGAATATAGGTCATGGCCCTCTGATAGGTTGAGCCAGCATTTTTTAACCCAAATGGCATTACTACATAATAGAAGTTACCTTTTGGCGTCCTAAAAGCAGTATCAACAGCATCTGCCTCATGCATTTTTATTTGATTATAGCCGGAGAAGCCATCCATAAAGGAAAGTACTTCACACCTGTAGTAGAGTCTATAACTATCTCAGTAACAGGGATGGGGAAATCATCCTTTGGGCAAGCACGATTGAGGTCGCGAAAATCAACGCAAACCCGGACTTGCCCGTTCTTTTTCATTACAGGAACAATATTTGCTCACCAACGAGGGTACTGTACCTCTTTAATGAAGCCTGCAGCGATTAACTTATCAACCTCAGCCACTATCTGATCTTGTAGCTCAGAGCGAAAGTGCCTCGGCGATTGTTTTATCGGCCGAAACTGTGGATCAATTGCCAACTGGTGCGTAGCTACCTTGGGGTCGAGTCCTGGCATCTCTTTATATGACCAGGCGAAACAATCTTGATATTCCTTCAAGAACTCTGTGTATTCCTCTCTTTCTTCAGGAGTAAGTGAGGCACTAACATATGTAGGCCGGGGATCCTCTTTAGTTCCCAAATTAATCTCGACCAACTCATCTGTGGTAAGTTGTATGCCCTCCTCTAGCTGTTCTGGAGCAGGAGTGGCATCTAAAATTTCTCCATGGCTGATGGGTAAAGCCTCATGCATTTTAGACAGGAGGTAATCGCCGTCCTTTAACTCATAACAAGCATGTGCTGCTGCTTCAAATGAACGAGCTTCATGGAGAGCTGGGTAAATTGGCACAAAACCTTCCTCATCAGAAGAGTAATCTTCCCAGTAATCACCCTTTGCTGCTGTAGAAGTCATGCAAATATTCACACGTTCTACTCGTTCCCTTTCCTCTTCATCGTCTGAAAGGTTTTTCTCATGATATCCTAAACCAGACTTGGAATATGATGCGCGCCCCCTCTTGATTAACATCTCTGCACGCTCCCACGATCCTTCACAAACAGCAGGTGGTGGTCACAGCCTGCAATTTTGTTGCAAGTCAAAACCAGCCTTTGTTAATAAAGGAACCATTCTTGATTCGGCTTTTATGGCTGTTAATGCCTTTTCACTATTAGAGCTCATACCTGATACTCCATATGCATGGTCGCAAGGTAGCTTTTGTGGCACTTTATAAAAAATGGTGGGGAATGCATGATTATGCATGCTTCGAACAACCCATAGGTCTAGCGGCATTGCTGTGGAGGTGTGTAGAGCAGGAGGTTGCAGAGAAGGGAATGTACGCCCCTGCAATTTAGGAGAGGGTGCCATATCACTCTCCTCATGGGGCATGTACTGATCTTTAAGAGCGCCTGCACAATTTTGTTCAGTCAGTGATATAGCCTCAGGTATCGTTAACATAATTATGTCATCTGAACATTCCGTAGTAAATGAATTCACAAAAGATTTTTTAATTAACCTTGCATTGTTGGCATTTGGCTCTGTTTCTCGCTCTGCTTTCAACATTACAGGCACTGTAGATATTAAAGATTTATCCACATTGGTCCCAGCCTTCAGTAAAATGGGGGATGATTGCAAAGTTGATGCTGAAGGGTTTGAAGTGGCTCCTGCCTTCAACAAAATTGGGCTCATGGCAGACAAGCCTGGACCTGTTGTCGTAGACGCTCGCTCCGTGAGTACTTCTGATATGGACTCATACCGATGGGGAGTAGCTACATGAGTCTTACGATTACGGCCCCCTTGTGCCTTTGGAACTGTGGCCTTCCTTAAAGGAGTCGAACAGGGTGTAACTAAAAATTCCATTTCCATGGTAGATGAAGGGGATCCAGGTGTGACCAACACATCTGTAGATGGAGTCACTCGTCCTTGATGCTTCTCTGTTTCTATTGCTTGGAAATAATACTTAGCATCAGCATGATGCACCTCCTGCATGGTGTAAGGAGTAGTGTTTCCGACAATTCTTTGTTGCTCTCCATTACTGTCCATGAACTTTAGGCATTGGTGAAGTGTCGAGGCACAATACTTGTGTATCCATGGTCGCCCCAATAGCGCTGAATACGATGTGTTAGCTTCAATGACAGAATTTCACTTTGAAGCTGAACGTTGACATTTGTAGTTTCACCGTGATCACCCCCAAGGCTGATTTAGCATGATTATCATACACACATATTACCACCTCAGTGGGTTTGAGATCATCCATTATATAACCTGCTCGCGTCAAAGTGCAAGTAGGCATGATATTTGCTGCCGAACCTGGGTCTATCAATATTCTTCGCAGGTGTGCTGCCCCAATATTTCCCTCGATGTAAAGGGGGCGATTGTGATCATTGTGCTCCATTATCTAGTCTTCTTCTGAAAAGGTGATCTCATTTACATACAAGAGATTATCATATAAACGATGTCTTGCCATTACTGCTTGATACTCATGTGGCGTTTGCAGAGCTGCAATTAGTGCTTCCCTTAATTCAGGTAGCAACATCAATGCATCATACACGCTCAACATAGCCGGGATGCGCTTCAATTGGGCAACGACATTATATTCTACTTCATTTCCTTCATGGTTTCTTACTTTCTCTTGTTCGCGAGATGAAGTCGCCTCTTTATTATGGGGTATCTTTTCTTTCTCTGCTCTGTATTGCCTAGATTTCAAGGGTTCCTAAAATTCTTTGCCTCCACGTAAGTTCATATTAACTTCTTCCGCTTTTCCTTCCGCTATCGAGTCCTCAGCTAGGAACTCTTCACGTTCCTGGCTTGTCAACACTACTTCACTTTCAGAACTGTCTGCATCGTCACTAATGTATGCCATATTACATGACACTTTATTGAATGAGCTGCTCAATCCATCATCACTCTGAAGCTGCCCCTTTTCTTTTGGAAAGAATTGAGCTAATGCTGGTTTCACTCGAGGAAAGGACTCGTTGCCCTCAGACCTAGGCACGAACCTTGCAGGTAAGCGGCGCTTACTTGGGTCAAGGCTATTTTTAGTTGGCGCAACCTTTTGTACAGACTTTGGAGCAGTGTATCGATAATCACTTCTTCTTTGCTGATTGTTGGGGAATTCAGGAAAACTCGTCACCCTCGAAACGTTAAGTTTGACAAAGTTCTTGAGACATGTTTTTCAGGGGCAGGAAACTCATGATTTTCGGAAGCCTGGACCCCATGAAGCCTCGAATTCGCGAATGTGCGAAGTTCGGGAATCTTGATTCGGTGAAGTAATGGGGTCACGGACATGCGGAGGCCCAGAACCTCGACCTGGCGGTGGCGCGAACCTCAGAGGACGGTCGATTCGGGAATCTATCGAGGACCTAGTTCGGAAGTCACGCGCGAAGACATGCACGAACCGATGAAGAAGCGAAGGCCAATTCGGGAATCTGTCGAAGACCCCGTTCGGGAGTTACGCATGAGGACATCCACGAACCTGCGGAGAAGCAAAATCAAAGTTGTTGTCCCAAAAAGTCCAGATTTAGAGTGTGAACTAGTGGCAGATTTGTAAATATGTTAGACGAGAAAGACATTCTTGTATGCGTTCACACTAGGAATATTCTCTGAGACTGAGGGTGTTTTCGGTATGTAAAAGTCCTTTCATCTCCCTATAAAAGGGGGCGCGAGGGCACGTGTAAACGGATTCAGACTTTTTGGAACTTGTGCAATCAGCTGAGGGAATTACAGTCTCTCCGCATTCTAACTGTGTGCTCCAACGTGCCAAGAACTCTCTCTCTCACACGTGTTTGGGGATCCATTCGAAATTTTCGAGTAACCCCCCAACATTGGCGCCCACCGTGTTCCAGCCGAAAAGAAACTCACGATGCCACCTCAGAAGAAATCCAAGAAGAACGTTCCAACAGAGGCAAATCGAGACAATCACCATCCTACCCAAGGGAATGAAACCTCTTTCGTTCCTGAATCTTCCAACACAACAGACCAAGAACGGAGAGCAAAGCTCGAAGCTCTCATGAAGGCAAGAGCAGAAAAAACAGCTCACACCCAAGAACAACCTGCTGAACAGCAAGAGTTTGAGAATGTGGATGACGATAATGACACCATAGACAGGGAGCTGCAAATGGTTCAGCAAAAGATACAACAGCTACAGAAAGACAAAGAAAAGTTCGCAGCTCAGTTGCAGGCGAAGAGGAAAATCTCTGAAAAGCTAGAGCAGCTGAACAAAGCAAAAGAGCAAATCGAAGCGATACAGAAAGAAATTGATGAAATGAAAGAACAAGAGTACAGTTCCCTGTGGTAGGAGTCACCGCACCAGAACTCTGGGCCAGCAAGAGAACCCCCGAAAGAAAACTTCTTCGCGGGAAATGGAGTTTCACACTTCGTGGATTCTGAATCGCCGCTGTCAATTGGGCTGCAAACAGCACCTTGGGCGCTGAAGTTTAAGCCTGTCTCTCTCCCCAAATACAACGGCTTCGAAAACTCCAGGCAGTTTCTCATGAGATACGAATCAGCTGTGAATTCGGTAGGAGGGGATGATGTTGCACTGGCCAAATCCTTCATCATAGCTTGCGAAGGACCAGTACTGAATTGGTACTCACTGCTGCCTCCACATTCAGTCTACAGCTGGGTAGATCTCAAGACAAAGTTCATGCAAGCATTTCAGATGTTCCACGACACAACAGCCGAAGCGTCAGATTTGTATAACTGTAAGCAGAAGGACAGAGAACCACTGCGGAACTTCGTGAGAAGGTTCATGCAACAAAGGTCTCAAATCCCCGAAGCTGATGACAAAACAACGATCAACGCACTGATCAAGGGTCTCACCCCAGGGCCTACAGCTTCGCATCTCACAAGAAATAAACCCAAGATAGTTAAGGAACTCTTTCACGAATTGGAGGAGTACATTTTGTCAGATGATGACCATCGCAGAAGAGTGGCCGAGCGAAACGAGGCAAGACAAGGCAACAGAGAGATGACGTGGAGGGCACCACCCTAATATCCGCAAAATGTCAACAACGTCGGAAATTCACAACCTGAACAGGGCAGCAGGCCAAGCACCAGGGGAGGGTTCAATCACAGAGGAAGAGGGAGAGGCAGAGGACCCCCAGCACTCACGAACCACAACCCGAAAGATCCTTACTTCTATTGCCAGTATCATGGAAGGGGCCATAGCACCGAAGGATGCCCAGAAACCAAGAAGAACATGGCAAGAATTCAGCAAGAGAAAGCACTAATGAGCATCGCATCCTCAATGCCAAGCCAGTTTCGCCTGAATTTCTGGCAGCCTCAATTCGCGAACCCACAGTCAAGTTCTGTCCCAGTTCAGCAATTCCCACAACCACAGTCAACGTGGCAGCCATCGCAGTAGTTTTTTCCTCAGTCACAAGCGATCCAGGCAATCCAGCAACTGCAACCCATTCGGGAAATCCTGCCGCCACCTCCAGAAAGTTCGTCAATGCCTCAGTCAAGTTCGGGACCTCAGAACTCCAAAGCCTTGCCATCGTTCGGAACTATCATGCCAATCACGGGCGGGTCAGCCATGGAATTCGAGACCAAGAAGCAAAGAAACAATTACTTCAGGTCTGTGAACACTATCATCAATGACGGCCCAGCTGCACGGCCGGATTGGGCAAAGGTGCCAATCACCTTCACAAGAAGATTTCAGGCTGAAATCCGCGATTCACAATGACGCCATGGTCATTGAAGTGAACATAGCTGGATGGGTTATAGGAAAAGTCCTAGTTGACAATGGGAGCTCGGCGGATATCCTGTTCTTGAAAACTTTCAAAAAGATGAATCTGAGCCAGCACATGTTGGACCCACCAGAGTACCCGCTGCAGGGGTTCGGAGGAAAGCCCATCAAGCTGGTTGGAAAAATATCACTCCCGGTTTCTTTCGGGGATCTTGAGAATGCCAGAACGGAGAGTCTCACTTTCGATGTAGTTGACATTTACCACCCATACCTCGCGATTTTCGGCAGAGGTTTCATGAACAAGTTTGATGCTGTCATAAGACAACAGTTCTTATGCATGAAGATGCCTATGCCCAAGGGGGTCATCACGGTGTTCGACAATCAGCAAGAGGCCAGAAACATAGAAAAAGTCCACACGCCCGGCCAAACGAACGTGTACCAGCTGAAAGCAGCTGGCGAGAAAAAGCAAACCTACGAAGAGCCTAAGCGGGACAAGGAAAAAATTGAAATAGCTGCAGATGGCGAAACCAATAAAGTGTATCTGGATGACATGCCTGATAGAGCAGTCACAATAGGAGCGCACCTCAGCGCCGTAGAAGACAGAGATCTCGTACAATTCCTGAACAAGAACAAGGATGTTTTCGCATGGTCAGCTAAGGACCTGCAAGGTATGGACAGGGACATCATCGAACATGCCCTGGAGACAGACGAAAAAATACCTCCCAAGAAGCAGAAACTTCGGAAAATGTCCGAAGAAAAAGTGAAAGCAGTAGAAGCTGAGGTTCAGAGATTGCAAGACGCGCAAGTAATCAGAGAGGTGAAGTACCCAGTTTGGCTAGCCAACACAGTGCCAGTCAAGAAGAAGAATGGAAAGTGGAGGATGTGCGTGGACTTCACAGATTTGAACAAGGCATGCAAGAAAGACGATTTTCCCTTGGAGAGGGTAGACAAAATCGTAGATGATGCAGCCAACAGTGAGATGCTCTCGCTCCTGGACATGTTCTCTGGTATCATCAGTTCAGGGTTCGCAAGGAGTACGAAGAAAAAACAAGTTTCATCACTCCCTTCGGGACATTTTGCTTCGTAAGAATGCCAGAAGGGCTAAAGAACGCAAGATGTACATTCTCAAAAATGATAGCTATAGTACTACACCCACAAATTCGGAGAAACATCTTGGCGTATGTGGACGACATAGTCGTCAAAAGTGTTCAGAGGAAAGACCACATCAGTGACCTAGCGGAAACATTTGCGAACATGAGGGCAGCAAATCTGAAACTGAATCCGGATAAATGTGTATTCGGCATTCACAAGGGGAAAGTTCTTGGATTCCTAGTTTCAACAAAAGGCATAGAGGCAAATCCTGACAAAATCAAGGCTCTAGTGGAAATGCAAGATCCAGTTTCAGTGAAAGATGTGCAGAAACTGACAGGGAGAGTAGCTGCCCTTAACAGATTCATTCCCAGAGCCGCTGAAAGAAGCTTACCGTTCTTCCAAGTCCTCAGAAGTGCTAAGAACTTCCAGTGGTCTGAACCTCAGAGGCGAGCCTTTCAAGAATTGAAATATTACTTTCCACCATGACCAAACTCTGTCCTCCCGAACCTAAATCGCCGCTTCTGCTATATGTGTCTGCATCAAATTCGGCAGTAAGCGCAGTGCTAGTGCAAGAAAAAGAGGAAGAAGGAAAGCTCAGACAAATTCCCGTATACTTTGCTTCTGAAGCATTGTCTGGTTCCAAGATCTTCTATTCCGAGCTATAAAAAATCGCATATGCGGTCATCATGGCAGCAAGGAAGCTAAGGCATTACTGCGAGGGTCACAGAATAAGAGTCATCACCAACCAGCCGCTGAATTACTTGTTCGCAAATAGAGAGGCATCCACCCGAATCATCAAGTGGGGCGCTGAGCTTTCTGAGTACGTGGTAGACTTCGAGAGAAGAAGTGCAATAAAATCGCAATCCTAGCAGATTTTGTCGTGGACTGGACTTCACCTACTCAGCACCTCGAGGAAGATGCACCCCAACCTTGGTAGTACAGTGTGACGGGGCCTGTTGTTACAAAGGGGTTGGAATTTCGGCTGTTGTGACGTCCCCGACGGGCGTGGTCATAAGATACACAGCTCGGCTCGTATTCGCGAACAATGAGCATTCCACGAACAACACAACGGAATACGAAGCTCTTTTGTTGGCATTAAGGAAAATGAGAGCCTTGGGGCAGCAGACCTTCATAATCAGAACGGATTCGAAAGTGACCCAAGAACATATCGAGAAAGAAAGCGAGGCAAGGAATCCTGTTCTCATGAAATATTTGGAAAAAATCAGAGAAATGGAAAAACACTTCAAAGGGTACTCAGTCCAGCATATCCCAAGGGATGACAACAATGAGGCAGACAAACTGGAGAAAGCGGTAGCCAGAAATCAAGAGCTACCCCCAGATGTGTTCTTCGAAATCATCAGAGAACCGTCCATCAAGGATTCGAGAGCCAAAATCGTGAATGTAGTAGAAACTCCTGATTGGAGAGCAGAAATCATGGCTTACCTGAGAGGACACTACGAACCACAAAACGAGTTAGAGGAGAAAAGACTGAAGCAAAGGGTTCGGGGATACACAGTAGTGAATGGAGAACTATACAAGTCAGGAGTCACCGAACCTTGGCTGCGGTGTATTACATCCGAAAAAGGTCAAGAACTCCTAAAGGAAATCCACAGCAGATTCTGCGGAGCGCATATAGGCACTAGGGCTTTGGCCGGGAAGGCGATAAAGCAGGGATTCTATTGGCCTACCATAAACATTGATGCCAAAGCGTTAGTTTGGCAGTGTGCAGCATGCCAGAGAACGGCAAATCAACAGAATCTGCCTTCAATGCCAGTTCACCTGATTCCACCGACTTGGCCTCTAAAAAGGTGGGGAATGGATCTAGTGGGCTGTTGCCAGCGACTCGGGAGCAACCGCCGATTCGCACCGTGGCGCCGATTATTTCACAAAGTGGGTAGAGTCAAAACCAGTTGCAAATATCAAAGCAACAACAATTCAGAAATTCTTTTGGCAGAACATAGTATGAAGGTTCGGGGTTCCTAGAGAACTAACGGTTGACAATGGCAAACAGTTCGACTGCTACACCTTCAAAGAATATTGCAAAACTTTGGGCACTCAGGCGAAATTTTCATCAGTGTATCACCCACAGTCTAATGGGGCAGTTGAAAGAGCCAATGGCCTGATTTTTTTGGGAATCAAGAAATGCTTGTTCGACCAGAAAAAGGGAAAGTGGGTGGATGAACTTCCGAAGGTGATATGGTCTCACAACACCACAGTATCAAGAGCAACAGGTTTTACGCCTTTTCGCCTACTTCGGGACTGAGGCTATGACACCGGAGGAAATCAAGAATGAAAGCATGAGAGTGTTGAAAGGAAAAGAGATAGAGGAAATTGATAAGAAGGTGGAAAAGGACATGATCGAGCTGACAATCCTTGAAGCCGCAGAAAACATTAAGAAATACCAGAGAGAAACAAGGGCATGGAGAGACAAGAAGGTGGTCCGAAAGGACATCAAAACCGGTGATCTTGTCTTGAAAAGGAAGAAAAATTGGGAGAACCCAGGAAAACTTCATGAGTCATGGGAAGGGCCTTACATCGCCAGGGAAACAGATATGCCAGGGGCTTTTCGCTTGATGGAGCAAACTGGCGAAGAGTTGTCGTATTCGTGGAATGCTGACAGTCTAAAAAGGTATTATCCATAAAAACCCTAGTTGTAGCTAGATGTAACATATAGTAGTTTTTCAATTTTCGTAAGTTTGTACTCTAGAAAACTAAAAAACTCCGAATCACGTGTCTATAAGTGATTTCGAGAGAAAAAATTAGTTTTACTTTTTCTAGTCGTATTAGAATAAGAAGGACCATACTCTTTTCCTTGCAAAGGGGGCTCTAAATCAAGAGGCAAGGTTTTTAACGAGGCGGATCCTATGTAAATACTCTTTGTGATATATATATGAAAAGAGTCTTCCCCCAAATCGCGTATCTCGAGAATTCCATCGTGAAAAAAGAAAAAAGTTCGTGAGAAAGGCTTCGTGATAGCCAGAATTCCATCGTGAAAAAAGAAAAAAGTTCGTGAGAAAGGCTTCGTGATAGCCAGAATTCCATCGTGAAAAAAGAAAAAGTTCGTGAGAAAGGCTTCGTGACAGCCAGAATTCCATCATGAAAAAAGAAAAAAGTTCGTGAGAAAGGCTTCGTGATAGCCAGAATTCCATCATGAAAAAAGAGGCCTGAGACAACAACAAGTTGTGGCCTAGAAAATCCCATCCATCAAGGGATTCCCACCGAAAGAGGCCTGAGACAACAACAAGTTGTGGCCTAGAAAATCCCATCCATTAAGGGATTCCCACCCAAAAAGGCCCGGGACAGCAGTGAGCTGTGGCCTAGAAAATCCCACCCACGAGGGGATTTCCACCGAAAAAAGTCTGCAGGATGATTTCGAGAAAGTGAATGCGAAGGGGGTTGCCTCCAGATTTTTCTTTAGCGTAAATTGCCGAAAAGTTTTTCGTGATAACATCGTTGTGAGAAAGGGGCATGGGGCTCGTGCGAAAAATCGCAGAAAGTCTTGGTTGAAGCAACTGAGGGTTGCAGTATCAACCGGCGCAAGTCTCAAAGTTGGATCAAGTCCACAAAATTCGAAAACAAATTTTGTCGACTTGAGCGACGACGGTTCAAATTTTCAAAAACTAACGAAGATTTCTCCTAAAGGTGTTCTCGATCGAAATACGCGAACTGTAAGCTTTGTCAACATGCCTTCAAGTTTTCATGCAAAATGGCAAGGTGGGGGAGGGTGACGTTTTTTCAAGAAAAAAACGTATTCATTGCCTTATTCGCATAAAAACTTCCGAATAGTTCGTCAATAATTACAGCAGTCAGTGCAAAATTTAGAATGAAAGCTCTACAACATGTCCTGGTTTACAAACATTGTTTTCGGCCATATCACTAGCATAAGCGAAGTTAGACGCGCCTGCTAAGGGGCTAAGGGGCTCCGTCTTCGGAATTTTTGCAGAGCGCGAAGTAGAGGATGCAGAACGTCCCTTCTTACGAAACAAGAAAAATGAAGAGAGATCAAAACAGCCCATAGAAAATTCAAGCGAGGCCTAAAGCCAAAAATCGGAGAAGTCTTGTTCGGGATGTGCCCACTTGAACAGGCACCACGCTTCGCCACTAACAAACATCCTATCTCGATGAATTCGTAGCGGCAACACGTCCTGCGCAGGCCCAGCTTGCAGGACCTACGTAGGTTAAAGTATACAAAACATTTGTTCAGAAAAACTAAGTGAATCTACACAAATATACAGGCAGCCTTGAGTACGTGCAAGGTTCGAACATAGCATCTAATTCGTGACATCCACCTTCGGAGAATTGTCATCGCGCCCTGATGCTTGCCCGTCGTTGCTGTCCTCATCACTGCTACTGCTGCTGCTGCTGCTGCCGCCCGAGCCCCCTTCGCCTGAGTCACTGGAATCTTCGCCGGAAGTTGACCCTTCAGGGGATCCAGCGATGTTCTCGCGATTCTCCGCATTCAGCTGAGAAAGAAAGAAAAGCAACTGTGAAGGGAATTCGAAAGACTGAAACATCGATGGCCGGTACAAGTGACGAGATCGAACAAAAACTACCTCAGCAAGTTTAGCGCGCGCAATGACCTTGACGACCTCCTTCCCGCTGGTTAGCCAAAATTCCCTCGCGAACTTGTTCTTGATGGCCTGAACGTCAACATTGGAACGGATGATCGAAGTGCTTGTGGCGCTAGGAAATTGGGAGATCGTGTCGCGGAACTTCGCCAAATCGGCGCAGTCATAGTCATGAAGAATCTTCAAAATACTCTCCACGGAGAAAGCAGCTGCGAAGTCGCTAGCGCCGGAGATCACCTCAGAGAGGCCTGGAACTCAGTCTCCATCCAATCCATAAATTCGGGAATCTCAATGTTATCCGGAAGAGGAGCTGGACGAATGCCAAACTCGTTCAATGACTTCTTGTATTCCTCATAAAGTAGTTTCAATTTTTCCAGAATCTCAGAAGTATTCCTCTTCGAGGCTTCATTCTGATGCGCAAGCGCTTTCTCAAGATCCTGGATTTTGCGATCTTTCGTGCTCAGAGACTTAGCGAGGCTAGCGTTGTTAGTGCGAAGATCTTCGGCAATTTTCATAGCCCTATCGTGTTTCCCCCGAAGATTCTCGATTACACTGAGGTCATCTTCGTGGGACTTTTGAACCTTTTCCAGTTCCTTTTTGGACTGCTCAAGAGCCGACTCCACGAGCTTCTTTTCATCTTGACTTGTCTTCAAAGCCTCCGCCAACTCAGCCACCTTCTTCTCAAGTTCTATGTTCGCGGATTGGGCGAGGGCGAAGCTCCGCTTGAGTTCCTTAGATTTTTGGGAAAGCTGCTTGTTCGCCTTTTCTTGTTCAATGAGCCGCTCGACGGCAACTTTCCCAAGCATAGAGTGTTTGAGTGCATAGTCCTCCTAAAAGGGCGCTAGCTTCGCGGGAGAGTAAGAGTGCAAAAGATCCTTGAATTCTGAAAAATTCAAGATTAAAGCCTCAGATCAAAATTCAAGAATCGAAAAAAGCATGAAAAAGTAGTGAGAAGGAACGAACCTTGCTTACTGAAATGTTGCATGGTGACCTGTTTCGCCTAACCAGAAGAAGCCCTACCCTGAGGCGAAGGGGTGGCTTCGGGAGTAGGATGAGACCCTTTCTCAGAACCCGGAGCAGCTCCTTCAGGTTGTCCCGAACGCTCCCCTCCTGATTCATCAACAGTCGCAGATGATTTCCACAGTGTTAAAATCTTAGAAGTCTTGCTCCCAACGCCAGTTGTCTCAAAGCCAACACTTAATAACTTGCCGCGATGAGACGTACCAAAACTCTTGTTGAAAGCAGCCAAAGAAGGAGAGGGAGTTTGATCTTCGGGAACAACCTCCCGAACTTCGACCAAGGGAGCATTTTCGGTAGGATTCTCCCCCCTTTGTACGGTGAGCTCAAGCTCCTTGGCGAATTCGGGGGAGGCTTCATCCCGAGAGAGAGCGGGTTGAGAGATATCGGCAGCAGAGGCTTCGGCAGCAGTGGGGGCCTCAGCGGGGATAGTAACTTCAGCTTCAACAGCGGGCTCAGCAGCAGCATCAGGTACAGCCTCCTTGCGAACTTCGGGAGCAACATCTGAAAAGGAATCAACATCCACGAATTCATTCTCAGAACCCGACGGACAGTTGTCTCGAAAGTTAAACAGAGGCCAGAAGCAAACACCTTTCCGGTTGTCCGCTTCCACGAAGGCGTTGTCGTCGAAGGCGGAGGGAACTCGCCGAACCCCAACGGAAGAAACCTTCCTCGCCGCTTTCTTCAATTTTTTGCGACTCATCTAGGCAAGACCCGAAGCCGCCTGGAGCTCGGCATCCGAAGTTCGGTCAGAAGTCTTGTGCTTCCGCTTCGACGACTCTAGAGATCTTGTCCTGGAAGGCTTGACCCCTGAGGAAGTGCCCTCGCTGACAGATGATGAGCCTCGCTTCAACGACCTTATTCGGGGAGCATTGATCGGGGCAGCCGAGCAACTGGCCACGACAACTGCGGGAACCTTCAACTTGGGACACGGGCCTCGAGAACTGAAATATTTGTCCCCGCAAACTTCGGAAACCACGCAGTTGATCCTCTTCTTGTGCTTCACCAGAGCCTTGTACGCCTTATACTCGTTCATGGTATATTCGCCCACCATGACGTTCAACCTCTTTTCCACTTCTTTCATAAAGGACTCGGCACTCTGGTCCTCACGAAGTTTAATCCCGAACTTCGGGAGAGGCACCTTTTGAGTTGCCCAGTTGACGTTGAAGTACACAAGCTCAGTGGGAGACCAACCACTCGAAATAGGCCAGACCCGGGCAACGATGAATTCTTCAATAATGTCACGGCCACCAAGTATAGTGCTGGCCAGGTGAAATGCACTCTCACAGCTTCTAATCCCCACGGCCCACTGGTTGAATTCGGCAACGTTCACCGCGGTCAGGGGCGCAATCGGGCAGGACAATTCCGGCATGTTGACCTTCAGATAGAACCAATGAGAGCTCCAATCGTCGGTGAGGTTAGTCTTGCAACAGGGAGCAATCTGAATTCGGGTAATTCCCTTTCGGGTGTTCTGACGTCGGGTGTTGAAAGTGCAACACGCATGTTGACTATGATAGAACTGCCCGTCACTACCCTTAACGACCTCGGGGATAATCACCAGTTCGTAGAATCTGGCAAAGGTATCAACACTGGGATTGCAGCCGAAGGTCTTCATAATCCAAATGAACTTCGACACTTCAAGGAAATATGTCGGTGAAAGCTGGTGGATCTTCACCGAAAAGGCATCAAGAATAGCCGGTAGGATCGGGTCGCAGGGGAACCTCAGTCCGCAAATGAAGAAGTCGCGAAAGACAACAACTTCTCCGTCCCTAGGGGCAGGGATTTGCTCATCAAGCGGGGCTCGCCCAGCGCCCGGAGAGAAGAACCCGACTTTCTCGTATTCCCGAACCATGTTGGTCGTGACCTTGGACTCCCCGAAGACAAGTGAGGGTGGCAACGGGCTGGAAGTCCTTGCTCTAACCAGGTCACTGACGCCGGCATCCACGTCTCCGATATCTTCACCGTCGTGAGATTGGACCTCCCCGTCTTCGCGACTCCTGGAGCCGCTAGGAGAACCAGTATCTTCGGTTGGTGCAGCATGCTCAGCACCTTCGACAACAGGGTCAACTGGAAGACCAGCTGCAATGAGCTCTTCGGTAGTCATGGGTCTAGTTGTGCTTTTAACTCGAGCCACCTAACCAACAGAGACAAACATACGAACCATTAAGAACAACATTCGAGAATGAAGCTCATAGAATAGAGATACCACTGCACCAAAGTATGACAAGTAAGAATTGAGAAGAGAGAAATAAAATAGTACCTTAGAGAGATGCGAAGAGAACCAGAAGTTCGCGAACTTTTCAGCAGAAGACTAGATTCCGCGAGCACGAAAGATTCACGAATCACAAGAGAGCAGGAAGGCCGTAAATTTTTTTAACAGCGGCAGCCCACTATTTATAGGGGCGGGGAGGGGTAGTTCCGCGAAACCTGCCTCGATCTAACCGTCCTAGGGCTCCCGGGCGACGCGTGTCCCCTCCAACGTTCCGAGGGTGACGTTTTTTACTAAATTTCCGAAGGATTCGTGCAATCGGATCGTCGGAGTCAACCCGCTTCCCCGAGGGGCTAGTGTTGGGGAATTCAGGAAAACCCGTCACCCTCGAAACGTTAAGTTTGACAAAGTTCTTGAGACATGTTTTTCAGGGGCAGGAAACTCACGATTTTCGGAAGCCTGGAACCCGTGAAGCCTCGAATTCGCGAATGTGTGTCACACCTGATTTCCGAAGAGGAACCAAGTCCATCTCATATGTGCGCCAGGATCAGTTCACACACATATGATAGACAGAAATGAGTGAAATATCATAAACAGTATTAAAACATATTTCAGAGTTTAACCACTTATTACACTCATGCGGGAGACTCGAAGGTCTCTAACAACGGAAAACGATAACTACTCGTCGAGTCCTCATCTTCCGCTCCCACAGGCACTCGACTGGGGGTCCGCAAGCCTCAGATCTCATCGTAGTCGTCGTAGAACTCCCCACCAAAGTTTTCCTCTGAACAGCGATGAGCAAGGCTGAGCACTCTTATGGTTGGAGCTCAGCAAGTGGGGGGAAAATGCAAGGCTATCAAGGATATGCTAAGGTTTTGCAGCGGTTTAGCATTTTTAATGTTGGTCAAGTTTTACTTAAAGAACACCTAATTACTATGTGTAAGTTCGTACCTTCCCACTTAAGAAACACTTAAGTACAAAACAGCCCAAGCTCAACGAGCTTCACCAACCACGATTTATCTCGTCTTTAAGTTTATTAATCATGTGAGGGTCCAAGCCGCTCATGACCGTGAGCACGGCTGATCGATCAGTTTTACACTCTGCAGAGGTTTGCACACTTTACCCACAGCTCGCGTAAAAGCTCCGAAGAACTTTAAACCCAACCATGCGATGCTGGCCAAGCACCATACCACACTTCCGAGGTGTGATTGCATAGGGACGCTGCGAAGCCTTTACAAAGGCATGCAAAAGACTAACGGCCCGCATAGTTACAGATCAGGGCGGACCATAACCCTCCCTAGTGGTCAGTACCTTAGCAAAGGCTACTACCCCAAAAGGACCGGGCTATACCCCTGCAACCCAGATCCCCCTCTGCTCCTTTCGGAAAAGGGCCACTAGTACGATCACACACCTAATTATTTGGCTAAGGTCAGAGCCATGTAACACTGTGGCTGCGCATGTTTTCTTGGGTGGTTCTCCATGTTCCGATTAACTCAAGTGTTCTTGCATTACCCAAAAACATTAACTATTAAACATATATCATTTTCATAAAAGACCCATTTATCCAACCCATGTTGAGCAACTAGCGATTTCTACCCAAAACTTTATTTAAAAGGGGCTAGGCCAAGGATCAGGGTAAAAGATTTAGGTAAGTCCTTAAAAAGGTTTTCCCGTCAGATTAATGCAATGATATCGTAAAAGTAAACATTAATTATAATGCAATTATATAGGACAAAAAGAGAACATGCAGGGGAGAAGACCACTTGCCTTCTTCAGCTACAGCAAAAACTTCCTCCTCCTCAAACAACTGCTCCTGATTGTCCCCGAGAGGTGGCTCAGTTGAAACAGGCACGATATCTACGATTCACACATAAAGCATACAATAAATAAAACAGATCACCAATCAATCCTAAAGACTGAAAACAAGCTACTAAAGCGACGGGCTCGCTGAGACGATCGCAAGGACTGCTAGAACGCTGAAAACGGAGCTATAACGGAGAAGATATGCTAAAAACAAGGTATAAGGACTAATCTGTGATAAACTAAACTTTACAGGGACCTAACAGCAAGAAAACAGGGGCTAAAACATAATTATACTTAAAAACGAAAGGTTTAAACTATTAAAAGGGTGCTAAGGACCTCGGGTAGGGTTTTCTAATAAATCAGGGGCTAAAACAATAAAAACAGGACCTAAATGCGAGGATCTTTTAAAGGTGGAAGGGTTCGGGCAGAATATTAAAGAGCTCAGGGGGTTTTTCAGAAAATGGCCGGCGGCCACTACGTGGACCGTGCTGGGCGCGATCTGCGCCGCCGATCCTTGATCAGGCGGCGGGCGCGGTCGTAGACCGGCGCCGTGGACCAAGTCCACTGGTCCACGGTGGACCGAGCGGGGGGGGGGGGGGGTTCCTCCTTTTAATCTGGGCCGTTGGATGCACGATCGGTGGCTGCATCTGCACGCGTGCGCCCGACGGCGGCACCGGGGCCGGCCCACGGTGGCGCCTGGCCGGAACCTCGCCGGAGGTTCGCCGGCGATGGCTAATAGGAGCTAGGGGCCACGGTTTTGGACGGGGAAAGGCTCTACGCGAAGCTGGGGATCTTGCGAACTCAACCACACACTTGCACGGGTGAAAAGGGTGGCGGCCGAGGTACGGCGTCCATGGGGGCGAACGGCCGGCGGCCGGCGAGTGGCGGTGCACCCTACAGTTTGGTTTAAGCGAAAAGGAAGGCGGGGACATGATCCTTACAGCGTGTAGGAGCTCCGGTGGGCGAGGATTTGATGGAAAAGGCGGCGGCAGTGGAGATCAACGCCGGCGACCGAACCTCAATGGGCGGTGACAGCGAGCTCGATTGGGGCGCGCGGGAGCCTGTGGATTCGAATGGGTACACAAATAAGTTCACAGATATAAAGAGGAAGCGAACTGGAGGAGTTGAGGAGCTTCACCGACGATGAGGGAGCTCGGGCGGCGGCAATGGCGCGGTTGCCGGCGCTCCAACTCGGTGGCAAGGGCGGCGAGGGCACGGGAAGGTGTGGGCGTTCGGGAGTGTGCAAAGGGGAGTACGGAGGTGCCCTGGGGCGCTTATATAGGCTCGGGATAGAGGGGGAAGGCGGCTTCCCGGCGGCATGGCCATCAATGGCCCCGACCTTGATAGGGAATTAAGGGGGGGGAGATTAAGGAGGGTAACCGCTGATTGAAGAGGGGGAATGAAGGGAGAGCTTCATTGCGGGCTTGATTGCGGTGTTTGAAGGTGAGGGGCGCGGGGGAGGCGCCCGGTAACGGCCGGCGCCTTGAAGGTGGGCGGCTGACCCGCCGGTCGAAGGTAGGGGAAAGGCCTGACGGCCGGGCCCCACCTGTCGGTCTCTGGCGCAAAAAGAAAAGGGGGAAGGCGCCGTGCTGGGCCGGCGGGGGAGACGGGGGCCGGGCCGCCGTGGGCCGGATCGCGCGCGCACGGGAAAAAAAAGAAAAAGGCCGCTGGCCCGAGGGGTTGGTGGGCTGAAAGAAGGAGCGGGCCGTCTGGAGAGAAAAGAGAGAGAGAGGGAGAGGGTTTTCTCTTTTTCTTTTAAATTTCTTTTCAAATTCATTTTTCAAACATTCAAACTTCAATCAAATAGAAATCCATGCATTCGAATCATGATGCACAAACACTTATTATCTCTAAATTATTTTGGTGATGTTTAAATATTTAAAAGCCAATTTGTTTATTAAATTTATTTATATCCTTAAAGAAATTAAATCTAGCCACTGGTTGCTAAGTTAATTTAGTGATGGAATTTTAGGGTGTTACAAATCCTACCCCCTTAAAGAGAATCTCGTCCCGAGATTCAGGAAGATTAGAGAACAACTGAGGGAATTCCTCCTTAAGCTCGTCCTCTCTTTCCCAAGTAGCCTCATCCTCTGAATGGTGACTCCATTGCACCTTGCACATCCTAATGACCTTGCTGCGAGTAGCCCTTTCTGAGGTATCCAAGATCTTGACTGGGTGTTCCTTGTATGTCAGATCATCTTTTACCTCAAGTTCTTCCAATGGTAGATGCTCTACTGTGACCTCACTTGAACACATTTTCAATTGCGACACATGGAACACATCATGAACACCGGCCAAGCGTTCAGGTAACTCCAACCGATAAGCTACTTCGCCCCGTCTTTCCAAGACTTGAAAAGGTCCGATAAAGCGAGGTGATAACTTCCCTCTGATATTAAACCTTCGAAGACCTCGGATAGGTGACACTCTAAGATATGCATAATCTCTGACTTCAAATACTACTTCTCTTCTCTTAGGATCTGCACAAATCTTTTGCCTAGATTGAGCAATCTTGAGATTTTCTCGAATTATCTCAACTTGTCTTTCAGCTTCCTTTATTATCTCTGGACCAAAGAGTTGACTCTCCCCTGTCTGGTTCCAGAACAACGGTGTCCTGCACTTCCTTCCATACAGTGCTTCAAACGGTGCCATCTTGAGACTACTCTGGTAACTATTGTTGTATGCAAATTCCGCGTATGGCAAGCTTTCATCCCAACTTCCACCATGTTTCAAGGCACATGCCCTTAACATATCCTCTAAGATTTGATTTGTCCTTTCGGTTTGACCATCTGTCTGTGGATGATATGCTGAGCTGAAATTTAACTTTGTATCCATAGACTCATGTAATTTCTGCCAGAATCGGGACATGAACTGAGTGCCCCGGTCTGAAACTATCTTCTTTGGAACCCCATGCAAACATACTATCTTTGATATGTATAGCTCTGCTAACTTCGTTCCTGAGTAGGTGGTCTTTACTGGTATGAAATGTGCAACTTTGGTTAGTCTGTCCACTATTACCCATATCGAATCGTATCCATCACGAGTACATGGTAATCCCACTATAAAATCCATACCAATCTCTTCCCACTTCCATTCAGGTACCTGCAGTGGTTGTAGTAACCCTGCTGGTCTTTGATGCTCTGCTTTTACTCTTTGACATACATCACACAGTGCCACATGAGCTGCAACATCTTTCTTCATACCGTACCACCAATATTTCGCTTTAAATCTTGGTACATTTTGGTACTCCCCGGATGTATAGAGAGTGCTTGAATCGTGTGCTTCTTTCAATATAGACTCACGAAGATGTTTGATTTCCTAGACACATATCCTGTTCTTAAACCAAATAGTCCCCCGTTCATCCTCTCGAATTCCGGAACTTTGCCTAGTTCAATCAACTTCTTATATCCCTTAATCTTTTCGTCATCCAATTGCCCTTTTCTAATCTCTTGTTCCAGAGTTGACTCAATCTCTAAGGTCATACTTTCACTTTGTGCAGCTATCCCTAGATTGAGTCGTGCCATTTCCCAACACAGTTCCTGGGGCATTAATCGAGCTACTAACATGTTTGCTTGACTCTTACGACTCAAAGCATCTACCACCACATTGGCCTTTCCTGGGTGATACTGTATGTCCAAATCGTAGTCCTTAATCAGCTCTAACCATCTACGCTGCCTGAGATTAAGATCTCTCTGAGTGAAGATGTACTTCAAGCTTTTGTGGTCCGTGAATATATGACACTTATTTCCAATCATATAGTGTCTCCAAATCTTCAGTGCGTGCACTATAGCTGCTAACTCTAGGTCCTGAGCAGGGTAGTTTTGTTCATGCTTCCTTAGTTGCCTAGAAGCATATGCTACCACTTTTCCTTCTTGCATCAGAACACATCCTAGACCTTGTCTTGATGCATCACAATACACATCAAATCCTTTGTGTATATCAGGCATTATCAGTACTGGGGCGGTGGTCAGTCTCTTCTTCAATTCTTCAAAGCTAGTTTGGCACCTATCATCCCATTTAAACTCCTTTCCTTTCTCCAACAAAGAAGTGAGGGGTTTTACAATCCTTGAGAATCCCTCTATGAACCGTTGGTAGTAGCCTGCCAAACCAAGAAAACTCCTGATCTCTGGTACATGTTTAGGTGGATTCCAATTCAGCACGTCCTGAACTTTACTCGGGTCTACAGCAATTCCTCCGTCAGTGATAATGTGCCCAAGAAAAGAGACCTCCTTCAACCAAAAATCACACTTGCTGAATTTGGCATATAACTGATGTTCTCGAAGTTTCTGCAATACCAATCTCAAGTGTTCCTCATGTTCCACTTCATTCTGAGAGAATACTAGGATATCATCTATAAATACTACCACAAACCTATCAAGATATTCCATGAAAACCTTGTTCATCAGATACATAAAGTATGCTGGAGCGTTGGTCAATCCAAAAGACATCACTGTGAACTCATATAGACCATATCTTGGTGTGAAAGCTGTTTTAGGAATATCCTCCATACGAATCTTCAACTGATGGTAGCCAGATCGCAGATCTAAGAGAAAACTTTCGCTCCTTTCATCTGATCGAACAGATTCTCGATCCGGGGTAAAGGATATTTATTTTTGATAGTGACCTCATTGAGGGATCGATAGTCTACACACATCCTCCTAGATCCATCCTTTTTATCTACGAAGAGTGTGGGGCTCCCCATGGTGATGAACTAGGACGGATAAACCCTTTACTTAACAATTCCTCTATTTGTTTCTTTAATTCTGCCAAATCCTTAACATCCATTCTATACGGTCTTTTAGATATAGGAGCAGTACCAGGTAAGAGTTCAATACTGAATTCAATGTCTCGGTCAGGTGGCATACCTGGTAGGTCGTCAGGAAACACATCCGGGTACTCATTCACCACTTTAATATCCTCTAGAACTTTTCCTTTCATTGAATTCACTATCTCCTTCCCAGTAGGTGACGGTGTTGCGATAAATTCTATTTTGTCCCCTTGTGGACTAGTCAAGTGAACTGATTTCTCCCGACATTGGATAACCCCATCATACTTTCTTAACCAGTCCATCCCTAGAATTACATCTATGCCCCAAGATTTTAGGACTACCAGATTGGATGGAAAGTCTACCCCCATAATTTTAAGGTTTACTTGTGGGCACAGATGACTGGCTTTCATATCACCGCCCGATGAACTAACAAGAAACGGTTTCTTCATTGGACTCACAGGCATATTATGCTTTGCTACGAACTGATCAGTAATAAATGAATGCGTTTCTCCCGAATCAAATAGTATCCGAAGAGGGTACGCAGTCGATAGGGAACGTACCAAGCACAACCCCGTAAGCGTCCCGTGCCTCGCTCCACGCTCATGTTGTGCACCTTGCCGCGCACATAATTTTGTTGTGCTTTGTTGCCCGGAGTACCCGCATTTCCGGGCGCGCCGGGAGTTGATGACCGTCCAACTTTTCGAATATTACTCCTCCTGGGGAGTCTGCATTCCACGTTTAGGACAGTTATTAGCATAATGTCCCAACTCGCCACATTTGAAGCATCCATTAGGCTGCACAGGAGTGGTGTTCCTTGCCGGTGCACCAGGTGTAAGAGCTGGGCGGTTCTGTTGGAAGTTTGGGGTGCGAGGAGTTTGCGGGTTGAATCGTTGAGGTTGCTGGAAAGAACGCTGCAGCTGCATGTTCTGTGGGTGCTTTCCACCATGTCCTCCAGGGCGGAATGGTGTATCCTATTGGTAGCTGTAGCGTGGACGGGTATGGCTGCTGGACTGTCCCTGGGACTGAAACTTACGCTTCTGCTCCCCAAGCTCTCTGCGTTTGTTCTCTAGGCCAATTGCCTTGTTTAACAGAGTGGCAAAATCTAGAAAGGTATGGCTCTGGAGCTGATAATTCAATGGTCCTATCAATCCATCAAGGAAGCGTTCTTGCCTTTTCGGGTTTGTGTTGACCTTGTCTGGAGCATAGCGGGACAACTGAGTAAATTTGTCGAGGTATTCATTTACAGACATATTGCCCTGTTTCAGAGCAAGGAACTCTCTCTGCTTTAGCTTCAGTACCCCATCAGGGATGTGGTGTGCGCGGAAAGCATCTCTAAACTGCTGCCATGGAATGGTGTTGGGCGCAGGGTGAGCGACTGTGTAAGCATCCCACCAATCCGATGCCTGCCCTTCCAAGCGTCCAGAAGCATAAAGGACCATTTCTCGGTCATTACACTGAGCTCTCTCCAACTTTTTGGTAACGGTTTTCAACCAATCGTCAGCATCTAGCAGATCGGTTGAGTGGGAGTAAGTGGGAGGGTGGTGGCTCATGAACTCCTTATGCTTGTCTCTCGGAGCGGGTGGTGGTGGTGGGGGTGGTGCCTGCGGCTGATTTTGCTTGGCTTGTATGTTCTGCACTGCGGCGGTGAGGTTCGAATCGGCTGCATCGGGGCGGCGAAGAATTGCCGGGTAGCGGGATCCATTGCGGGATTGGGCGGGGGAGGTGGCACCGGGTTCCGCCGGTTGGCTATATGTGCCCGAACAACTGGTGGAACGTCCTGTCCTCCTCCTGACCTGGTGTTTACCATCTGATTGTTAGAGAAAGATATTTCAGATAAGATTATCGAACTGATGTAACAAGAAGTATGTTTGAATTAAGGAATCAGCATGGTTTTCTTTTCTGTGACAGATTCGGTTGATCTCGGTAAAACAGTCGTATCTCATAGTGTCCTTTCCCAAAAATTATGAACTTTTGCCAGGCCGTGAAAAACATATTTATGAAACTAACCCCACTGATTTTATCTCATTTGGAGTTCCACCACTTGAGATAAAATTCGAACACCGCAACTGTGTTAGCATGGTTTTTCAGATTCTGTTAGCCCCATTGTTCTGTTTATAACTCTCTGTATATTAATCCTTTAGTGCTGAATTTTGGAAAGAGGTTGATCCACAAAATTTGTGAACCAACCCAACCGGATTTAGGTCCATCGGAGTTCCGTAGCTTGAGTTATGATTAAAACTTTGCTGTGCTATCAAGGAACTGCGCGAACAGATTTTGTATGATTGATTTGGTAGGATAAGTAAGGTAGAAGACAACTTGGAATTCAACCCCAACTAACCATTAACTTAACATGATTTTTCTTGTTGCATTTGTGGCCATCACTCCACAATACAACTCACTCACACAAAGATCCAAATCAAACATGGTTCAACCAACAACTTATTACAATCATTCGTCCTCGCAGGAACGTCTACCGGAAAAACAAAAAGAGGGTGGATATCCTAGTTCCTATTCCACTGAAGACTAGTGGTTGCTGCTGGAGTGCCGTATCGAAGTCTTTTGCGCGGAGGCGAACGGGAAGGACAAGATGCTTCTGCTTCGTCGGGTGGTTGTTGTCCTGCCAGCTGGGCTTCCAGCTGAGCTATTCTTGCCTGTGCATTCTGTAGCTCCCGATGTGTCCTATCCAACTCTGCTGTCGCTCCCTCCAAATCTGTGTTAAGAGCTGCCGTCACTCTAGCAAGTGTATCAACACGGCTATCTCGGAAGTCCCCCATAGGTACCACGGTGTTTTCTGTGCCACTGACTCTGCTAGGAACAAACCGGAAGTCTGTGCCTTCTATGCGATCACGGAATGTGTTGCTGATAGACCATAGTGCTCTTCTAGCGGCATCGTTGATAGCAGCTGCTTCTGAAGCAAAATGTGCTGTGCTGGGGTGGATTGTACGGGTCCTCCATCTATCTGCCTGTGCCGTGGTAACCCTGACATGGACCTCTGTAGTGTAGTAATCCCTCATTCCAGGCTCTACATAGTGCCTGGTGATGTACAACGGTCTCACTGTATGCTCTATCTCCTGCAACAGTTCCTCCAATAGCTCACAGAACGGAGCGTCCGGGCCAACGTAGGTGTGCTCATGATACTCAGCGCTGTGATACCTATGCTCATCACCTTGCTCCTCTCCATCCTCATTGTTATTGTTGTTGCCACCATTCTGATTATTATTGTTGTCCTCTCCATTGCCCACAACGCTGTTGTCATCCTCAAATCCTCCTGTGTCCACATCTTCTTCTTCTTCACCTTCATCCACATTTTCATCTTCTTCTTCACTGGAACTATCTTCATTGCTACTAGAATCATCTCCGGAGTCATCCGGATCATTACCTGCAGCATTTTGTTCAAGCTCTTCTTCCTCTTCCACATCTAGTTCTGGCACAGCTTCAACCTCTGGTGGCATTATTATGTCTCCATCTGCATCAACCTCCAGAAAAACTCCATCATACAGCTGTGGATGTTCCTCTGCATCATCACCCTCAAACACGATCTCCTCTGGATCTTTCTCAATATTTTCCTGGTGCTGCACCGCCTAATATCCCTGCTCCACTGCCTCCGGCTGCAACTGTACCGGATAGTCTCCAACCTCCTGCTGCATCTCCTCCAGCTGTGCCTCCACCTGGTCTGCTGGGTAGCGTGGAGCCAACTGCCCTGAAGGAAGGCGACCACCGGTGCTCTTACGGGCAGTCTGACGAGTCCTGGCCATCTGTTAAGAGAAAGTGAACTCAGCATAGAGGAAATCAAAATGATGCAAATTTTCAACAAAAAGAACAAGTACAAATTAGATTTTTAGGCGAAAATAAAGTGGTTTTTAAAGATGACAGAATGATCTAGAACATGAATCCTTAAATTTCATCCATTTCTAACTAAGGCTGCGTTCCTACAGTCAACACTGCTCTGATACCACTCTGTCACACCGGATTTCCGAAGAGGAACCAAGTGCATCTCATATGTGCGCCAGGATCAGTTCACACACATATGATAGACAGAAATGAGTGAAATATCATAAACAGTATTAAAACGTATTTCAGAGTTTAACCACTTATTACACTCATGCGGGAGACTCGAAGGTCTCTAACAACGGAAAACGATAACTACTCGTCGAGTCCTCGTCTTCCGCTCCCACAGGCACTCGACTGGGGGTCCGCAAGCCTCAGATCTCATCGTAGTCGTCGTAGAACTCCCCACCAAAGTTTTCCTCTGAACAGCGATAAGCAAGGCTAAGCACTCTTATGGTTGGAGCTCAGCAAGTGGGGGAAAAATGCAAGGCTATCAAGGATAGGCTAAGGTTTTGCAGCGGTTTAGCATTTTAATGTTGGTCAAGTTTTACTTAAAGATTTAGGTAAGTCCTTAAAAAGGTTTTCCCGTCAGATTAATGCAATGATATCGTAAAAGTAAACATTAATTATAATGCAATTATATAGGACAAAAAGAGAACATGCAGGGGGAGAAGACCACTTGCCTTCTTCAGCTACAGCAAAAACTTCCTCCTCCTCAAACAACTGCTCCTGATCGTCCCCGAGAGGTGGCTCAGTTGAAACAGGCACGATATCTACGATTCACACATAAAGCATACAATAAATAAAACAGATCACCAATCAATCCTAAAGACTGAAAACAAGCTACTAAAGCGACGGGCTCGCTGAGATGATCGCAAGGACTGCTAGAACGCTGAAAACGGAGCTATAACGAAGAAGATATGCTAAAAACAAGGTATAAGGACTAATCTGCGATAAACTAAACTTTACAGGGACCTAACAGCAAGAAAACAGGGGCTAAAACATAATTATACTTAAAAACAGAAGGTTTAAACTATTAAAAGGGTGCTAAGGACCTCGGGTAGGGTTTTCTAATAAATCAGGGGCTAAAACAATAAAAACAGGACCTAAATGCGAGGATCTTTTAAAGGTGGAAGGGTTCGGGCAGAATATTAAAGAGCTCAGGGGGTTTTTCAGAAAATGGCCGGCGGCCACTACGTGGACCGGGCTGGGCGCGATCTGCGCCGCCGATCCTTGATCGGGCGGCGGGCGCGGTCGTAGACCGGCGCCGTGGACCAAGTCCACTGGTCCACGGTGGACCGAGGGGGGGGGGGGGGGGGTTCCTCCTTTTAATCCGGGCCGTTGGATGCGCGATCGGTGGGCCGCACCGCACGCGTGCGCCCGACGGCGGTGCCGGGCCGGCCCGCGGCGGCGCTCGGCCGAACCTCGCCGGAGGTTCGCCGGCGATGGCTAATAGGAGCTAGGGGCCACGGTTTTGGACGGGGAAAGGCTCTACGCGAAGCTGGGGATCTTGCGAACTCAACCACACACTTGCACGGGTGAAAAGGGTGGCGGCCGAGGTACGGCGTCCATGGGGGCGAACGGCCGGCGGCCGGCGAGTGGCGGTGCACCCTACAGTTTGGTTTAAGCGAAAAGGAAGGCGGGGACATGATCCTTACAGCATGTAGGAGCTCCGGTGGGCGAGGATTTGATGGAAAAGGCGGCGGCGGCGGAGATCAACGCCGGCGACCGAACCTCAACGGGCGGCGACAGCGAGCTCGATTGGGGCGCGCGGGAGCCTGTGGATTTGAATGGGTACACGAATAAGTTCACAGATATAAAGAGGAAGCGAACGGGAGGAGTTGAGGAGCTTCACCGACGATGAGGGAGCTCGGGCGGCGGCAATGGCGCGGCGGCCGGCGCTCCAACTCGGTGGCAAGGGCGGCGAGGGCACGGGAAGGCGTGGGCGTTCGGGAGTGTGCAAAGGGGAGTACGGAGGTGCCCTGGGGGCGCTTATATAGGCTCGGGATAGAGGGGGAAGGCGGCTTCCCGGCGGCATGGCCATCAATGGCCCCGGCCTTGATGGGGAATTAAGGGGGGGGGGGGGGAGATTAAGGAGGGTAACCGCCGATTGAAGAGGGGGAATGAAGGGAGAGCTTCATTGCGGGCTTGATTGCGGTGTTTGAAGGTGAGGGGCGCGGGGGAGGCGGCCGGTAACGGCCGGCGCCTTGAAGGTGGGCGGCTGACCCGCCGGTCGAAGGTAGGGGAAAGGCCTGACGGCCGGGCCCCACCTGTCGGTCTCTGGCGCAAAAAGAAAAGGGGGAAGGCGCTGTGCTAGGCCGGCGGGGGAGACGGGCTGGGCCGCTGTGGGCTGACTGCGCGCGCACGGGGAAAAAAAAGAAAAAGGCCGCTTGCCCGAGGGGTTGGTGGGCTGAAAGAAGGAGCGGGCTGTCTGGAGAGAAAAGAGAGAGAGAGGGAGAGGGTTTTCTCTTTTTCTTTTAAATTTCTTTTCAAATTCATTTTTCAAACATTCAAACTTCAATCAAACAGAAATCCATGCATTCGAATCATGATGCACAAACACTTATTATCTCTAAATTATTTTGGTGATGTTTAAATATTTAAAAGCCAATTTGTTTATTAAATTTATTTATATCCTTAAAGAAATTAAATCTAGCCACTGGTTGCTAAGTTAATTTAGTGATGGAATTTTAAGGTGTTACAATGTGCGAAGTTCGGGAATCTTGATTCGGTGAAGTAATGGGGCCACGGACATGCGGAGGCCCGGAACCTCGACCTGGCGGTGGCGCGAACCTCAGAGGACGGTCGATTCGGGAATCTGTCGAGGACCTAGTTCGGAAGTCACGCGCGAAGACATGCACGAACCGATGAAGAAGCGAAGGCCAATTCGGGAATCTGTCGAAGACCCAGTTCGGGAGTTACGCATGAGGACATCCACGAACCTGCGGAGAAGCAAAGTCAAAGTTGTTGTCCCAAAAAGTCCGGGTTTAGAGTGTGAACTAGTGGCAGATTTGTAAATATGTTAGACGAGAAAGATATTCTTGTATGCGTTCACACTAGTAATATTCTCTGAGACTGAGGGTGTTTTCGGTATGTAAAAGTCCCATCATCTCTCTATAAAAGGGGGCGCGAGGGCACGTGTAAACGGATTCAGACTTTTTGGAACTTGTGCAATCAGCTGAGGGAATTACAGTCTCTCCGCATTCTAACTGTGTGCTCCAACGTGCTAAGAACTCTCTCTCTCACACGTGTTTGGGATCCATCCGAATTTTTCGGGTAACGCCCCAACACTGATGTCGACGCTGTACTTCATGCCAGGATTGTTCACTACTTCTAGGAATTATTGGCGAGAGTTGGAGCCCTTCAAACTGGTTCTGTACCTGTGACAATGGTAACCAATGTGTTACCTCGTCACCTTGGTACTCCTCACAAGCTCCAAATTTTATTGCTGACACCATATTTACTTGGTGATAATTTGGATTCACCGCCTGAGGGTCCAAGTTTAATTTTTTCTCATCAATGGACCTCTGCAACCATTCCTTGAAGGCAACGCAATCCTCTATCACGTGGCCTACATAACGGTGGTACGGGCAATAACTCCATGATGTGTGGGGCTTTTTCAAACTCTAGCTTTGTGGCAGCCACAGCATTCCCAAGGGCACTGAATGTTTTTGGTTCACGACGAGATACTTCCAGTGACCAGTGTTGCTGCATTCCGTGAACACACATTTCTACAGCATCTTCCGGGTGCATTTCTCTAGTTAAGCGGACATAGTTGTTACGAAAACGAAGAATGTAATCAGCAATCTTCTCATCTCTCCCTTGCTTGATCTGAGACAATTCTAGAAGAGATGTATCTTTACTCATACTAATAAAATGAGACTTGAACAAATCTTTCATCATTTGCCAATTACGTACTGAACCAGCCGGGAGACGGCTGTACCAGTGAAAAGTAGACCCTATCAAAGATGCAGAAATTGGCGAAGTAAAAGTGATGGTATTCTTGCCGTATCCCCACAGGCTGCCTCAAAATACATAAGGTGTTCCCTGGCATCTCCACTGCCATCGAACTGTCTGAACTTAGGTGGGTGCCACCCGGCAGGGAAAGCAACCCTATGGTGCCATGATTCATATGGTTTCTCGAGTTCACTTTCAAGGTTACGTGGTGCCTTCTCTTCCACAATTTGTTTCATCCTCTTCCTATTGATTAGCTCTTCAGCAATATCATGATAGTCCTTTAAAACATCTGGAGTTGGACCGCTAGAAGCGGACTGTGTATGCATAGGTGGCACACCTAAATTTATTCCTCCTGATGGTAGAACTGGCTCCATGACGGGAGCTACTGGAGGCGGATTATATGAGTGAGCCATTGCTTCTAACTCTGCAATTTGTGGATCCACTGTAAGGAATCGGATGCCCGTTAGCTTAATAGGGGGAGGGGGTGAATTAGACAACTTAAAAACTTAACCTATGGCTTCACTACTTTTTCTCAAAGTAAACTAGAACATACTATCTATATGTGCAACTAAGATTGTTCTAGTGTGAAACTCCCATCCCAAACAAAGGTTTGCAACCTATAGCCAATCCTAGCATGATACTACTCTAGGAATGTAGAGGCAAGCAAAGATTGCAAGAGAGTAAATGCGGAAACGTAAAGGGGATGAGAGGAAGCAAACTCTTGACACGTGATTTATCCCGTGGTATCGGTAGGCACTAAGCCACCCCTAGTCCACGTTGTTGAAGCACTCACACGAGAGTATTGCTTCCCGGTCACCAAGTCTCTCCCAAGAGCACCACTTGACTCGCCACAAAGGCTAGCCACTTAGGCACTTGTCAAGCTCCCTTGGTCACCTTGATGCCGCCTCCACTAAGGAGCTTCTCCACCAAGGAAGGGGGTCTCTACGTCCCCCGCACAAAGTGTCCTCGCCACTCCACACCAAGCCGGATGGTCGATGACGATTGCCGGTGAGCCACTTAGGCCCCAAGGCTTCCGGCGAACCTTGTACAACAGGATTCACTCAAGAATCACCTCACAAGATTAGCACAACCTTGCACTCACTCAGCTCTAAGATAAGCCTAGCACTAAGCACACACACACAACATGCACTCATTTAAGGATGAGCAATTAAGCACTTCGATGGATTGGATATGATCTTGAATGTGTCTTGAACTCCTCTGCACTTCCATACAATCCAGCAACCTCAAATGGGTGAGTGGAGGGGGTATAAATAGCCCAAGGCATCTAACTAGCCGTTGGCTAACGTCCACTTAAAAAGGTACCGTCGGATGATCTGACGCTATGCTTTTCCAGGGCGTCGGTTCATCCGGTGCCCCTCCCACGTCACGTAGCCGTTGAGGTTCTCTCGACACAACCGGCTCCGACGCTATGCTCCGACGCTACGTCGGATCATCCGTGCCGAAGGCCTCGCGTCCGGTGTCGGCATCGTTAGCTTCCAACGGACCGTCGGATAGACCGACGCTATGCCTTGACCAAGGCGTCGGACCATCCGGTGCTGAAGGCTTCATCTTGTCGCGTCTCTGTATGAATTCAAACTGAGCGTCGGATAGACCGACGGGGTCCTCACTCAGACCGTCGGATCATCCGGTGCTACTGTCTTCCTCGCTCTTCCTCTGCAACTCATCCGACACATGTAGAAATTGGACCGTCGGTTCATCCGACGGTACCTAGGGTTTCACCCTGTGTACCAACTCGTCTGACGATTGCACCGACACTTGTATTTGAGGGACCGTCGGTTCATCCGACGGTGTCTTCTCGTTTCCTTTTCTTGCTCGGTTTTGACCCTTTGTTTTGGCATTTTTGCATGGGGTTTTCTTGCATCCTTGGGACCTAGAAATGTCTACAAAGACATGCTCAAACAATATGGTTAGTCCCAATGATCATGTTGTCATGAATCACCAAAATCAAACTCCGAACAAATGGCATATGAGGCCATGTTCGCTACAATCTCCCCCTTTTTGGTGATTTATGACAACACAACCAAAGCAAGCATAAATTTGCTAGAATTGACAGAATTAGAACCACTTACACTTGCTTGGATGCTTACCATCATCCAAACTCCCCCTAGATCAAGCTTCCCCCTTTTTGCTCTTATGTTCACATTCTCCCCCTTTGGTCTCAAATCCTTGAAATCACTTGTAAGCATCCTTGAGCCCACTTGTATGCTTACGCCACACGCTTGCTTTGGTCTCACATTCTCCCCCTTTGGAATAAAATCTCCAAAATGTCCAAAGCAAATGGGTCCAAGGAAACTAGCAAGATCTAGCAACAATAGCTCAAAGGAGAGATGTTAAATGCAAGGGAGAAAGCCGCATGAACCATGATCCATGAGTATGATATCAATGAAGATACCACGTGTGTGAATAACTAAGGTGGATCACAAGCTCATGAGACTAACATGATATAAACTAAGCTCCCCCTAAGTGTGTGCATAAAAACGAATACCACTTGCAAGACAAGGGTAGTGAGAAACAAGTGCACAACTACAAACTTGAAAGACAAGGAAGCTTAGAGCATATCATGCAAGGAGGTAGCTTAAGGGACAAGAGTAACACAAATGGGTTCTTGTTACATTACCACTTGTAGATATCACTTGTAGTCTTTTGATCATTGCATACCTCCGGGGGTTAATCCTCTCTACCTTGTTGGCACCACATTGAGATGAACTACTTGGAAATGATATCACTAGGTGACACCACTTGAAAGAAGCTTGTATAGAAGACACTTGGGGTACCACAAGGATTAGGAATGTATGAGTACGTTGCCTTTGAACTTATATAGAGACATAAGCTCGCAAGGACATGACTCAATAGCATGAACCTCATATTGCTATATTCACTCTTTTAGAGATGTTAGATCACATTGAGAGTGAAATAGCATTCTCTTAGAATGAAACACCACACCGGAACGCGTCGCTAAGCGACTACATAAGAAAAGCTTGAAACAATGTTAGTCCCTTAACCAAACCATAGGATGAGCTCCCCCTAAATGTGTGCATTTAGTGTTTAAATCACCAACCAAATGTATGCACATTGTTTATGAAAACAAAAGGGAAGCTAACCCTATAGCTTGCTCATGATGCAAAGAGATATATATGAAAACATGCACCATGAAAGAACAAGTGTAGCTTTCCTACACACTAAACAAACCATGTAGATTGCTCATGGGTTAGCACATGACACAAGCAACCTACCATATGTAAATATTGCAACAAATGCAACCTAAACAAGGCAATGGAGCTACAATAATGCAAGAGATAGGTACTAGTTTCCATTACCTCAATCGGAGAACTTGGGCAACACATGACCAATTTGCAAGCTTGGCTTATAGGCTTGAATCTTCTCATCTTGATCGTGCCAAGCCTCCCAAGTCCCCGCTCACAAGGCCTTCAAGTGGCCTTCGGAACCCAAACCATTTGAGGTCCCTTCATGTCGGTGATGACATCCTTGGGCACCCAAATGGGTTGTTCCTACCCCGCTCTTTCTTCATCTTCCCAACCTTGTGTGCAACTACCTTGCCATTAGCCTTCTTCTTGATGACGTAGGCGTTGCTCTTGGTCTTGTTCTTGCGGTTGGGCTTGGTGTAGATGAGGGAGCTCTTGATGGTGGGCTTCAATTTCTTTTTTGTGCCCTTGTCCATCTTCTTGTCAAATTGGGGGCATTTGTAGAACTTGTGCCCTTCCTCATGACACTTGTAGCAAGTCACGGTTGCACCCTTCTCAAGCTTCTTCACCATGTGATCACGGTTATCTTGAGAAGGTTGGACTTGGCTCTTCATGTCTTGAGAGATGTCCACTTGTTCTTCATCGTTCTTGCCCTTGCCTATCAAGTTTGCCAACCTCTTTCGGAGCCTTTTCACTTCTTGCTTGAGCTCATCATTTTCCTTGCCTATGAGATAATCACATGATTCTACAACAACATTCTCATTGCAAGATGGTGAGCAAGATTCATCAATTAAATCAATGAAAGAAGTTGAAGCATCTACCTTGGAGATAGGAATTGCACAAGGGATAGATGTTTCATCAAGCTCAAAGGAATTACTTTTTTTAGTCTCATTGCTCTCAAGCTTAGATTTTAGCTCATCACACTCCTTGCTAAGCAATTTGAATTTGCACAACAAATGTTCATAATTTGTAGTAAGGGTGTCACTAAGATCATTGAGAGCATTGAGTTCTTTGATTTCATTAGCTTGTTGTTCAAGCATTCCTTTTTGCTCATGGATTAGCTCAACAAGATCATTGAGAGAGGTGGTGTCGGATTCGTCATCACTTACATTGCTTTCCATACCTTTGGCCATAAGGCACATGTGTGATGATGAAGGACCTTGCATGAAGCGGGTGGTGAAGTTATTTCTTGATTCATCGCTTGAGCTAGAAGAACTTGATCCACCACTTGTCCACTCGCGGACGGTGAAAGTTGCTTCTTGCCTTGGTCTTCTCTCCTTGACCACCTTCCTTTTGGGCTTGTGCTCAATCTTGGTGAACTTGATGTGTTGATGATGGCGCCCTTCTCTTAAGTGGATGTTGTAGCCGTACATGTTGACTTTCTTCACATACTTGAAGATCTTCTTCACATACTCGGCCACCATAGATTCAACCTCTTCATCACTTGAGGAATCTTCATTGTCACCATCATCACCATCATCTTCGCTTGAGATTCCACGAGTAGCCATCCTACTCAACATTTTCTCTTGTCGGCTTGAGAGAGCATGGCTTGTGGTTGGAGAAGATGGTTCTTGGGGCTTTTCTTGGGGCACCTTCTTTGACTTGGGCATTAGTTGAAGCTCATGTGCCATGATCTTGCTCAATATATGCGATGGCTTCAAATCTTCGAGCTTCTTCTCGTAGATGATTGCTTTCACCAAGTCATAGTCGGGCTTTCGGGGACTTTGAAGGATCTTGCGGTTGATGTTCAAGTCCGTGATGTCCTTCACACCTAAGGCATTAATCTCATTGACAAGCACATTTAGGCGTGAGTACATAGATTCGGCATTTTCATTAGCAAGTTGCTTGAAGCTATTTAATTCCTCAAGGAGACAACCGTAGCTTTCATTAGCAACTTCTTTTGAACCCTCATTTTGCTCCTTGATGGTTTTCCATAGCTCATGAGCATTTTCACAAGTAAAAACTCTATTGAAAACGCCTACATCTAGTGAGGACAAAATGATACTCTTAGCAATCACATCAAATTGCTTTTCCTTTCTAGTACCATTTTTCATGCCCTCATCGGTGACTCTCCAAACATCAAGGTCCCTTGCTTGGAGATAGGCCTCCATGAGAACCTTCCACCGAGGATAGCCCGTGCCATCGAAATGTGGAGCCAAACCTAAGGTATCCACCCCTTTCATTCCTCTATAGAGCAACTCACTAGGCGGTGAAGCCTAACCGTTCCAATGAGCCGGTTTTCACAAATTACCAATCGAATTGGCGTTTCCTTGTGAAGGAAGTGAGTCCCGGCTCTGATACCACTTGTAAGGAATCGGATGCCCGTTAGACTAAGAGGGGGAGGGGGTGAATTAGGCAACTTAAAAACTTAACCTATGGCTTCACTACTTTTTCTCAAAGTAAACTAGAACATACTATCTAGATGTGCAACTAAGGTTGTTCTAGTGTGAAACTCCCATCCCAAACAAAGGTTTGCAACCTATAGACAATCCTAGCATGATACTACTCTAGGAATGTAGAGGCAAGCAAAGATTGCAAGAGAGTAAATGCGGAAACGTAAAGGGGATGAGAGGAAGCAAACTCTTGACACGTGATTTATCCCGTGGTATCGGTAGGCACTAAGCCACCCCTAGTCCACGTTGTTGAAGCACTCACACGAGAGTATTGTTTCCCGGTCATCAAGTCTCTCCCAAGAGCACCACTTGACTCGCCACAAAGGCTAGCCACTTAGGCACTTGTCAAGCTCCCTTGGTCACCTTGATGCCGCCTCCACTAAGGAGCTTCTCCACCAAGGAAGGGGGTCTCCACGTCCCCCGCACAAAGTGTCCTCGCCGCTCCACACCAAGCCGGAGGGTCGATGACGATTGCCGGTGAGCCACTTAGGCCCCAAGGCTTCCGGCGAACCTTGTACAACAGGATTCACTCAAGAATCACCTCACAAGATTAGCACAACCTTGCACTCACTCAGCTCTAAGATAAGCCTAGCACTAAGCACACACACACAACATGCACTCATTTAAGGATGAGCAATTAAGCACTTGTATGGATTCGATATGATCTTGAATGTTTCTAGAACTCCTCTGCACTTCCATACAATCCAGCAACCTCAAATGGGTGAGTGGAGGGGGTATAAATAGCCCAATGCATCAAACTAGCCGTTGGCTAACGTCCACTTAAAAAGGTACCGTCGGATGATCCGACGCTATGCTTTTCCAGGGCGTCGGTTCATCCGGTGCCCCTCCCACGTCACGTAGCCGTTGAGGTTCTCTGACACAACTGTTCCGACGCTATGCTCCGACGCTACGTCGGATCATCCGGTGCTGAAGGCCTCGCGTCCGTGTCGGCATCGTTAGCTTCCAACGGACCGTCGGATAGACCGACGCTATGCCTTGACCAAGGCGTCGGATCATCCGGTCTCGAAGGCTTCGTCTTGGCGCGTCTCTGTATGAATTCAAACTGAGCGTCGGATAGACCGACGGGGTCCTCACTCAGACCGTCGGATCATCCGGTGCTACTGTCTTCCTTGCTCTTCCTCTGCAACTCGTCCGACGCATGTAGAAAGTGGACCGTCGGTTCATCCGACGGTACCTAGGGTTTCACCCTGTGTACCAACTCGTCCGACGATTGCACCGACGCTTGTATTTGAGGGACTGTCGGTTCATCCGACGGTGTCTTCTCGTTTTCTTTTCTTGCTCGGTTTTGACCCTTTGTTTTGGCATTTTTGCATGGGGTTTTCTTGCATCCTTGGGACCTAGAAATGTCTACAAAGACATGCTCAAACAATTTGGTTAGTCCCAATGATCATGTTGTCATGAATCACCAAAATCAAACTCCGAACAAATGGCATATAAGGCCATGTTCGCTACATCCACAGTCACCTGTTGAGGACGAGGAGATGGAGTTGCTTGATTTATGACTAGACCTGCAATCATGTTAAACAATTGGTCTAGCCTCGCATCCATATGATCCATCCTCGCAGCATATTCTTGCCCAGATCCAATATTATTATGAGCATTTGAACTTTGTCCTACATCTTGATTGGCATCAATTGGTTGCGTACCAATCGTCGGAACAGACTGGAGTGGTACACGTGGAGCCTGATTTTGAACACCAATAGTCGGAGGTGGTGATTGTGGAGCTTGATTTTGAGCACCGACAGCCGGAGGTGGTGCTTGTGGAGCTTGATTTTGAGCACCGACAGCCGGAGGTGGTTCTTGTGGAGCTTGATTTTGAGCACCAATTTGCCCCGCGGCTAGAGGATTGCTCTGCCCCGAATGCACCAGCACAGGAGCGAGATTCATATCGCCAATAATCTCTTCATCATCGGATGGTATAGACGGGGCGAGATCAGAATAATGAGGTGAACTTGGTAACTTTTTTAGCGATGATGAGGATTCAGCGTCTGATTCATCCTCAGCCTCTTGTTCATCTGATGAGCCACTCGAAGAGGCTGCCATACTTTGTTGGGCTACTTCTCTCAGTCGCGTACCGACTCCTGGCCGCTCTAAAATTTGCTGAAGTTGATGAGGATCACGAGGGAGCCGAGAGGCTATGCCCCTTGACTTTTGGCTTTCGGTGACTGCCAGATGTAACTGGAAGGCAAGGTGCTGTTGCCATTGCTTCCTTTTGTTCGGTGAATGCCACTGTTCGATCTTTGGGGCAATTTTGTGTCGCTACTGACCTGTTCCTACGGAGAAGGGTAGGGTTCTTCAAGAGTATTGGAGTTGGATTTGGAAGAATCTCTTCATCCGAGGAGTATGTGAACTCATGGGAAACATGGGGTGGTTCCCATTCAGAATCTGAATTTTGTATGTGTCGAACTGTAACCATCCCACACATCTCTGCATCAGTTTGTTTTGTTCTTTCCTCAAGTTTATCTTTAGTACCATTGACTAAGCTGGTGGGGTCATCTGGCTTAGTAATCTGTTGGGCATCTCGTATTTCAGAGGAACCTCCCACCTGCTGTGCAGACCCGTGAGGGATGGACAGAGGGACCTGTGTAGGCTCCCTCGTGACCGGAACTGCTGAATTGTCAACCCTTCGTGGCTTGGGAGCCAAACGATCTATCAAGAAGTTGTATCTCTGGTTCCTAGCAAGGTTCGGGGATACTTGAAGCGTAACACGCTCATTGTCAGTATAAATACGACCATCGGCTCGCACACGGACCTGTACATGGTCCAGCACAATATCCTGTAACTCGCGATACATTGCCTCTCGACCTCTTCTACGCCTTTCACGTTTCTGTTGGTTTATAACTGCATAACGACTCCTTGATGTTATTGGCGGGGTTGTAAACCGTGGTGCACTGCGAAAAGGTGCTCCTGATACATTACGTCGGTCTGTTGGTAATTGTTCACCTCGCTGTCCTGAGGTACTTTGCCCTCTAAAAGAGTTCTGATCACGCCATTGAGGCTTAAATTCCCTTCGGCCAGCAGGATAATATTGACGCTGCTGATAATTTCTCTGTGGAGGAATCGGGGCGTGCCCACGATAATTATCATTCTGAAGTTCGCGTCGAGGAACCCACACCTGTCGTGGGCGCTGATCCTGAAACCTTGGCCTGCCCCTGTAGGAAGACGGGCCTGGCCTTTCCTGATTCTGAAGCTGTCGTTGCATCCCACTGAGCTGGCTTTGTAGCTGCTCAATCTGTTGTTGTAATCCACCAACTCCTGGAGCCGATGTCTCACTAGACAAGGCTGCAAACCTGTTGGCATTTTCCTCTGCATAGATGTGGTGGCAAAACACTAGTGTGCTCTGCAACTGAGAAACGCCCTGCTCCTCAAGGGTTCTCCTCCAAAATTCATTCATTATTATTTCTTTGACAAGCTTCACTGCTTGTCGTTCCTTTGGTACCCACTCTTTCTGGGAAATCACATAAGGTGCCCGGATGGTAGCACTGTGTTGAAACGCTCTTTGTTTACTGGTGTAATCAACACACTGAGATACAGGGTGTTTGGGACTGTGATCAGCATGGTGCTGGCCCTTGCTACAATCCTTTGGTGACACAAAACCTTCACCAATACGAGCTCTCAACTGAGCTTGGAGTTTCTTCACCTGTTGCCTCTTCCTCCTGTAATTACGTTGAGCATTTTTCTTTTTGGAGATTCTGGCTAAAGTGGACTTGGCCATTAAATGGCAGCTCATTTTTCCCAGACCCTGGAGGAGTTCGATCTCTGTGCCATGAGTGAGCTGAACATCACTATCAAGCACTTGAACCTTGCCCTGTACTTCTTGAGTTTCAGGATTCCTCAGAAACTTCCTAGCATTGCAGAGTAGTGTCTGGTACTCCATCCTGTCCACTGCAGCTTTACACTTAAAAATTTTCTTTGAAACTTGCTGCGAGGGGTCCTCCATAGGGTGAATCTGTGTCTTGAATCCCTCGTGGCAGATCACCACAGGCGTCAACGTGCCAAACTGAAGCACAAATGGTTCAGGGACAGAGAGTGAGGAGGCGTTGGTGGACATCTCACCTGCACGAGATGTGCATTTGGTCAGGCCACAACACCACAGCTCTAAATATAAAATGGGACAAATGCTAGATGCATTGGAGATTCAGGACAAGAGCCAAATACGACGACCGATGACGAGCAGCAAAGATGGGAGGAGACTCATGTCCCACTGGGCGTGCCATTTTGTTTTCGCGAGAAATATATTCCAAATTCCTTGACGTATGGCTTTATAAACTGCGGGCGTGCCAGTATAAAATTTGTATACAAATAAATAAATCACACAGAAACATAATAAAACCGGAAAAACTTGCTTTCTTTATTCATTTCTCAAGAAATAATTTTACAAGTCTCCTCTCTTTACATACATTCCTGCATAGACGATTGCATAGTTCTTAAATCCTAGAGCCTCGCAAGAATTCCAGTTAATTACATCCATAGCATCAAGCCTACGGAATGCCTCCGATTATGCTGCGTCAAATGGTCACCGTGGTTAAGCGCTTGTCCTGTACTCCATAGATGAATGTTGTATAAAAAAATGAAGAAATAGAAAAGAAGCCAAGTGACATAATCCGTCACATCCCGTGTTCGACTAAAGATTCACAAGATAAAAAAAATGTTCGGCCTCGTCGGTCACGAACGAAATGTGTCCGCCTCGTCCGTCGGGACATAATAGGAATTTCCGGCCTCGTCGGTCACGGAAGAACATAAATAATGAATAAGAGATCTGAAATCTTTGGCTAAACACGGGTGTTAAGATAAATATCATTTTTACAATTTACTTCCTTTCTCTTTCTTCATACACCTGCAAAAAGAATCTACTACAAATTATATGGCATGATCTATCTCATAGATTGATCTACTCTGTAGTATGTGCATGCAAGCACGTCCACTGATTTTTATTATTATCCATCGAAGCCTCCTGTACCTGCAAAATAAACCTGCAATTTGTCTAGCGCCACCACCTTAATGATGTGCTGATTCATAGATTTGTATACATCCCATCAGACACAATTTTTTACCATTCTTCTTGCTCTTGCAAAGTACTTGGTACTGTCATTTTAATAGCATGCTGATAATATATAGATTTATTTATCTCAACACCATGACATGATCTCCCCAGTCTTCCGTATACCTGCAAAAGAAAGGAAACAGCCATGTGCTGCCATAGTGGAGAATGATCTTCTCCCAAGTCCTGCAAAAGACACAAGTGCCACCGGCATCTTTGCATCTATTTTTATCACTAACAAATATGGCGCTCGACTGAACCTCAGGCACCTATTTCATTGTACCAGAAGCTAGCAGCGGATACAAGGATTCATATCATGGCCTTGCCGGTGCAGGCACATCCCTGCGATGGGGAGGAGGAAGACGAGATGACAGGCCCCAAGACCATGTCAAACACACTCACCATGAGACGCCATGAGCACGGTGGAGTGAAGGCACAGATGACGACGAGGTCGACACCTCTGAGACGACGAGGCTTACTCGCGGCGGCGATGAAGGGCTTCTAGTGGATGGGTGAAGAACGTAGTGTGGGTGTGTGCGTGTTGGAGGATGGTGGTGTGTGCAGCGGCTGTGCCTGTGTTTCTCCCAGAGCTCCCCCCTCCTCTGCAGCAAGGAAGCATATATATATATATATATATATATATATATATATATATATGTATGTATATATATATATATACATATATATATATATATACATATATATAGGATAGGTCAAGTGACCCCCGGCGCCTGGAAGGTGGGCGCCGCCGCCGTGCTGTTGCGGCGTGATCCGAGATGATAGGAAGCCGTTGATAGCTCGGCGCGTCGCAGGCACATGCGTGTTCAAAATTCAAGTGTACCTCCTTATCCTCTAGCTCCTCATATAAACGTGCTAAAAAAACTTGGACGTTGTGGCCCAACTTGAGAAGGTTCTGTCACCGTTGCACTCGACCTGGCCTTTGGCCCAGAAGTTTTCGTATTCGTCGTCGTGCCGGCATATACGTACGTAGTTGTATATGACTGCTAGCTGCATGCACGAGCTGCAAACTAGTAGGAATTCCCTCCCTGGCAATTGTAAAGTGGGCCTTAAATCACTTGCATTAGGATATTTTAAAGGCTTTTGTGCATTCAAGCCGTGCTGCACTCCCCCGTCTGTTTTCTTAGCCCATTAGGCTTAAATGTCTATTCCAAATAGTTTAAAGTTTCATGGCGACCAGCTGATCTTCTTAAAATTAATATATGAATTGAACATACTATTTGGTGTGATTATTTATAGTCAAACAGTCTCCTTGCGGAAGTTGTCTGGCGTGCCGAACCAGACTGGCAGATCGATCTGCCCGAGGGGCTGGACGCGCTTGCCCGGCGCAATGCCACGGAACAGCGTTGTGCTGGGCCGTAGCTAGTCCAACCCGATCCCCAGCAGGTGCAAAGTGTGCGCGTAGAGGATGTTGAGGTTGCTGCCTCCGTCCATCAGCACCTTAAAGAACCATGCGTTCCCGATGACCGGGTCGACAACCAGTGGGTACTGGCCCGAATTGGGGATGCGGTTCGGGTGGTCCTCACGGCTGAAGGTGATGGCATCCTCCGACCAATTGAGGAAGGAGGGAGGAGCCTTCTCCGCGGCGAGGACCTCGCACCGCTCCCGTTTGCGCTGATTGTTGGACATGTCCACGGTCGGTCCCCCGAAGATGAGGAAGATGTTTTCCACCGCGGGGAAGCCGCCGGTGTCGCCGCACCCCCATCCTTCTTGGCCTCGCCATCCTTCGCGGCGGCACGGCTGTAGTACTTCTTGAGCATGTCACACTGCTCGAGGGTGTGGTTGACCAACATCTTGTGGTATGAGCAGGGTTTCTCCAACATGTCGTCGAATACGCCGGGGCCTCGAGGGGCCGCTCGAGGACCTCTTCGAGCTGGGTCAACAGCGAGAGCCTCGTCCCCGTCGTCGTCGCGCCCCTGCGCACGCGCCTCGCGGCGCGGCTTTTTGCCTTTTTTCCCCGCTTGTGCTTTTGCAGGGGATCCTTGGACTTGCTGCCCTCTGCGGGCGCGTCGTCCATGCGTTTGCCCTTGTTCCCGTCGAAGAGGGCCCCCACCGCCTCCTCGCTGGAGGCAAAGCTGGTGGTGATGTCGAAAACCTCATTGGAGTCGACCGGCGGGCTGCGCCCGAGCTCGCGCACGAGGTCCCAGCAGGTCGTGCCCTCGAGGAAGGTGTGAACGATCTCGGACTGGGCCACGCTCGGGAGCTCCGTGCAGCGCTTGGAGAAGCACCGTATGAAGTCCCGGAGCGACTCGCCGGGCTTCTGGGTGCACGCGCGCAGATCCTAGGAGTTCCCAGGACGTACGTACATGCCCTGGAAGTTCCCCACGAAGGTGCGGACTAGGTCGTCTGTTGACGGTTAATAGTTGTATCAAAGTTCGTTTATGACTTGCAAGCGGACAAGTCTCCCGTCGTAGTCAAGGGACCCTTCTTCCCTCGAGTGGTGAACCCAAGATATCGAATCCGTGGAACAAATGTGTGACGCAAAAGTTGATCTAGTAAAGCCAAGTAACTCCAATCTTCGGTAAAAGAAACCATAATGCATCTAGGTAAAAGACACGAAACTAATCTCATCTACTAAAGATCGGAGATAACAAAGTAAGATTGGGTAGATAAACCGATCTAGAGAGATCGGGTTAAGCCTTTTGTTGAAGTTCCAAGCAAGAGAAGAAGTAGCAAATCGAATCTTATAAGAAGCCTCTTTAAATCGTGGTTTCCCGTCCAAATCCGAAAACATCCGTCTTCGGAACCCCCGTTCTGTCACAACGTATCCCTACTCATGCGGGGAGTCTAGGGCGAGTCAAAAGATAAGTCGAGATTCTTTCGGAAGATCCGGTTAGGTCCTCGGAGTTTGTCGTCTTCTCGGATCAAGTCCCTGGCTTTTTGAGTTAAGTTTGCTTCATTGCATGACTTGTACGGGGCTTCAAGGTCTTGTCATAAGGTGCTTGATGAACTTATCCCGAAAGTCTTGCATTCAACGCTAAAATCCAGCATAAACACTAAACTCCAAAACCGACATGCACACGTGAACTTGTTATACCACGGGGGTTAGTACCAATGGATAAGGTATAAAACTTATGCCAACACCGAAGATAAACTCATGGCTAGGTTGACGGATTTTCACCGTCAACATCTCCCCCATGCTTAAACCTTGCTCGTCCTCGAGTAAGCCTTCAATGGATATCATCATTGCCAAATAATGTTTAAACCTTGCACTGATCATACATGAGAAAACATAATGCTCTCAAAATTTTAATTTGTTAAAGTTCCATAATGTACTAGCCTTCATCTCTAAGGAGGGTAGATTCTTATTAAGCTTATCCCACAAGTATTAACATGCTCACAAAGTTTAAATAGATCTCAGAATTTTTGAAATAAAGAACGAGATAAAGAAAAGCTAAACCAAGTTCACAAATTTAAATCATCTTGTATATTGCTCATGAACTCTCAACTCGCTTGTCTCTCAAGCCTATATATTCTACTCCTTTCCCTCTCATAACATATACGTGTGGTAGGCTTTATATGGAGCTTTTTGGGAAAGTTTAGTCCTAACAAGATTTTATAAATGAGGTGTTGTCAAAACAAGACAAGCTTCTCATGGTCTTGCCGAGACTCGTCAAAAACGTCATTGGAAAATAATGTCATATCAAGGAGGGGAAATAGAAAAATACACACACTTGAGATGAGTGGACATGTGCAAATGGCAAAGAGTGATCCCGAGGCACAAAGGAAGTCCTCGTTATCGGATTGCACATGGTTGGAAAACGAGAATGGATCTTTTAAACTTGAAGCCTTGAATTTCCTAATGCACTTTAGAGAACCGAGGAGTTCACTTTATGCATACTCATATTTTTTTTCTTTTTCTCATATTTCTCCTTCCTTCCTTTCTTTCTTTCATTCATTTTTTTCTTGTCATTCATTCGGTCACGAGACTTTCACCTTGGAGTTTTGATTTTTTTTAATTTACACCCTTTTAAACTTTCCTTTTTTTAATTGCTCCCCTTTTGAACTCTAAAAATTGCATCGTACCTACCTCCTCCCCCATGCTTAGACGTTGCTCGTCCTCGAGCAAAGAGGCGATAAATAAGGTAGGCACCAGAAATATTTTTCCTTGGAGAGATACTTGAATTCTTCAATGTTGACACCGTCTTGCGATCTTCCTTGAATTGATGATCCATTCTCAACGATAGGTTGTGGTCAAGGAGGTAAACACAAAAGATGATATTTGGTTTTAAGGGTGGATATCCGGCGAGGTTTGTGAGATCTCCAATGCGGGGATACACAATGCACGGATAAAAGGCTAGTAAAAAGATAGATACGCAAAAACGGAATGACCAGCTTCTTAGTCTCAGGCCAGAGAAATCATGGCCTGCAATAACTCACTCAAAAATAAATCTTGTACACTAAGGTTTATGCACTCAAATATATATTAGGCTCTAGATAGGTTGAGCAACACACAAGTGATATTTATGACAAGGTTAGCGATATTTTTGAACATAAAAACCATCTTCAATCTATTCATAACTTGAGAGCACATAGAACACTATGGGTCTTTATTTTAATCATAACTTGCGCTAAAGATTAAGCTAGTATTTAAATAAATTCAGATTCGTATTTTTAAGAGAGAACTAGCTTTAACATGCATAAATCAATTACAAAGATAAACAAAGCGGCAATTATAATCATATATCATCATGGCACAATTTTTTGTAACTTTTCCAATAATCAAGGTGGTGTCTTTATTAATGATGAAATCAAGTTGAAATACAAACTGAAAATAAACAAACACACTTGCTGAAATTTAAATAAAAACAGAAAAATATTACGCAAACACACACAAACAAAAGCTGAAAATTACAGAGAAAGGGAAAAGAAAAGAAAACTAAAGTTCCTTAATCTTCCTAGTCCTCCGCCGGTGGTTGGTGTTGATGATCTTGATAGTAATACCCTTGCTCGTAGTACGGTTGGACATTCCCTCCGACGAATTGATTCGGCTCCACTAGGTGAAGGCGTCCAAGCTCATAGGCAATATTTGCATTGCCCTCACCAAGTTGAGCCGCGTTGGCTTGGATTGCTGCGACGTTTTGGGTGTTTCTTGCAACATACCCTCCAATTATGGCCATGCTTTGTTGTGGTTGGGGATATTGTGCGTAGGGCTCCGCGAAGTTTGCGTTGGGCACCACATAATTTCGTGGGGGTACCGGTGCACCACCCCCCATGCTTGCTCTTGTGGCCCTCCGTAATAACTTGGCAGAGGAGGGATCCCGCCGAATGGTGGCACATTGGTTGTGCACCACTCGCTTGTGCGGAGGATGTTCCCTCCTCTACGATTCTTCGTCTTTTGTTTTTCCTTGCCGGGACAAGTAGTCCCTCTTCCAACCAATCTTCCCTCCCTTCGATGAAAAGCCTAAGCCTTACATCCGGAAGGGGTAGGTTCACCATGGCCAAAAGAAAACCTCCTCTCTCATCTCCACTAATGTATTTGCCTTGCCGCAAATATTCAATGCCGAGAGAGGTACCACGCAAAAGATGGTCGGGGTTTCTTGCGATCCCCGGCTGTAGGGAGAAGGCCAACATGGAGAGGTAGCACCGCGAACCAATATGTCCCGCCCCCGATGTTGCCTCGCAACACCAACGGTTGATCATAAGGTAAGAGGGGTCTATTGGCTGCTTGGCAATTAAAGCCGAGTAGAGCCAATTCAACTCCGTGTCGGTCACCTTCGTCTCCCTCATCCTCCCCAATACCCTCTTGCACATCCAAGAGTGAAATATCCGGATAATGAGGTTGCGGATGCAATTGTGTTATTGGTGGGCTTCTCCGGAGATTAAATTCCAAAATCCATCTAACATGCCGGGTGGCACATCAACTTTCTCCGGAGCTCCCTTATGGAATCCAAGTAGCTCCCTAACATGCTCGTAGGGAACCACTTGTTGGACTCCCTCCAAACGGAATGATAAGCTTTGCACCCCATCATCAAGGATAGGTGCAATGGTCATCAAGATTTCCAAGGCGAACTCCTTGTGGGTGTCCGCCGATACTCCGTTGGAGAATTGCACCCATCCAAGGTGCCCCAACATGTAGTATATGTCGGTGCCAAAACCCAAGGTGAAGAGTGCTTGGTCATTGAACTCGACGTTGGGCACAAGCCTCTTCTCAAGACGAGAGAGCCTCTCCTCCTCCTCCTCCTCCGATGACAAAATGATCAAGCCGTACGAGGAATATATCGGAGTGTAAGGAGGTGGCGTGGTCGAACGGGTCGATCGTCGTGGTGGCGCGGGCTGCTCCTCCGTGTGCCCTTGAGGTTCGGTAAACCTCATGGATGTGCTCCTTGCAGCCCTTATACCACCAAGGAGGAGAGCATCGTTCCTCCTTGGTGGTGCCGTATCCGTCTCCATGCTCCGGGGAGACTCGGAAACCAAGTGCCTCCTCGAAGACGTCGTCGACGACGGCTTGGATGACGATGAACCCTTCTTCTTGGAGAAGAGACTTGTGATTTTCTTCCACATGGTTGCTGCACTCTTTTCTTCTACTAAAACTCCGGGTTGCAACCGGTAACTAGGCACTTAAAATCTTACTTCGGGATGTGGACTTTGAGTGGATTAAGGTGGTGGATTTTTTTTGAGCTATCAAGCTTGGGAAGGTTGACTATGTCTACGGAGGTTCTAGGCACACAAACTTGAACACACAAACTAAGGAAGGAGAGGGAAGCTTGCCTGCAGAAAACGGGAGCCGGTGGGCTCCTTAAGTAGGGGAGGCCGGCCGGCCTGGGCCGACCGGCCTGGGGTGCCTGGTGCTCCTCCCCACCTCGGCTTTCTTCCAGCATGATCATTTCTCCTCTGCAACTTTCCTGCCCGCGTGCTCCACGAGTTGCAACGCCCAAACGCTCTCGTTCACTCCTTTTCTTGCATTATTGGTCCTTCCACTAGATGCTTCATGCTTTGGGTCATGTCCATGCTCCCTAGCTCCACTTGCTTCACATGCCACCATGAAAATCCTGCAAAGTTGATGCTTGCTGCCCACCATGCTTGTCCTTTGCATGTGGTCTTGATGAAAGTTGATGAAAGGGTATCCAATGGTGCGTGCATGATTAATTCAAACTAGATTGCCTCCCTTTAGGTGTGTTTAAGGTTAAGCACTCCTCTAATTCGAAATTAAAAATATTTTTCAGAGCCATGCAAGAGCTCAAGCATAAATTTAGAGAAGTTTTTAAACATTAAAAAAAATGCAAGTTGAAAATATTTTCCGACTACGTTGATATCGGTCTCACCAGTATAGTTTGCCTTCATCGGTTGAGAGCAAACTTTTCCCGGCTTGATCAAGGGGGCATAGGTTTAGGTTCTAATTTTGGCTAAATAAGAGAGATTTTGAATAAAACAAAATTAGATGGGGCTTAGAAAAATTCTAATCCTAGAGAAACCAAAGATATAGATTTTTTAAAACCAACCAAAAGTTTAGTTTCTAGGTTCACGCGAGTCCTACCACATGCTGAAATTTAATTAACTCCTAGGTATAAGTCATGGCTCTACTCGTGTGGTTTTAGCATGACAAATAAGTCAACCACAGCACCATAATAGGGGTGAAAGGTTGAGTTAGGTTCTAAAATTATTTGGTTGGGGTTTCTCGAAAAGAAAAGAACAAACAAGCACATAGGAGGGTTCATGCAAAGGGTTTATGATAAAGCAAAACATTCAATCAAGAATTATGTCTCTAATATTGTTCAACCACTTCTAAGTCTAATGTCTTTGCGTAATAAAACTCAAAACTAAATTATTAAAAAGACTCGAAAAACCCGGAATCGGGTTGTCCTCCCGTAGCTTATTCTTGACTCGATGAAACGGGTTGCCTCCCGCCTAGCGCTTCGTTTATAGTCTATAGCTAGACTTCTTCACTTGATTACTTCGGATCAACGCTCTTTGCGGGCGTTGCAATCTTGGGTACCCACTTCCGCACCATCTTGGGCATGGGCTTGTCTTCCGGCTTAGTCATTTTTTTGGTCTTCACAGGCGGCTTCTCTTCCTTTGTCTTGACGGATGCAACACCTTCTTTGATTTTCTTTACGTTCATTTTTTTCGACTCCTTCTTCTTTTTCAGTCCCTCCTTTTCCTCCAATCATGTTGCATGCCTCGATTCTTGGACGGAACTTGAAGGAACTCCTTTCTCCGTTGATATCGAACATGATCTCCCCCTTGCCAACATCAATAGTAGCTCCCACGGTCTTGAAGAAAGGCCTCCCAAGGATGAGCAGCGGCTTCTCCCTCGCTCCCATCTCGAGCACAACGAAGTCGACAGGGATGAAGTGGTGTCCGACCTTCACGGGTACATCTTCAGCAATGCCAAAGGGATAGCGAATGGAGTTATCTCCCAACTCCAAACATATACCCGTAGGCTCCATTGGTAGGCGTAGCTTCTCGAACACATCCCTCGGCATGACGCTTACACTAGCTCCAAGGTCGCATAACGCCTTCTCGAAGTTGAAAGAACCAACCGAACATGGAATAGTAGGGCACCCGGGGTCCTTTTGCTTCTCTAGCCCATTAGCAATAGCGGCACTACACTCCTCGGACATCTTAACATGATCTACCCCGAGTGTTGCTATCTCATATTTATTTGCAAGTATGTCTTTAAAGTAACGAGAATATGTAGGTACTTGTAGGGCATCTAGTAATGGCATGTTGATGCTAAGTCTACGCACAACTTCCACAAACTTTTCAAAGTGGTTGTCAAGTTTACCTCGGAAGTAGCGTGGCTTGAGTTGCGGTATCCTCATGTCTTCCTCCGGCATCTCAAATTCGGGCTCTTCGGTGACGATCCCCGAACCTTCTCTTTAGCAACTCCTTCCACCTCGGTGGATGGTTTAAGCTTCCTTGCTCCCGCGGAACGTTCCGGGTCTTCGGTCTCCTTCCCCGAACGTGTTTGAATGGCCTTCGCCGATTCGGGACTTTTGGGTTGTCCCGGAAGATTCCCTTCATCATTAGTGAGGCGCCCCGCAAGTTGTCCAACTTGTGTCTCGAGCATCTTCATCATGTTGAGCACTTGATGATTGGAACTTCCGACCTCCGTCACTTCGCTATCGATGTTCTCCAACACCTTGTCTATGGTCTTGAACTTGGTGACGGTGTCCTTGTTGATCTTAGCTTGCTCGTCCATGAACTCCTTCAATTGTATACGAAGTGGAAACGCATTAGGAATAGATGAGCTTGCATTAAATTGAGGTCTACCTTGCCCGTAGCGGAAGTCCGGTAATTCTCCCTTCCTCATGTAGTCGAGCGTTTTGGCTTCCTCCAGACAATCTTTGCGGACATGGCCATACTCTCCACATTCTTCGCATGTGGACCTTGCTTCGGCGGCCTTCAAGTCTTGAGCCTCTTTCTTCTCAACCTCCATCTTCTCCAACCTCCTCATGAGCGAGTCGATCTTGCCTTCAAGTATGTTCTCCTTCTCCACTTGCAAGACTCCTTTGACGTTCCCCGTGGGTTGAACCGGATGTAGGCGCCCGAATGACGCCCATGTGTCATTATCCGTGACCTTCTTGAATAGAGTGAAAGCTTCCATCGGTGTAAGTTCGATGATGGATCCTCTCGCCGATGCATCGATGATCGTCCTTGACGCCATGGTGATTCCTTGATAGAACTTTTGCACGAGGTCTTCCTTCGGGAACTTGTGATGTGGAACCGCCCGGGTGTACTCGTTGAAGCGCTCGAGTGCCTCCGAGATAGTTTCCGTAGGATATTGAACAAAGGTGGCAATCTTATTACGCAAGCTTTGAGTTTTACCCGGTGAGTAGTATTCCTTCATGAAAGCCTTCATCAACGTGTTCCAATTTTGCACCGTTTCCGCCGGTTGAGAGTGGAACCATTGCAAAGCCTTCCCGAGTAGTTAGAACGGAAAAAGCCTTGCCCTCATTTGATCTTGAGTCACCCCATCCATGTTGAAAGTCTGACATAGTTGAATGAACGCTTGGAGGTGAAGGTTTGGATCCTCTTTACCGGTAAAGGGTGAATGTTGCACCATGCGGATTGTTGAGGTCTTGATCTCGAACGGTCTTCTGATCTCCTCAAGGTTCAAGATTGGTAGGTCGATGATGTCCGGGGTGCATAGCTCCCCAATCTTGCGCTCTTGCGGTGGTTGGCACCCATCGGTGGAAGTCGATTCCCCCGAGGACTTTCAGGTGGTGAATTCTTCGGAGATTCCTGCAATCCCTTGTCTTCCGACTCCGAATCTACAAAATCTAGCTTTTTAGCTTGATGTGCTTCGCATCTCCTTAGCCTGGAAAGTTTTTCTGGATCATCCACAAAATTATCGGGTTTGTTGGAGAGGTAGCCGTCCATCTCCTGTTAGGGTTAGCAATAAACAAAGTATGCAAAAACTAGAAAGTAAAAACAAATCTATAAAAACTAGGGTTAGACAAACTAGATTAGATGTCTTTTGAGGATGACCAAAATTTAGTAGATGCAAAAAGATAAACAAAAAGAAAACTAAAAATTACAAAAAGGCAATAAAAATCAAATCTTGATCACTTGTTCCCCGGCAACGGCGCCAGAAAAAGGGGCTTGTTGACGGTTAATAGTTGTATCAAAGTTCGTTTATGACTTTCAAGCGGACAAGTCTCCCGTCGTAGTCAAGGGACCCTTCTTCCCTCAAGTGGTGAACCCAAGGTATCGAATCCGTGGAACAAACGTGTGACGCAAAAGTTGATCTAGTAAAGCTAAGTAACTCCAATCTTTGGTAAAAGAAACCCTAATGCATCTAGGTAAAAGACACGAAACTAATCTAATCTACTAAAGATCGGAGATAACAAAGTAAGATTGGGTAGATAAACCGATCTAGAGAGATCGGGTTAAGCCTTTTGTTGAAGTTCCAAGCAAGAGAAGAAGTAGCAAATCGAATCTTATAAGAAGCCTCTTTAAATCGTGGTTTCCCGTCCAAATACGAAAACATCTGCCTTTCAGAACCCCCATTCTGTCACAACGTATCCCTACTCATGCGGGGAGTCTAGGGCGAGTCAAAAGACAAGTCGAGATTCTTTCGGAAGATCCGGCGTGTACCTCTAACCACCGCGGCTACAAGAACACCCTATGTAATCTATCTCGAGAATAGAATTGGAATAAGCAAAGCCGATCGAAAACGAAATCTTCGAGGAAACACTTGATTGCTAGGAAAAGATTCAACTTGATAATTCAACTATAACAACGATACATACACAAGATCACCACCGGGATCCTTCCTTGATCTTGCTTCTAGCTCCGGGAACTCCGATGTGGTCTTCTGTGCAAGGTTCCCACGTCGGCTAGGGAAACCCTAGTCAACTTGCTCGACCCTCTCCTCTCCGGGATGGTGTCCCTCTCTTCTCTGCTCCTCGGCGGCCGATGACGAATTGTATCCTCCGTGGCTCTCGGTCAGGGATCTATAAACAGCCTGAATGGAAGCTAGGGCAAAGGAGGGGGCAAATGGGCCCTGGATAGGGCTAGGCCGACCGGCCTGGGCCGGCCGGCCTGGGCCCATCCAGGCCTAGCCGGAGGCCTCCTTTTCTCTACGTCGGTTCCCTTGCTTCCTGGATGTTTCCCCCTTCTGCATGTAGGTCCATGTTGTCAGTTTCTCTCCGAATTGGGCATAACTCCTTGTCTTGCAAGATTCAACACTTTTCTGGTTAGGTCCTCGGAGTTTGTCGTCTTCTCGGATCAAGTCCCTGGCTTCTTGGAGTTAAGTTTGCTTCATTGCATGACTTGTACGGGGCTTCAAGGTCTTGTCATAAGGTGCTTGATGAACTTATCCCGAAAGTCTTGCATTCAACGCTAAAATCCTGCATAAACACTAAACTCCAAAACCGACATGCACACGTGAACTTGTTATACCACGGGGGTTAGTACCAATGGATAAGGTATAAAACTTACGCCAACACCGAAGTTAAACTCATGGCTAGGTTGACGGATTTTCACCGTCAACATCGTCCCAGTTGTGGATCTGGCTGGGCGGCAGGTGCTCGAGCCACGTCCGCGCCGAGTCGGCGAGGTGTAGCGGCAGGTTGTGGCTGATGACCTTGTCGGTAGTGGCTCCGCCCAGCTGGCATGCCAGGCGATAGTTGTCGAGCCATACGCGAGGGCCCGTCTCCCCCGTGTACTTGTCGATCAACGTGGGCTGGTGGAAGCGTTGGGGGAAGCTCGTCGTGCGGATCTCCCGGCTGAACACGCGGGTCCCTGGGGGCTCCGGCGTCGGCGAGCGGTCCTCACAGCTGTCGTAGCGCCCACCCCACCGTGGGTGGTATCCTGCTGCCACCTGTGTCTCTGTGTTGCCCGTCCGCCGGGCGTTGATGACGTTGCGAGCGTCGCCGTCTTGGGCCTGCCCGCGCGTGTCAAGGATCCGCTCCCTGACCAGCGTCCGGCCTTGGTTGGCGAGCTGCCCCACCGCACCGCCCACGTGAACTGACGTTTCAGGGCCTTGCGTGTCTCCGTCGTCCCGCACGCTCCCCTGCTGGCGAATGCGGGATGCAGAGCTCTGTCACACCCGGTTTTAAAGGCAAAACCGAATGCATTGATCACGTGTGCGCCAGGATCAAGTTACACACACGCTTAGACATTATGAATACCAAAATCAGTGCCACACGAATAAAGAGTTATTACAAACCATAGTCTTAATCGAAACTTAAACAAACGAGTTCTCGCGGCGGACAAAAAGCCTCCACGGTAGCGATGCGAAGACTACGCACACCTAGAACTCCTGGAAATCTTCTGGATTATCTTCGAAGTTCTCCCAGTCTGAGCAGCAATTCCGGGTATTGTAGGTGCAAGAAAATAAACAAGCGTGAGCACATAACGTACTCAGCAAGGGGAAAACAACATAACATGCAAGGCCATATGGTGGATGGCTAAGGTTCAAGCACTTTAGCCTTTTAGTTGGTCAAGTTTTATTAGCAACCTGATTACTAAAGGTGTAAGTTCATACCAACCCATTTACATAAGATATAAGCATCATAAATAAAGGAATAAACCACAATTTAGGCATTAAAGTTCCATAATTTAATCATGTGAGTGTCCAGGCCGCTCTTGACCGTGAGCACGGCTAATCGATTAGTTTAACACTGCGAGAGGTTGTACATCTTTACCCACAAGCGGCGTAAAAGCTCCGAAGAACTTTGGACCCAACCATGCGGTGTTTGCAAGACACCATACCACACTTCCGAGGTGTGATCGCATAGGGACGCTACATGGCCTTTACAAAGGTTCCCTAGCAAGTTATGACCCACAAGGTCCGGATCGATTAGCAAGGTATAAAGTCCCCTAGCAGGTCAATACCCCACCATAAAAGAATAACTCACCCAACCCCTCGCTAGAGCGAGTCCATACCCCACAGTACCGCCGATCCCTTGTCCTTATCAGGTAAGACCATCCCATGCTAAAGTTCCTAATTAATCAGCCAAGACCATTGCCCATTAGTTCTTGTGGTTGTACTGTTTTCCTGGGTGGTTCTCCATGTTCCGATTATCAAATTAAAGTGGTCTTACAAAGTAAAAGATCATAAACGGAACATGAAATAACAAAAAGGTAACCAAGTAGATTAATACCAATACCCAGTTGAGCATGCTAAGCAATAACTACCACAAGATTAATTTAATTCCCGGCATCAAGGTAAAGGTAGTCAAAAGCTAGGCATGATCCTTAATAGGTTCCCATCAAATTAATGCAAGCGAAAAGTAAAAACAGTGAATTTAAATGCATGTTATGTAGGACAAGCGGGCATGCATCAAGGAATACTTGCCTTCAACAAAGCCTTGCTGCTCAAACTCTTGCACAACCGGATCTTCAAATCCCTCGAACGAATCGCTCTCTACGATCCATAATCATCACATACAAGCATACAATAGAAATAAATAAGAAACAGTCACCAAACAGATCAAACAGATCTAAACAGTAGCATGAAACTAATCTACGCTTCGAGACGAACGCGTGGACATAAAGAACGCTAAAATCGGAGCTAAAACGACCAAGATATGGGCTCGGGAAGTTCCAGGGACTAATCTGCGAAGATTTGAAAAGGTTTCGGGCTTAAATAAAGAAAAAGGACTAAACTGTAAGGAATCTTATACGGTGGAAGGATATTTTTGTAAATAAAGAAAATCCAGGGGCTTTTCTGCAAAAACGCCAGGGCTGGCGGCGGGTTTGACCTGCTGACCGGGTTGACCCGATCTAGATCCGTTGGATCTAGATCCGATGGCTGTGGCGGGTTGCGGCGGCGCGGCTCAGATCTGGCCGTCGGGTTTCAATCCGGCGGCTGAGGTCTCGCGCATGCGGCGGGGGGAGACGGACGCGGCGGCGGGCGGCGGCCGGCGACGACACGCGGCGGGCGGCGGCGCCGCACACGGGTTTGAGGCCGGGGGGCTCGGCCTCGTGCACAAACGGCACCAAGACGTAGCGCGGGCGATGGGGAATCCAACTAGGGCGGCGCGGACGGCCGCATCGCAACGGCGACGGCGCTCCACGCGGCGGCGGACTCCGGCGACGGCTCCAAGGCGACGTGGGTGCACGGAGTCGACAACAAACGGTGCCGGCGGGTGCCTCACCTCCTTGCGCGGCCTCCGGATGTGCTTCACGGCGGCGAGAGGGCGGCGACGGCGACGGAAACCGAGCGCGGCGGCGGCTAGGGTTTCGGCGGCGGCGGCGCACGGGGTTCGAGCGGCTAGGGCACGGGTTGGGGAGGTCCGGGGGTGGCGGCGTGCTTTAAATAGTCCCGGGCGGTCTCCTTGGCGTGCGGGCCACGCACGGGGAGGCGTACTCCCGTCGGACTCGGGCGGCGGCGCGGCCTCGGCCGAGACTCGGTCGGGCACGGCGCGGCGGGAGGGATGACATGCGGGCCCCTCCCGTCGGCGGCTCGGGCGGAGGCGGGGAGCCGGGGGAAGCGGGGCCGGCGGCCATGGGCCGGCCGAGCCGGGCTAGGTGGGCCGCGAAGCGGTGGCCGGGCCGCCGCGCGGGTGGAAACGGCCGGGCGGGGCCGGCGCGCGCGCGTGGGGCGGGCCGGATGGCTTCTGCGCGGCCGCCGCAAGACCGGCTGGCCGTGGATTAGCTAGATGGGTTGGGGTAGAGGGAAAAGGGTAGGGGTTTAAGGGTTGATTAAAAAGGGTTCCAATCAAATGGGATTCAAACCTTGAATTTGAATTCCAGCAACCAAAAGAAATGTACCAGCATGAATGCAACAATTAACTCCTATATTTTATTAACTTTATTTTAGAAAAGTTTTAAATGCCTAAAATTAAATAAAACAACCTTATATTCCTTAAGCAAATAAATAGTTGCTAGCAAATTTTAATAAAGCCAAAATTTTAATAGAATTAGGGTGTTACAAATCCTACCCCCCCTTAAGAAGAATCTCGTCCTCGAGATTCGGACAGATTGGGAAAAAGATCTGGAAACTCTGCTTTCAGCTCATCCTCTCTCTCCCATGTTGCCTCATCCTCTGCATGATTACTCCACTGTACTTTGCACATCTTAATCACACTATTCCTGGTGACCCTTGTCATGGTTTCCAATATTCGAACGGGGTGTTCAACAATAGTGAGATCCTCTTCAACGTTTAGATCGTCCAAGGGTAACGGCTCCTTGTCATGAGGACCAAAACCCTTCTTCAACTGAGAGATATGGAATACATCATGCACATCAGCGAGCTGGACTGGCAACTCCAATCTGTAAGCCACTTCTCCCACTCTCTCAATGATCTTGAAAGGTCCAATAAAGCGAGGTGACAACTTTCCTTTAACTCTGAATCGACGCAACCCTCTGATAGGTGATACCTTTAGGTACACGTAATCGCCTTCCTGAAAGACCACATCTCTTCGTTTACCATCTGCATAGCTTTTCTCGTCTGTCTAGACCGAGCAATCCTCAAATTTTCTCGATAATCCGAACTTGTTTCTCCGCTTCTCCGATGATATCCGCCCCAAATAACCGCCTTTCGCCCGTCTCACTCCAAAATAACGGAGTCCTACACTTCCTTCCATATAGAGCCTCAAAGGGTGACATTTTGAGACTAGCCTGGTAGCTGTTGTTATAAGAGAACTCAGCATACGGCAAGCTCTTATCCCAACTACAACCATGCTTAAGCGCACATGCTCTCAGCATGTCCTCTAGGATCTGATTGGTTCTCTCTGTCTGTCCATCTGTCGGTGGATGATAAGCTGAGTTGAAATTTAGCTTAGTATCCAGAGATTCATGCAACTTCCCCCAGAAACGAGAAGTAAACTGAGTACCTTTGTCTGACACGATCTTCTTTGGTACACCATGCAAACACACGATCCTGGACATGTATAGCTCTGCCAACTTAGCTCCTGTATAGGTAGTCTTTACCGGAATAAAGTGAGCTACCTTAGTCAAACGATCCACGATAACCCAAATCGAATCATAACCATCTCGGGTCCGGGGTAAACCCACTATGAAATCCATTCCGATCTCTTCCCACTTCCACTCAGGCACGTTCAAAGGTTGAAGCAAACCAGCGGGTCTTTGATGTTCAGCCTTAACCCGGTGACAAGTGTCGCACAAAGCCACATGGGAGGCCACGTCTCTCTTCATACCGTACCACCAATATCTCTGTTTAAGATCCTGGTACATCTTAGTACTGCCTGGATGGATAGAGTAAGCTGAGTCGTGAGCTTCTCTCAAGATCTTCTCTCTAAGATCTCCTGTCTCTGGGACACACAACCGGTTCTTAAACCACACGGTCCCTTGCTCATCTTCTGTGAAATCTGGGGCTTCTCCTTGTTGCATACTCTCTTTAATCTTTTGTATTCCAGCATCTTCTAACTGCCACTTGCGTATCTCTTGTTCTAGAGTAGACTGTACTTCCAAAGTCACTCCTTCCGCATGGGCAACCACTTTCAAGTTGAGCCTTTCAAACTCTTTTACCAACTCGTCAGGAAACTGAATGGTCATTGCCATGTTAGTGTGGCCCTTCCGACTTAAAGCATCAGCAACCAGATTCACTTTACCCGGATGGTAGTGAATCTCTAGATCATAGTCCTTGATCAGTTCTAACCAACGACGCTGTCTTAGATTAAGATCCTTCTGAGTAAAGATGTACTTCAAACTCTTGTGATCGGTATAGATCCGGCACTTAGTTCCCATAATGTAGTGTCTCCAAATCTTCAATGCATGAACCACTCGCTCGCTAACTCAAGATCATGCGTAGGATAGTTCAACTCATGCTTCCTCAACTGACGAGATGCATAGGCTATAACATGACCTTCTTGCATCAACACACATCCTAGTCCTTGTCGAGATGCATCACAATATATGTCAAAACTCTTTCGTAGATCGGGCATTACTAGAACAGAGCCGTGGTTAACCGCTTCTTTAACTCTTCAAAGCGGATCGACATGCACCGGTCCATTTGAATTCCCCGTCCTTCTCTAGCAATGTAGTGAGGGGCTTCACAATCTTAGAGAATCCTTCAATAAACCGACGATAGTAACCAGCAAGTCCAAGGAAACTCCGGATCTCGACAACCGTACGAGGGGCTTCCCACTTCAATACATCACTAACCTTGCTAGGATCCACTGCAATACCTCCGTTGGTGATGATATGACCTAGAAAAGACACTTCCTTGAGCCAGAACTCACACTTGCTGAGCTTCGCATATAACTCATGGTCTCTTAGCTTCGCAACACAAGTCTCAAATGCTCCTCATGGTCCTCCTCATTCTTGGAGTAGATCGAATGTCATCAATGAATACCACAACGAACTTGTCCGGATACTCCATAAAGATCTTGTTCATCAAGTACATAAAGTACGCAGTGCATTGGTTAACCCAAAAGACATAACCGTGTACTCATAAAGTCCGTACCCGGTAGTAAAAGCCGTCTTAGGAATATCTCGAAGGCCTAATCTTCAAGCGATGGTAACCCGATCGCGGATCGATCTTAGAAAACACGGTTGCTCCTCTCATCCGATCAAACAAATCTTCAATACGTGGCGAGAGGATACTTGTTCTTGATAGTAACATCATTAAGAGACACCGTAATCAACACACATCCTCTGTGTGCCATCTTTCTTACCAACAAAGATAACGGGTGCTCCCCAAGGTGATGAACTAGCACGAATGAACCCTTTACCCAATAATTCTTTAATCTGAGCTTTAAGTTCTTGTAACTGATCGCTAGACATTCTATATGGGCGCTTAGAGATAGGAGCAGTACCAGGTAAAAGATCAATAATGAACTCAACATCTCGGTCAGGGGGCATACCTGGCAACTCCTCGGGAAACACATCAGGATAATCGCATACTACTCGTATGTCTTCCAAGGCTGCTCCGTCAAGCTTATTCACGGCACTGGCATTTGATGGTGCGGGATCTACTGCAAACTCAAACCTTTCACCAGCTGGACTTGTAAGAAGGATTGACCTCTTAGCACACTGAATCACCGCATCACACGCGGTCAACCATCCCATTCCCAAAATCACATCGATCCCCTTTGAATCCAAGATTATAAGATTGGCACGGAAATCTCTGCCCACAATCTTGAGATGGACGTTATCACATTTATAGATAGCTTTCAATTCCCCCCAGGTGAGGTAACTAACATGTGGCGAGACATGGGACTGATAGGTAGATTATGTTGAGCTACGAACTGGGATGTAATTAAAGAATGGGATGCTCCAGAATCAAACAAAACTGAGGCGGGAGTAGATTTAACTAGAAACATACCGAGCACTACTCTGGGGTTCTCCTGGGCGACTTCAGCATCAACGTGCATTGCCTTGCCTCGTGCATAGCTCTGTTGTCCCTTGTTAGACTGCGGGGTTTGGCTTCCGCTCCTTGTCTCGTCGCTCGGTTCTGTGTGGGGGTGTGTGGAGGGTTCCTCTTTGGGCAAGCATTGGCATAGTGACCAAGCTCTCCGCACTTGAAGCAAGTAGTGGTGGCAGGATTGGGCGGTGCCACGGTCCTTACAGGTGTGCCAACTGGGGCTCTCTCGCCGACTCGCCGGGAAGGCCGGGCGGGGAGTCCGAGGAACGGGACGCCGAAACCGCCGAGCGGACCGCCGGAACCGCCGAACGAGACGCCGGGACCGCTGCCGCCCAAAGTTTCCACCCGGTCCCCCAAAGCGGAACGGGGTGTTCGGCGGTGGGTTGAAGCGCGGGCGAGACGCACTCCCAAGCGCCCGCAGCCGGCGGCCTTCCTCTTCTGCTCTCCGAGCTCCTTGCGCTTGTGCTCCAAGCGGATAGCGGCATCAACTAGCCGCGAAAGTTAGGAAAAGGATATGACATCGAGCGGTACCGCAAGCGAACCAACCAATCCATCCAAGAACAGCTCCCGCTTCTTCCTATCTTCGACAACCTCCTCACCGCATAGCGAGATAGCTCGGTGAACTTGTCTCTATACTCGACCACCGACATTCCTCTCTCGCTTCGAGAGAAAGGAACTCCTTTTTCTTGATCTTCATGACTCCAGAGGGTATGTGATGGCTCCTGAAGTTGGTGGTAAACTCCTCCCAAGTGATAGTGTCCGGGGCGGCATGAGCGGCGAGTACGCATCCCACCAAGCGGCCGCAGAGCTCGAAGTCGTCCCGCAAAGATACAGACCTTCTCTCTGTCGTCACACCGACGAGTAGTGAGCATCTTAAGTATTGTCTTGAGCCAATCTTCAGCTTCCGGTGGATCAGCGGCGTGAGTAAACACGGGAGGGTGATGACTCATGAACTCTCGGTGCTTGTTGCGAGGCGCGGTGGCGGCACCGGCGGATTGTTGACCCGAGCTTGCAAGTTTGTCACGGTGGTGGTCAAGTTCTCGGAGGAGCCGGGTCCGTGCCTCCAAGAACTGCTGCATAGCGGGATCCATTTGTACCGGCTGGGGTGCTCTTCCTGCGGGTGGATTAACACCTGATCCTGACCTGGTGTTCACCATCTGAGTGTTAGGAACATTATTTTAGATGATTGCACCAAGGTTTAAACTTAGGAAGATAAGATAGCAATGATATTCAGATAAGACAGATTCTGTTGACTCCAAACAATCAGGCATAGCTCTCTGTATAAGTAGCCAAAAATTATGGATTTTGGACTGATAAAAGGTAATGAAATTATGAAACTACTCCCACTGGAATCACCTCAATCGGAGTTGTGTAGCTCTGGTTATAAAATAAACAAGTCAGGTAGGTCGGCAGTGTTTAACAGATTCGTGGGGCTGTAATGTTTTAGTCATATCTCTCTGGTTTTCCATCCAAATATTCTGAATTTTTCACAGGAAATCAGTAATGAAATTCTTGAACTTTTCCAATTGGTTTCACTACAATCGGAGTTCTGTAGCCCAAGATAAAACTAAAACAGTACTGCTGACTCAGAAAACTGTGCGAACAGATTTTTGGAATCTCGAATTTGTATTAAGGAAAAACTTAAGAGGACAAAAAGATTAAGATAGATAACTGATTGAGACTGAAAGATGACCCCACAAACTTACTACTAAACCAATGTCGTTGTGGTCATCACTCCACAACACATTGCACTCAACCAAAAATCCAACTCATACATTAAGCACAAAATCAAGCATTCAACCACACCTCTAAGCTAAACACACTTTACCGATCGTCTACTGGCGATTACAAAGAAATCCTATCCTTAATCTTTAACCTAAGGACTATCTTCTGCCATGGCATCTGTGCGAGCGTCGGGGGAGTCGTAGTGTGGCCTCTTGGGTGATGGGGAGGTACATCCTTCGCGGCTTCATGGGCTTCCGCTGCTCCCCGTTCGAAGTGCAGCTTCCAAGGCACGCCTCTGCGTCTCCAGAGTGAAGATTTGCTGCTGTGCTGCATATAGCGTGTTGTTGGCATCATCCAATGCAGTGTTCACAGCTGCAAGTAGACCTCGGACATTGTTGAGCGTCCCTTCATAGGCTGGTGCTGGGGCGATGTAAGTCTTGGCTTCCCCACTTGCCCTAAATGGTGTGTAGCGGCAGTGGGTATCCTCCAACCTGTCACGCTCCTTGTGAGAGAGCACATAGAGCGCCCTCCGAGCTGACTCTGCTATCCCAGCATCCATAGTAGTCCTGTGAGCCACATCATGATGCTTGGACATCTCCTTCACTCCACGGCATGGAATGTACTCCTCCAAGATGGCAGCAACCTCCCAATGGGGCTCGAACCACGGATGGGTCCACAGCTCACAATGGTAGACAGGGGCCTTATCATAGCCTAGGCGAAGTACCATTGCCCTCAGGTGGTCTGCCATGGGTATGCCTACTCCATCAGCTCTGTAATGGTACACTTCCCAGATCGCTTCCCTCTCTTCCTCCTCTTGCTCTTGTTCCTCCATCTCCTGATCTGAGGAATCTTCATCTTCTCCTGGTGCTTGCTCCTCTAGGTTGGGTTGTTCAGCTAGCTCGTCCTCCTCTTGGATCACCTCCTCCGGATCTTCCTCATCATCAGGCACCATGATAAGGTTGGGGAAAACCACAGGTGCAGGCTCCATCTCAATCTCCTCATCCGTATCTCCATCATGCAAATCATGGTACGTTCCCGTGGAGCATACCGGTGGACTGCTCCGGCCCGAGAAGTCTCCAAGCTACGAACCATCTGTAGTGTAGTGCAGAATGAGAAAGATGGTAAGGCAAAAAGGACGAGAGCTAAGGCAAGCACAAGATAAAGAATGCGGACATGACTCAAGAGTGAAGCAAAAAGGCAAGAGTAAGGTTAGTAAAGAATAAAGCAAGCATGTGTAAGAAAGCTTCTATGAGTATAAAATCCTTAATTCGACCATTTTCTATCTAGGCTAGCGTTCCTACGATCAACACGGCTACGGTACCACTCTGTCACACCCGGTTTTAAAGGCAAAACCGAATGCATTGATCACGTGTGCGCCAGGATCAAGTTACACACACGCTTAGACATTATGAATACCAAAATCAGTGCCACACGAATAAAGAGTTATTACAAACCATAGTCTTAATCGAAACTTAAACAAACGAGTTCTCGCAGCGGACAAAAATCCTCCACAGGCAGCTGACTGAAGACTACGCACACCTAGAACTCCTGGAAATCTTCTGGATTATCTTCGAAGTTCTCCCAGTCTGAGCAGCAATTCCGGGTATTGTAGGTGCAAGAAAATAAACAAGCGTGAGCACATAACGTACTCAGCAAGGGAAAAACAACATAACATGCAAGGCCATATGGTGGATGGCTAAGGTTCAAGCACTTTAGCCTTTTAGTTGGTCAAGTTTTATTAGCAACTTTGATTACTAAAGGTGTAAGTTCATACCAACCCATTTACATAAGATATAAGCATCATAAATAAAGGAATAAACCACAATTTAGGCATTAAAGTTCCATAATTTAATCATGTGAGTGTCCAAGGCCGCTCTTGACCGTGAGCACGGCTAATCGATTAGTTTAACACTCTGCGGAGGTTGTACATCTTTACCCACAAGCGGCGTAAAAGCTCCGAAGAACTTTGGACCCAACCATGCGGTGTTTGCAAGACACCATACCACACTTCCGAGGTGTGATCGCATAGGGACGCTACATGGCCTTTACAAAGGTTCCCTAGCAAGTTATGACCCACAAGGTCCGGATCGATTAGCAAGGTATAAAGTCCCCTAGCAGGTCAATACCCCACCATAAAAGAATAACTCACCCAACCCCCCGCTAGAGCGAGTCCATACCCCACGGTACCGCCGATCCCTTGTCCTTATCAGGTAAGACCATCCCATGCTAAAGTTCCTAATTAATCAGCCAAGACCATTGCCCATTAGTTCTTGTGGTTGTCTTGTTTTCTGGGTGGTTCTCCATGTTCCGATTATCAAATTAAAGTGGTCTTACAAAGTAAAAGATCATAAACGGAACATGAAATAACAAAAAGGTAACCAAGTAGATTAATACCAATACCCAGTTGAGCATGCTAAGCAATAACTACCACAAGATTAATTTAATTCCCGGTATCAAGGTAAAGGTAGTCAAAAGCTAGGCATGATCCTTAATAGGTTCCCATCAAATTAATGCAAGCGAAAAGTAAAAACAGTGAATTTAAATGCATGTTATGTAGGACAAGCGGGCATGCATCAAGGAATACTTGCCTTCAACAAAGCCTTGCTGCTCAAACTCTTGCACGACCGGATCTTCAAATCCCTCGAACGAATCGCTCTCTACGATCCATAATCATCACATACAAGCATACAATAGAAATAAATAAGAAACAGTAACCAAACAGATCAAACAGATCTAAACAGTAGCATGAAACTAATCTACGCTTCGAGACGAACGCGTGGACATAAAGAACGCTAAAATCGGAGCTAAAACGACCAAGATATGGGCTCGGGAAGTTCCGGGGACTAATTGCGAAGATTTGAAAAGGTTTCGGGCTTAAATAAAGAAAAAGGACTAAACCGTAAGGAATCTTATACGGTGGAAGGATATTTTTGTAAATAAAGAAAATCCGGGGGCTTTTTCGCAAAAACGCCGGGGGCGGCGGCGGGTTTGACCTCGCCGGCGGGGTTGACCCGATCTAGATCCGTTGGATCTAGATCCGATGGCCGTGGCGGGTTGCGGCGGCGCGGCTCGGATCCGGCCGTCGGGTTTCAATCCGGCGGCCGAGGTCTCGCGCATGCGGCGGGGGGAGACGGACGCGGCGGCGGGGCGGCGGCGGCCGGCGACGACACGCGGCGGCGGCGGCGGCGCGCACACGGGTTTGAGGCCGGGGGGGCTCGGCCTCGTGCACTAGCGGCACCAAGACGTAGCGCGAGCGATGGGGAATCCAACTAGGGCGGCGCGGACGCCCGCATCGCAACGGCGACGGCGCTCCACGCGGCGGCGCGGCTCGGTGCGGCGGTGGACTCCGGCGACGGCTCCAAGGCGACGTGGGTGCACCGGAGTCGACAACAAACGGTGCCGGCGGGTGCCTCACCTCCTTGCGCGGCTCCGAATGTGCTTCACGGCGGCGAGAGGGCGGGGCGACGGCGACGAAAGCCGGAGCGGCGGCGGCTAGGGTTTCGGCGGCGGCGGCGCACGGGGTTCGAGCGGCTAGGGCACGGGTTGGGGAGGTCCGGGGGTGGCGGCGTGCTTTAAATAGTCCGGGCGGTCTCCTTGGCGTGCGGGCCACGCACGGGGGAGGCGTGCTCCCGTCGGACTCGGGCGGCGGCGCGGCCTCGGCCGAGACCCTCGGTCGGGCACGGCGCGGCGGGAGGGATGACATGCGGGCCCCTCCCGTCGGCGGCTCGGGCGGAGGCGGGGGAGCGGGGAAGCGGGCCGGCGGCCATGGGCCGGCCGAGGCCGGGCTAGGTGGGCCGCGAAGCGTGGCTGGGCGGCGCGCGCGCGGTGGAAACGGCCGGGCGGGGTGGCGGCGCGCGGCCGGCGGGCCGGATGGCGCCGCGGGCCGCCGCAAGGCTATTGGGGCCGGATTAGCTAGATGGGTTGGGGTAGAGGGAAAAGGGTAGGGGTTTAAGGGTTGATTAAAAAGGGTTCCAATCAAATGGGATTCAAACCTTGAATTTGAATTCAAGCAACCAAAAGAAATGTACCAGCATGAATGCAACAATTAACTCCTATATTTTATTAACTTTATTTTAGAAAAGTTTTAAATGCCTAAAATTAAATAAAACAACCTTATATTCCTTAAGCAAATAAATAGTTGCTAGCAAATTTTAATAAAGCCAAAATTTTAATAGAATTAGGGTGTTACAAGCTCTCGCCCTGTTGCACGGCCGCTTGCTCGATGAGCGCCTGCGCCTCGCGATGTAGGTTCTACGCCTCGGGCGTTGAAGGAGCAGGCATGGCTCGCAGTAGTGTCGTGATCGTGATGAGCTTTTAGCTTACTCGTGGGGGCGTGCTCGGGTTGTCGACGTCGTAGTCGGCGTTGATGCGCTCGCAGGCCTGCTTGCCCAGCTCACGCGCGCGTTCGCCGTGCGCGGAGGCTTCTGTGGCGATGGAGTCACGAAGTAGTTGCACCGCGCGGTACTCCTCCACAAGTTTGGCCTCGAGCTCGCGCGCTTGGGCTAAATGCGCGTTGACGTCGGCACCCCTCGGCGGTGAGGTGGGGCGCACTTGGCCCCGAGCCCTGGAGTGGCCCAGTTCCCGGGTTGAGGGGGACCTCTCCGTCGCCAGCTCCTACTGCGTTTACGGTGTTCGCCTGGTCGTTGGTGACCACGACGAAGCACTCCCGCGCGGGGTCGTAGCTCCAGGTGCTGGAGTTGTCGGAGTAGTTGAACCAGTAGTCCGCGGTGTCAAGGAACCGGTGGAACATCACCGGGTCCGGCACACCGGAGAAGTCCCACTCCGTCGTAGGACTCGTCGTTAGTGGTGGCGGTAAGATTCCTAGCCGCCGGGAGGTGGCGGCCGGGACGGCCCTCACGCGCCGCCACATCGGTGCTGGCAGATGAGGCGTACGCCATCGAGGCGTTGCACATGTCGAGGGGGAACTGCGGCTCGGGAACCACACGCTCCCCCGCGGGAGCGGTCGCCATCTCGCCAGTGGTCGCGTCGCGTTGTGAGGCGACGCGCGCAGCCCGACGTCGTTCCATCCGCGCCCGTCGGGGAGCGTTGGCGGAGCATTGTCGGTGTCGTGGTGCCGAAGGGCCCGCAACGTCCGCTCGGGCGAGCGCGAGGGCGTGAGCAGCGGGCGTGACGGGAAACCGGTCCTGGCCCGGTCGACCGCCATGGGTGTGGTTGGTGATGCGCATGAGGTAGCCGTTCCCCGTGGCCTGAAAGTTCAGGCTCCCGAAGCGGATTTCGAACCCGGCTGGGAGGGGGTCCGAGCTGCCCATGGAGTATCTCTAGCCCCTGTACTCGGTGCGGTTCACCATCGAGATGGCTGGTGGGAGCTGATCTTCAGCACGCGTCCCCCTACTTGGCGCGCCAACTGTCGGTGCGGAGAGTAGTCCCGACACTAACTAGTAAGAAGCGATGAGATCTATCTCTCGATGGCCAGTGCTAAGCAACTAGTGGCACGGGGTTTTATCTTGGTTCTGGCCGGGGGCCGTACGTCTAACAGGCGTGTGCTCGAGGCACTATATTGCGTGCACCGTGGTGCTCGTAGAGGGGGCTACAAGCGAAGCTGGAGAGGAGGTCGGACCTCCAGGTCTCAGAGGTACTGATTGGGGCAAGTGCCAATATCGTGGTCAAGGCGGAAAGCGTGCAAGTGAGTGTTGTCCGTCGTCCCCCGGCGGCTAGGGGACTGCCCCTCCTTTTATAGGCCAAGGAGGTGGCAGTTTACAAGCGTAACACACTATTTCATCTATGTGTAGAGGCATGGTGTACAACGTCGTGGAGTAGACAGCCGTCCTGGTGAATCTCGCATCTGGCGGGGCGTCATGGCGCGTCCTGTGCGCATCCAGGAGCGGCTTCAAGGATGGTGGCGTAGGGGTCGCCTATTCGGTGGCCGTCCATGTGAGGACTCGAGGGTGCCGTTGACGTGAGGCCGTACGAGGCACAGTAGCCGGTGTGGCAGCGTCCTGTCATTGCACGCTCCCACAACGTTGGGGATGGCGATGCAGTGGCCGGGATGGTGTTTGGGGCGGTGGGGATGGTCGCACAGGGCCGACGGCGATAGAGATGACCGGTCCTACCGGCCCGACGTCACGGTGTTGTCCTTGCGCGGGCGCGGCGTAGTGGTTCGCCTTCCCTTCGAGAGTTCCACCGTCCTTTTTCGAGGGTGCGGCGCGTCGGCCGTATGGGAGTGGGTAGCACAGCACCACAAGGTAGTTGTTGGCCATGCCGCGCAGCATCGCAATGTGGCGGGGATGGCCTCGCCGGGGGAGTTGGCGGAGCAGTGCCGGGGCGTGATTCCTAGGCGCGTCGTGGCATGGATTCGTCTTTGACCCGGGCGCCTGCAAATGTCAGTGCATTAAATCCCCCGATCGGGGGAGCAGGTATGGAGGTGGCGGGCCCGTGATGCCCTCGAGAGAGACGGAAATCCGCTCGAGGGGGCGCTTAGCTCTCGATCGAGACAGGACCTTGCTCGAGGGGGCGTCCAGCCCCCGAGCGAGGCGAAATCCCGCCCGAAGGGTGCCCAGCCCTCGAGCGAGGCGGGACCTCACCCGAGGGGGCGACCAGCCCTCGAGCGAGGCGAAGTTTTACCAGTGTGGCATCGCCACCCTCGAGCGAAGTGAAGTTCCGCCCGAGGGTGTCCAGGCCACCTGGCTGGTAGGCCGCGGGCCCGTGAGTTTATCTTACGCATGTTGTTAGGTTCGTTCATGTTCTATTTTTTACGAAGGGTAAGCGAGTTTTCCCTGGTTGTTTAGGGGACCCTTATGGCTGTCCCCGATGCCTAGAAAGCTCCTCAAGGACTTAACATCCGTCGGAGGTGGGAGTTTCTCAACCATCTCTACCTTAGCCTTGTCCACTTCAATGCCTCTCTCGGATATAACATGTCCGAGCACTATGCCTTGCTTAACCATGAAGTGGCATTTTTCCCAATTTAACACCAAGTCTACCTCCGCACACCTCGTGAGGACCTTATCCAAGTTTGCCAAGCAATCCATGAACGTCTTCTCGTAAACGGAAAAATCATCCATGAATACCTCGACAATTTCTTCGATGATTCCGAGAATACGGCCATCATGCAACGTTGAAAAGAGGCCGGAGCGTTGCATAGACCAAAGGGCATCCTTCTATATGCAAATGTTCCATAAGGGCATGTAAACGTTGTTTTGTGTTGATCGTCCGGGTGAATGGGAATTTGCATGAACCCCGAGTACCCATCGAGAAAGCAAAAATAAGCGTGGTTTGTTAATCTCTCGAGCATCTCGTCTATGAACGGTAGGGGGAAGTGATCTTTCTCGTTCCTTTGTTAAGCTTACGATAATCGATACACATCCGCCACCCGGTCACGGTTCTTTGCGGTATCAACTCATTCTTCACCACGGTTAAACCTCCTTTCTTCGGTACACAATGTATCGGGCTCACCCATTCTCTATGCGGAACCGGGTAGATGATTCCGGCATCAAGTAACTTGATGACCTCTTTCTTTACTACCTCTCGCATGGCATGAGTTAGCCTCCTTTGGTAGTCCACTACGAGCTTACATTGGTCTTCCATTGGTATATGATGAGTGCAAAAGGCTGGGCTAAGACCTTTGATATCATTAATTGAATGTCCAATCACCTTCCTATGTTTTTTCAATAAAATCAGCAACTTCTCATTTTCTTCGGGACTCAACTCGTCGCTCATGATGACAGGATAAGTTTTGTCTAGGCCCAAAAATTCATACTTTAATCCCTTGGGCAAAGTTTTAAGGTCTACTTCGGACACTTGTGGCTCCTCGGGTTTAACTTCTCATATGTCCTCAAACTTTTCTTCCTCCACGCTTCCATCTTGGGGTTATAAGCCTTTTGTTGCATCTTCTAGTTCTTCATCTTGTTGATCATTAACTTGATTTTCTATCGCTCTTTGCAGCGGGTCTCTAAGGGTTTCAACAAAACAAAGACTATCTACCTCCTCTACTTCGTCTTCGGGAGGAAAGGGTGTAGGGTGTTTAGAAACGCGAAGAAAGTTATACGTGTACTTCTTTCCATTAAGGTTCATTGTTACTTTGCCTTTTCCAGCATCTAACACGGCATCAACCAACTGAAGAAAGGGCCTACCTAGAATTATATGATCATGATTACTATGGTAAGCATCAATAACAAAGAAATCGGTTGGTATACATTTTCCAGAGATTTTTACATTCATGTTGCAAGCAATACCTAGAGGTCTAATAGTTCTACTATCTCCCATAATTAATTTCATTGATGTTGGAGCTAAGTCTAGGTTGTGGTCTTGAACTTTATCATAAATTTTAGAAGATAGGACACTTACTTGGGCTCCGATGTCGCACAAAGCTTTGCATTGAACTCCATTGATCTCACAACTCAAGTGTGGTTCCATCTTCTCTTCTTCTTCGGATCCTATCGCGTAAACTTCAGCAAGGCGAGCGTATGGTGATGCTTCGGGCTTGATCCCCATGATTCTCTTCACCTCGGCCATGTGTTCCGGATCCACTTCATCATCTCCAAAGAGCTTTTGAAAGATCTCACCGGTGGTATCAAGGTTGTATGAATCTTCCTCTTTCTTTTCCGGCGGGAAAACCGCTTCCAATGCTCTTGCCATCCCCTTTTGATTAGGGAACGGTCATCTCTTATCGAATACTTCTCCGTAATCGATAGGAACCCAATCCATTGGTTCGAACTCCCTTAGTGGCTTCGCGCTTGACATGCTTCTCTTGTTTGTTTCATTTGATACGGCGAAGTCAACGCTCGGGGTAGTTCTTGGCTTGATGTGTTCTTGTTCAAGCTTTTCCGACATTGGCTCCTCTTTTGTGACTTTGTTGACGGTGAATTTCCGTCAACCTAGAGTACTTGTTATACATTGGTTTCGATTATGATTTGCAACTAACCCGCCACTAGGCATACTAATGATGTAACAAGTTCACACTTGCATGTCGATTTTGGAGTTTGTTGTTTACGCAGGAAATCTACTCTAAAGAGGAGACTTTCGGGATAAGTTCACCAAGCACTTTGGAAGAAGATCATGAAGCCCGACAAGAGTCAAGACAAGCGATGAACATGACTCCAAATGACCCGAGGACCGAAGCGTCAACGTGCAAATCTTCAGGGACTCAACCAGAAAATAGCGAAGCTTGCATAGCAAGGATTCAAGCCTTAACTGTGAAGCAAACGACGTCAAAGGCCCATATGCAAGTGCACACAAATAAGGGATCACGCGAGAAGCAACCGGGGAGGAAACCGGGGCTGAACCGGCCGAAATGGGCTCGGGCCGGCCGGCTCGGGGCCGACCGGCCCAGCCCACTCCGGGGTCGGTTCGGCCCCCCCTTTGCCCTAGGTGTTTGTCTATTTATTGCCTCCACCGCCGCCGGCCGCCACATCGAACAAATCATCCTACCGACGCCAATCACCAGTAAACCGCCACCGCAAGATGAGGGAGAGAGTTAGATGAGCTCGTCGCAAGGATCAACGCCGGCGGATAGAAGGAAGCAAGAGGAGGACTCCAAGCCGCTGTCCTAGGGGTGTTCCCAAGCTCCATCGCCGCCATCTTCATCGACGACGTTCTCCGGAGTCTCCATCACCCCTATGTGCTTCAATCTGTGTAAGATGATGGGGTAATGTCTCCGTTCATCCCTAGGATTAGATGGATACATGCTATGTGATCGCTACTTGATTCGTGGTTTCAATCTATTGTTTTCATGTTGATGATGCTTTGATGATTAAGATAGGCCACCGTGTTTTTCGGGCGTATGATATCCGCTACTCCCATAGATTCCATCAACATACCGTGTCCATCATAGGTCTAGTCACGAATACTTAACTTAGATTAACTTAGGCTAGATTGTTTTTACTTTTAGATTAATACTCTCTTTAAAGGTTTCCTTAGTCAACTAGATTAGTACTTGGTTAAGCGCTAGTAATCCCCTTGCTCCGCGGATTGACAAGAACCTTGGGAATCCCATGGTGAAAAAGGTGTAGGTCCGTACGCTTGCGGATTGTAGGTGGATACGAGTTTTATCCGTCAACAAGCCCCTTTTTCTGGCGCCGTTGCCGGGGAGCAAACCAGTTTGCTACGTTTAATCTAGTATTAATTTTGTTGATTACTAACACCTAACCCTTATTTTCTAAAAAAAATCTTTTTTGTTTTTCGTTCTACTTTTCTTGTGCCTAGATGGATTTGTTCACCTCACCATTGGAAGACGAAGAGATGTCGCTAAGGGAGCTAGCAATGCCGTCAATGGAAGACATTGAGATACAAAAATCAGATTTGATGCTTGCTACAACCCACTACGAAGTGAAGCCTGGAATCATCAAGTTAGTGGCGACAAAACCATTTAGAGGATTGGAGGATGACAACCCATATAGACACATTAAGGAATTCACGATGTTATGCAACACGGTGCAACAAAAAGGAGTTCCGGCCGCTTGGTTCAAGTGGAATCTTTTTCCATTCTCTCTCGAAGATGAAGCGTGAAGATGGTACACACTTGCGTCCGTTGAAGCAAAAGGAAATTGGGATGAGCTAGTGAAGAAGTTTCTTTTGAAGTTCTTTCCCATAAGCAAGGTCCAAGACTTAAGGAGGCAAGTGCTCAATTTCAAGCAAGGAGAGGATGACGGAATTGATGAAGCATGGGACCGTTTTAATGAACTACTTGAGCGAGGCCCGAACTTGGGATTTTCCAGTGACTTGATGTTGCATATCTTTTATTTTTCACTAACCCCTAACTCGTCTCATTTTGTAAGCATGTGTGCAGGCGGTGATATAATGGATAAAACAATTAGTGAAGCCGCACAAATCTTACAAAGGATAAGCAACGGACAAAGAACACTACGAGATTGGCAAAGATGTTGTCGAGAGGAGAAAAATGACAAAAGCAAGCCCAAGGTGCTTTCTGAAATTTCTGAAAAAGATGAACCGAAGGTCAAGGAAGATGAACCGACCATACAATAAAGTGAAGATCCACTTCCCAAGGTAAGAGAGGTCATTTCGGATGTTAAAAATGTTGAAACTAACATGAATGTAGGCCGAAGTATGTGGAATGCTAGACCATTGGCGGAGTTCATTCAATCCGGTTGGGTTCAAGTTGATTTCGCCCCACTAATTAACTACCGAAGGAAGGAGGAACGCCGACACGTTGCCAAACTAATTGAAGATATATTTGATCAAGAGATGAGTGGAGAGTCGATCCAAAAGATGTTTGAAGAAGAAAGAGAAGAAGGAGATGAAGGATGGATCGACCGGTTTGACAACTCAAAGATTTATGATGAAGGAAAGAGTGAATCAACAATGAGCGATCTTGACGACATGTGGTACATGGAAGATAAAGAAAGCAACATACAAGTCTTTGAAGATGAAGATCTGGTTGATAAAGAAGACTTCAAAGAAGAGATGAATGCGTACATAGTTGAAGGATTACATGTTCCACATGATGAGTTGAAGAAATTGGAAGATGGTGATGAAGAGGAAACTACACTTGTTGAGATCGATTCGCCTTCAACACCGCTTGATGAACCAAATATCACTCTTGTTGAAAATTCTCTTAGGCCAAGGTACGCACTGAAATCTCAATATATTATTGGTATTGATGTTGATAAATTCAAATACTCATGCTCAACCAATAGTATGAATGATAGTTTAATGTCTATGCCTTGTTCCAATAGTGATCATGTTGATAGGCTAGATTTTCTTGAGAATGAAAAAGAGGAAACATTTATTTTTGATCCAATTAATCTCACACCTAAACAACCTTTGCCTAATGATGAGCTAAGTTCTATGCATGAAACATATGCTTCTTTTATTTACATCTTGACTTGTTGCTACAATTCACATGTGGTGTTAATTATGGGCGCGTATGTTTACAATAAGTTTTGTAAATCTCGATCATGCTTTGCGCTTGGTCAAGCTAATGACCTTAAAGAATCATATGTCGGGAAAGGCCAGATTTTCACTAACCATGTAGACAAGGCTTGAATAATGAAAAAAAGAAGTCATGCCTAAAAGAGTTGCAAGATAAATCATCAACCTCTCCGAATCCCGCGATGGATGCTGCTGTCTTCATCAATTTGAGAGCTTGTTCAGAGGTGTACAAATGAAGAAAATGAGATATTCAGAAGCTCCATCAAATTACCATTCCAACACATCAAGAACCAGCAAGTTTGAAGACCCGTGCAAGGAGTTATGGAGGAAACATTGAGCGTTGCGCGTTCTGAAATTTCAGGACAGATTTCATCGCCGAAGTAAAACGGGCGTAACCCTCTTGTCCGGAGTCCGATTTGAGCAAATAAAGACTCGTTGGAAAGGAAATTTTGTGCACTGTGCAATGGAGTAGAGCTTGAGTATACTCTCTGTTCTGGACATTAAAAAAATTCATGGAGTGAAAGCAGCACCGAAGGATGATAAAGAAGGAGATAATGATGAAACAAAAGGATGCTTTGGGCAAGTCTTCTATAAGTGATCAAGCACAACATGGGAAGTAAATTAAAGATGAATTGGTACCTTTTGTTCTTGAATGAAGGGCCATGGCTATGCAACGAAAAGAAGGTATGTGAGAAAGTCCAGCTCTATGACTTTAAATGAAGCACTTTTCGGGAGGCAACCCGTTTCTTTATATTTTTACTACTTTCTTAGAGAAAATAAAGAATGGCACTATCTTATGATGATCAACTTGTGGTTATTAATATAAGTTCAGTTTTCCTTTTTAGAACCATCATCATGTTCATGATAATATTTATTTGTATGCATTGCATTTTGTTATCAATGTGATGTTTCTTTGTGTATACATGTTTTTCACATAGTTGGCTTGGTTGTTTTATATACTTAATGATGTATGCTTCAGTTTCCATGTTAATGCTTCGCAGGTACCTATGGGTGATTTCCTTTTGTGATCTTGTGTAAACGTGGTATTTAAACAAGATTGCGTACCATCATCGTTAAGTTCGATAAACCTAGCTGGCTTTTCATATGTTTTCATGTTGCTTTGTTAGTTTATAAGATTTGCAATGCGCTTAATTTTTCTTGTGCTATAAGAGATATTGATTTAGGGATAGACATGGTGTTTTAACCCTAGATATATAAACCTTTATGGCTATGGAGAAATTCGGCAACCTAGTTCTAAACATGGTGTTTAGAACTAGGTGAAAACTTTGTCTTTGTTTATATGCTTTCCTATCATGTGCATACACACCTTGCACCACGTACACTCATTAGGTTTTTATTCTTCATTAAACTAATTATGCCACAAGTTAAGAATCTTAGGAGACATTGTTGTATTGTTGGCAATTCTATCTACTCCCAACCGTCACCTTGGGGGTAGAATGTGCGTTTAAAACATCTTGCAGGCAAGATAAAGACTCTCACTACAAGGAAGTTGAAGGATGGCTAAGATAAAAATGCTTTGTCTTCTTCTTCCATGACTAGAAAAATGCTAAGCATGGGGGAGACCCTGAATGTTCTACACGGAAGTGCAACATGACACTCTAGAAGATAGAATGATAAAGATCGTTAACATCTCCGGATCAATGCGCAAGAAGCCACCAATCTCATCAAAATTCTGCATGGTCTCGAAGGGAAAACACTGGATATTTTTCGATATTTAGAAGCCAGATGAAGTTACGACAAATCAAGAATCAAGACAATCGGAGGTTCCTACAAGCGGTTATGCCCGAATCACCGAGTGCAACACGTCCTGAAATCAGTTTTGGACAGCACACAACGCTGAAGTAAAACGGACATAGCTCCTTTGTTTGAACTCCGTTTTCGATGAATGACCACACGTTGGAAAGGTAATTTCATAAAATTTTCAATAGAGCTATATTTCGATATATGTTCTGTTCTGGACAGAGGGGGAAATCCATGAAAAAGAGACAGCAAGGAGATGATGAGAACAAGAATGAGGAGATGGTGATGACAACATTGAAGAGAAGGGTGACCAATGACTCCATTAAGCATACAAGATCAAACTCAGAAGTTTAGGAGCATTAAAGCGACATCGATACATGGAGATGTCGGAAGAAGGCAACGAAGAATTACAAAGGATGGTAACATCTCCATGGACCTTCTCTTTTCCAAACACAAATGCTTGTAACGATGCCTTCAACATCAACTAGGTGCAACCTTTTGTTTTTCTCTTCAAACAATAACATGGCTACTAGGAGGACAACCTAGGTTTCTTTTTACTTTCAATAGATAAGCATGACCATGTGTTCACGTCGATGTTCTATATTGCCTATGCTTACGGAAAGATGATGAAAGTTGCCGCTTTGTTTTACCTACATGAAGTTATACATGTCTTAGCTAATTGCTCTCTATAATATGATCTGAAATTAATTTAAATACCGGCTCTTTTATTTGTGGAGGTGAAATGACTATGCTCTAGACCCACATACATATCTTTGCTCTTTGATTTAAGTTTATGGATAGTCGGATAACTTGTTGTTTTTATGAAAACTTAAATTTTATGCTATCTACATATTTGTGATGCTCTTGCAAAGTTCTACCTACCAAAGCCATATACATATATGTTTTATGATAACAAAACCCGTAGATTGCAAACATATGTTTTGATGAGTTGGATTAGGATTGATTTCTATGGTTCGAGACTAAGAAGCTGGTCATTCCTTTGTGTAACTTTTTCATGCTAGCCTTTTTGTCCATGCATTGTGGGTTTTCACATCGAAAATTTCACAAACTTCGCTGCGCATCCACCCTAAACCAAAAACATCTTTTTGTGATCACCTCCTTGTCCACAACCCAATTTGAGTATGGAGTAAAATTCTCGATGGAGATTCAAATATTCCGCAAGATTATGGAATTTATACTTACTTTAGCCGTCATTTCCCCTCTCTTTTATGCTCGAGGACGAGCATCGTTCAAGCATGGGGGAGGAGTCATTCTCTAACACAAATGCAATGTAAGTATTATGTTGCAAAAAGTTTTGAGGAGCAAAAAAAAGAAAAAAAAGAAGAAAACGAAGAAAAAAAATGAAAGAAGAAAAAAATTATTATGATGAGAAGAAAAGAAAAGTAAGGAAAAAAGGAAGAATAAAGAAAAAAGAGAAAGAAGGAAAGAGAGAAAAATGAGAAGGAAATAGAATAAAAGTAAAAATAATAATAAAGATGCTCCTCGGATCTTTTTGCTTCATAAGTTCTCAAGTGCCTTGATGACAAATCCACACTCAAATCTTCCAACCATGTGCAATCCGATAACGAGGACTTCACTCGTGCCTCGGGATCATCCATTTGCCACTTGCACATGTCCACTTATCTAAATGTGTGTGTTTCGTCCCTCTCTCTTTCCAACATATATTTTCCATGGCCTTTTTGACGAGTCTCGGTAATTCCAATAGACCTCTCTCTTAATTTGACAATATTTCGGATATATGTTTTGCTAGGATTGTTTTTAACCTTCCAAGCTCCACATAAGCCTTCCACTATCACATATGAGTAGAGTAGGTTGAAAATAATCTAGTATAGGTTTGAGTGACTTGATGAGATGAGTGTTCCATGAGCTCTTGCAAGAGATTTTCACTTATGTTGGATATGCATCTTTTTGAAAATCTTCCATGTGACAAGGTAATGGTTTGAAGTTCACTTAAGTTTGAGAGCATCGTGTTAAATGTGGCTTGTTCTTTATTGTTAGTCTATCTTCCATAATGAAAAAGAAGTCGGTCACAACTTGAACTTTAAAAATAAATTGAAGAGAGAGCAATTTGTCTCGTCATGAATGACTAAGTGCAGGGACAACATTGGAAGGCAACATTGATTTCCCTTTTAAGCAAGGATTACTTACTTGAGGACGAGCAAGGTTTAAGCATGGGGGAGATGTTGACGGTGAATCTCCGTCAACTTAGAGTACTTGTTATACATTGGTTTCGATTATAATTTGCAACTAACCCGCCACTAGGCATACTAATGATGTAACAAGTTCACACTTGCATGTCGATTTTGGAGTTTGTTGTTTACGCAGGAAATCTACGCTAAAGAGGAGACTTTCGGGATAAGTTCACCAAGCACTTTGGAAGAAGATCATGAAGCCCGACAAGAGTCAAGACACGCGATGAACATGACTCCAAATGACCCGAGGACCGAAGCGTCAACGTGCAAATCTTCAGGGACTCAACCAGAAAACAGCGAAGCTTGCATAGCAAGGATTCAAGCCTTAACCGTGAAGGAAACGACGTTAAAGGCCCACATGCAAGTGCACACAAATAAGGGATCACGCGAGAAGCAACCGGGGAGGAAACCGGGGCCGAACCGGGCCGAAATGGGCTCGGGCCGGCCGGCCCGGGGCCGACCGGCCCAGCCCACTCCGGGGTCGGTTCGGTCCCCCTTTGCCCTAGGTGTTCGTCTATTTATTTCCTCCGCCGCCGTCGGCCGCCACATCGAACAAATCATCCTACCGACGCCAATCACCAGAAAACCGCCGCTGCAAGATGAGGGAGTTAGATGAGCTTGTCGCAAGGATCAACACCAGCGGAGAGAAGGAAGTAAGAGGAGGACTCCAAGCCGCTGGCCTAGGGGTGTTCCCAAGCTCCATCGCCGCCATCTTCATCGACGACGTTCTCCGGAGTCTCCATCACCCCTATGTGCTTCAATCCGTGTAAGATGATGGGGTAATGTCTCCGTTCATCCCTAGGATTAGATGGATACATGCTATGTGATCGCTATTTGATCCGTGGTTTCAATCTATTGTTTTCATGTTGATGATGCTTTGATGATTAAGGTAGGCCACCGTGTTTTTCGGGCGTATGATATCCGCTACTCCCATAGATTCCATCAACATACCGTGTCCATCATAGGTCTAGTCACGCATACCTTCGCGTAGTGACAGTACGAGAGGAGGGAAAGGGCGAAACCGTGGTCACAACCCCCGGTAGATTGGTTTACCGCTTTCGTGTAGTAGATGCATACCATGTTATCCTAGATCCTAGGGAGGGAACGCTTATCTTTCTTACTCACTCTCTTGTGTTCACCCCTTTACCATCTAGTTTAACCCTAGATTTGTTTGATCAACTTAACTTAGATTAACTTAGGCTAGATTGTTTTTAGTTTTAGATTAATACTCTCTTTAAAGGTTTCCTTAGTCAACTAGATTAGTACTTGGTTAAGCGCTAGTAATCCCCTTGCTCCGCGGATTGACAAGAACCTTGGGAATCCCGTGGTGAAAAAGGTGTAGGTCCGTACGCTTGCGGATCGTAGGTGGATACGAGTTTTATCCGTCAACAGACTTCCGGGGTTGCCTCTTTAGAAAATTCAGCACACTTCTTCGTCCTCGAGTTATGTTCCGGCTCTTCCGCAAGTCTTGTTTCCCAATCTCTTCGCATGGCAGCCGCTTTATTAATTTTTTGTAGAAGTTGAGCGGCTTCTGTGAGTGTTTTCTCCATGAGATCCGCACCTGCACACATTTGGATGTGTTGCATGCAACTAGGGGTTAGGGAAAAGAAAAAGGTATGCAAGAGTACATCACCGGAGAAGCTGAGTCTTGGTCCTTGTTTGATCAACTCATTAAACCTATTCCAAGCTTGGTCTATCCCTTCCTCTTCTCCTTGCGTGAAAGTGATCACTTGCCTCCTTAGATGTTGAACCTTGCTAATTGGAAAGAACTTCTCGCAAAACTTCTTTGTCAACTTGTTCCAATTGCCTTCAACTTCAAAGGACGCAAACGAGTACCATGTCTTTGCTTCGCCGGCAAGTGAGTAGGGAAAGAGATTCCATTTGAACCATTCATCGGGAACTCCTTGACGCACCGTGTTGCATAGTATCATGAAATGCCTTATGTGTCTATATGGGTTCTCCGAAACCATCCCTTCAAACGGGTTTGCCGCCACCATCTCGATGATCTTGGATTTTATCTCATACTTGGTCGCTTCGAGCTTCGAATCTGACCCTTGTACTTTTATGTCTTCACATCGAGGGCTAGCGTAATCTCTTAGTGATTTCTCTGGTTCTTCAACGGGTTGATTGACGAACGCCATCTAGACAATAAGATAAAAACAAAAACAAAAACAAAAACAAACAAAGTGCTTTTCTAGGTAATATGTGTTAGATATTAGTAAACAAATGATAAACCAAATATAAAACTAAGTTAGATGCAAACCAAATGATGTAAACTAGCTTGCTCCCCAGCAATGGTGCCAGAAAAAGGGGCTTGTTGACGGATAAAAGACGTATCCACGTACAATCCGCAAGCGTACGGGCCTACACCTTTTTCACCACGGGATTCCCAAGGTGCTTGTCAATCTGCGGAGCAAGGGGATTACAAGCGTTTGATCTACCTCTACTCACTGGCTACTCAAACCCTAACTACGATTAAACTAGAAAAGGACTACACTACACTAGAGAGAATGATTAAGCAATCAAGATAGGAGACACTCGCCCATGGGTCTACGATACTAGAACATGCAATCGCTTTAAACATGAAAACCAATCTAATCTATCGGGGGTTGTGACCACGGTTTTGGCCTTTCCCTCCTCTCGTACTGTCACTACGCGAAAGTATTCATGACTAGACCTATGATGGACACGGCGTATTGAATGGATCCAAGGAAGCATTGGAGCTCTACTCCCTTTACGGAATGGTAGCTAACCTTAAGCATTAAAGTATATTCAACACAAGATGATAGATTGATAATCCAACAAAGTACGATTACATCTCAAGATCGATTACAACCCATGGACGAATAAGGATATTACCCCATCAAGGTGCTAGACATAGCACCGTTGATCATGGTCACCCTTCTGACGGTGTCTTCCTTCTCCTCCACTTGTGGGTGCTTCCTTCGAGGTGGTCGATCCCCCTCCGGAGATCTCCCTCCTCTCTCTCTAGCTTGTGGATGGCCTCCTAGTGTGAATGGCTCTCCCCTCTGCGAATGGCGGCGCATCCAGGGCTTTAGGGTTGAAGATCCTTCGGGTGCAAGGAAAGGGGGGACCGAACCGACCCCCGAAGTGGGTTGGGCCGACTGGCCCAGGCCCATCTCGGCTCGGTTCGGTTGCCCCTTCGCTCCCATGGGTCCTCAGGTGATTATGCACTTTGCCCCTTCCACTTGAATGATTTTGACGATGTCATCCTCACGCCCAAAATGGAGGTTCTCTTTGCATGAAGTCCGGTCTTTTACGCTTCAATCCCCGGGGGTGTTCCTACGTAACACTTCGGTCCTTGCCACCATTGGAAGTGATTTCATCAAGCTCATGAACACGAACAAGACTCCGTAAATGCTCCTTTGAACTTGTTGTGAATCCGTCCTTTATGTCCATGTTTTCCTACATAAACATAACACTTCCAAATGCATGCACAAAGATGAACTTGTTATATGATTGGTGTGCCTAGTGGCGGGTTAGTTCGATAAAAAAAATCCAAACCAAAGTGTAATGAACATGTTTGGTGTACCAAAATACACCGTCAATAGTCTTCTTCCTTGATAGTGATCTGGTGGTACCCGGAGTAGCAGTCGAGGAAGCAGAGCAGGTCACAGCCCGCCGTGGAGTCAATGGCTTGGTCAATCCGCGGCAACCCAAAGGGGTCCTTGGGGCAGTGTTTGTTGAGGTCGGTGTAGTTGACGCACATTCTCCACTCGTTTTTGTTCTTCTTGCGGACGAGGACGGGATTGGCGAGCCACTCAGGATGGAAGACTTCTCTGATGAAGCCGGCCACGAGTAGTTTGGCGAGTTCCTTCTTGATGGCTTCCCGTCGGTCATCAGTAAAACGGCGGAGATGTTGTCGTTTGGGGGTAGCTTTAGGATCGACGTTGAGTGAATGCTCGATCAGATTCCTGGGCACCCCTGGCATGTCCGCTGGTTTCCAAGTGAAGATGTCTCGGTTAGCCTGGAGGAAGCGGATGAGCGCGTCTTCCTATTTCGAGTCGAGGCCCGCCCCGATCATGGTGGTCTTGCTGCTGTCGCCTGTCCCAAGGTCGATTGCCTTGACTTGCACTTCCTCAGAGGGTTGAGGCTTGTTGGCTATCTCCGACTTCTCTGGGATCTCGAGTTCGGTTGGAGAAAGCTTCTTAGACGCAGCATAGATCTCCATCATTGCGTTGGGTACTTGATTGGTGGCTGCGAGTTCCACAACTTCTTTGTCGCAGTCGAAGGATATCTTCAAGTCCTTGCAGTGAGAGTACTCCGGCAGGACTTGGCATTTTGAGTACCAAGTATGTGTAGTGGTGTACCGCCATGAACTTGGCGATAGCTGGTCTGCCGAGGATGTCATGGTAGGAAGTCTCGAAGTCCGCAACCTCGAACTTGATGTACTCGGTGCGGTAGTTCTCCCTGGTCTCCCCGAAGGTAACTGGCAGGACCACTTAACCCAGTGCAATAGCCGCGTTCCCAGGGATGATGCCGTAGAAAGGCGATGTGCTCTTGGTGAGCATGTGAGTGATGTCGAGCTTCATCTTCTTCAAGGTCTTGGTGAAAAGAACGTTGAGCCCGCTCCCACCGTCGATGAGTACCTTATTGAGTCTGGAGCCCGCGACTACTGGTTTCAGGACGAGTGGAAAACGCCCTAGTTCGGAGAAGCTTGTCCATTGATCCGTGCGAGAGAAGGTGATGGGTACATCCGACCACCTGAGAGGGGTCGGAACCGCTGGTTCAATGTTCAGGACTTCCCGTCTGATGGCCTTCTGAGACCGCTTGGTGGGTAGTCCGCCGAAGAGGACATTCACCGTCTTGTCGGGTTCTTGGAAGTCATCGTTGTCCTCGTCGGATTTTTTCTTGCCCTTCTTGTTGTGAGGAGGCCGTGGATCTGGGGTATCCTTGAGTGCTCGCCGGAGTTGGTAGCACTGCTCAGTGGTGTGGTTGCCCTCCAGGTGCCACGGGCACTTCTATTTCAGCGAGTCCCTGAAGCCGCCAGAGGTCTTGTTCGAGTTGTCTTTCGCAGGGCGCCGGATGGCCGCGACTGTGTTGTCTGGCTTGCGCTTGCGGTTAGGACCCGAGTAGTAGTAGTTGTTGCGACCCCTTGATCCCTGTTGTTGTTGTTGCTGCCGCCCGGGTTTTGCTTGCTCTTGCCACGGATGGCGTCGTACTTGGCGTTAGCCTTGTCTTCTTCATCGGCCCATGAAGTGATCATGCCCTTGAGCTTGGTTATAGAACTCGGGCGACGTCGACCGAAGTCTTCAAAGGTGCGACGATGGTAGAGACCGTCTTGGAAAAGGTCGATGACCTCCTTGTCAGTGACATCGACTACAGTGGCGCTCTTATTGAAGAAGTGTCGCATGTACTTGCGTAGCGTCTCGCCCTGTTCCTGCTTCACCACTGCCAGGTCCATGCGAGTACCCGAGCGTCCCATGGCGCCTGCGAAGTTGCGGGTGAATTGATCCTTGAGCTGGTCCCACTTGTCGATCGAGTACTTGTCGAGCGACTCGAGACATGTAAGTGGTGCTTGGTCCAGGCAGAAGGGGAAGTAGAGACACTTGGTGTCATTGTTGCCGCCAGCGTTTTCGATCGAGAGGGCGTAGCATCTGAGCCATTGGACTGGGTCTTGCTTCGCGTCGTACTTAGTGATCCCAAGAGGTTTGAATTTCTCTAGGAGGAGTAGATTGCGAAATCGAGAGGAGAAGGCGGGGAAGCCGTCGTTGTCGCCTGCCGTGGAGGACTTGTTGTGTCATATTTCTTCAATTCTGCGGCGGGCATCGTAGCCGCCACGTGAGGCTGTCTGCGTGGCCTCGGCCTCCGCGATCGCCTTCGCCACCGGCTCTTCTTCCAGCCCCGTGTGATGAGCTCCCGCCGCCGCTGCCTCCGCCACCAGCATCACCATGACCAGCAGTGTCGTGACTACCGCCAGTGTCACCAACACTGTTAACAACCTGAGAAGGCCCTCCAGCTGATGCCCTGGTACGATTGGGGTTCTGGGGGAGTTCTCCTCGAGTACGGTTGCATCCATTGTCCTCTGGACTGCGACTTGTGGCTTCATGGTTCTCGTGTTCACGAGTTCTGGGCGGAGGCCCTTGAGTGACTCTGTTGTCAACTCTCATGAAGTAGGCATCTTCCGCGAGCTTGGCGATGACTTCACCTGCGCGTATCCCCTGAGCCTGACGTGCTATCGTAGAGATAGACATGAGGCACTGTTCAGGGGTAGTGTGCACCCGGCTGGCGACTTGTTCAAGGGCCTCTGCAAGATTCCGTAAAGGGAGGGATTCTCGGAGACGTCTACGTCGTTCGTTGCGCTTCCAGTTGCGCTCACGTCGGGCGTTCTTATCGTCGGTTGTTTCGTCAACGGGTGCATTGGCAGACAGCTCGTCTGCGGATATGTCTTCGAAGTAGCGGTCGGGCCGGGTACCTGAAGGTCCTGGTGTTTCTCCAGCGGCCATGAAGACTTGGCGATCAGGGGTGCCGAGACTCGAATCAGTACTCGCCACCTCGGTTGGAGTATGCTCCTCTGTTGGAGCTAGGGGTGTTCCCTCCTGGAAGGGAAGCGAGTCGAGGTAGGTGACGTAGCGTAAGTTCCCGTCTGTCAGGTCTGTAGGCTTGCGGTCCGGCCAGTAGACGAATCTACCGGCGGGTGTAGATGTTATAACCGGTGCCGGTGGGCGGGTCCCCGACGGCCGGTTGCTCAGTCGTGGGGTTCTCGGACTCAGGCTCGTCAGGGTCTGACCCGAAGTCGAACTCGTAGGAGGAGTCCGAGTAGTAGCCGGAGCCGGGGTTGGAGTCCGAGGCATAGTCGGAGACGATCTCCTTGCCGGCCCGGCACGCAATGAGAGCTTCCGCGTGAGCCCTGCTAGCGTTGCAGAGACCAAACGGGAATTACTCGTGGAGTGGGGCGCCGACACACAATGGCTCAGTAGCCGACTCACATGCAGTGACCCACGGGGACGTCGAGTTTGAGTTGGAGGCGGATCCAGACTCGAAGTCGGCGTGCTGGTTGTAGAGCGAAATTTCGCTGAGTTTTCCGGTGAGATCGCCCGTGATCAGCTCGGGAAGTGTCACGAGTCCGGTCCTCGGGTTGGGTGTCATGGTGAGGCGGCGTTGGAAGGATCTGGCGCCGTCAGCGGTGCAAACCCAGAACCTTAAGACGAAGGTGTCGCTGCGGTTGAAGGCGACAGTTGGCTTGATGAAGATTGAAGCCGTCGAGTTCGCCATGAGATCTTCGGCGAGAGCCCCTACCTGGCGCGCCAGCTGTCGGTGTTTTAGACTGGCAACCTACCAAGGGGAGTACCCGAGGTAGATGAATGTGGCCTCACCGAGATCGGTAACTCGAAGGAAGAGACACGTGGCACACAATTTAGACAGGTTCGGGCTGCGAGGTGCGTAACACCCTACGTCTAGTATGTTGCGTAGCTCTGGATTGATGGGATGTGTTTACAAGATGACGCGTATGAGAGAGGTAAAGGTCCCTGCCTCGCCTTATATAGCCCGGGAGGCAGGGTTACAAGCCGGTTTGGGGGAGAGAGTACTAATCGTGTACGTCTAGGAGTTCTCTATATGGTACAGGACATGCACAGCTTCCTATCCGGGTACTTCTCCACCGAGGCCCTTGTGCTTCACGCCAACAGGTGCCGTGCAGCCCAAGTCGAGTAGTCCCAGGGGCCCACCGAGTAGTCGGTCCTAGTACCCACCAAGGTAGTGGGCCCAGGGAGGTTCATACGACAGCGGCCTCCACACGTGGAGGTCGGAGCGTGGGACCGGGGGCTCCACACGAACGTGGCGATGCCCCGATGCTCGAACTCCCCCGCAACGACACGTAAGGCTCGGGTTCTCCATGCCAAGCAGACACCCCAACTGGCAGGACACGTGGGCGGCTTGCTCTGACAGGAGTCGTAACGCTGCACTTTGCGCCCGCGCGGCCCCCGACACGCCGTCCCGTCCAACATCTGCAGGCATGCCACCCCTGTTAGAACAGACACTCAATTACTCTCTACATGCGACACCTACCTACACTTAGGCCGTAACATGGTGGGCCTAATAAACACTCCAAAGAGCTGAGTCATCTAGGGAAGAGCTCAGAGGAGGTGCCAAGTACTCAGAATTCACTGTGCTAGTACACACATGCGACAGTCACCAGCGCCACCACAGCTCAGCGCCCTTCAATGCCTCTTGACAGACATCGACATGGGAAAAGACCTCCCAGCGCTATAGCAATGTAGCGCATATTTGTATCCCCCTTTTGCCCCTCCTCCTTGCGTCTATAAAAGGAGGAGGAGGGCAACCGTTTTAGGGGTTGGTGATTAGACGATCATTCAACACCCACAGGGACTTGGCTCCGACACCCTCTCCCGACCAGTTTGTAACCCCTACTACATACTTCCTTGGCATAAGAACACGATCATTTGAGACTGGACATAGGGTATTACTCTCAGGAGGCCCGAACAAGTATAAACCCTCGTATCTCTTGTGCCAACCATCCGGGTCCGATGCACGACCTGATACAAATCTACTGTCAGCGGTAGAGAATCCCGACACACTGTCTCTGGAATATTCTTTGGAGTGGCAACACTAGCCGCGTCATGCAACTAAATGAGCATCGATCACCATCACAACACTATGCTACGAGAGAGCAAGGAACAAAGAGATAGGAAGACTAGAATGTGAATCAACAACAGATGCATGCTTGGGTACATATATGGATACTTAGAGGTGGAGCAGAAGAGATCCTGGTGGAACTTCAATTCTGCTGCCGAAGCTAGGGAAACCATAGTGATGTTGTGTAGTTTCCTCGAACTTGGATGCAAGGGAGCCATTAGGCAAATTTTGCCCATGCATCATCAATGGGTCAGGGCACATACTCCCTCCGTCGCGTCCTCCAATCAACAACAGACATGCATGGGTACATATATGGATACTTAGAGGTGGAGCAGAAGAGATCCTGGTGGAACTTCAATTCTGCTGCCGAAGCTAGGGGAAAAACCATAGTACAGTAGATGATGTTGTGTAGTTTCCTCGAACTTGAATGCAAGGGGGCCATTAGGCAAATTTTGCCCATGCATCATCAATGGGTCAGGGCACATACTCCCTCTGTCCCGTCCTCGCGCCCTCCCGTGAAGAATGAAATTCTAGCATTTGAGAAAAATCTCACAAAGAGTGCAATCCTATAAAATAGATTTAATTATCTGCCTAATTAAGCAATCATATTTGATCTGCATCCAAAACTTACTGCATGTGGCTGAGAAATAGGGGTACTAGAGTTTTTTTGCATCATCACTGATTTATCTTAGAAAAATTAAAATTGCACTTTTTATGAGATGGAGGGAGTATACTTGTATACGTCATCTCATCGCACACTGTGTTCATTATTGCCAACGACTTCTTCTGTCCTAAATTAAAAGTCATTTTAGATTTTCTATTGACAAAACGATGTACACATCGGTGAATGTACATTTTGTGCCACACGATATGACGATTACAAAAGGTTAATGTATATCTTGATCTAAACTACGTAGTCAAAACAAAGAATTAAAAAATAACATAAATTTGAATAAATTCACTTTAAGTAAATCTAGAGAAAAAGATTAGTTTGAAGAAACTAGATACTCGGGCTATTTGCGTGGGACACGTTCCTAATATGTTATTTTCAGTAGGTTTTTACCATTAACACTACTCCCTCCATTCTTAAATAGATGACGTTTAGGATAGAGAATTTAGTTCATTTTGAACTAAAATCCTTTATCTGAACGTCATCTATTTTGAGGATCGAGGTAGTATCCTGCTATTACTAATTGGGGGCTCCATTTGGGGCCTCCAGGTGATGCCACCTAGGATCCTAGGTAGACAGTCTAAAAAAATAGAGAAATCCTTTCAATTCTCACAAAAATCAGAAACATACGGCCATCAATTCAATATCTCTAATCATAATAGCCATTGGATCTAATTGGGGCCTCCTTTTGAGGCCTCCAGGTGATGCCACCTAGAATCCTAGATGGACAGCCTAAAAAAATAGAGAAATCCTTTAAATTCTCACAAAAATTAGAAACATCCGGTCATCAATTTAATATCTTTAATCATAATAGCCATTGGATCTTATCTTTCTAATAAATTACCCACCTTTGTCATTATGAAAATAGACCAAGGTAACCCCTAAATATGTATCTAAATTACCCACATATGCCATTATAAAAAATAATGTAAATTAATCCTTAATTTTCATGTAATTTACCCACTTATGCTACTATAAAAACAATATCAAATAACCCCCCTAAATTTGCATATAAATTATTCACTTATGTGCTTATTAAATTTAAAGTAACCCCGAAATCTGAATCTAAATCATATATATAGTTATAATAAGATCATAAAGTGCATCAATATAAAATTTTAAATTACTTTTTCTATAATTATTAATATATTATTTATGTTTTTCTCAAAAATATACTGTTCATATAAAAATACTTCTCATAATTTGTGTCATCATATACTCTTATATTCATGAATGAGAGACAAATAAGAATACTGAATTTTATGTTGTTCATAACTTAAAATATAGTGTTCAATTAGATACAAATCAAAAACATATGTAGGTGTTATGATAAGGGAAAAATTGTTACTAACTAGACCTATTACAATTATTAAAATATGTAATAAATGAATGAGAGCATGATATAGATAATTATAATTATTAGCTATTTCTAGTCGGTGCGGTGGCACGGGTTGATAGACTAGTTTTCTAAATGATTGTACAGTATCCCAAAGCATAGTGCACAGCATAGTGCTCTGTTCCTGCTGCTGCACAGCAGAACAGCCGGGCATGTGATGTGAGCCGGTAGAATGTGCTACTACGCCGGTGGAGCAGCTGGGATCTTGGTGCAGCAGCGGCTACAGCATCATCAAAGCGAGGAAGCCCCTTGTCGTGCCGGTCGACGTGACCTTCTCCTGTCGTCCAATGCGTGGCTAGGCGCGCAACGGCACTACAGTAGAGCAGAGCACAGAAAGGGAAGGCGTCCAGCTCATCACTCGCCTCCGGCGTCCTCGTCTCGTCAACTTGGTTCGCGCACCTGATGTATGGATTGATCGATCGACCGCCTTTCAGAGAGCATTGCGCAGCAAGAAAGGAAGGTTGTGCCTGCAATGGCGAGGGGACGGCTCGGGACATTAAAGGTCGGGGAAGGCAGGGCGGCACGTCGGGCACGGGCAGTCGCGGGGACACCTGCCCGTCGCGTCAGGCCGGCCATTGGCCGCCTCGGCGTCGGCGTGGCGCGCGGGCGTCGGGCGCCGGTGACCGCGGTCTGGCGCGCCGGGACGTGTCCGTCAGCGCGACTTTGCTTGCCTTTTGCTCCACATTTTTGAACTAAAGTTTAAACTCTACAAATATAAAAATTGGAGCTGGTATACTGGGCTTCATGTTTTACAAAGGGCGATATATGAGATTTGGCCTTTATTTTGCAGGAAGGTGCACTGAAGATTGGAAGAACGCCGGTTTGGAAAAGATTTTCAAATCTGCTTTGACCGAGTTTTGAAGGAAAATCATTGAGCTGCAGCAGCAGGGATTTTGAAGGAAAATCTCAACTGATTATCTTCGTCTGTCATGAAAAGTGAACATTTAGTAGAATCACAAGATATATCTGATTATTCAGAATCATCAGCTACTACTGCTTGCCTCACGGGCACAACAAGCACAGGCACAGCACACACAGCCACACACACGAGTTTCAGAAGACTACGCGTGCCCCCCCGTCCAAGAACACCTCCTGCCCCTGAGCAACGGGATGACATTGGCGAGGGCTTGCCCGGGGTTCGCTATGCCGAGGCGCTTGATCCTCTTCGCCTCGTCGTTGTTGCGCCAGACTTGGTCGGTCCGGCCGTAGCGGTCCCAGGCCAACAGAGCGCATGAGATCTCCGCCCAGTTAACCACCAGGTTCACAGTCGGGAGCGGGATCGTGCGCGGAGCCTTCTCCTCCCAGGTCTGAGCTACCGCGGCACGTATCGGCCCGAAGCGCGCCGCCTCGGAGACGGCCAGCACGAAGAAGGCGAGATGAATCTTGAGGTGCTCGTCCGGACGGGTGCCGGCTCTGAAGTTCGCCAGGGCCCGGAGATGATCGACGGCTTCGACTTTGTTGACGAGGATGTGGCTCAAGCCTGCGTACCCCACGTTCTTCCCGAACAGGTCAGGGTAGCCGCCGGCGAAGCTGAGCGGCTTGGAGTTGGGGATCTTCTTCTCGTCGCCGAGGAAGGCGATCCACTCTCCAAACCTGTTGCGGAAGCCACTGACATGGAGGTTATCGGACCTGATGGCCAGTGTGACCTGGTTCACCCCGGCCGTGTCGTGGAGAACGTTGTGGAGCCAAACAGCCGGGGGCTTCCACAGGCTCTGGTCCCCCAGCACCGGGTGGCCGTCGATCCGGTAGCTCGTGGTGCTGTTGATGTGATTGGTGAACGCCGTCAGGAAGAAGACGTACTCGGCGCTCCGAGCCCCGTCCACGTCGAACGAGTCCTGCAAGGTTGGCCTGCATGCGCCGGGCCGGCAAAGCAAGAAGCGGTAATTAGTTTGGCAATAGGAGTACGGTGATCTGATGCGAAGATAGGTGCTTACACATCGCCAGCGACCACGGCCAGGATGGCCAACAGGGCCAGCAGCGACCTCTTCGCCATCGTGAGCTCCTCTGTCCTCTCCTTCTCTGTGTGTTGGACGTGCTGGTCTGTGCTCGTGTACACGCCCTGAAGCCATTATATGTAGAGGCACTAGGCAGTTGATCGGTTGGTAACTGCGCCAGTGCACACCGCCTCGGCCGTCCAGATGATGCCTCATGCCGGCTCCGATTTGCACCACCAGCAAGACCCTCCGAAATCCCGGGTGCTCACCTGCAAATTTTCTGTTGCAGGTACCACAACTGCAACCTGCATTTGCTTGATTACCCAATGGAAGTCAAACTAAAGAATCGTCGCGTGAATGTGCGCACTTGCTAAAGATGGCTTCCATTGTTCCACACACACTGACTGGATGCCTCATGCCTGCAAGCAACTACAACAGTAGGGACAAAAACGCATGCAAGAAACTGCTAACAAGCTAACTTCTGTACTAGTCATCGTTGTCATCGTGATCCACTCTCGGCTTCATTCCATGGCCAATCCGCTGCAAGTTGATTGATTCCTGGGCCTGGGAGGCCACCTGCGACGATCGATGTGAATCGAGAGAGTGGCTCCTGATCCCGCTCGCCTGCTTGGTCCATTTGTGTTCCACCTACAAATCTAGCTAGGCTGCATCTCCTTTCAATTCACGTCTGCTTAAAATGTGTATACGAATCATCACATGAATGTGCCATCAGTTGCATGCGTGAATGTGCACGCCAACAGGTTGTTGAGCACTTGGCCCCCTCCCCCCACTAAAACACCAAATTTTACTGCCAGTGAAAGATCCAGATTCTTGCGCCATGGCTCTGAACCTCCTGGTGTTCGATTTAGATCCAGCAGAAGGAACGTGTTAGTAACACGCACGTAGATACGCAGAGGCTGAATGACTTGTAACCTGTTTACAGAACAGGGGTGGTGCTGTGCTGGCCAGTGATCACCACCAGGTTTAGCCTCTTTGATGTCCTCCCTGAACTGGGCCCTGAAGCAAAGGAAGGAGAAGGATCTCTTTCCATGTGTCCAAGAGTTTAGCTGATTGGTCAGTGAAACTAAAAGAGTTTCTCATGTGTTTATGCAAAATTCTAAGCACAAGCACATGATAAGTGACAGACTCTGACTGTGACTGACGGTGCCGGAAATGTTGGACAAAGATGGTGCATCAGAAACCCTGAACTTCGGGTGAATTCCATTGCACTTGGTGTTCAGCTGTCTTGTCTTAGCCTGTTGTTGGGTGAAAGACACCTCAGGAATTGCAGTTGTGTGACGTGTGCGCTCGGTGCTTGCATGAGTCACTGAACATTCACGTTCAATCGGAATATATTCAGAAACACTCACCAACCAAGGCATCAAGTTGACAATTTAGGCCGATTTTTCAGATAGAACTATCATCGGGACCATCTCCAATCTGCTCAACCTAGAGATGCTGAAATAGCCCAATCTACACCTGCCGCTCCTCTACCAGATTCCTTTGCTACTACTAATCATCCAGTCACTTCACTACATCAAGAGGAGGAAGCTGTTCATCTCAATGCTACGTTCAGGTACACTTACTCTGTCCCTGATCTCGAAGAAATTCATGACATTATTAAACATATGAGGAGTAATGTAGCCCCTGGACCAGATGGTCTTAATGCAGCTTTTTACAAATCTGACTAGCCTTGGGCAAAAAATGACATCTATGAAGTGGTAAAACATTTCTACACTCATACACATCTGCCTGCTGATATCAATCATACTTTTATAACTCTCATTCCTAAGAAAAATGAGCCTATTATTCCATAAGATTACAGGCCTATTGGCTTCTGTAATGTTATTTATAAAATAATAGCCAAGTCTTTGGCTAATAGGGTCAAAGATCACCTTCCCAACTATATTAGTCAGCCTCAATCTACTTTCATTGCAAATAGACACATCTCCTCTAATATCATCATTACTCAGGAGATGATTCATTCTTTTAACCTGAAAAGTTGGAATAATCATGGTTTCATTCTCAATATTGACCTAGCTAAAGCCTTTGATAGACTAGAATGGAATTTTATTTCAGATACTCTTCTCAGACTAGGTTTTCATACCAACTTTATTAAACTTATTCATGATTGCATCTCCACTTCCTCTTTGTCAATCCTGGTTAATGGTGAGCCTACTGAGTATCTTCATCCATAAAGAGGTTTGAGGCAGGTTGCCCCCTCTCTCCTTACCTCTTTGCAATTGCTTAAAGTAGATGCAAATTTTGATAAGTAGGACTTGTCTGAACATGAAATGATTTTTACCTTCTAGTGCTTTACCAAAAATATGATTTGACTACATGGAAACATATTTGTAGGCACAACAAAGTTCCACACACCTGGAGATATTTTAAAATGCTTTTTCAAGATGAATATGTTCCTGAACATTATGCTAATTGTTTGCTTGCAAAAGTAGACAACTTGAAGCAAGGTAGTAGCACTGTTAAGAAATACTATCCTACCTTTAAGATTTGTGTCATTTTTGGTGGTTTAGAAGAATGCGGGGAAGATAATATGAGTAGGTTCATGAAAGGGCTCAACTCTGAAATTCGAACTTTATTAATTAGAAAATCATATAACAATATTCGTTCATTGTTTGGCTTGCTCTTGGTGCTGAAAAGGAAATTCTTTCATTAGTGAGTACTTGGAACAATTTTGTGACTCATAATATTGGAAATTTGTCTACTCTACATGCTAATTAAGAGCAACAAATAGTTGAACCTTCTGCTGATTTGATTTTGTCAAAAGATGAATTGCTTGTTGTTCCTTGTGACAAAGGGGACTTGTGTGTTGATGCTGTAGTGAACATGGCCACATATGCCATTAGTTCGAGTTTGATTTTGGTGATTCATGACAACATGATCAATGGGACTAACCACATATTGTTGAGCATGTCTTTGTAGACATTTCTAGGTCCCAAGGATGCAAAAATACCACATGCCAAAATGAGAAGATTGTTTATTTTCCAAGGGTCAAAACCGAGCAAAGAAAGGAAAAGAAAAGACACCATCGGATGAAACGACAGTTCCTTGGAATAATTGTCGGTGTATGTGTCAGAGTACTTGGTACACTGGGTGAAGGCTCAAGTCAGTTGGTACCGTCAGATGAACCGACGGTCCAATTCCTACATGCGTCGGATGATTGGAAGAAGCAAAGCAGCAGAATACAGTAGCATCGGACGAACCGACAGTCCGGTTGGTTCGACCATCGGTCTATCTGACGTTCTGTTTGAAACAAGACAGAGACGTGCCAAGATAGATTCTGTAGCACCGGATGAATCGACGCCAGGATTAGTGGAAGCGTCGGTCTATCCGACGGTGTGAAGACAGCTAATAGTGAGGTTTTTGCTGCGGAGTCTTCAGCACCGGATGAACCGACGGTGCGTCGGATGAAGCGTCAGATCAATTGTGTTAATGGTCATGTGCAGTGGAGGGCAACGACTAGTAGCACCGGATGAACCGACGCTCCAAAAAGCATAGCGTCAGATCATCCGACAGTACTAGTTTCATCAGCTTATAGCTAACGACTAGTTTGATGCATTGGACTATTTATACCCCCCCCACTCACCCATTTGAGTTTGCTAGATTGTGTGGAAGTGAAGAGCAGTGCAAGACACCTAGAAGATCATCTCCAATCCATCCAAGTGCTAAATTGCTCATCCATAGACTTGCACATGCTTTGTGTGTGTGCTTTGTGCTAGGATTAGCTTAGAGCTTAGTGAGTGCAAGGTTGTGCCAACTTTGTGAGGTTATTATTGAGTGAATCAAGTTGTACAAGGTGCGCCGAAAGCCTTGGGGCCTAAGTGGCTCACCGGCAATTGTCTTCGACCCTACGGCTTGGTGTGTAGTGGTGAGGACACTTTGTGCGGGGGACGTGGAGACCCCCTTCCTAAGTGGAGAAGCTTTTTAGTGGAGGCGGCATCAAGGTGACCAAGGGAGCTTGGCGAGTGCCTAAGTGGTGAGTCAAGTGGTGCTCTTGGGAGAGACTTGGTGACCGGGAAGCAATACTCTTGTGTTAATGGTTCAACAACGTGGACTAGGGGGGCTTAGTGCCTACCGATATCATAGGATAAATCATGTGTCAAGAGTTTGCTTCCTCTCATCCCTCTTGACACACGATTTATCCCTTGGTATCGGTAGGCACTAAGCCACCCTTAGTCCACATTGTTGAAGCACTCACACAAGAGTATTGCTTCCCAGTCACAAAGTCTCTCCCAAGAGCACCACTTGACTCACCGCTTAGGCACTCGCCAAGCTCCCTTGGTCACCTTGATGCCGACTCGACTAAGGAGCTTCTCCACTTAGGAAGAAGGTCTCCACGTCCCCCGCACAAAGTGTCCACGCCACTCCACACCATGCCGGAGGGTCGAAGACGATTGCTGGTGAGCCACTTAGGCCCCAAGGCTTTCGGTGCACCTTGTACAACTTGATTCACTCAATAATCACTTCACAAGGTTGGCAAAATGTTGACGGTGAATTTTGGTCAACCTAGCCATGAGTTTACCGTCGGTGTTGACATTGATTTAATATCCAAACTAACAATCCTAACCCTAAGGATATATCAAGTTCACACTCGCATGTGGTTTTTGGATTTTATCGTTTACGTAGGGTTTTTAACGCTAAAAGAGAGACTTCCCAGGAAAGTTCATTAAGCACTTTGTGAGAAGATCATGAAGCCCGACACAAGTCAAGACTTGAAGTGAACATGACTCCATGTGGCCCAAGGACCGAATCTTGAAGGCAGAAAACTCTGAGGACTTGATAGAAAATGTTGAAGTTTGCCAGAGAAGGAGCCCTACCCAAACCGCAGAGAAACTGACACCAAGGACCCACATGCATAAGGTGGAAAGTTCCAGAAGACATGAGAAGCGACCGGGAGGAAGTCCGGGCCGAACTGGGCCCAGGCCAGTCGGCCCAGCCCATTCCGAGCCCGGTTCGGCGCCCCCTTTGACCTAGCTGATCCTCGGGCTATTTATAGCCCCCTACCAAGAGTCACGCATCACTTCATTCGTCATCTAGCGCTGAGGAGCAGAGAAGCTAGAGGGACACCATCTCGGAGAGTAGGTCGTGCTAGTTGTTGACGCTCCTTAGCCTCACCACTAGGGTTGCACTTACGGTGACGGCGCCAGGAGTTCTCGGGGCACTCACGAGCGTCGCTACCGGGTTTACACCTCTAGTCACGGGGATAAGGAACGTCTTTGGTAAAACACATGATCACAGAAAGGTCCACAAGCTCACAGATTACCGTTGTAGAACTTCACCTGGTGGTATTCGGGTTATCGTATTTTTATTTTCCCAAGGAAGGCACTACGACAAAGATGATCAAATAAACAGTGGAGAAAGACAAGACTTGGTAAAGAGCTATAGCAGGGGTAACGAATAAAGATATTGGGGGATAACTTGACACACACAAGGAGATCTTGATAAAGGACTAGAGAGGATCTAGCGAGCTGGGAGGACAACGAGACGAGAAAGGATCCTAACAAAATCTATCTATTCTTGTCAACTCTAGGAAAAGAACTAAGGCAAAGGATAACAAAGGCAAGCTAAACTCGACAAGTTCTTCTAGTGCTGCAGGGGCATGCAAAGCCGCACCCTCAGACTGGGATGAGAAGGGAGAATGACGACACGTTGAATCCTATCGGCCCGAACTAACTTGGTGGACTACAAAGCCCGTCTGGAGCTGTCACCTCCTTAGGGTACCACAACTATTCCGTTGAACGAGACACCAATCTAAGACTAAGGTAAGCTCTGGGCACCACGCTCACAACGAACCAAAGAACCTTTCCCCGGATATCACGAAGGAAGGTCTCTCTCTCGTGAACCACCGGAGATCAAGCGAAGAACGACCACAACACTATAGGGTTCAAGAGAGTTATGCTAGCAAAGACTAAACTAACTTTAGTCTAAACCAAGAATAAAGATTCTAGAGCAAAGTAAAAGCTGAATGTAATTGACTCAAAAGGTAAGATATAAAGATAACTTGAATTGTACTTGAGTCTAAACAAAGAAAGGATACAAGAGTAATACCAGAACTATGAAGAAGACTCCTTCGGAACCCTGAGACTAGCTCGACTCGACTCTAACTCCCAAGCTACACTAATCCTACTCTAAGTGAACAAAAGAGGGAAATGGAGATTCTCTTGTGTTGTGTGTCCGTTCCAGCGAGTGGGAGGTGGCTTTTATAGGCAAGGAAGGTTGGTGGAGTGCAGGGGGCCACATGTCAGGTGTGGCCGGATCAGGAGGTGCGGTCGGCCCTATGATCCACCGCCTTCTCGTCTTGGACACCCATAATCACTGCTCCTGAGGCGGTTATAGGTCGGTTCCTTTGGTCGGTTTCGCCCGGCACGTGATGCACCGCCTACGCTCAGGGACGCCTAGGATCGCCTCTGAATGACTGTTGTGGCGGTTGAGCGGCCGGTCAAGTGGACCCATTGATCCTAGCCTCCACCTTTGGATCAAACTAACATTCTTTAGTGAATCATGCTCATCCAAGTGTTGCTCGAGGGAGAGGAGGTGCTCTAGACCAGACACGAGCCACGAGGCAGGGCCGACCGCACCTGGCATGGCCCGCCGCACCTGCAGGGCCGGGCGGACCAGGTGGTTCGGCCATGCCTTGCTCATGTGGCACGTTGGTTCCAATTTCTCCCAAAATGTGTACCTGCCTATGAAATTCACAACACAACTCGTGGAACTTTATTAGTACTTAAAATGTGCATGAAACTTGTCATATACTTCTCTCGAACCCGAGGTTTTGAAGGTCGAAATCTTTGTTGTAAGGACCGTCAACACTAGTTGTCTAGGGTTTCCCTAGCCGACCTGGGACCTTGCATGGAAGACCACATCAAAGCTCCAGAGCAAGGATCAAGATCGAGATAGGATCCTGGTGGTGATCTTGTTCATGTAATCATTCATGGTGAAGTTTTATAGTGAATCCAATGTCTAGTGATCAAGTGCCTTCTCGATGATTTTGTTCTCCCTTGGTTTTGCTTCTTCCTGAATCTATACTTAAGATAGATTGCATAGGGTGCTCTTGTAGCCATGGTGGCTAGAGGTGCATACCGGACCGACCAAGTGTTTTCAACTTGTTCTTCTTGAACTCGCCCTAGGCTAACCCGCAGGAATAGGGCTGCGTCGTGACAAAATGGTGGCCCCAAAAGGTGGGCGTCTTCAGAATCGAAACGGAGGCCACAGTTTAAAGATGCTTTTTATGAAATTCGCTTTGCTATCTTCATCTATCTTGTTTCGAGCTACAACAAATGCATGATCTGGACTCTCTAGATTGGTTATCTCTATGCTTTCTCTTGCTACCTCTTGAGTTTAGTAGATTAGATTAGATTAGATTAGATTAGATTAGATTAGATTAGATTAGATTAGATTAGATTAGATTAGATTAGATTAGATTAGATTAGATTAGATTATATTAGATTAGATGTGTTTTCTTGATGATCTCTTAGATTAGATGCAACTTGGTTCTTCAAGAGAAAGAGTTTTCTTGCCTTATTAGATAGAATCCTTGTGTTGCACAATGTTCCATGGATTCGATACCTTGGGTTCTCACACTTAAGGGAAGAAGGGTCCGTTGACTACGACGGGGGATTTGTCCGCTTGCAAATCCAAACGAACTCTGATGCGACAATCAACCGTCAACACACAACCTTGCACTCACTCAACTCTAAGCTAATCCTAGCACTAAGCACACACAAAGCATGTGCAAGTCTATGGATGAGCAATTTCACACTTGGATGGATTGGAGATGATATTTTTGGTGTCTTGCACTCTTCTGCACTTCCACACAATCGAGCAACCTCAGATGGACGAGTAGAGGGGTATAAATAGCCCAAGGCATCGAACTAGTTGTTGGGTAAAAGCTGGTGAAAGTAGTACCGTCGGATGATCCGATGCTATGCTTTTCCAGGCGTCGGTTCATCCGGTGCTACTAGCCGTTGCCCTCCACTGCACATGACCGTTGACACAATTGATCCGACGCTTCATCCGATGCACCGTCGGTTCATCTGGTGCTGAAGACTCCGCGGCAAAAACCTCACTGTTTGTTGTCTTCACACCATCGGATAGACCGACGCTTCCACTAACCATGACGTCGGTTCATCCGACAATGTCTTTTCTTTTCATTTCCTCTCATTTTGGCATGCGGTATTTTTGAACGACCGAACTGGCAACCATAGAGGGGGAGTGAATGGGAGCCGATAAAAATTCTTCTTGATGGAGATGACTTCTCCAACGAGATTAACACGACTAACCAAAGCACGTCTTCGACTCAACTAGCCAAGTTGGCCAAGACCACATAGCCACTAGAGTGCTACTGATCCTAGGAACCAACAACCAACTGAAACAAACACTCCTAATGCATAGCGGAAAACTTCACAACATGCTGTCTGTGCTACACCGGTCAGACCAATGGCCTGTGCCGGTCAGACCGATGACACGGTTAGACCGGTGGACAGCGCCGGTCAGGCCGGTGACTACAACAGATGCACAGAAACGTTCCAGGAAGCCTCAGTGACTCCTCTAGGCCCTAGAACAAAAATCACCTCCAAACACAAACCTGATGGGAAAAAAAATCCTTCACACAACCTAGCAAACCAACTCGAAACCAGCTAAGAACTGACCAGCAACACCACAAAGCAAAACCACACGAACCGCGCATCACCCGTGCCAAAACCCAACAAAGGGGTTGCACCGCCGACCGGTGTAGGTCACCGCCGACCGGTCGGGCTCGGGCGTTCGGGATGAACAGCGAACCGCGGGTCAACCCTTCCAAATCCTCACCCCGATCTCCCGATTCGCTCCACAGATTTGCACAAGACTTCGAGGATAGTAGGAATACCTCATGGGCATCCCATAGCTATGCTTTGGTCCACCAAAACATGCTAAATCAAGAGGAATCGAAGGATTTTCACCAAGAACACCACTAACCCTAAACCAAAGAAAACCCCCAAATCGAGCACCTTTACTCACGGATTTGAGAGGGGAATCACAAGGAAAAGAACCACAAAGGATTCATGCATACATCCCCCACCAAATCCCAAAGAGAATGGCCTCAAAACCACCACAAGAAAATCACCAAGAAAAGACTCCGAAAATTACAAAAAAAGGGAAAACGGGAGAGACACAATCAAGCCTTGAGGAACCACGCCGAATCATCTATACACACCATGATGGTTCATACAAGGTCTAGCTTGCCTCCCGATCATTCATCCCTCTCTCAAGATCTCACCATGAAGCTCTCAAGCTGGTCCTAGAAAATCCTAAGGAAAATAGGAAGGGGAAATAGCAAAACAAAATGAGCTAGGGTCCAAGAGATGATGCAATCGAAAGACGAAATTACTCCTAAGGCCTAAAACTAAGATACAAACCCCCGAGGGGCACTTTGGGAATCTTCTTCGTCGCACCATTGGACGGACGCCCGACGACCACACCTCGCATAGCCTCGACACAAGCTTTGCGATCCCGACGCGTGTCCTCTATTTTGAATTCTCCGGAATGCATCGTCGCACACCGATCAAACCAATGTACCCCACCGGTCAAACCGACCTGATGCTGTTTTCTTCGGTCTTCGGCTTTAGCTTTGTGGATCAACCAAGGAACCTAGTGGTTTTCAAGTGAACCACTGGAAACCCCGCAAACTTGGTGTGGCCTTCGCCAATCTCCACTCATGACTTGGCCCCACAAAGTCCCGGCTCGATCTTGGCTTTGAGGCTTAACTAAGGAACCGTCCACGACTTCGTGTTGTTGTTCTTGCCACCATGCGGCCTGCACTTGACCCCACTGGCCACCGAGACCCTCGAATCAAGCCTACTTGTCTGCTCCACACCTGGAGGCCTCACCTGTCGGTGTTTAAACCACTCGACCTCCATGGGAGGTACCCGCAGCAAGGTAGAAGGTGGGGATCGCCATGATCTGGAACCCGAAGGTACGCACGAGGACACAAGACACAAGATTTATACAGGTTCGGGCAGCCAGAGTAGCTACCCTACGTCCTGTTTGGAGTAGTATTGCGCCCTGCGCTTGGGTTGTTCCCCGGAGGGATTGGAGATGTTTGGCTAGGTACCCGGCCCTCCTTTATATAGTCCAGGGGGCGGGTTCCTAGTCGGTTACAAGGTAGGAGTCCTAGTAGGATTACACAGAGCGAGTCCTAGTAGTAGTACAGGGGAATTCTAGTAGGAGTCCGTCTTCTACTCTTCCTCCTTCCTTGCATGAGTACCCGAGGAGTATGCCCGACAAGCCCCCGAGCACATTGTAGTCGAGTGTAGTAGTTCGAGTAGTCCTGAAGCCTCTTCGAGTAGTTCTTGAGTGTCCTCGAGTACTGCTTGGAAAAGTCTTCAATAGTACTTGAACTGCCGCGAGGCTGGAAGGTGGTCCAGCTCATTTGTCTTGAAGTCGAGATTATATGGAAGTGTGATTGCAAAATCGCACTCCATATGGAGTAGCCCCCGAGCCTTAGGTTGAGTTGTAGACTCTGGCTGAGGGTCAATCTTGATTCTGCTTCCGTCTTGAAAAAATCAAATGATGGGCGTAGCCTAGTAGCCCCCGAGCCTTGGAACGATTGAAGAATCAGTCCAAGGGTATTCAGTGTTTGCGGAAGTCATCATCCGAGTACTCTTGCAGCGTTCAGCCCCCGAGCTCGTCGCCAGGTGAGCCGTAGGAGCCACGTCGAGTAGTTGTTGGTGCCGAGCCCCCGAGCTAGAGAGCTAGTGGAGACTACTCGAGTTGTCATCGAGTAGTAATTTGGTGCGTAGCCCCCGAGTTTGGGAACTAGCCGCGCCGGTGGAGGTACGCGGAGCGTACTGGAAGTCGTCGCCGGAGCTTGACCTGAAAGTAGAGATGCGTACATTATGTAGCATTTTTGTAGAAATTGAATCTACAAATGACAAATACAAATATGAATATAGATGTAGGTGTCATGTGTCATGCTCTTGTTTCGGTCGTAAGGCGTCGAGTAGTTAGCCTGATGCGGTTTAGCGCCCCGCCCTCGTGATCGCCGTTTAGCCATAGCCGCCGGGGGGCGTGAAGACATGACAGAGAGCCGGTTTAAGCGCCCGGTCTCTCGTGGTCGCCGTTTAGCCATAGCCGCCGGGGGGGCGTGGAGGCATGACAGAGAGCCGAGGCTTTGCGCGGATCAAGGCGTGTGCTACTGTAGCGAGACCATTAAGAGGTAGACGAAAGTAGTCGGCATGGCGACAAGAGAGAGCGCGATTGCTCGTTGTTCCGCGTGGCGGAGAGCAAAGCGGTGTTTGCGCGGTGCCTCCTCGGGGTGTAGTTGTGTGCCTCCAAAGACTCGCACACGAAATGTCGTGGCAAGAGCCTCCTAATTTGGTGCACCAAGCCCGTGGCAGAGCCGGTCAACATCCCCAAGGAATAGGCCGGCACGGTGTAGCTCTCACCGGGCGGTGTAGCCGTTGAGAGGCATACACGAAGTAATCTTTGGCGTTGGTTCCGTATGTGGAGAGCAAGCCAAAGAAAGAATGATTATTGAAATAAGTGACTTAGCTTGATTCGTGGACGAGTGTCGACGAAGCCGTGGCGGTCGGTGATGGAGCCGCGACGGTTGGAGCTGAAGTCGACTAGTTGGAGGTGGATCCGGACTAGTTGTTGATGTCGCGGGAGCCGTCCTCGACTAGTTTTCTAGTTGAGACTAGTCGAGGTAAGTAGTCGAGGTAGTCGTACGCCCAGAAGACGACGTCGCGGCGGCGTACGGCGTAGTCGATGTAGAGCCGCTGCGGCCGGGAGATGAGTACTCGCGGCGCAAGGCGAGGTTGACGTAGAGCCCGTGCGGCTGGGTGATGAGTAGTCGCAATGCACGGTGAAGTTGATGTAGAGCCGGTACGACGTAGTTGACGTAGTTGTAGTTGCGTACGTCTTCCAGGTGCATGGAGCAAAAAACTCGGAGAATCCTTGGTAGCTTGGAATCTTGGCCTGGATGCGTGATGTACCGCCGGATCGCTCCACTTTGATTCGGATTTGGACGATGATGTGTCCATCTTGATCTCCAACCCGACGACTTGGGAACCGAGGCGGAAAAAAAGGAATTGGCGCTGTTTCCGCTTGGTTCATGTGCTCCTCTCGGATACGGCGAGTTGACGTGGAGAACTTCAAACTCGGCGAATTGGAATCCGTTTGCGCCGAGTAGATTGATCTGGATTTGGTCCTTCGAATTTGCCTGATGATCGTGACGATGGCCCCACGGTGGGCGCCAGCTGTCGGTGTTTAAACCACTCCATGGGAGGTACCCGCAGCAAGGTAGAAGGTGGGGATCGCCATGATCTGGAACACGAAGGTACGCACGAGGACACAAGACACAAGATTTATACAGGTTCGGGCAGCCAGAGTAGCTACCCTACGTCCTGTTTGGAGTAGTATTGCGCCCTGCGCTTGGGTTGTTCCCCGGAGGGATTGGAGATGTTTGGCTAGGTACCCGGCCCTCCTTTATATAGTCCAGGGGGAGGGTTCCTAGTCGGTTACAAGGCAGGAGTCCTAGTAGGATTACACAGAGCGAGTCCTAGTAGTAGTACAGGGGAATTCTAGTAGGAGTCCGTCTTCTACTCTTCCTCCTTCCTTGCATGAGTACCCGGGGAGTATGCCCGACATCACCAGCAATGACCTTTCGCGCTTGTTCTGCACATGCACCAGCACCAGTTAAGCCACAACCTACACCTGCATACTTAGACAAGAGTCGGTCCACACAACGTCATCAATCACTAATCCCACTAGGAAGTGACCATCCACTAGTCCTCGAACCACACAGGTCCTCAATACCCCCTTGATGAGTGCATTGACAACACACACATTTGGTAACCAAAGTGAAAAGGAAAAGAAAAGGAACAAACAAAGAAACTTCAACAAGCAATCGAAAGCCAAAAAAAAGGTAAAGAGCAAGATCACTTGAAGAAGGCAAGTTTCGGTCCCCTTAGGCAAGGGCAACGGCTCGACACAACTGAGACAAATACAAGCTCACACAAAGAGCAAAAGCCCACCAAACCAAAGCTTGAAACCACAAAGAGCTCCCCTGCACATATGCAAGCTACCCCTGAACTAATGCAACTCCCCCTACATGAATGCATGCAAACCTCTTCACAAACAGAGCAATTGCACAGCTCGGCTACGATCGGTCATACCGGTCCACAACACCGGCCGACCGGTCCACAAGACCGGTCGACCGGTGCCCAACGTATGCACAGGTCCTGACACCTACACCAGTCAAATTGGTGACCTCAACCGGTCAGACTGGTGACCACCTGGGAACTGCAAGAGCCCAAAAATGGATCTAAACCACTCAAAAACCTTCCAAAAGTATCCAGTAGAACCTTTCCTTCACAACCATCCCCCTTTGTTGACAATGCATGAATCAAGCCAAAATTATGAAAAAAGCAACCTAGAGCTTCTCAAATAGACAAAATTCAACACGAGATGCTACACATGTCCAAATGAGCAAGTTAGATACTCTATAGCTTCGTATGAACATCAGCTACAAGATCACCAAGATTCACAACCATTGGGCAAAGCTAAGATAGAATTAAGCAATTTTGCGAAAAATCACCCTCTCATGAGCAAAGTACTAAACATGAGCAAAACATGTCAAAATGGCAAAGTGTTGATGGTGTATTTTGGTACACCAAACATGTTCATTACACTCTGGTTTGGACATGATTATGAAACTAACCTGCCACTACGCACACAAATGATATAACAAGTTCATCTTTGTATGTGGAGTTGGAAGTGTTACGTTTTTGCAGGAAATCATGGACATAAAGGACGGAGTCACAACAAGTTCAAAGGAGGAATTGAGGTGTCCCGTTCGTATTCGAGAGCATGATGAAATCACTCCCAAAGGTGGCAAGGACCGAAGTGTTACATAGGAACATCCCCGGGGAATGAAGCGTAAAGGACCAAACTTCATGCGAGAAGACCCTTCATCTTGGATGTGAGGATGACATCGTCAAAATGATGCAATTGGAGGGGGCAAAGTGCAAAATGTCAAGAGGGCCCACGTGTGCGAAGGGGCAACCGAACTGGGCCAAAATGGGCCTGGGCCGGTCGGCCCAGGCCGGCCGGCCTGGCCCATTCCGACGTCGGTTCGGCCCCCCATTTCTTGAGCATGAAGATGATTTAACCCTAAGTACGTGGAGGCGCCGCCATTCGCAGAGGGAGAGCCATTCGCCCGAGAGGCCGTCCACAAGCTAGAGAGGGAGAAGAGGAGGGAGATCATTCACGAGAAGGATCGCTCTACTTGAAGGAAGCAACCACAAGTGGTGGAGGACGTCGAGGCCCTGCCAAGACACCCCTAGAGGAGAAGGAAGACACCGTCGGAAGCGTCACCATGATCAACGGTGCTTTGCCTAGCACCTTGATGGGGGTGATCTTCTCATTTGTTCATGGGTTATCGATCTTGAGATGTAATCGCAACTTTGTATCGTTTCTATCTATCATCTAGTGTTGAAGATGCTTTCATGTTTAAGGTTAGCTACCATACCATGTAGGGAGTATATATCTCACTTCTCCCTTAGAACCATTCTATACGTCGTGATCATCATAGGTCTAGTCACGAATACCTCCGTGTAGTGACAATACGGGGGGAGGCAAAGGGCGAAACCGTGGTCACAAACCCTGATAGATTAGATCGGTTTTCATATCTTAAGCGGTTGCATGTTCAAGTATCGAAGACCCTTGGGAAAGTGTATTTTACAAATCTTGTGAGTTTAATCATTCTCTCTAGTGTAGCGTAGTAGTTCTCTATATTAACCGTAGTTTAGGGTTTGGTTAAGTTAGTTAGTAGTGCTAGATCAAATGCTTGTAATCCCCTTGCTCCGCGGTGTCGGGGACAGCCATAGGGGTCCCCTAATAACTGAGGGGAAACCCATTTTTTTCGCAAATAACAAAAATGTAAATGAACTCACAAATTATAATTTACGCCCCACGCAATCACAGCCTGGCTATAGGAACCCACGGCCCTGGCAACCTCACCGGCCAACGCCAGCACCCCTCGGGCGAAACTTCGCTTCGCTAGAGGGGCCCAGCGCCGTACCACCGAAATGCCGCCTCGCTCGAGGGCTGGACGCCCCCTCGAGCGAAACTCTGCATCGCTCGACGGCTGGACGCCCCCTCGGGAGAAACTCCGCCTTGCTCGAGGGCTATGCGCGCCCCGAGCGGTTCTCCGCCTCGCTCGAGGCTCTTGCGGGTCCGCTACTCCCGCACCCACTGCCCCGACTGGAGCATTAAATGCTCTGACACAACACGGACACTTGGGTCAAAGGCGAATCCCCACCGCGCTGACCCACTGACACCGCGTGGGAATCATATCCCGGCGCTGTTTCGCCAACCCTCCTGGTGAGGCCATCCCTGCCACTGTACGGCCCTGTGCGGTAAGGCCAGTGTCAGCTCCGTGACACTGTGCCGCCCACTCTCGTACGGTCCGCACGCCGCACCCTCAAAAGAGGATGGTAGAACCCTCGAAAAGGGTACGAACGCCTGTCTCGCGCCCGCACAGGACGACGCTGTGACGTCGGACCAGTGAGGCGTGTCTCCTCCATCACAATCGACCCTATGCGGCCATCCCCGCCGCTACGCCACCATCCTGAGCACTACAACACCATTCCCGACGCTGTGGGAGCCCAGGACGACAAGATGTCACCACGTCCGCTGCTGTGCGACCTTCGGCCCTCTGTCAGCCCAACCCTCGAGCTGACGCACGTACGACAACTGAACAAGAAGCTCCCACGCTGCTACTCACGAAACCGCTACTGGACGGGTATGGGACTCGCAGTGACGCTTGGCCAGAAGCAAGATTCGCCAGGACGGCCATCCTTTCTGTGGTATTGTACACCATACCGCCACACGTAGCTAGAACTGTGCGACACGATTGTAAGCTGCCTCCCCTTGGCCTATAAAAGGAGGGGGCAGTCCCCTGGCCGCAGGGGGAGGACGGATAGCGCACACTTACACATTTTCTGCCTTCACCACGATATTGGCATCTCGCCTCAATCAAACCTCAGGGATCTAGAGGCACCGACTCCTCTCCCTCCATGCTTGTAGCTCCCCTCTGCAAGCACCACGTGCAGTGCAATACATTGCCTCGAGCACCCCCTCGTCGGGACGTACGGCCCCGGCCGGAACCAGGATAAAACTCGTGTCACTTAGTTGCTTAGCACTAGCCATCGAGAGATAGATCTCAGCGCTCGTACTAGTTAGTGTCGGGACTGCTTTCCGCACCGACAATTGGCGCGCCAGGTAGGGGAGCTGCGCTGAAGATCAGCTTTCCACCAGCCCCCTCGATGGTGATCCGCACTGAGTACAGGACCTAGAGGTACTCCATGGTGAGGACCGAAGTGTCGGAGGACCGATGGATGGTCGCTCCTAGATGTGATGAGTGATTGACAACGTGGTGTGGACTAACTCTTGGCTGAGTATTGCATGTGCAGGTTGCGGCTTGATTTGCGTTGGTGCAGGTGAAGAGTGGGCGCGAAAGGTCTATGCCTTGCGGGGCCTCTGAGGAGTAGAGAGACAAGTAGTCCTGACTCGAGGGACCTGGTGGCCAGCGGGGTCAAGTGCGGGCTGCATGGTGGCAACAAAAGCAAGACGAAGTCGTCGACCGGAGCCGGTGCAGGGTAGCGGCTCACGACCGGAGTCTGCACGCGGGGTTTGCGGCGGTTCACCAGAAATCCGTCGGGTTACTTGGTTGAGCCACAAAACCAAGACCGGAGGCTGGCGGGCAGAGACGGGATCCGGGTGCGTCGAGAAGCTTCGATGCCGGTGGACACGTGGCGGGATCACAGGGCTTCCGTTGGGAGGACGCGGTCTGCGGCAACGGCGTGGCCATGCGATGAAGAGGAGTACTACATGACCTATTTGCCCCTGAAGGGTTGTATCACAACTTAAGTGCTAGGGGTAGTGTGGTCTTTTGCCTGGCCCGGAGGGGACTCATATATATGAGCTCTAGGGTTTCCAGGCAAACCATCCATTTGGGCTGCTTCTCATTTCCTTGCTCTCTAGGGTTAGATATTTCCTCCGTTTGTAAAGAATCTGACCTCCGAGTGAATGGAAGCTTTCATGGTTGCGTCGATTCCCGGTTTGTAGCTCGTTAGATTTTCGTGTCTTTTTCGAGCTATTTTCGTCGGTTTTTCGTGCGCATCTTGTTCCTTCCATTCTGAGGTGTTTAGGCTCGAATTTGTTTGTGGGAATCATGGATAGTTGCCTCGTGCATCTTTGTGCTTGATCCTGATCACCCAAACTTCGAGTTCGGCCTCCGATTGAAGGATTTCGGTTGGAACCTAGGTTTTTGCTTGCGGACCGTCCGTGGACGAGGTACGGACCGTCCGTGTGCTTGGGTGCTTGTCGGGACGTTCTGTTGTGATTAACGGACCGTCTGCCTGTGGGTTGCGGACCGTCCGCCCGGTGACCGCGGACCGTCAACCCCAGGGTCGCGGACTGTCCGCCAGGGCGCTCGCAGGATCGCTAAGTCCTTTGCTTCTTGGTTCGTGCTTTCACTTCGGGATTGTTTGGGGTTTGTTCCTCAGGTTGGTAGCTCTGTAGTGACTATGTGACCTTGGCAAACTCATGTGGGAATCCTTGGTTGTGAATTTGGGGTATAGGCTGAGTTCTCTCCTAGGAGAAGAATTTTTATCGGCTCCCATTCACTCCCCCCCTCTCCGATCGCCTAATCGGTCCTTCAATTGGTATCAGAGCCTGTTACGGATCTTTGTGATTCTAACCAGTCTAAGATCCAAAGATGGCATACCAGGAATGGGGTTCGGGTCCTCCACACTTTGATGGTAAGAACTACCATATGTGGCAAAGGCGGATGCTGCTTTCCTCTGCGGCAAGGGTCAGATCCTGTGGGATGTCACGTTGAACACAACTTATGTTCATCCGATGAAATTCCTTGCTCCAGGATCAAGGGACATGTTTGATGCCAACAACAAGGCGGTTGACTACCTGTACCGTTCTCTGTGTGAATCCGAATTCGAACGGGTTCAGACAGAAGACTTGGCGTGCAAGATTTGGGAGCAGGATGCTCATGTCGGGAATGCTCAGGTTCAGGCTCGGCTCTTTGTGACCTACAGGAGAGAGTACGAGAACTTCATTCATCTCCCCGGTGAGTCCATAGATGCCATGTTTCAGCGTTTCACGGTGATCGTGAACAACATGAGGGCTAATGTGGTCGTGCTCCCGTATGATGACCATGACAGGGCTATCAAGCTCTTGCATTCTCTGGATCGTACCGTGTGGAGTGGAAAGGTTGAGGCCATCCTAGAATCGGAGAAGTCTGAGACCCTCACAGTGGATGAGCTGTTTTCCAAGCTCAAGTCATCCGAGGTGAACCGTGGGGTGCGTGCAAAGATCGAGAACCCGACTGATCCCCATAGTCTGGCTCTCGTGTCTAGTTAAAGGACTAATGCTAACATGTCTTCGAGACAATTTTCCTTATCTTGCCTTGTGTCCATGCCAGATGAGGAGTTTGACATGCTATGCGAGGAGGATCTCGCGTTGTTGAGCGAGTGCGGTTCGAGCGCATGTACACGAACCGAAGAATGCTCGGAGGAGCTCAGGCATGTGCTACTGGTGCGGGAAGCACGAGCACTTCATCCCGAGTGCCCGGAAGCCATGGAGGTCAAGCCCGAGCACAAGCACAGTTCGAGGACCGACCACACGCACCGCTCGAGGGATGACTACAAGGGCAAGAACAAGTCCGAGCGGAGGCCGAGGAAGAGTGGTGGTCACAAGAAGAAGGAGCGAGCGATGGTGGCTGGTGCGAGCGACATCGACTCAAGCTCCTGCTACTCTTCATCGAGCTCAAGTGATGAAGAAGAGAACCGGCACAAGGGCAAGCATTCAAGCAAGAACATCAACGGCTTGTGCTTCGTCGCCCAAGGCTTTTGCGGCATGGCACACAGCACCTCAAGCAAGAAGAGCAACAAATATGACTCGGGTTCCGACTTCGAGGAAGAGGTAAACAATAGCCCATCCTTCTTGATAGCGGAGAATGCTAGGTTGAATCACTTGCTTGAAAACAGTGATGATGTGCTTAGAAAGACCAACAAGGAGAAGAGGGAGTATAGGTCTTTGCTTGAGAGGCTAAGGAGAAGGTGGTTGAGCTAGAGTCTTTACTTGTTGATGCTAGGGCTCAAATAGATTCTCTTAAGTCTGCTCCCGTTGTGACCAATGAACCTGAATGCACTGATTGTTCCACTTTTCTTGGTGAATTGACTGTGCTTAAGGAGAAGTATGCCTCCAAGGTTGAAGAACTAGATGTGCTTAGGGTTGTGCTAGATGAGATGTAATCTAGACCCTCCTTGCTTGGTGCTAGCACTTCTTGTCCTGTCTTGCATGAGAAGCTAGATATTTCGCTTGCTTATGCTAGGTCTCTAGAGGCTCAGCTGAAAGCTCCTATTCCTACAATTTGTTCTACTTGTGAAGTAAATGCTGTGAAGAATATGGAGCTTGCACATTATGTTGATCGTTTACAGGATGAGAATGATGAGCCGAGAAAGTTGATGGGTTGGTTGTCTGGTCATGAGTCTCAGTTGAGGATAATGATTGAGACATACAAGCGCCAGGATGGGGAAGCACTTGGGGCAAAGAAAGTGGGTGTGGGAAGTAGTGAGAGTGATATCCCAGAGCCACCAAAAACCCACCACAAAAAATGCCTTTGTTCCTAAACCGAACCATCTTAGGAACCGACTAGACACAACCCCAGCTCCACCCGTGTTTCCTCCACAAACCAACAACTTCCAGGAACCCATCAAGCTCAAGAGTGTCTTGGGGAATGAATTCTTTGGGAAGAAGGGAGAGAAACCGAGTGAGGAGAAACCTAGTGAGGACTGAGGAGAAGCTAGAGCCCAAAGAGAACCCAAAACCAAAGCCAAAACCGAAACCCTTCCATTGTGAGCATTGTGGGAGGGATGGGCACCTTGCTGAGTTTTACTTCAGGAGGAAGCGTGAGGAAAGGTTGGATAAAGAGTTGGCCAACAAGGACAGGTACCGCCCTTCTCGTGGTGTGCCTGAGCCTAGGTTGGTGCCAAGAGGTGAGGGAATGGTGCGTACCATTTATCCTCGTGGGAGGCGTGAGTTTGTGCCTCGAGGTGATTCACCGCATAGAGAAGGTGGTAGGCGTGTTGGTTTGGGTGTGGTGAGTTTGCTGGACGTTCCTTTGCTCGTGGCCAATACGAGTATGGGGGGAATGATCACAGTTTTAGGTCCCAGAGGAGCTATGGACCATGGCCTCCCCTTCGTGGTACGCGTAGTCCTCCAAGGGGACGTGTGGGTGTTCCACCTAGGAGAGATAGGATGGATTTTGCTAACCCCACATTTGAGCAAATGGCGAGGCACTGGGTTGATTCGTTTTGTACAAACCCCAGTGCTGAGTCCTTTGCTCACTCTCGCTCTTGTTTTTGATTTTGCAGGTGGGAGGCATGGAGGGTTTTTGGTTGATGGACTCTGGTTGCTCTCGACACATGACCGGAGATTGACGGTGGTTCTCCAGCCTCACCCCGGTGATCACCAAGGAGTACATCACTTTTGGGGATAATGGGAAAGGTAGAGTGCTTTCAGTGGGAACGGGGAAGGTGAGTGAGTCTGTGACTCTTAGGCGTGTTTCTCTTGTCAAGTCTTTGGGGTACAATCTTCTCTCTGTCTCCCAACTTCTTGATGAGGGTTTTGAAGTCCGTTTCAAAACGGGTTGTTCTCGTGTTTTGGATTCTCGAGGTGATCTTGTGTGTAGGATCGTCCCTGAGGGTCAAATTTTCAGAGCTGATTTTTCTCAGTGTGTTGGCTCTTCTCGCTGTTTGGTCGCTGGTGTTTCGGCGGAGCTTTGGAAATGACATAGGAGACTAGGTCACCTGAGTTTTGACTTGTTGTCACACTTGAGTGGGCTAGGATTAGTCCGAGGATTGCCAAAGTTGAAATACCAAAAGGATTTGGTATGTGCTCCGTGTAAGCATGGTAAGATGGTCGCCGCCTCTCATCCGCCTCTGACATCCATTATGACAGAGAGGCCATGCGAGTTGTTCCATATGGACTTGGTTGGTCCAGCTCATGTATGCTCGGTGGGTGGGAAATGGTATGTCCTTGTGATTGTGGATGACTATTCTCACTATGCTTAGGTCTTCTTTTTGGCTGACAAGGAGGAGACATTTGGTTTTGTGAGAGATCTGATCTTGAGGTTGAAGAACGAGAGACATGGAGATGCTGTTCGAGCTATTCGTAGCGATAATGGCAGTGAATTTAAAAACTCTCGTTTCGAAACCTTTTGTCGTGATTTGGGTCTCGAACATCAGTTTTCTTCTCCCTATGTGGCTTGTCAGAATGGTGTGGTTGAGAGGAAAAATCGTTCCCTTTGTGAGATGGCTCGGACGATGCTTGATGAGCATAGGACTCCGAGGAGATATTGGGCGGAAGTAGTGAATACCGCCATGTTGGGAACCAGATTTTTTGAGGGCCTTCTTGAACAAGATGTGCTATGAGCTTATGCACGGGCGAGCACCTAGAGTGAGCCATTTCAGGGCCTTTGGTTGTCGGTGCTTCATTGTCAAGAAGGGTAGGCTAGATAAGTTTGAGTCGAGGTCTTCCGATGGGATTTTCTTGGGTTATGCTAGTCACTCTAGAGAATTTCGTGTGCTCAACCTTGATACTAACCTAGTCATGGAGACTTGCGAGGTGACCTTCGACGAGACACAACCATGCGATTCTTCTGTCTTTGAGCGTGCAAGTGATGATGAAGTTGGCAAGAAGATCTTTGAGGACGAGGAGGATGATACTGGAGAGGATGATGGCGATGATGGTGAAGCTCCAGCCACGCGTGTACCCTCTACTTCCACTACGACGACTACGGTGTAGGATGGTCCATCCCCTACACCGCCTATGATTCAGCAAGATCAAGTGGAAGCAGCTGCTGAGGGGGAGGTTGCCTCAAGGCGAGAGGCACCGAGGCGAGTTCAAGTTGATCATCCACCCTCGGTAATCATCGGTCACATCAATGAGCATACGACACGGTCAAGGTCCAGAAATGCTTCTCACTTTGCTCATTCAGCTTTTGTTGCTACCTTTGAGCCGAAAGACATTGGACACGCTCTATCTGATCCTAATTGGGTGAATGCCATGCATGAGGAGTTAGAGAATTTTGAGAGAAACCAAGTGTTAACACCAAAAATTGGTACAGGGAAGAGACTGACATGTGAGCCGAATTTGGCAGAAGAGCACCATTCGGCAGAAGGTTTTCCTCAAAGCATTCGGTAGAGGCTTCTGCGGTCGGGAGTACATCGTCATTCGGCAGAAGAATTGTTCCACGGGTGAAGGCGGAAAGCATTCGGGAATGCGTGATGATGTGGATTGAATATAAAGAAGGGGATGAATAGATGACGGGTACAAGATGGACATGATGCCATGGTATTAACTTTAGGCAATAAATGTTGTAATCGTGGTCAACTAGGAGTCGTGTTAGAGCCAGGGTATAAATATAAACCCTTAGTGTTTGTAATAGGGATCAAACAATTTCACACCAAACCGGCCCCGTGCCAACTTTCGAGTCCTTCTAGTCGTGTCGTCGAGTTCTTCGAGAGGAGTCATCATCCCTCGACCTCCGTAAGTACCAGCAACCTTGCATCATGTCTAGTATCATGCGGTGGATTTAGACCGTGATGCAAGTAGTCTTGTTACCATGCTTAGTATCATGCGGTGGATTTAATCTTGGTTCAAGAAGGTTCCCTTGTTGGATCATGAGTCATGCGGTATGCTAAGATCTAGCTTGGAGCTAGTTATCGGCTCTATTAGATTTGGCAAGATCTAATAGATTCATTAAGTTACCATGTGTTGCTTTGAATTTTACTTTTTGTGTTTAATTCATGTAACACTCTTATTTCCCAATTTAGATTGATTAGATTCAGCTCTATCTTGCTTGTAATCCACGTGTTGCATGCTCAAGTGACGTGGCAAGCGAAATATGCGTTCTCTAATAGCCGATTTTGGATCAATCTAGATTGTCACATGTTGCGGGTTCAAGCTTGTTGATCTTGCATAGTTTGTTCCTTCTCCATAGAACCCGATTCGGTCGTACATTGTATTCGGCAATCCCATCACGAGTGAAACATGTTCGTGAGCTTGCTTTAAATAATGTATGCTTTTAGCCTTCCATGTTTAGATTGTATCATGTGGTGGATTGATCTACTCTTGGTTGGTGGTGTGATTTTAAACAAGTTGTATCATGCGGTTGATTAACTTGTTTGATGTCATGCTTGACGGGTTTGAAAGTACCTAGACACGCGGTAGACTAGTGCTTTTGGTCTATGCATGCTTGTTTACTGCAAATTCATGATCATGCTTCGCTTTTATTTATTTCATCATGATTTATCCTTGATAATCGGTCATGGTTACGTGCTGCAATGTTGTTTAAATAAAGACCGATTTTTAATCATGCTTACGTCATACATTCAGTTGTGCCCTGTTTACATGTTTTATCAATTGCCGAATGATGTTTCAATTGCTGACAGATAGCTTGTTTATAGCTATATGTCGTTCTAACTGGCTTCATAGCCGTAAATACGAAACTGTCTAGTACCACCCAGCAAGTTCCAGGTTTTATCTAACCGTTTTCGTCCTTTGTCAGTTTCAGGGAAAATTGACTGGCACGCTTCCGGATTCTGACACCCAGGTCACGTGTGTGAAGCCAGCTAATCCGGCTTGCTGTGTGCTTGGCGTGAGATGCTGATTTTACGTCAACACACTTTTTGGCACACCTAGTGGGACACTCAAGTTGATCAAGATGCCTGAAATCCAAGCTGTCCTGGATGTCACTTTAAATGAACTGTCTTCAGAACATCAACTGCTGCTGAAAGAGGCTGTGGAGAAATTCCAGCAGAAATGTCTGATGTTGTTTTCCAAGAATAGGAGTGGTGTGCCATTCCTCAAAACAGATGTGCTAAGAGTTCTGATGCTAGGAGAGACTGATGCCACAGCTGCTGTAGAGAAACAAGATGCTTTTACTATGATACAACAAGCTGTGGAAGAAATAATGGCTGAACACAACACTGCATTTTTTAAATAGCTTCCGACAGATGATGGTTGGTGTCTTTGGCCCAAACGTGGACAAACATTTTGAGCAAGGTGAATCAAGTGCTGCTGCTAATGGGCAACCACCTCGTCAAGATGCAAGTGCTCAGGCGCCTCAGCAAAGTATGAGTGTTCAGCCAACTCAGCATGTGGGTAGTCAATCGATCCAGCAAAACCCTCATCAAGCAATACCTAATCCACACACATATGGTGAGATGGAATTCGGCACTATTGGAGTTCAACCTGTCTCTGCCTACAGGATAGCTCCAACAAGTAACAGGATGCAAAGGAATATGTACAGGAATGGGTATTCAGAGTTCATGGACTATAGTGCTATCGATGCTCTCCCAAATCCTGGGTATGGTTGTGCTACAGGGATGCCTGCTGGGGGCCAGGGAATCAAGACACCAATGTTGATCTCCTGGTGCAGAGAATGACTGATGTGCTGCAAAATCAGTTCGGTCTAAAGCCTATGAATCAAGGACATGTGTATACACCTCCCTTCCCACAATGGTACCACAGGGTGGCATTACCAAATAGGGTGAAAGTCCCCACTTAGTTCACTAAGTTTTCGGGGCAAGACGATACCCGTACTGTGGAACACATAGCCCGGTACCTAATGCAGCTTGGGGAAGCTTCTGCTGATGAGGCCTTCGAGATTAGATACTTCCCTCTGTCATTGACAGGCCTAGCGTTTACATGGTTCACTTCTCTACCTACTCATTCAATCTGCTCTTGGAAAGATTTGGAGCAAAAGTTCCATGCTCATTATTACACTGGCAGTAATGAGAAAAAACTAATTGATCTGACTACCTTGAGGCAGAGAAATAATGAAACACCAATGGAGTTCCTCAGGAGGTTCAGAGAGACAAAAAGCATGTGCTTTTCTTCTAACATACCGGATGATCAATTGGTCGGTATGGTCAGAGAGGGGATGTTGCCAGGCATTCGGGAGAAGCTATTCGGGATGGAATTCGACGACCTTGGCCAGCTGTCACACCGACTGTCATTGATGAGCAACCAAACATATGGCTTCAAGAAAGACTCCAGATCTGTCAAGCACAATGATATAGCTAACATCTACAATCTATTCCTCGAAAGGGCAGATCAAGGAGATGAATATGATGACGAAGAGGAAATAGTTGCAGCAGAGATAGTGTGGGGCAAGGAGCCATTGACAGTAAATCAGAGGTGGATCAAGCAAGCTAAAGGCACCTATGATTTTGATGTAACCAAGGCAGATAAGCTCTTCGATTTCCTTGTGAAAGAAGGCCGGATCAAGTTGCCGGAAGGGCATTCTATGCTTCGGCCTGATGGAGTGAAAGATAAGAGGTACTGTGGATTTCATGACAGGAATTCTCATTCCATCAATGAATGCAGGGTCTTTAGAGTGGGAATTCAGAAAGCTATCAAAGAAGGTCATCTGAAGTTTGATAACAAGATGAAATTGGATGGTAACCCATTCCCTCAGAACATGATCGGGTTCTCAATTAACATGGTGAACACTGTTGAAGGGAAGGAAAAGGTGAAAGTTTTGACATTGGCATAGGCAAAGTAGGATGGCTCAGTTGATCCTGCTCGACAAGTCACATTTGAACAGATTCAGAAGGGAGAGCCTCGCTTCCCGAAAAGTCAAATTGAAGTGGGTGAATCCTCTAAATCCGGAGTGACTTCGCATATTCTCCTCAATAAATGGCAGCGTCAGCAAGAAAAGGAACGCTACCAGAACCATAAGTACGAAGAGGAGAAGTGGAGATATGAAGAAGCGATGTATAGGAAGGAACAAGAGGAATGTATGCGAGAACAAGAGCGTGCACACTGGGGATGTGCCTTCTTCAGACACTGTTGGAACGAGGGTTTAAAGCTTCACACGCAGAATAACTGTCCCGAATGCAGCGACAGGTATACCGAATACAGGCAAGACATTGCAATCGCCGATCTATCCATGAAAGAATTGGAAGGGTGCATCCTAGTGATGGCCGGCGCCTAAAAATAAATAAGATTGATGATCAATCGAAAAAAGGTATGCTGATCACAGGTGGGTTGATCATGAAGAAGAAGATCATGGGTATGTCTGGCAAAAGGGACAGTGGTGCCCACCTGGTTTAAGAAGAAGCCAGAAGAGAAGGGTACATCGCTTGAGGAATCGGGGAATTGAAGCGGCGAGAATTAAGAAGAAACAAGTATGGCGCCCAAAAGACAAACCTAATGAATCTGGTCGTTCGGCTCAAACATGCATGGTATGTTTCCTGCCGAACGAATTCATGGCTCCAGCTAATCAAATTGTGCAGGAAGAAGTATTGCCAGATATGGATGATGCCGAGCAATTTGGGTTAATGGCACAGTTATTATTGGCCAAGCAAGCTACTTTTGATAAGCCAGCCAAGAATAAGCACATGAGACCGCTGTACTTAAGAGGGTACGTCAACGGGAAGCCATTGACCAAGATGTTTGTTGATGGTGGAGCTGCTGTCAATGTGATGCCATATACTACATTCAGAAAGCTTGGCATGGGCCTTGAAGATTTGACACCAACAAGCATAGTTCTGAATGATTTTGCTGGGAATCCTTTGGACACCAAAGGCTGTGTGCATGTGGATTTGATGATCGGGTCTAAGACTCTGCTTACAACATTCTTTGTCATTGAAGGCAAAGGAGCATATAGCTTGCTGCTTGGAAGGGATTGGATCCATGCGAACTGCTGCATTCCATCTACTATGCATCGACAGCTTGTTCAATGGGTAGATGATGACGGGGAAGTTGTCCAAGCAGATGATTCGGTAAGCGTGGCTAACGTGGAACCGACCTTCGAGTATCAAGGCATAGATTGCTTCTCAGGCAAGGACTGGGGTGAAGGTCCTGTTGAACCAGTCAGCAATGATCAACAGCCGATTCAAGCAGTCAGTTATTATAGTAATTTTTAATGGAGAATCCAATTGATGGAACTGATGGAAAGTTAGGACGTGGATTTATGTCGGCCGATAAATTGGAAAAAATAGACATTGGAGATGGTGACAAGCCAAGGCCGACATTCATCAGTACCAACTTGGATTTAGATTTCAGAGAAGAGTTGATTAAGCTACTAAAAGAATATAAAGATTGCTTCGCTTGGGATTATTCGGAGATGCCTGGTTTGGATCGTTCCATTGTTGAGCATCGGTTGCCAATTAAGCCTAGTTTTAGACCTTACAAGCAACCACTTCGGAAAATTTACAAGGATGAAGTATTGGCCGACGTGAAAAAAGAGGTTGAGAGATTAATAGAAGCAAATTTCATTCGGCCATGCAGATATGCAGAGTGGATCTCTAATATTGTTCCTGTTTACAAGAAAAACAGAAAGATGAGGGTTTGCATAGACTTTAGAGATCTAAACAAGGCTACACCCATGGATGGATATCCAATGCCTGTTGCTGACTTGTTGGTTGATGCTGCTGTTGGGCATAAAGTTATTAGCTTCATGGACGGCAATGCATGGTACAATCAGATTTTTATGATAGTGGAAGATGTAGCAAAGACAGCCTTCAGATGTCCTGGACATATAGGGTTATTCGAGTGAATTGTTATGACATTAGGGTTGAGGAATGCTGGTGCAACTTATCAAAGAGTCATGAATTATATTTTTCACGAGTTGATCGGCAAGACTGTGGAGATATATATTGATGATGTCGTGATCAAGTCATTGGATCATGAATCACATTTGACTGATGTGAAGAAAACTCTAGAATGTACTAGGAAACATGGGCTTAAGATGAACCCGAACAAATGTGCTTTTGGAGTTTCAGCTGGAGAGTTCCTAGGATTTCTGGTGCATGAGGGGGGAATAGAAGTCGGCAAGAAAAGCATGAAAGCTATTGATGAAGTTGTTTCTCCAAACAATCTTAAGGAATTGCAGTCATTGCTTGGCAAGATCAATTTTGTGAAGAGATTCATATCAAATTTGTCACAAAAGGTGTTGCCTTTTTCTCCACTGTTAAGAATCAAAAAGGATCAGAAGTTTGTATGGGGTGACGAACAACAGAAGGCTTTCGATGAGATCAAGGAATACATGAAGAAACCACCAGTATTGGTACCTCCACAATTGAACAAGCCTTTTAAGTTGTACATGGCGTCCTATACCCAAACCATTGGATCGGCCCTCATACAAGAATTTGAGGGGAAAGAAAGAGTAGTTGCATACCTTAGCCAAAAATTGCTTGATCCCGAAACAAGATATTCAGCTGCAGAGAAGCTTTGCTTGTGTGTTTATTACTCGTGTACAAAGTTTCGGCACTATTTGTTGAATGCCGAATGCATTGTATATTCAAAATTTGATGTAATTAAAGACATGTTGTCTATGCCAATTTTGAATGGAAGGATCGGCTAATGGATTTTAGCCTTGTCTGAGTTTGAATTGAGGTTTGAGTCGGCAAAAGCTGTTAAAGGATAGATTATTGCTGATTTCATTACCGAACATCGTGGTTAATTAATTAATTTACTTGAGATTACTCCTTGGGCTTTATTTTTTGATGGATCTTCATATGGCAGAGGTGGTGGAGTAGGTATTTTATTGATTTCACCCAAGGGGGAAATGTTTGAATTTGCTATTCCTATTCAACCTACTGTCACAAATAACCAAGCTGAGTATGAAGCATTGCTCAGAGGGCTTCAATACTTGAGAGAGGCAAAGGCCATTTCAGTAGCGATTTTTGGAGATTCAGAGCTGGTTATAAAACAATTGAATGGCCAATTTGAATGTAGAAATGATATCCTGAGGAATTACTATGAGGAGTGCAAAGAAATCCTGAAAAGCTTTCAATTAGTAATTCTACAACATATTCCTAGAGAAAACAATGGAGAGGCAAACAGGCTAGCTGAAAGTGCTTCGGGTTATATAGAGAATCAAGAAGTGTTTGCTGTCAGTGTATATGCTTTTGGGAGTGATCTAGCAGAAGATGATTGGAGAAAAGAAATTGCTGATTATTTGGAGAATCCATCCCGAAAGGTCTCTAGTAAGCTCATGTACAAAGCTATAAAGTTTGTTCTTCTTGATGGACGTTTGTATTACAAATCCATGGATGGGGTATTGCTTCAATGCCTGGGTCAAGTAGAAGCGAAGAGGATGATGAGTGAAGTGCATGATGGGCTGTGTGGAGCACATCAGTCGGCTTACCGAATGAAGTGGGTTATTAGGAAAACTGGATGTTATTGGCCGACAATGCTGGAAGATTGCTTTGATTATTACAAGGGATGTGAAGATTGTCAGAAGTTTGGAAATATTCAGAGAGTTCCAGCATCAGCTCTAAATCCTATTATCAAGCTATGGCCATTTAGAGGATGGGGAATAGATTTGATTGGCCAAATAAATCCTCCATCTAGCAAGGGGCATAAGTTTGGGCTTTTAGCAACAGATTATCTCACTAAGTGGGTTGAGGCAATTCCATTGAAGAAGGTGACATCGGAAAATATGGTTGAGTTTGTCAAAGAGCATATCATTTACAGATTTGGAATTCCTCAGACAATTACAACAGATCAAGGAACTCAGTTTACATCTTCAGAGTTCAGAGATTTTGCTGAAAGTATGGGGATCAAATTATTAAATTCTTCTCTTATTATGCCCAAGCTAATGGTTAGGCAGAAGCTTTTAACAAGATCATGATCAAGATTATACAGAAGAAGATTGATCAGAAGCCAAAAAGGTGGCATTCGGTACTCAATGAAGCCTTATGGGCTTACCGAATGGCCCCTCATGGAGCTACACAGACATCTCCTTACAAGTTAGTTTATGGACATCATGCTATCTTGCCATGGGAGATGCAGTCAGACTCAAGGAGAATAATATTGCAAAAGGATTTAAGTTCCAAGGATTACAATGACTTAATGATAGACGAATTAGAAGACTTGCATATGATTCGTCTTAGGGCCTTGGAGAATATTGAGAAAAACAAAATGCGAGTTGCCAAGTATTATAACAAGAAGGTGAAGGTTAAGCAATTTGCAGAAGGAGATTTGGTTTGCAAAGCATTATTGCTGATTGGGACTAAGTACAGTGCATTCGGCAAGTGGTCTCCGAATTGGGAAGGTCCCTTTCGGGTGGTTAGGTGCACGCCTGGAAACGCATACATCTTGAAAACTTTACCAGGAGAAGAATTCATCGTTGCTATAAACAAGAGATACTTGAAGAAATATTATCCTAGTATTGAAGTTGATCGTTGATTGCTATTCCAAGCGTCAGAGAAACATAAATAGCCGGCATTCGGGAGGAAGCCGCCTTAAGAACAAAAAATTCCGACAAAGGGAGAATGGCCAATACTAAAGTGTATTGCCCTTAGCACAAAAATATTTTTTGCATCACAAACGTTCTTGCAGGTTCTTCTATTAATAATGCAACTGCTGAAGATTACAAAAGAAGGCCTGCAGGAAGCAGAAGGCCTGGAGGAAGAAGCGAAAGTATCTTCATTTCTTTGGCTCGGCGCTTTTCCTCTTGAGCTCATCCCTCTTCAGCTGCTCCAAGACCACCGTGATGGCGACGCGGAAACCTTGGGGGCTGGCGTGTTCTGCAGCTTTCGTCAAACTGTACCAGGCAGCCTTCAGGTTATTGTACCTGTCGGACACATCTGAAGAAGAAGAACAGATTATCATCAAACACGGGATCTGAACTTGAACATGAGATTCAAATGAGGATGAAGATCTTACCGCCTATCACCACCTCCAAGCTCATGCGGCGTTCGCGTTCGGCACAACAACAGGCGGTGATGTCCCGCAGATCATGCTCTAAATGCCGAATGCGACAGCGCAGTTGATGGTTGGTCCTCTACTCATGTGTAGCGTCTTCTTCTTCATTCGAGGAGTCGGAGCGGGTGTGCTCAGGGATTTCTTTAGTGCCGAAAATGTCTTCCGGCATCAGGTTGAAGCTGAAATCAAAGAGAGATGAATCACGAGATTGCAATCAAGATCAAGAGAAAGGGAGATGAACATATTACCTCTGAAGTTGGTTGGAAGTCAGGCATTAATTCAAGACAGAGAGGGTGTACTGGCATGTTGAAAATATGATCATGAAGTTCTTGCCACCAAGGAATGAAAGAAGGGTGAGCAAATGTTATTGGCACAAAAGGCTTGGGTGCATAGAAGGTCGTGCTGCACTTATACTCAAAAATCCTTCTTGCTTCTATGGATTCCTTGATGTCCTCTCTGGGCTTGAGAAATTCATGAAGAAATAGCCTTGGGGGCACTTGGCCACATCCTAACTGCCTGGCCATCATGTTTGGCTGGTAATACTCAAAGGTACTCTAGACCAGCCTTCCTCCACAGAATTCTACTGGTAGAATACAGTGATGAATGAAAGCATTGAAGATTGCTATAGAATGTACATCATTACATCCAGTGTCAAAACTAAACTCACAAGGAAGAGTCAAGTTGTCATTGTCCAGATATGGGAACCAAAGAGGGTTAGCAAAACCTCTGAAGAAGAGCTCAAATAATTGGCCAATGTTTTTGTTGATAGACACAGTGGAAGTAGCTTCTCCATAGGTTTGGCAACCTTTGGTGCTCTGGGTTTCTCCTTCCTTGTAGTTGGTTGAAGGGAAGTGCCGATTTTTGAGGTCAATGGCAACAATCGGTGCATGTATAATTGCAGCCACATCCGAACAAACCACCAAGGGCCATTGACACGGGGGATCTTTTTTTGCTGGTGTGCATGAGATAGGTGGTTTGATGAAGCATATGATAGACACTTACTAGAAGGTACTACCCAAGGGGAATAGGTGTACCAGCAGCCAGGTCTTCGGCCATCACAATATGGTTCAGGGTTGGCTCATTGGCTTTGCCACAAAAGATAAATCTGCATAACCACATGTTCAGGAAAGCTCTGTATTCAACATCAGTCAGGGGGCCATCAGACATGTAGTTTTGGATATATCTCTTGTATCCAACTCCTGTCTTTACTCCTGTTTGCTTGGAAGAACCCCTGTACTTGTATGGATACACAGTTCCTGTGACTCTCAAGCCAGTTATCATGTACACATCGGCCAAAGTGAGGGACATTGGCCCATGGCTGAAAAGGAAGGCATTTGCGCCATTAGACCAAAAGTGGGAGGCTGCAATCAAAAGGCTCTCATTTTTGGGTGTTTCGGCTAGGGACAATTCTAAGCAATGAGAAATATGATGGTTGTCCCAATTTTTTGTCTTGGAGATGTCATCATCAAGTATCCTCTTATACCAATTTCTCCAGCCTGCAATTGGGGGCAGAGGCTAGTTCTTGAAAGTGTCATGCCACTCGTGGGGCTTCGTGTTGACGGATAAAAGACGTATCCCTCTACGATCCGCAAGCGTACGGACCCCACACCTTTTTCACCACGGGATTCCCAAGGTTCTTGTCAATCCGCGGAGCAAGGGGATTACAAGCGTTCGATCAACGACGACACACTAGCTACTAAAACCCTAACTACTATTATACTAGAAAACACTAAACTACACTAGAGAGAATGATAAACGATCAAGGTAGAAGACACTCGCCCACGGGTCTACGATACTAGAGCATGCAATCGCTTAAAGACATGAAAACCAATCTAATCTATCGGGGATGTGACCACGGTTTCGCCCTTTCCCTCCTCTCGTCTCGTCACTACGCGAAGGTATTCATGACTAGACCTTTGATGGCCACGGTGTATTGAATGGATCCAAGGAAGCATTGGAGCTCGTACTCCCTCTACGGCACGGTTGCAAGCCTTAAGCATTAAAGTATATTCAACACAAGATGATAGACGAGATAATCCGACAAAGTGCGATTACATCTCACGATCGATTACAACCCATGGACGAATGAGAAGATTACCCCATCAAGGTGCGATCATGGCACCGTTGATCATGGTTTCCCTTCCGCCGGTGTCTTCCTCCTTCTCCACGAGAGGGTGCTTCCTTCGAGGTGGTTGATCTCCCGCCGGAGATCCTCCTCCTCTCTCTCTAGCTTGTGGATGGCCTTCTGGTGCGAATAACTCCTCTCTTCGGTGTTGGCGGCGCGTCGGGGGTTTTAGGGTTGAAGATCCTTCGAGGGCAAGGAAAACGGGACCGAAGCCGGTGCGGAAGTGGGCTGGGCCGGCCGGCCTGGGCCGGCCGGCCGGCCCGGCCGGTTCGGCCGGTTCGGTCGCCCCTTTTGCTCCGTGGGTCCTCGTGCACTTATGTACTTTGCCCCCTCCACTTGCACGATTTTGATGCTGTTATCCTCGCGTCCAAGATGGGGGCTCTCTTTGCATGAAGTTTGATCTTTTACGCTTCAATCCCCGGGGTGTTCCTCGTAGCACTTCGGTCCTCGCCACCATTGGAAGTGATTTCAGCAAGCTCATGAACACGAACAAGACTCCATGAATGCTCCTTTGAATTTGTTGCGAATCCGTCCTTTATGTCCATGTTTTCCTACATAAACACAACACTTCCAAATGCATGCACAAAGATGAACTTGTTATAAGATTAGTGTGCCTAGCGGCGGGTTAGTTCCATAATCAAATCCAAACCAAAGTGTACTGAACATGCTAGGTGCACCAAAATACACCATCAACATCTCCCCCACACTTAGCTCTTGCTCGTCCTCGAGCAAGTACTCGTAAAAGAACTTCGTCCAAGGAGTGTAATCGTGTACCACTTATCCTTCTTCACAAGTTAGTCAATCCCTTCATCTTTAATACATAAACACAAAGTAATGATAATCAAACATAAACATGGGCGTTTAGAATTTTTACCACGTCAAGATTCACCCCACAACTCAAACCCTTCACTTGAAGTCTTCAATTTCAGCCATGCTTACTCCTTTGCTTCCAACGGAGGGTTTTTATGGTTTTCAAAACAAAAATTCCTGCAACAAGTGTTAGACAAAAACCCTTCTCCAAGCTCTCTCAAGTCACTCATATGAAGTGGCTATCCTAACCAAATTTTATAAAACTCTCACCTCCCATTAATCTCTCATATATTATGTAAAAGTGGAGCTATAGGTAGGGCTAGCGCAATCAACACAAATATTGTCAAACTAAGAACTTCCTCTAATGGTTGTCTACCTTTCAAAGCCAATGATCATGAGAATTAACCATATGTAGGGATATCAAGGATGAGAAGATTTAGAATGGTGGACATGTGCAAGGGCAAAAGAAAATTGTGACTACAAGGCACCGATGATGTCCTCATTGTCGGATTGCACATGGTTGGAAATAGAGTAAAAGTTTCGTCTCACAATCAACGTGACGTCCTTCCTTACACTTCATTTTTTTCTTTTCTTTCACTTGATCCATCCCTCTCATATCTTCATTGCTAACTCATCTTTCTCTCTTTTTCTTTTTCTTCTTTTTTTCACATATGATTTTTCTTTCTTTCTTTCTTTCTTTTCCATACACATACCTTTTCTCTTTATTTTTCTCTCTCTTGACAACTTTTCAAAGCTTTCAATTCTCTCTTTCCTCGCATGCATACAATCTGAATTTTTTAAATAAATCATGCTAGAGACGAGACGAAACTTTGAAAATAGGTTGTGTTCAAGGAATACGATGTACAAAAGAGATGTATAGGGTTGGGTATGGAATTCGGCGATGTACGTGACTTCCGTTGTGAAAGTCACGTTACCGAATATATGACGAGGCTAGCAACAAAAGATAATCACAAGGACATGATCATTGCTCGAAATTAAGACTCACAAGAGAGAAGGGTCCTAGCCTAACTCATCGTGCTAATCACACTTATGGTGGAGCGAAAAAAATAAACTTGGCTTTGGATAGGAATTTTTTCTTACTCTCAACTTGGAAAAAGAGGTTTTGCTAACCTTTATTACAAGGGTTTTAAAATAATTTTCAGAACTGAAATCCTCCAACTTTTAGCATCGAACATAGCACAACTAGCATGTGAAGCTCAAAAGATAAGCACAAGAACATGATCATTGCTCGAAACTAAAACTCCCAAGAGAGAAGGATCCTAGCCCAACTCATCGTGCTAATCACACTTATGGTGGAGCAAAAAATAAATTGGCTTTGTATAGGATTTTTTTTCTTACTCTCAACTTTGAAAAAAGCGGTTTTGCTAACCTTTATTACAAGGGTTTTTAGATAATTTTCAGAACTGAAATCCTCCAACTTTTAGCATCGAACATAGCACAACTAGCATGTCAAGCTCAAGATCGAAGTGCGGTATGGGTACTTTAAGTAGTAGCGATTCCACTAAGCACCACGGTAAACGATTTTCAAACCACATACTTGTGTTCATATATCAAGAATCGAAGATTAAACAAACAAGTAAATAAAGATAAACAATACAAAAAACACAAAGATATATATAAAGACTCTTTTTATTTGGTTTTCTTGACTCAACACTAATTTAAGACACTTGCAAAAATTTTAAAATAGACTCAAAAACTAAAGACTCATTAAAACACTAAGACTCTCACACGAAGATTAAACCGAACCTAAACTTGAAGTTTAAAAGCTGTCGGTGCGGAAAGTGGTCCCGACACTAACCAGTAGATAACGCCTAGGTCTATCCCTCAATGGTCGATGCTAAGCAACAAGTGACACAAGATTTTATCCTGGTTCCGGCCGAGAGGGCCGTACGTCCAGCAGGGTTGTGCTCGTGGCACTATATTGCTCTGCACCGGGGGTGCTTGTAGTGGGGCAAATACAAGCAAGGCGGGAGAGGAAGCGTGGCTTCCAAGTCCCTGATGAGTGGCTGAAGGTGTTGTGGGAGAACAAGAGAGCGAGTGCACGGTGTGTTGTGTTCGACTGTGAATTCGTCCCCCCGCGGCTGGGGGCTCGCTTCCCCTTTTATAGGCCAAGGGGGCGGCGAGTTACATGCACGCCGCGCTACCTAGCTACGTGTGGGAGCACGTCGTGCTACGGTGTAGAGCGGGCGACCGTCCTGGACGATCTTTGCTACGATTCGGCCATGATGGCCTACCTCGTACCCGAACAGTGGCGGCTCGAGGGTAGAAGGCGGTAGATGGCGATGGCGTTCCCTGATAGGCTCCGAGGGAGGTGCTGACGATGGCCGGTACGGTGTACAGGAGCGGGTGGCACGGCGTTCCTTCCCAATGAGCGCTGTGGTGGCGGAGTGGTTGCTACAGTGCCCGGGCGTGCGCCGCGGAGTCGGGGGCGTGTGCCTGCGCGCGTGGGTACGGCGGCCGCGCCGTTACAGTGGCCGGGATGGCCGTCCACCGGCCTAGCGCCCTTCACCTAACCTGCAGGGTCACGGGAGAGTGGAATCGAGGGTGCGCCCGGCCCCCTTTCGAGGGTCGGACGCGTTAGCCGTACAGCGGCGTGCGCACGGTGTCACGGGACTGACACCGGCCGTACCGCACAGTCCATCCCACAGTGGCGGGGATGGGCTCCTTCCATGGGGGAGTTGGTGCGGCGGCACCGGGCGTGAGCCCCGGGCGCATGATGGCGCCGTCCCGCGGCGTCAGGGCGTTAAATGCCCAAGTACGGGGCCGGCGCACGCGTGCGGGGCGCCCGTGATCGTGGCGGGCCGTTGCCTATAAAACTGCGGGGAGGAGTAGGCGGCGGTTTTTACCTTGGCTCCTCACCATTTTCAATCCTCCGTCGCTTCGTCTTCGTTCTGCTCTCGCCACCGCGCGGTTTCGCTGCTTAGAGCTTTTCTTCTCGCTTCCTTGTCCTCCGCCCCCGCGCTCGTTCGTCCTTCCTTATGGCGCCGCCTCAGCTTCCGATCCGGGTCCTGGAGCCGTATGCTTGGGAGAGGTCGACCGTGACCCGGCTCGCCCTGGGCGGGCGGTCGCCGCCGGCCGGTGTCGCCCAATGAAGAAGGGCGCCTGGCGGAGTGGATCGTGCCGCCGGCGACGCATCTTGAGCCCAACCCGCCGGAGGGATACGTGGTGAGCTTCCTCCGCTACCACGAGCGCGGCTTCAATGCGCCGGCGAGCACGTTCATGCGGGCGTTGTGCTTCCACTACGGGGTGGAGCTGCACAACTTCGCCCCCAACGCTATCTCGCAGGCGGCCACATTCGTGGGCGTCTGTGAAGGGTACCTGGGGATCCCAGTCAACTGGGAGCTCTGGGTACACCTCCTCCGCGCGGAGCTCATCACGCAGCCTACGACGGAGCCGAGGACCCGCCGCGCGGTGCGCGCCGGCGGGATGTCGCTGGCGTGCGGGGGCAGCTCAAGAACTCCTACATCCCCTGCACCATGACGACGAACAATGCCGGCTGGGAGCGGGGATGGTTTTACCTGCGCAACGCCGAGCCCGGCCTTCCTCCCTACACCGGGCGGGTGTTCAAGGAGAGGCCGGACTGCTGGGGCTACGGGTTGCCCACGGCCAATCATCGGGCGCGACAAGAGTCGCGTCCTTCGCGCCTGCGGCCGGGCGGCGAGGGGAGGGGCTCAACGCGATGGGCGTCCTCGCCTTCCTCCACCACCGGCGGATCGTGCCGTTGATGGAGAGGCCCCTCTGCATCTTCGAGATGACGGAGGCGGCCAACCCCGTCGACCGGCGAGGTCGCGGATGCTCCCGACGCCGCCGGAGCGGCCGTACGCGCTACCGGGCGCGGAGCGCCGTCGACACCGAGGACGCCGCTACTCGCGGGTCGAACCCCCGTGGGACATCGAGATGCTTCCCACCGGCCCGTTGGTGAGTGTGGTTTTCTACTCGTTTTGGTCCTCGTTCTCGTTTATGTTTCTTGACGCGCCATTGTTCTCGTGCGCGGCGGGTGCGGTTCAACGCCGCCAAGTCTATTCCACCCACCCCCGACTCCCGTGCGCTCGGCGGGCGGCGCGGCGGGGAGCGGCGGGGAGCGGGCGGTGCGCGGAGGGAGCACGCAAGGCGGCGCCAAGCGCGCCGCGACGCGCGGTCCGCCGAGTACCGGCGGCGGGGAGGAGCCGGGGCTCTCCTCCCCGGACATCGAGGGAGCCCTCGTCCTCGGACCGGGACGAGGAGGAGGAGTCCGAGGGGGAGGGCCCCTCGGACGGTGGCGGCCCGCGCCCCCGTCGCCGGATCTCGCGCGGCGTCGGGGGTGGCTTTGCTCGGGGCGGGCGCGTCGGCGTCCGCCGCCGGGCGGTCGTCGTCGGGGCGGCACGCGCCATGGAGGTGCGCGCGCGCGCCACGGAGGCGCGCGCGCGGCGCGCCGCGCGCGCGCGTCAAGCGTGCCCGCGCGTGGCGGGGAGCGCGTCCGCGCGCGCGGCGTCCTCGTCGAGGGGCGCGTCGGTGGGCGCGCCCGCGCGCGGGGGCTAGCGTGCCGCCGCGTGTGGTGGCGGCATCGGGCGTGCCTACGCGTGAGGTGGGCGTGCCCGCACGGGCGGCGGCGCCGTCGGGGGGCGCCGCGGCGGCGCGGCCCCCGCGCCGGCCTCGTCGGAGGCCTCGAGGAAAAGGAAGCGGGCCTTCTCCTCCGCGAGGTAAGGGACCTGTTCTTCCTCGCGCTGGCTTTAGTTCGGCGATTGTTAGATGCTCTAATCCTCCGTTCGCGTTTGCGCAGGGCGGTGCCCACCGTCCCTCCTCTTGCACCGGCCAAGGCGGCGAGGACGGATGCGTCGATCCCCACCGGCGGCGTTCGTCGAGGGGGTCGCGCCCGGGGGGCGCGCGCGGCGGCGGGCACGAGCGTGCAAGGCCCGGGCCGGGGCTTCGAGGCCCCCGGCCGGTGGATCAACCCGCCGCGGCGCGGCCCGGAGGTTGCCGGGGGCGGCCGGCGCCGGTCGCCATGGGGGGCGCGGGCCGCAACGGCGGCTACGGTGGAGGTGCCGCCGGCGCGCGCGCCACCGCGGAGGAGGCGAGCGGGCGCAACCGCGGGAGCGCCCGCGGACGTGGCGGCGCGGACGGAGGTGGCGGCAACGGCGCCACAACGGGCGCCGCGGCCGCGGAGGCGCGGTGGGAGGCGCCGGCGGAGGCGGAGCGAGCGGCTCCGCCCGCCCGGCGGTCCCCCGGGCGGAGGTGGTGGAGCTCTCGGATGACTCCTCGCCGCACGGGTGGAACCGGTGGGCCGGGCGGCCCACGAACTCTCCCCGAGCCCCGGGGAGAAGGCCCTCGTGAGGCGTCACGAGGGTCGCGTGATAGTGGGGGGCCGAGGGCACGACGCCGAGGCCTCGTCCTCCCATGCCGGTCGCCCCGCCCGGGTGGGGGGGGCCGTGGAGGGATCCCCCGGCGTTCGGCCCGACGCCCGAGAGGGAGCGAGAGCTGCGGGGCGAGCTCCTGAGCCACGGCGCCACGCTCAACCGCGCGTTGAACGAGGCGCTGCGGGTTCACAGCGGCCCGGCCTGGATCATCTTCCAGGTGAGCCACGGTTGCTCTTCTTCTTTCTCTTTTTCGCTTTCGCGCGCTGTATTCAAGACTTGGCGCTGACGAGGCTCGACGCGTGGATGCCAGGAGCTTGAGCGCCGCGCCCGCGAGAAGTACAGCGCGTTCGACCAGGTGAACGCCGAGGCCCGCCAGCTCCGGGAGCGATGCAGCGCTTTCGACGCGCTTGCGGAGGCTCTTAGGACGCCGGACGGTGGGCGGTCTACCGGCAATGGCGTGGTGCGATGTGCTCCCCGAGAGCTCGGGCGGGGACGCGGCGCGTGACTCGAGCCTCGGGCGGATCCGCGCGGCCCTCGTCGATCGTGACGAGGCGGCGTGGAACGCGCGCGAGGACACGGAGAAGACGCGGACGTTGGCCGCCACCGGGAGGCGGAGGTGGCCACCGCTCGCGCCGAGACCGGGAGACTCCGCACGTCGCTCGAAGGAGCGCGGGCGCGGCGGCGCCGGGGCGAGGAGCCGGGCGCGCGGGGCGGAGCGCGCGCGCAAGGAGGCGGATGACCGAAGGCCGCCCTCGACGCCAAGGCGCGGCTCTCATCGCCGGCGAGGGGCAGCTCCGGCGGGAGAGCGCGTCGCCCGCCAAGGGGCCGAGGGGCGGCTCCAACGGGGAGCGAGCCGCCCTTCGCGACGCCCGGACGGCGCTGGAGCGGGAGCGTGTTGCTCGCGAGGCGGCGGAGAAGTCACTGGAGGAGCGGAAAGCCGCATTCTCCGAAGTTGAGGATGAGGCGTTGACGCTCAGCATCAGCAACGCCGCCCAAGAGATGGCCCTCGTCGAGCAAGGCGAGACCGTCCGGAGCCTCGAGGCGGCGCTTGAGTCCGCGCGCCGCGACCTCGATCTGGGGAGGAAACAAATCGAAGGTAAGCTAGTGTCTGACCTCGCTCGTTAGTTCTTGCTTTAGAGGGTTCGTTTCCCCTTTTCTGATTTCTTGTCGCCTTGTCGCTTCCAGGCTTGCGCACTGCCCTGGGACACGCTGTTGGGCGGGCCGAGGCCTGCGCGGGCCTCCTACGACTCCTCCGAGCGAGGGAGGGCGGGGGGGGGGGGGCGCGCGGGACGCGGCCCTCGAGACTGTCACGTCGTCGAGGAAGGCGATGCCCGGGCGGCGGCTCGGCCGGCCGGCCGCCTACGCGCCCTCAGCGGCCACGTCACGGGGCGGGTGCGTCGGGCGCTGCACCTGGGCGTGCAGAAGGCCCTCGGAGTGGTGCGGTCCCACTACGAGGTCAACCTCGAGGCGGTAGCGGAAGGCTACATCGTGCCCGAGGGCGTCGAAGACGAGGTGGCCATGGAGCGCGCGGACGCGCTTGTTGCTGATGCCGCCGGGACGCTCGCCGAGGCCTTCGAAGAATTCCTCTTCCCGGACGCCACCGACGCTGCCGCTCCCTCTGCCTGAAAGCACCTGGGCGCTAGGCCCGTTTTTTGTTTGTGTGTATTAGGATTGTGGCCTCGTGGCCTCTTGTAAATGAACAAGTCGTTTTGCGAATCGTAAACGATTGCTTGTAAATGAAATCGTTTGCTTATTACGCTTTTTTGTTTCCCCTTCTTCCTGAGTAGATTCTAGTTAGGGAAGTCCGCCTTTCGCAGGGGCCCGCTGGGTTGGAGGCGAGAGAAACGGGCCATAGCCACGCGGCGTAGGCTGTCTCTGGCTCGCGCGTTCCTTCCACTGTGCCGCCTACGCCCTTTTCAAATCATGGCTCGAGGTTGAAGTAGGAAACAAACTTAGCGCGTGTTATTACGTTTTTTGCGCGAAAAAATGGGACCATTTGGGGGGGGGTGCCCCCCCGCAGTAGCCCCCGAGGGTAACTTGGGTTTCAGGGGAAAGCCGAGTTGCCCTTTTATTGTACTTAGAGTATTTACATAGGTGACACCAACTGGGGCGTTGGCCGTATGTTTGTACAACAGAAAATACTTGGAAATCCTAGCTAAGGGTAGAAGCGACGTAGGCGTTGGATGTTCCAAGCGTTGGTGAGTTCTTCGCCGTCCTCGTTGGCCGACTTGTACGTGCCCGGTTTGAGCACCTTCACCACGACGTAGGGTCCCTCCCATGGGGGCGATAGCTTGTGGCGCCCTCGGTTGTCTTGGCGTAGCCTTAGGACCGAGTCCCCCTCGGCTGAAATCCCTGCGACGTATTTTGCGCGCTTGGTAGCGTCGTAGGGACTGTTGATACCTTGCGGAGTGCATCAACGCCACGAGGCGTACTTCGTCTAGCTGATCCAGTGAGTCCTCGCGGGCTCGCTGGTTAGCGTCCTCGTTGTAGCCTCGAACTTTGGGTGATCCGTATTCCAGATCCGTGGGGAGGACGGCCTCCGCGCCATGGACTAGGAAGAACGGGGTGAACCGGTGGCTCGCTTGGGGTGGTCCTTAGGCTCCATACGGCTCGCCGGTAGTTCTTGGAGCCATTTTCGGCCGCATTTGTTGAGCTGGTCAAAAATTCGGGTTTGAGGCCACGTAGAATCATGCCGTTGGCACGTTCCACTTGGCCGTTGGTATGCGGGTGCGCCACAGCTGCCCAGTCCACTCGGATGTGGAACTTGTCGCAGAACTCCAAGAATTTCCGGCCCGTGAACTGGGACCCGTTGTCTGTGATGATGGAGTTTGGCACCCCAAAGCGGTAGACGATATCGGTGAAGAACGTGACCGCCTGCTCAGCCCTCAAATTTGTGATGGGGCGTACCTCCACCCACTTGGAAAACTTGTCGATCGCGACAAGCAGGTGGGTGAAGCCCCCGGGCGCCTTCCGCAGGGGCCCGACGATGTCCAACCCCCACACGGCGAATGGCCATGTCACGGGGATTGTTTGCAGAGCGTGAGCTGGCAAGTTGGTTTTGTGGGCGTAAAACTGGCACCCTTCGCAAGTGCGCACGATTTCGTTGGCGTCCGCGACCGCGGTAGGCCAATAGAAGCCTTGGCGGAACGCGTTGCCGACGAGGGTGCGCGGCGTGGCGTGGTGGCCACAGATTCCCGCGTGGATGTCCCGTAGGAGCTCGCGCCCCTCGGGAATGGGTATACACCGCTGGAGAATGCCTGACGCGGCGCGCTTGTACAGCTCACCGTCGACCAGGGTGAACGACTTGGCCATCCTGGCGATGCGCCTGGCTGCGGCCCGGTCTGCGGGGAGCTCCCCTCGAGCAATCCAGGCGATGTACTTCTCCCGCCGGTCCGCACGGGCGGGGGGCACGCTCGATGTCCATCGCGACAGCCTCGTGGGAGCCGTACCCCTCGAGAAGGGAGAGCACGTACGCCTCGTTCGAGGGGTCCTCTTCCATGGGTTCCGCACCCACTGGATTCGAGGGAGCCCCCGAGGGTCCGCTGTCGCTCGAGGGGTAGGGCTCGAAGGCGACTGATGGCTGCGCGATGTCGCGCGCGAAAACGTTCGGGGGAACGGTGATCCGCCCGGACGCAATCTTGGCAAGTTCATCTGCCTCCTCGTTGTACCGGCGGGGTACATGGTTGAGCTCGATGCCGTAGAATCTGTCTTCGAGGGCCCGCACGGCCTTGCAGTAGGCCTCCATCTTGTCGTCGTGGCAGCTCGCGTTCTTCATGACTTGGTCGATCACGAGCTGTGAATCCCCTCGCACGTCGAGGCGCTTAATGCCCAACTCAATGGCGATTTTGAGGCCGCAGAGGAGGGCCTCGTATTCCGCCATATTGTTGGACGCGGGGAAGTGGAGGCGTACTGCGTAGCGCATGTGTTCCCGAGGGGTGACACGAAGAGCGGAGCCCGCGCGCCGCTCCCGTCTTCATCACCGAGCCGTCGAAGAACGAGAGTCCGGCACTCGCTTGAATGCGAGGGGGCAGCTGTGTGTCCGTCCACTCAGCGACGAAGTCTGCTAAGATTTGCGATTTGATGGCCTTGCGCGGAGCATAGGCGAGCGTTTCGCCCATCAACTCCACGGACCACTTGGCAATCCTGCCTGCCGCGTCGGGGTTGCGAATGATCTCTCCTAGCGGGAAGGAAGAGACCACCGTGACTGGGTGGGCCTCGAAGTAGTGGCGGAGCTTGCGCCGCGCGAGGACCACCGCGTACAACAGCTTCTGGACCTGAGGGTAGCGCGTCTTTGTGTCCGACGGGGACTTCGCCGATGTAATAGGCGGCCTCTCGCACGGGCGGGGGCATGCCCTTCCTCCGTGCGCTCCACGACGATCACGGCGGCCGACCACCCGGGTGGTTGCGGCCACGTAGAGTTGGAGGGGTTCGCCGTCTCGTGGCGGCGTAAGGATTGGGGCGTGCGTCAGAGATGCCTTCGGCTTGTCGAGCGCTTCCGGGCCTCGGCGGTCCAAGAGAAGCGCTCGTGCTTCTTGAGCAGCCGGTAGAGGGGCGGGCCCTTCTCCACCGAGCCTCGAGATGAAGCGGCACAGGGCAGCGAGGCACCCCAACACCTTCTGCACCCCTTTGAGGTCCCGAATTGGACCCATTCGCTCGAGGGCCGCGACCTTTTCAGGGTTGGCCTCGATTCCCCGCTGGGAGACAATGTACCCTAGGAGCATGCCCCGCGGCACTCCGAAGACACATTTCTCGGGGTTGAGCTTGACCCCCGTTGGCCCGTGGCGGCGAACGCGATGCCAAGATCGCCCACCGGGTCGTCCGCCTTCTCGGTCTTGACGACGATGTCGTCTACGTAAGCCTCGACCGTTCGCCGATATGGTCCCCAAAAACGTGCTTGCATGCGGCGCGATATGTTGCGCCCGCGTTTACGAGGCCAAAGGGCATCGTGACATAACGAACGTCCCGAACGGTGTGATGAACGAAGTCGCGAGCCGGTCGGACTCCTTCATTTTTATTTGATGATATCCCGAATAGGCATCAAGGAAACGAGTAGTTCACACCCGGCGGTGGAATCAATGATCCGATCTATGCGTGGTAAAGGAAAGGGAACTTTTGGACATGCTTTATTGAGGCTCGGTGTAGTCGATACACATCCTCCACTTCCCATTTTTTCTTTTTTACAAGCACGGGGATTAGCTAACCATGTCGGGTGGAACACTTCCTTGATGAATCCGGCCTCGAGGAGCTTCCGCAGCTCCACTCCGATCGCCCGTCGCCGTTCCTCGTCGAAGCGGCGCAACCGCTGCTGAACAGCGCGAGCATTAGGCAGGATATCAAGGGAGTGCTCGGCGACCTCCCTCGGAATGCCTGGCATGTCCGAGGGGCTCCACGCGAAAACGTCGGCGTTGGCGCGGAGGAAGTCGACGAGCACTGCTTCCTATTTAGGATCGAGGGTCGAACTGACCCTCAAAGCCTTGCCCTCGGGGGCCGATGGGTCGAGGGGGACCCCCTTGGTTTGCTCGGCGGCCTCGAACGTGCCGACGTGCTTGGCGGCGGAGCTGAGGTCGTCGTTGACCATCTTCTCCAGCGTGTTCGCCAGCGCTTCATCCAGCGCCAGCGCCTCTGCATGTTCCACGCACTCGACGTCGCAGTCGAATGCGTGCTCGATCGACGACCCGACGGTGATGACGCCGTTTGGACCCGGCATCTTCATCTTCAGGTACGTGTAGTTGGGGACTGCCATGAATTTAGCATAGCATGGTCGCCCAAGGATGGCATGGTAGGCCCCCTTGAATCCCACCACTTCGAATGTGAGGGTTTCCTTGCGGAAATTCTTGGGGGTCCCAAACCATACGGGCAGATCGATGCCCGAGGGGATGAACCTGCTTGCCGGGCGCGATGCGCGTGAAACGGCTTCGTGGCTCGGGCCGCACCGGTCCGGCCGATCCCCATCAGGCGCAACGTATGCGCGAAGAGGATATTGAGGCTACTGCCTCCGTCCATGAGGACCTTCGAAAACCGGGCGCTCCCAATGATGGGATCGACCACCAGTGGGTACTGGCCCGGGTTCGGGATGCGGTTTGGGTGATCTTCCCGGCTAAAGGTGATGGCATCCTTCGACCAGTTGAGAAAGGCTGGAGGTGCCCTCTCTGCGGCGAGGACTTCGTGCCGCTCCTTCTTGCGTTGCCGGGTTGACATGTCGACAGTAGGTCCCCCAAAAATGAGGAACACATTCTCGACAGCAGGGAAGCCACCTGCGTCGCCGTCGCCCCCATCCTTCTTGGCCTCTGCCTCCTTCGCGGCGGCACGGCCATAGAACTTCTTGAGCATGTCGCACTGCTCAAGAGTGTGATTCACGGGGGTCTTGTGGTAGGGGCACGGCTTCTTCATCATGTCGTCGAAGACCCCCGGGCCTCGAGGAGCTGTCGAGGGCCCCGTCGGGCCGGGTCAACGGCGAGGGCCTCGGCGTTGCCGCCGTCGCGCCCTTGCTCGCGCGCCTCGCGGCGCGGCTTCTTCCCCTTCTTGCCCCGCTTGTCATTGCGGCGCGGCTCCTTGGACCCGCTGCCCTCCGCGGGCGTGTCCTCAGAGCGCTTGCCCTTCTTGCCGTCGAAGATTGCCCCCACGGCCTCCTCTCCGGAGGCGAAGCTGGTGGCAATGTCGAACAGCTCGTTCGAGTCCGCGGGCGGGCAGCGCCCTAGCTCGCGCACAAGGTCCCGGCACGTGGTGCCCTCGAGGAACGCGTGCACGATTTCGGATTGCGCCACGCTGGGGAGCTCTGTGCAGCGCTTGGAAAAACGCCGTATGAAGTCCCGCAGCGATTCGCCCGGCTTCTGCATGCAGGAGCGCAGATCCCAGGAGTTCCCGGGGCGCACGTATGTGCCCTGGAAGTTGCCCACAAAGGTGTGGACTAGATCGTCCCAGTTGTGGATCTGGCTGGCGGGCAAGTGCTCGAGCCATGTCCGGGCCGCGTCGCCCAGATGCAGGGGCAAGTTGCGGATGATCACCTCGTCGTTGGTGGCCCCGCCCAGCTGACAGGCCAGGCGGTAATCGTTGAGCCAAACACGAGGGTCCGTCTCCCCGTTGTATTTGATGATCGTCGAGGGTTGACGGAAGCACTGGGGGAACGCTGCCGTGCGGATCTCCCGGCTAAACACGCGGGTGCCCGGGGGCTCCGGCGTTGGGGAGCGATCCTCACCGCTGTCGTAGCGTCCACCCCTTCGAGGGTGGTAGCCCCGGGCCGCTCGCGCGTCCGCCTTGCTGGTGCGCCTGGCGTTGATGGCGTTGCGAGCGTCGCCATCCAGCGCCCTGCGCGTGTCAAGGAGCCGTTCCTTGGCCGGCGTGCGTCCCTGGTCAGCAGGTTGACCCGCATGCACCGAGGGTTCGCCCCCTGGTGCCGGATCATCACCCCGCGCGTCCCCCTGTTGGCGGATGCGTGAGGCCGAGCTTTCAGCCTGTTGGACGGCCGCTTGCTCAAGGAGGGTTTGCACCTCGCGGTGCATTTCTCGAGCCTCGGGGGTCGAGGGTGCCGGCATGGCGCGCAGTAGTGTCGCGGCGGCGATGAGCTTTTGGCTCGCTCGCGGTGGAGTATCCGCGTTGTCGACGTTGGGGACAGGGTTGAGGCGGTCGCGGACTTGACGGCCTAACTCCCGTGCGCGTTCGCCGCGCGCGGAGGCCTCTCCTGCCATCGAGGCGCGGAGTAGCCGCACGGTCCGGTACTCCTCTGCCAGCTTGGCCTCGAGCTCACGAGCTTGGGCCAGCTGCGCGTCGACGTCGGCCCCGGCGAGGGGCGCTTGGCCCCGCGGCCGGGCGCGTGGCGATCCCCGGGGCCGGCGTGACTTCCCCATCTCCGGCGCCCGCCGCGCCTGCGGCGTTGGCCGGGTCGTTGGTGATGACGGCGCAGCACTCCCGCGTGGGGTCGTAGCTCCCTGTGCTGGAGTCGTCGGAGCAGCCAAACCAATAGTCCGTGGCGTCGAGGAAGCGCCTGAACGCAACTGGGTCCGGCACACCGGAGAAATCCCACTCCGCGTACCCGTGGCGGCTGGCGGGTGGCATCGTGTCGACGGAGCCCAGGGACGATTCGTCTGCTGCTGAAGTGCCGGGGTCCCTGGCGACGAAGACGTGGCGACCAGGTGGAACCCTGCGCATTGTCGTGTTGGTGTTGGCGTTGTAGGCCGTAGTGGCGCCACGCAGCCCGATGGGGACGCGCGGTCCTGAGACCGCACGCGGTCCCGCTGGGGCGGTGGCGGCCGTCGTGACGGTGGGCGCACCACGTTGGGCGGTGGTGCGCTCGGCCGTCGTCGCTCGGTCCGCGCCCGTCGCGAGCGCGGCCCGAACGATGACGGCGTCGCGGTGTCGACGGTCCCGGCCGCACCGCGCGCCGCGGGCGCTTGTGCGGGCGTCGTGCGTGCGGCGGAGACCGGGCGGACCCCGGCCTCGCGCGCGCGCGAAGCTCCTCACGGTTGGTGAGGCGCATGAGATAGCCGTTCCCCGTGGCCTGGAAGTTCAAGTCCCCAAAGCGGATCTCGAATCCGGCGGGAGGGGGTCCGAGCTACCCATGTTGTAGCGGGTGCTACGGTACTCGGTACGAATCACCATGGAGGAAGTTGATGAAGTGACCTTAGGCGCTCGTTTGCCCCACGGTGGGCGCCAACGCGTCGGTGCGGAAAGTGGTCCCGACACTAACCAGTAGATAACGCCTAGGTCTATCCCTCAATGGTCGATGCTAAGCAACAAGTGACACAAGATTTTATCCGGTTCCGGCCGAGAGGGCCGTACGTCCCGACGGGGGTTGTGCTCGTGGCACTATATTGCTCTGCACCGGGGGTGCTTGTAGTGGGGCAAATACAAGCAAGGCGGGAGAGGAAGCGTGGCTTCCAAGTCCCTGATGAGTGGCTGAAGGTGTTGTGGGAGAACAAGAGAGCGAGTGCACGGTGTGTTGTGTTCGACTGTGAATTCGTCCCCCCGCGGCTGGGGGCTCGCTTCCCCTTTTATAGGCCAAGGGGGCGGCGAGTTACATGCACGCCGCGCTACCTAGCTACGTGTGGGAGCACGTCGTGCTACGGTGTAGAGCGGGCGACCGTCCTGGACGATCTTTGCTACGATTCGGCCATGATGGCCTACCTCGTACCCGAACAGTGGCGGCTCGAGGGTAGAAGGCGGTAGATGGCGATGGCGTTCCCTGATAGGCTCCGAGGGAGGTGCTGACGATGGCCGGTACGGTGTACAGGAGCGGGTGGCACGGCGTTCCTTCCCAATGAGCGCTGTGGTGGCGGAGTGGTTGCTACAGTGCCCGGGCGTGCGCCTGCGGAGTCAGGCGTGTGCCTGCGCGCGTGGGTACGGCGGCCGCGCCGTTACAGTGGCCGGGATGGCCGTCCACCGGCCTAGCGCCCTTCACCTAACCTGCAGGGTCACGGGAGAGTGGAATCGAGGGTGCGCCCGGCCCCCTTTCGAGGGTCGGACGCGTTAGCCGTACAGCGGCGTGCGCACGGTGTCACGGGACTGACACCGGCCGTACCGCACAGTCCATCCCACAGTGGCGGGGATGGGCTCCTTCCATGGGGAGTTGGTGCGGCGGCACCGGGGCGTGAGCCCCGGGCGCATGATGGCGCCGTCCCGCGGCGTCAGGGCGTTAAATGCCCAGGTACGGGGCCGGCGCACGCGTGCGGGGGGCGCCCGTGATCGTGGCGGGCCCCGGCCGAGGGCGGAGCGAGCCCTCGAGCGAGGCGAGACTCGCTCGAGGGGGGAGCGCGCCCTCGAGCGGGCGGGACCGCTCGAGGGGAGGGGTCGCCCCTCGAGCGGGGCGGAACCCGTGCGAGGAGGGAGTTGCCCCTCGAACGGGGGCGGAGCCCGTTCGAGGAGGGAGTATGCCCTCGGGCGAGGCGGAGCTCGCTCGAGGGGTCTTCCTAGGCGGGCCGCCTTGGTGGGCCTCCGAAGTCCTGCTGCATGGGCCGTATCCTGCATGGTTAGCTCCCTGCATGGTTAGGCTTTGCTTATGTTGATGCAGGAGTTTAGGTAGGGGTTCCCCCATTGTTTGAGGGGACCCCTGGGGCGGTCCCCGACAAAAGCTAAGGCTAGCGAACTAGCTCTCCCCCACACTTAAAACATACGACGTCCTCGTCGTATCTTACAAAAATCCTAAGGGGAAAACTAGATCTAGTGGTACTTCAAGCAAGTTTTGCACCACTTGCCTCTCATGTTTCCAACCATGCTGAAAAGTTTGCGCACGTTACGGTTAAGGAACTTGTAGTCATCTTCAACTATGCGCTCCAAGTCCTCCATACGCTGCTTCATCGCTTCCATGGCTTGGAGACATTCGTCGGCCGACGTGTAGAGATCCGCGATGGATTGACGGCAAACTCGACAGCACATCGGATGCAATCCGAAGGGGTCGTCGTCGCCATAATCTCCACCGTTGTCACCACCGTCGTCGCCACCTCCATTGTCGTTGCCTTCGCCACCGTTGTTGCCGTCGCCGTTGGGGCCTTCGGGAGTCCATTCATTGGGCCGCTCATCCCAATCATCGTCGCCTCTACCGGCGGCCGCCCACGAGCTCGGGCTACGATCGTCGGAGTAGTCGCTATCCCCATAATCCTTAGGCTCTGGCGACACCTCCTTGTAATCCTTGCGCTTGATGCCTTGGAGGTGTGCCGACCTTCGAACGGGTGTAGGGACCTTCTCTCCTTCGACGGGGTTGCGAGATGCAAGAGCTCCGGTCGGGACACGTCCTCCGCAACGGATACGTGCGGTCCACTTGACGGGTAGCTTGAGCTCGCATCGCATCGGCTCCTCCATCGATGGCTTCTTGGCTTCTAGCTTCAACTCTAAGCTTTTTGGAGGCTCAATGGCTGCTACAAGGGTGCAACACATTGCTTGAAAGGTTTGATTCTCGAGCTCCCAATTCGGCCAAATAAATAGTCCTGAGAGAAAAGCCCTGGGAACCATATTTTCCTTTTTCACACTTCCCTTAAAATTTTCCGACCAAACAAGGAAGTCAAAAAGGAGCAATTCGGGCAAAATTCGGGGTCATCGGGCGTCGGGCCACCCCTGGGCCGGTCCGCCTGGGCCGGCCGGCCCACCCTGCCTCGGGGGCCGGGCCGGTCCGGGTTTTTGCACACCGCCCTCTTTTTTATTCCTTAGCCCATGGGAAAAAGTTGGCCCAGTAAATCTTCGCGAAAAACTCCAGAAAGCTAAAAGAAAAATTATTTACAGAGGTTGATGCCTCGTTTTGCGTCCTAGGCGGGACGTTCGGGCTCTTCCTCCATGGTAAAGACGTCAACATGATGAATGGGCACGACATCGGGTTCGTAGTAAACCTTAAGCCGCTGTCCATTCACCACAAATTGATCGCCATTTATATCCATAATGGTTACCGCTCCGTTGGAGAACACCGAATGCACAACATAAGGTCCGTCCCACTTGCTTTGCAATTTCCCCTTTCCGAAGGTTTTAAACCTCGAATTGTAGAGGAGGACCTTATCTCCTTCTTTAAATTCTTTTTTCTTCAATCTTTTATCATACCACCTTTTGATTCTCTCCTTGTATATGCTTGCGTTTTCATATGCTTTCAACCTCAACTCCTCTAGCTCGCTTATTTGAATTCTTCGTTTCACCACCGCGGCATCGAGATCAAGGTTCATCTCTTTTATTGCCCAATAGTCTTTATGTTCCAACTCAACCGGAAGGTGGCAAGCTTTTCCATAGACAAATTGATAAGGGGTCATACCTATCGGTGTTTTAAACGCCGTTCGATAAGCCCATAAAGCTCCGTCTAATTTCTTTGACCAATCCTTGCCTCCCTTCTCTATGGTTTTGTTGAGTATGCTTTTTAATTGCCTATTTGACGTCTCCTCTTGTCCGTTGGTTTGTGGGTGATAGGCCGTGGAGACCCTATGCTCAATTCCAACTTGGACAAGCACCTTTTGAAGTTCTTCCCGGTGAAATGGGTTCCTCCATCACTTATCAAGATTCTCGGTGTACCGAAACGGGGAAAAATCACGTTCTTGATCATAGTGATGGACTCCTCCGTGGAAGCTTTACGACATGGTATGGCCTCTACCCACTTGGATACATAGTCAACCATAACAAGTATATACTCGAATCCAAATGAGTTTTTAAAAGGCCCCATGAAGTCTATGCCCCATACATCGAATATGTCGATTTGCAAGTTGTATTTCAAAGGCATAGAATTTCTTTGAGAGATGTTTCCGGTTCTTTGACATTCGGGGCATGACGCAACATATCTTTTAGTATCTTCATGCATCTCCGGCCAATAGAATCCGCTCGACCATACTTTTGCTTCGGTTCGAAAATGGCTATAGTGTCCACCGTACTCCGCCGAGTGGCACTTCCTTAGAATCTCAAGCCTCTCTTCTCTTGGCACACATCTTCTCATCACTCCATCATTGCCAAGCTTGAAGAGGTATGGTGCATCCCAAAAATATTTCTTACTTTCGGAGATTATCTTCCTTTGAGTGTTTTTATCTAGATGATCGAGGGGCATCTTTCGAATTGCTCGAATGATGTCGATCATCCAAGTATCTTTATCAAGCACTCTATAGAGGTGGTCATCTCTCATCTTATCTTCTATGGGCTCTTTATCATCTTGTCCACGATTCATCCTAGACAAATGATCGGCCACAACATTCTCCACCCCCTTTTTATCACGAATTTCAACATCAAACTCTTGGAGAAGAAGGATCCAACGAATCAAACGTGGTTTAGCTTCCTTCTTAGCCAAGAGATACTTGATGGCTGCGTGATCGGTGTAAACAATGACTTTCGAGTTCACGATGTAAGATCTGAATTTTTTTGGAAGCGAATACCACGCTAGCAACTCTTTTTCCGTAGTGGCGTAATTTAATTGTGCCCCACTAAGAGTTTTGCTAGCGTAGTAAACGGCGTGAACTCGGCCTTCCTTTCTTTGTCCCAAGACCGCGCCTACGGCGTAGTCACTTGCGTCACACATGATCTCGAAAGGTTGGCTCCAATCCGGAGGTTGGATGATGGGAGCACTCACCAACTCATTTTTCAAGGTCCGAATGCCGCTAGACACTTCTCATCAAAGTCGAAAGCCACATCCTTTTGAAGAAGGTGCGTTAAAGGCTTAGTGATCTTCGAGAAGTCCTTTATAAATCTTCTATAGAATCCGCATGGCCTAGAAAGCTCCTTAAGGACTTAACATCCGTAGGAGGCGGGAGTTGCTCAACCGTCTCTACCTTAGCCTTGTCCACTTCAATTCCTCTCTCGGATATAACATGTCCGAGCACTATGCCTTGCTTAACCATGAAGTGGCACTTTTCCCAATTTAAAACCAAATCTACCTCCGCACACCTTGTAAGGACCTTTTCTAAGTTTGCTAAGCAATCCATGAACGTCTTCCTGTAAATGGAAAAATCATCCATAAACACTTCAACAATCTCTTCGATGAATTCTGAGAACACGGCCATCATGCAGCGTTGAAAAGAGGTCGGAGCGTTGCATAGGCCGAAGGGCATCCTCCTATATGCAAACGTTCCGTAAGGACACGTAAACGTTGTCTTATGTTGATCTTCCGGGTGAATAGGAATTTGCATGAACCCCGAGTATCCATCGAGAAAGCAAAAATAAGCGTGGTTTGCTAACCTCTCGAGCATCTCGTCTATGAACGGTAGGGGGAAGTGATCTTTCTTCGTCGCTTTGTTAAGCTTACGGTAATCGATACACATCCGCCACCCGGTCACGGTTCTTTGCGGTATCAACTCGTTCTTCTCATTCTTCACCACGGTCAAACCTCCTTTCTTCGGTACACAATGTACCGGGCTCACCCACTCGCTATGCGGAACCGGGTAGATGATTCCGGCATCAAGTAACTTGATAACCTCTTTCTTCACTACCTCTCGCATGGCATGGGTTAGCCTCCTTTGATGGTCCACTACAGGCTTACATTGGTCTTCCATTGGTATACGATGAGTGCAAAAGGCTGGGCTAATACCTTTGAGATCATTAATTGAATATCCAATCACCTTCCTATGTTTTTAATAAAATCAGCAACGCTTCATTTTCTTCGGGGCTCAACTCGTCGCTCACAATGACTGGATAAGTTTTGTCCGGGGCCCAAAAATTCATATTTTAATCCCTTGGGCAAAGGTTTAAGGTCTACTTCGGGCACTTGCGGCTCCTCGGGTTTGATTTCTCCTATGTCTTCGAACTTCTCTTCCTCCACGCTACCGTCATGCGGCTCTAAGCCTTTTGTCGCTTCCTCTAGTTCTTCATCTTGTTGATTACTAATTTGATTTTCCATCGCTCTTTGCAGCGGGTCTCTAAGGGTTTCAACAAAACAAAGACTATCTATCTCCTCTACTTCTTCATCTTCGGGAGGAAAAGGTGTAAGGTGTTTAGAAGCACGAAGAAAGTTATATGTGTACTTTGTTCCATTAAGGTTCATTGTTACTTTGCCTTCTCCGGCATCTAACACGGCATCAACCAACTTAAGAAAAGGCCTACCTAAGATTATATGATCAGAATTACCATGGTAAGCATCAATAACAAAGAAATCGGTTGGTATATAGTTTCTAGAAATTTTTACTTTCATGTTGCAAGCAATACCTAGAGGTTTGATAGTTCTACCATCTCCCATAATTAATTTCGTTGATGTTGGAGCTAAGTCTAGGTTGTGGTATTGAACTTTATCGTAAATTTTAGAAGATAGAACACTTACTTGGGCTCCGATGTCGCATAAAGCTTTGCATTGAACTCCGTTGATCTCGCAACTCAAGTGTGGCGTCATCTTCTCTTCTTCTTCGGATCCTATCGAATAAATTTCAGCAAGGCGAGCAAATGGTGATGCTTCGGGCTTGATCCCCATGATTCTCTTCACCTCGGCAATATGTTCCGGATCCACCACGTCATCTCCAAAGAGCTTTTCAAAAATCTCACCGGTGGTTTCGAGGTCGTATGAATTTTCAGCCTTCTTCTCCGGTGGGAAATCCACTTCCAATGCTCTTGCCATTCCCTTTTGATTAGGGAACAGTCTTCTCTTGTCGAATACTTCTCCGTAATCAATAGGAACCCAATCCATTGGCTCGAACTCCCTTAGTGGCTTCGCGCTTGACATGCTTCTCTTGTTCGTCTCATTTGGCGCGGCGAAGTCGACGTTTGGTGTAGTTCTTGACTTGATGTGTTCTTGTTCAAGCTTTTCCATGATTGGCTCCTCTTTTGTGACTTCGGGGTTGCCTCTTTAGAAAAATCAGCAAGCTTCTTCTTCCTTGAATTGAATTCCGGCTCTTCCGCAAGTCTTGTTTCCCAATCTCTTCGCATGGCAGCCGCTTTACTAACTTTTTGTAGAAGTTGGGCGGCTTCCGTGAGTGTTTTCTCCATGAGATCCCCACCGCACACATTTCGACGTGTCGCATGCAACTAGGGGTTAGGGAAAAGAAAAATGTATGCAAGAGTACGTCACCGGTGAAGCCGAGTTTTGGTCCTTGTTCGATTAATTCATTAAACCTATCCCAGGCTTGGTCTATCCCTTCCTCTTCTCCTTGCATGAAAGTGATCACTTGCCTCCTTAGATGTTGAACCTTGCAAATTGGAAAGAACTTCTCGCAAAACTTCTTTGTCAACTTGTTCCAATTGCCTTCAACTTCAAAGGACGCAACCGAATACCATGTCTTTGCTTTGCGGCAAGTGAGTAGGGAAAGAGATTCCATTTGAACCATTCATCGGGAACTCCTTCTTGACGCACCGTGTTGCATATTGTCGTGAAATCCCTTATGTGTCTATATGGGTTCTCCGTAACCATCCCTTCAAATGGGTTTTCCGCCACCATCTTGATGATCTTGGATTTAATTTCATACTTAGTCGCTTCGAGCTTCGAATCCGACTCTTGTACTTTTATGTCTTCACATCGAGGGCTAGAGTAATCCCTTAATGATTTCTCCGGTTCTTCCACGGGTTGATTAACGAACTCCATCTAGACAATAAGATATAAAACAAAAAAAAAGAAACAAGTGTTTTTCTGGATAATATATGTTAGATATAGCAAATAAAAGATAAACTAAAATATAAAACTAAGTTAGATGCAAATCAAACGATGTAAACTAACTTGCTCCCCGGCAACGGCGCCAGAAAAAGGGTCTTGTTGACGGATAAAAGACGTATCCCTCTACGATCCGCAAGCGTACGGACCCCACACCTTTTTCACCACGGGATTCCCAAGGTTCTTGTCAATCCGCGGAGCAAGGGGATTACAAGCGTTCGATCAACAACGACACACTAGCTACTAAAACCCTAACTACTATTATACTAGAAAACACTAAACTACACTAGAGAGAATGATAAACGATCAAGGTAGAAGACACTCGCCCACGGGTCTACGGTACTAGAGCATGCAATCGCTTAAAGACATGAAAACCAATCTAATCTATCGGGGATGTGACCACGGTTTCGCCCTTTCCCTCCTCTCGTACTGTCACTACGCGAAGGTATTCATGACTAGACCTTTGATGGCCACGGTGTATTGAATGGATCCAAGGAAGCATTGGAGCTCGTACTCCCTCTACGGCACGGTTGCAAGCCTTAAGCATTAAAGTATATTCAACACAAGATGATAGACAGATAATCCGACAAAGTGCGATTACATCTCACGATCGATTACAACCCATGGACGAATGAGAAGATTACCCCATCAAGGTGCTGATCATGGCACCGTTGATCATGGTTTCCCTTCCGCCGGTGTCTTCCTCCTTCTCCACGAGAGGGTGCTTCCTTCGAGGTGGTTGATCTCCCGCCGGAGATCCTCCTCCTCTCTCTCTAGCTTGTGGATGGCCTTCTGGTGCGAATAACTCCTCTCTTCGGTGTTGGCGGTGCGTCGGGGGTTTTAGGGTTGAAGATCCTTCGAGGGCAAGGAAAACGGGACCGAACCGGTGCCGGAAGTGGCTGGGCCGGCCGGCCTGGGCCGGCCGGCCCGAGCCCGGTCCCGGCCGGTTCGGTCGCCCCTTTTGCTCCGTGGGTCCTCGCGCACTTATGTACTTTGCCCCCTCCACTTGCACGATTTTGATGCTGTTATCCTCGCGTCCAAGATGGGGGCTCTCTTTGCATGAAGTTTGATCTTTTACGCTTCAATCCCCGGGGGTGTTCCTCGTAGCACTTCGGTCCTCGCCACCATTGGAAGTGATTTCAGCAAGCTCATGAACACGAACAAGACTCCATGAATGCTCCTTTGAACTTGTTGCGAATCCGTCCTTTATGTCCATGTTTTCCTACATAAACACAACACTTCCAAATGCATGCACAAAGATGAACTTGTTATAAGATTAGTGTGCCTAGCGGCGGGTTAGTTCCATAATCAAATCCAAACCAAAGTGTAATGAACATGCTAGGTGCACCAAAATACACCGTCAACATCTCCCCCACACTTAGCTCTTGCTCGTCCTCGAGCAAGTACTCGTAAAAGAACTTCGTCCAAGGAGTGTAATCGTGTACCACTTATCCTTCTTCACAAGTTAGTCAATCCCTTCATCTTTAATACATAAACACAAAGTAATGATAATCAAACATAAACATGGGCATTTAGAATTTTTACCACGTCAAGATTCACCCCACAACTCAAACCCTTCACTTGAAGTCTTCAATTTCAGCCATGCTTACTCCTTTGCTTCCAACGGAGGGTTTTTATGGTTTTCAAAACAAAAATTCCTGCAACAAGTGTTAGACAAAAACCCTTCTCCAAGCTCTCTCAAGTCACTCATATGAAGTGGCTATCCTAACCAAATTTTATAAAACTCTCACCTCCCATTAATCTCTCATATATTATGTAAAAGTGGAGCTATAGGTAGGGCTAGCGCAATCAACACAAATATTGTCAAACTAAGAACTTCCTCTAATGGTTGTCTACCTTTCAAAGCCAATGATCATGAGAATTAACCATATGTAGGGATATCAAGGATGAGAAGATTTAGAATGGTGGACATGTGCAAGGGCAAAAGAAAATTGTGACTACAAGGCACCGATGATGTCCTCATTGTCGGATTGCACATGGTTGGAAATAGAGTAAAAGTTTCGTCTCACAATCAACGTGACGTCCTTCCTTACACTTCATTTTTTTCTTTTCTTTCACTTGATCCATCCCTCTCATATCTTCATTGCTAACTCATCTTTCTCTCTTTTTCTTTTTCTTCTTTTATTCACATATGATTTTTCTTTCTTTCTTTCTTTCTTTTCCATACACATACCTTTTCTCTTTATTTTTCTCTCTCTTGACAACTTTTCAAAGCTTTCGATTCTCTCTTTCCTCGCATGCATACAATCTGAATTTTTTAAATAAATCATGCTAGAGACGAGACGAAACTTTGAAAATAGGTTGTGTTCAAGGAATACGATGTACAAAAGAGATGTATAGGGTTGGGTATGGAATTCGGCGATGTACGTGACTTCCGTTGTGAAAGTCACGTTACCGAATATATGAAGAGGCTAGCAACAAAAGATAATCACAAGGACATGATCATTGCTCGAAATTAAGACTCACCAAGAGAGAAGGGTCCTAGCCTAACTCATCGTGCTAATCACACTTATGGTGGAGCGAAAAAAATAAACTTGGCTTTGGATAGGAATTTTTTCTTACTCTCAACTTGGAAAAAGAGGTTTTGCTAACCTTTATTACAAGGGTTTTAAAATAATTTTCAGAACTGAAATCCTCCAACTTTTAGCATCGAACATAGCACAACTAGCATGTGAAGCTCAAAAGATAAGCACAAGAACATGATCATTGCTCGAAACTAAAACTCCCAAGAGAGAAGGATCCTAGCCCAACTCATCGTGCTAATCACACTTATGGTGGAGCAAAAAATAAATTGGCTTTGTATAGGATTTTTTTTCTTACTCTCAACTTTGAAAAAAGCGGTTTTGCTAACCTTTATTACAAGGGTTTTTAGATAATTTTCAGAACTGAAATCCTCCAACTTTTAGCATCGAACATAGCACAACTAGCATGTCAAGCTCAAGATCGAAGTGCGGTATGGGTACTTTAAGTAGTAGCGATTCCACTAAGCACCACGGTAAACGATTTTCAAACCACATACTTGTGTTCATATATCAAGAATCGAAGATTAAACAAACAAGTAAATAAAGATAAACAATACAAAAAACACAAAGATATATATAAAGACTCTTTTTATTTGGTTTTCTTGACTCAACACTAATTTAAGACACTTGCAAAAATTTTAAAATAGACTCAAAAACTAAAGACTCATTAAAACACTAAGACTCTCACACGAAGATTAAACCGAACCTAAACTTGAAGTTTAAAAGCTAAGGCTAGCGAACTAGCTCTCCCCCACACTTAAAACATACGACGTCCTCGTCGTATCTTACAAAAATCCTAAGGGGAAAACTAGATCTAGTGGTACTTCAAGCAAGTTTTGCACCACTTGCCTCTCATGTTTCCAACCATGCCGAAAAGTTTGCGCACGTTACGGTTAAGGAACTTGTAGTCATCTTCAACTATGCGCTCCAAGTCCTCCATACGCTGCTTCATCGCTTCCATGGCTTGGAGACATTCGTCGGCCGACGTGTAGAGATCCGCGATGGATTGACGGCAAACTCGACAGCACATCGGATGCAATCCGAAGGGGTCGTCGTCGCCATAATCTCCACCGTTGTCACCACCGTCGTCGCCACCTCCATTGTCGTTGCCTTCGCCACCATTGTTGCCGTCGCCGTTGGGGCCTTCGGGAGTCCATTCATTGGGCTGCTCATCCCAATCATCATCGCCTCTACCGGCGGCCGCCCACGAGCTCGGGCTACGATCGTCTGAGTAGTCGCTATCCCCATAATCCTCAGGCTCTGGCGACACCTCCTTGTAATCCTTGCGCTTGATGCCTTGGAGGCGTGCCGACCTTCGAACGGGTGTAGGGACCTTCTCTCCTTCGACGGGGTTGCGAGATGCAAGAGCTCCGGTCGGGACACGTCCTCCGCAACGGATACGTGCGGTCCTCTTGACAGGTAGCTTGAGCTCGCATCGCATCGCCTCCTCCATCGATGGCTTCTTGGCTTCTAGCTTCAACTCTAAGCTTTTTGGAGGCTCAATGGCTGCTACAAGGGTGCAACACATTGCTTGAAAGGTTTGATTCTCGAGCTCCCAATTCGGCCAAATAAATAGTCCTGAGAGAAAAGCCTTGGGAACCTTATTTTCCTTTATCACACTTCCCTTAAAATTTTCTGACCAAACAAGGAAGTCAAAAAGGAGCAATTCGGGCAAAATTCGGGGTCATCGGGCGTCGGGCCACCCCTGGGCCGGTCCGCCGGGCCGGCCGGCCCACCCCCTCGGGGGCCGGGCCGGTCCGGGTTTTTGCACACCGCCCTCTTTTTTATTCCTTAGCCCATGGGAAAAAGTTGGCCCGGTAAATCTTCGCGGAAAACTCCGTAAAGCTAAAAGAAAAATTATTTACGAGAGGTTGATGCCTCGTTTTTCGTCCTAGGCGGGACGTTCGGGCTCTTCCTCCATGGTAAAGACGTCAACATGATGAATGGGCACGACATCGGGTTCGTAGTAAACCTTAAGCCGCTGTCCATTCACCACAAATTGATCGCCATTTATATCCATAATGGTTACCGCTCCGTTGGAGAACACCGAATGCACAACATAAGGTCCGTCCCACTTGCTTTGCAATTTCCCCTTTCCGAAGGTTTTAAACCTCGAATTGTAGAGGAGGACCTTATCTCCTTCTTTAAATTCTTTTTTCTTCAATCTTTTATCATACCACCTTTTGATTCTCTCCTTGTATATGCTTGCGTTTTCATATGCTTTCAACCTCAACTCCTCTAGCTCGCTTATTTGAATTCTTCGTTTCACCACCGCGGCATCGAGATCAAGGTTCATCTCTTTTATTGCCCAATAGTCTTTATGTTCCAACTCAACCGGAAGGTGGCAAGCTTTTCCATAGACAAATTGATAAGGGGTCATACCTATCGGTGTTTTAAACGCCGTTCGATAAGCCCATAAAGCTCCGTCTAATTTCTTTGACCAATCCTTGCCTCCCTTCTCTATGGTTTTGTTGAGTATGCTTTTTAATTGCCTATTTGACGTCTCCGCTTGTCCGTTGGTTTGTGGGTGATAGGCCGTGGAGACCCTATGCTCAATTCCCAACTTGGACAAGCACCTTTTGAAGTTCTTCCCGGTGAAATGGGTTCCTCCATCACTTATCAAGATTCTCGGTGTACCGAAATGGGGAAAAATCACGTTCTTGATCATAGTGATGGACTACTCCGTGGAAGCTTTACGACATGGTATGGCCTCTACCCACTTGGATACATAATCAACCATAACAAGTATATACTCGAATCCAAATGAGTTTTTAAAAGGCCCCATGAAGTCTATGCCCCATACATCGAATATGTCGATTTGCAAGTTGTATTTCAAAGGCATAGAATTTCTTTGAGAGATGTTTCCGGTTCTTTGACATTCGGGGCATGACGCAACATATCTTTTAGTATCTTCATGCATCTCCGGCCAATAGAATCCGCTCGACCATACTTTTGCTTCGGTTCGAAAATGGCTATAGTGTCCACCGTACTCCGCCGAGTGGCACTTCCTTAGAATCTCAAGCCTCTCTTCTCTTGGCACACATCTTCTCATCACTCCATCATTGCCAAGCTTGAAGAGGTATGGTGCATCCCAAAAATATTTCTTACTTTCGGAGATTATCTTCCTTTGAGTGTTTTTATCTAGATGATCGAGGGGCATCTTTCGAATTGCTCGAATGATGTCGATCATCCAAGTATCTTTATCAAGCACTCTATAGAGGTGGTCATCTCTCATCTTATCTTCTATGGGCTCTTTATCATCTTGTCCACAATTCATCCTAGACAAATGATCGGCCACAACATTCTCCACCCCCTTTTTATCACAAATTTCAACATCAAACTCTTGGAGAAGAAGGATCCAACGAATCAAACGTGGTTTAGCTTCCTTCTTAGCCAAGAGATACTTGATGGCTGCGTGATCGGTGTAAACAATGACTTTCGAGTTCACGATGTAAGATCTGAATTTTTTGAAAGCGAATACCACCGCTAGCAACTCTTTTTCCGTAGTGGCGTAATTTAATTGTGCCCCACTAAGAGTTTTGCTAGCGTAGTAAACGGCGTGAACTCGGCCTTCCTTTCTTTGTCCCAAGACCGCGCCTACGGCGTAGTCACTTGCGTCACACATGATCTCGAAAGGTTGGCTCCAATCCGGAGGTTGGATGATGGGAGCACTCACCAACGCATTTTTCAAGGTCCGGAATGCCGCTAGACACTTCTCATCAAAGTCGAAAGCCACATCCTTTTGAAGAAGGTGCGTTAAAGGCTTAGTGATCTTCGAGAAGTCCTTTATAAATCTTCTATAGAATCCTGCATGGCCTAGAAAGCTCCTTAAGGACTTAACATCCGTAGGAGGCGGGAGTTGCTCAACCGTCTCTACCTTAGCCTTGTCCACTTCAATTCCTCTCTCGGATATAACATGTCCGAGCACTATGCCTTGCTTAACCATGAAGTGGCACTTTTCCCAATTTAAAACCAAATCTACCTCCGCACACCTTGTAAGGACCTTTTCTAAGTTTGCTAAGCAATCCATGAACGTCTTCCTGTAAACGGAAAAGTCATCCATAAACACTTCAACAATCTCTTCGATGAATTCCGAGAACACGACCATCATGCAGCGTTGAAAAGAGGCCGGAGCGTTGCATAGGCCGAAGGGCATCCTCCTATATGCAAACGTTCCGTAAGGACACGTAAACGTTGTCTTATGTTGATCTTCCGGGTGAATAGGAATTTGCATGAACCCCGAGTATCCATCGAGAAAGCAAAAATAAGCGTGGTTTGCTAACCTCTCGAGCATCTCGTCTATGAACGGTAGGGGGAAGTGATCTTTCTTCGTCGCTTTGTTAAGCTTACGGTAATCGATACACTTCCGCCACCCGGTCACGGTTCTTTGCGGTATCAACTCGTTCTTCTCATTCTTCACCATGGTCAAACCTCCTTTCTTCGGTACACAATGTACCGGGCTCACCCACTCGCTATGCGGAACCGGGTAGATGATTCCGGCATCAAGTAACTTGATAACCTCTTTCTTCACTACCTCTCGCATGGCATGGGTTAGCCTCCTTTGATGGTCCACTACAGGCTTACATTGGTCTTCCATTGGTATACGATGAGTGCAAAAGGCTGGGCTAATACCTTTGAGATCATTAATTGAATATCCAATCACCTTCCTATGTTTTTTAATAAAATCAGCAATGCTTCATTTTCTTCGGGGCTCAACTCGTCGCTCACAATGACTGGATAAGTTTTGTCTGGGCCCAAAAATTCATATTTTAATCCCTTGGGCAAAGGTTTAAGGTCTACTTCGGGCACTTGCGGCTCCTCGGGTTTGATTTCTCCTATGTCTTCGAACTTCTCTTCCTCCACGCTACCGTCATGCGGCTCTAAGCCTTTTGTCGCTTCCTCTAGTTCTTCATCTTGTTGATTACTAATTTGATTTTCCACCGCTCTTTGCAGCGGGTCTCTAAGGGTTTCAACAAAACAAAGACTATCTATCTCCTCTACTTCTTCATCTTCGGGAGGAAAAGGTGTAAGGTGTTTAGAAGCACGAAGAAAGTTATATGTGTACTTTGTTCCATTAAGGTTCATTGTTACTTTGCCTTCTCCGCATCTAACACGGCATCAACCAACTTAAGAAAAGGCCTACCTAAGATTATATGATCAGAATTACCATGGTAAGCATCAATAACAAAGAAATCGGTTGGTATATAGTTTCTAGAAATTTTTACTTTCATGTTGCAAGCAATACCTAGAGGTTTGATAGTTCTACCGTCTCCCATAATTAATTTCGTTGATGTTGGAGCTAAGTCTAGGTTGTGGTATTGAACTTTATCGTAAATTTTAGAAGATAGAACATTTACTTGGGCTCCGATGTCGCATAAAGCTTTGCATTGAACTCCGTTGATCTCGCAACTCAAGTGTGGCGTCATCTTCTCTTCTTCTTCGGATCCTATCGAATAAATTTCAGCAAGGCGAGCAAATGGTGATGCTTCGGGCTTGATCCCCATGATTCTCTTCACCTCGGCAATATGTTCCGGATCCACCACGTCATCTCCAAAGAGCTTTTCAAAAAATCTCACCGGTGGTTTCGAGGTCGTATGAATTTTCAGCCTTCTTCTCCGGTGGGAAATCCACTTCCAATGCTCTTGCCATTCCCTTTTGATTAGGGAACAGTCTTCTCTTGTCGAATACTTCTCCGTAATCAATAGGAACCCAATCCATTGGCTCGAACTCCCTTAGTGGCTTCGCGCTTGACATGCTTCTCTTGTTCGTCTCATTTGGCGCGGCGAAGTCGACGTTTGGTGTAGTTCTTGACTTGATGTGTTCTTGTTCAAGCTTTTCCATGATTGGCTCCTCTTTTGTGACTTCCGGGTTGCCTCTTTAGAAAAATCAGCAAGCTTCTTCTTCCTTGAATTGAATTCGGCTCTTCCGCAAGTCTTGTTTCCCAATCTCTTCGCATGGCAGCCGCTTTACTAACTTTTTGTAGAAGTTGGGCGGCTTCCGTGAGTGTTTTCTCCATGAGATCCCCACCCGCACACATTTCGACGTGTCGCATGCAACTAGGGGTTAGGGAAAAGAAAAATGTATGCAAGAGTACGTCACCGGTGAAGCCGAGTTTTGGTCCTTGTTCGATTAATTCATTAAACCTATCCCGGGCTTGGTCTATCCCTTCCTCTTCTCCTTGCATGAAAGTGATCACTTGCCTCCTTAGATGTTGAACCTTGCTAATTGGAAAGAACTTCTCGCAAAACTTCTTTGTCAACTTGTTCCAATTGCCTTCAACTTCAAAGGACGCAACCGAATACCATGTCTTTGCTTTGCGGCAAGTGAGTAGGGAAAGAGATTCCATTTGAACCATTCATCGGGAACTCCTTCTTGACGCACCGTGTTGCATATTGTCGTGAAATCCCTTATGTGTCTATATGGGTTCTCCGTAACCATCCCTTCAAATGGGTTTTCCGCCACCATCTTGATGATCTTGGATTTAATTTCATACTTAGTCGCTTCGAGCTTCGAATCCGACTCTTGTACTTTTATGTCTTCACATCGAGGGCTAGAGTAATCCCTTAATGATTTCTCCGGTTCTTCCACGGGTTGATTAACGAACTCCATCTAGACAATAAGATATAAAACAAAAACAAAAAGAAACAAGTGTTTTTCTGGATAATATATGTTAGATATAGCATATAAAAGATAAACTAAAATATAAAACTAAGTTAGATGCAAATCAAACGATGTAAACTAACTTGCTCCCCGGCAACGGCGCCAGAAAAAGGGTCTTGTTGACGGATAAAAGACGTATCCCTCTACGATCCGCAAGCGTACGGACCCCACACCTTTTTCACCACGGGATTCCCAAGGTTCTTGTCAATCCGCGGAGCAAGGGGATTACAAGCGTTCGATCAACAACGACACACTAGCTACTAAAACCCTAACTACTATTATACTAGAAAACACTAAACTACACTAGAGAGAATGATAAACGATCAAGGTAGAAGACACTCGCCCACGGGTCTACGATACTAGAGCATGCAATCGCTTAAAGACATGAAAACCAATCTAATCTATCGGGGATGTGACCACGGTTTCGCCCTTTCCCTCCTCTCGTACTGTCACTACGCGAAGGTATTCATGACTAGACCTTTGATGGCCACGGTGTATTGAATGGATCCAAGGAAGCATTGGAGCTCGTACTCCCTCTACGGCACGGTTGCAAGCCTTGAGCATTAAAGTATATTCAACACAAGATGATAGACAGATAATCCGACAAAGTGCGATTACATCTCACGATCGATTACAACCCATGGACGAATGAGAAGATTACCCCATCAAGGTGTTGATCATGGCACCGTTGATCATGGTTTCCCTTCCGCCGGTGTCTTCCTCCTTCTCCACGAGAGGGTGCTTCCTTCGAGGTGGTTGATCTCCCACCGGAGATCCTCCTCCTCTCTCTCTAGCTTGTGGATGGCCTTCTGGTGCGAATAACTCCTCTCTTCGGTGTTGGCGGCGCGTCGGGGGTTTTAGGGTTGAAGATCCTTCGAGGGCAAGGAAAACGGGACCGAACCGGTGCCGGAAGTGGGCTGGGCCGGCCGGCCTGGGCCGGCCGGCCTGTGCCCGGCCCGGCCCGGTTCGGTCGCCCCTTTTGCTCTGTGGGTCCTCGCGCACTTATGTACTTTGCCCCCTCCACTTGCACGATTTTAATGTTGTTATCCTCGCGTCCAAGATGGGGGCTCTCTTTGCATGAAGTTTGATCTTTTACGCTTCAATCCCCGGGGGTGTTCCTCGTAGCACTTCGGTCCTCGCCACCATTGGAAGTGATTTCAGCAAGCTCATGAACACGAACAAGACTCCATGAATGCTCCTTTGAACTTGTTGCGAATCCGTCCTTTATGTCCATGTTTTCCTACATAAACACAACACTTCCAAATGCATGCACAAAGATGAACTTGTTATAAGATTAGTGTGCCTAGCGGCGGGTTAGTTCCATAATCAAATCCAAACCAAAGTGTAATGAACATGCTAGGTGCACCAAAATACACCGTCAACACTTCGTCAGTGATGTCTTGAAGGGAATCCTCTGGGATTCGGCTGCAATGAACTCAGAAGGATCGGAAATCCCTAAGGGTCCGAGGAAATAAGATGCTGATTGATCCTCGACGGGAATCAAGATTTCGGCAGCTAGAGCCTATCAAGAACAAAAGAGGGCAAAAGGAAAAATTTGAGATGGGATTCGAGAAAAGTAATACCGAATGAGCTTGAGGAGAATAAGATTTACCTAGAGAGCTTGGTCTTGGTTCGCCATTTGAGGATTGAAGCTTGAAAAGTTGATGAGCTAGGGTTTGAATCTGGACGAAGGCTCCAACGGTTTAAGGAGGAAAGAATGGGTGTTGAACAGATTTGGCCGGGGGATGTTGAGTATTTATGGTCAATTCCGGAATAAAATCACCTTTTATCCCGTAATTGAAGAGGCATATGTTAACACCAAAAATTGGTACAGGGAAGAGACTGACATGTGAGCCGAATTTGGCAGAAGAGCACCATTCGACAGAAGGTTTTCCTCAAAGCATTCGGTAGAGGCGTCTGCGGTCGGGAGTACTTCGTCATTCGGCAAAAAAATTGTTCCACGGGTGAAGGCGGAAAGCATTCGGGAATGCGTGATGACGTGGATTGAATATAAAGAAGGGGATGAATTTATGACGAGTACGAGACGGACATGACGCCATGGTATTAATTTTAGGCAATAAATGTTGTAATCATGGTCAACTAGGAGTCGTGTTAGAGCCTGCGTATAAATATAAACCCTTAGTGTTTGTAATAGGAATCGAACAATTTCACAGCAAACCGGCCCCGTGCCAACTTTCGAGTCCTTCTAGTCGTGTCTTCGAGTTCTTCGGGAGGAGTCATCGATCCGTCGACCTCCGTAAGTACTGGCAACCTTGTATCATGTCTAGTATCATGCGATGGATTTAGACTGTGATGCAAGTAGTCTTGTTACCGTGCTTAGTATCATGCGGTGGATTTAAGCTTGGTTCAAGAAGGTTACCATGTTGGATCATGAGTCATGCAGTAGGCTAAGATCTAGCTTGGAGCTAGTCATCGGCTCTATTAGATTTGACAAGATCTAATAGATTCATTATGTTACCATGTGTTGCTTTGAATTTTACTTTTTGTGTTTAATTCATGTAACACTCTTATTGCCCAATTTAGATTGATTAGATTCAGCTCTATCTTGCTTGTAATCCACGTGTTGCATGCTCAAGTGACGTGGCAAGCGAATTATGCGTTCTCTAATAGCCGATTTTGGATCAATCTAGATTGTCACGTGTTGCGGGTTCAAGCTTGTTGATCTTGCATAGTTTGTTCCTTCTCCACGGAACCTGATTCAACTGTACAGCTATATTCGGCAATTCCATCACGAGTGAAACATGTTCATGAGCTTGCTTTAAATATTGTATGCTTGTAGCCTTCCATGTTTAGATTGTATCATGTGGTGAATTGATCTACTCTAGGTTGGTGGTGTGATTTTAAACAAGTTGTATCATGCGGTGGATTAACTTGTTTGATGTCATGCTTGACGGGTTTCAAAGTACCTAGACACGCGGTAGACTAGTGCTTTTGGTCTATGCATGCTTGTTTACTGCAAATTCATGATCATGCTTCGCTTTTATTTATTTCATCATGATTTATCGTTGATAATCGGTCATGGTTACGTGCTGCAATGTTGTTTAAATAAAGACTAATTTTTCATCATGCTTACGTCATACATTCGGCTGTGCCTGTTTACATGTTTTATCAATTGCCAAATGATGTTTCAATTGCTGACAGATAGCTTGTTTATAGCTATATGTCGTTCTAACTGGCTTCATAGCCGTAAATACGGATCTGTCTGGTACCACCCGGCAAGTTCCAGGTTTTATCTAACCGTTTTCATCCTTTGTTAGTTTCAGGCAAAATTAACTGGCACGCTTCCGGATTCTGACACCCGGTCACGTGTGTGAAGCCAGCTAATCCGGCTTGCTGTGTGCTTGGCGTGAGGTGCTGATTTTACGTCAACACCAAGTGTGGGAATTAGTGGATCCACCACCAAATTGCAAACCTATTGGGACAAAATGGGTGTGGAAAAACAAAGAGGGAGGAAATGGTGAGGTGGTTAGGAACAAGTCGAGGTTGGTTGCTGAAGGATCAGATGGCGACTAGAGAGGGGGGGAGTGAATAGGAGCCGGTAAAAATTCTTCTCAAAGAACCCGGCCTATACCCTAGTCAAATCCCGGTCACACACAAGCGATGGATCGAATCACACACCAATCGCCAAGACAACAAGGTTATGGATCAACCTCTAGTCTTAGGAACGATTCCTTGAAGCACACGCGGAAGCACGAAAGAAGGAAGGGAGGAATCGAACCAAGGAACAAAGCACACAAGCTCTGGCGGACCGTCCGGCCAGGTGGGGCGGACCGTCCGCACGGCCACGCGGACCGTCCGGCCCCGCGCGCGGACCGTCCGAAAAAGCAAACGGAACCTCCGAGAGACGACCCCGAATAACGGACCGTCCGCGGGGAGCACGCGGACTGTCCGCCAGGCACCCGCGGACCGTCTGTCCGGACACGCGGACCGTCCGAAACTTCGCCCAACGAAAACTCAAAGCCACAACGGATCGAAACAAAAGGCGAGCAAGAACACGAAGAACACCCGATGAACAGGGACGGCGCGGACTGTCCGCCTGGTCCTCGCGGACCGTCCGCGAGGTGCAGACAGAGCAGAAAAACGTACGACCCCGAAAGTCAACTCCCCCAAATCATCATCGGATTTCCCAAACGGTAGAAGCTATAGAGACAAGGGTTTGGGGACTTGAAAAGCGTCACACAAGGATGCTATAGCCCAAAAATCTTGCCTCCTAACTCCCTAAATCACCGGGAATCGCGAATCCTTTGAGCACCACCAAAAGCTAGAGCACCGAACGAAAATCCTTGAATCGAAGTGGTTTCCTGGCGTTTGAGGGCACAAGATCAATCACAAAGATGCACTAGACATCCATCCATGTTTCCCTCAAAGAAATCCGGGGAGAAACCCACTCAAATCCGCGGAATCACACCAAGAACAAAGGCACCAAAAACAAGCACGAAAAAGACCACGAAAATCACAACACCGAATCTTCTATACAAACCAGGAAAGATTCACAAGGTCTAGCATGCCGCCCTAGCATCCATCCCTCTCAACAAATCTCTCATGAAGCTCTCATGCTAGACTAGAGAAAATGGAGAAGAAAAATAGCTACGAAAATGAGAAATGGAAGGGAGGAAATGAAACCCTAAGTCGCGGAGGGAGAGAGCCATCCACACACACATGGCTTATATATCGGGTCCCGCCGGTGTGGGAAATGACTCGACTACCCCTAACTCAACTACTGGCGATACAACCCACGCAGGGGCATTTATGTAATGTTTGTGGGTCTTGCCATCGGACGGCCACGCCTCCGCCGCACCCCGCGTCCTCCCGACGCAAGCCACGCGATCCCGCCGCGTGTCCTCCGCTTCGAAGCTTCCCGACACACCCGGATCCCGTCTCCGTCGTGTTGGGTCTTCGGACTTGGTTTTGAGGCCCAAACCAAGAAACCGTCCTCTGATGGTTTTGTGGGCAAACCACCAAACCCCGCGTGCTCGGCCCGGCCTCCCGCCAAGCCCCTTGACTCGACCGCCACCGTGCACCGGCTCGATCGTCCATGACTTCGTCTTGCTCGTCTCGCCACCATGTGGCCCACACCTAGTCCCGCCGTCCACCGGGTCCCTCAAACCGAGCCTACTTGTCTCTCCATCTCCTGGAGGCCCCTCAAGGCTGAAGACCTTTCGCGCCCGTTCTTCACCTGCAACAACACGATCTAGGCCGCAACCTATACCTGCGCACTGAGCCAAGAGTCAGTCCAACACCCGTTGTCAATCACTCATCACTGAGGAGCGGTCATCCATCGACCACCGGGACGCTCCTGGTCCTCAATCTCCCCCTTGATGAGTGCATTGACAACACACAACGCGAAATGAAGTTCAGAGAAAGAAAGTAAGAAGAAAGAAAAACAAATAAGCACAACTCATGACCAAAACCAAGAAATGGCAAAGAAAGGTCACAAGCCGAGCAAAGCACAAACTCCACACTGAAAACCACAAGAAAGCTCCCCCTGAACAAATGCAAGCTCCCCTTGAACATGTGGATGCAAACTTCCAAATTTTAGCTCACCTCTTCTGAATTTTCATTAAGCTCACCTCTTCTCCCCCTTGTTGACAATGTATGAATCAAGGTGAAAATGCAGAAATGCAAAACAAAGCATATAAACATCTACATGAGCTTCTCAAATAGGCCAAATTTAGTGACAAAGGCTAGAAATGAGACAAAGAGCACATATATGGATCATAACATAGTCAAAGCATTGCCACAAGTAATATATGGAAATATAGGCATGTGACAAAGCAAATTTTCAGATTTGAATAATTATATCAAAAGATGACTCACTTCAAATGTAAAAGCTTATCCATGTCATATTCGAGCCAAAAACATGCATATCATCTAGAGATCATACAAGGATATCCAATTCTCAACAAAAGATCATTGCAAACACCCATAAAGCAAAGCATGTCATGTTAAAGCTCATGAGCCATGTGTCCACTTCGGGGAGACTTCTCCACTGGTGAACATCATGCAACATGTTTGGCACCCATGTGTGAAAGATAAGACATTTTAATCATAAACATGGTGGGTAGAGCATTTTTCAAGCATATACACTTCTTTTCAAGATTAATACTTTCATGGTACATGAAGTGCCTTTGCGGCAAAAAGAAGCTTATGCTCCCCCATGAATGCAACATAGGCTAAACATTCACAATGATATTCGGCCTTTGGCCCAAATGCAAGAAAAATACATCCAAGCACAATCTAAGCATAGAAAGCACATTTAGACCAAAACGTGACATGGATACACTACTACACATGAGTGGAGCACATTTCATCAAATTTAGTCAAGATTAGCATTTGATTCAAAAAAGGGCTATCTCACAATATATATATCTCAAATATTCCAAGAGCATAACCTCACATAGCCATTTCTCCACACATATGACCAATATCTCACAAATAGCCAAAGAGACTCAAACAAGGCATATAAGAGAAGCTCATCATCCTAAAATGCAATATGAGACAAATGCAACATGATATATGACAAGATGGCTATCCTACCATGGTTTATACATCAAGCAAAGAATGTATATACATCAAAGTAAACATGGTATGATACAAATGGTACAAAAAAAAATCCCCCAAGAATCAACTAGAAAGGGCAACAAACCCCAAGTTCCCCCCGCAAGCGCACAAATTTAGCTTGGTCGAAAGGCTTTGTGAAAATGTCTGCAAGCTGATCTTGGGTAGGGACATGGCTCAACACAATGGTCCCTTTCTCCACATTGTCTCTCAAGAAATGGTACCTCACCTCTATATGTTTGGTTCTGGAGTGAAGCACAGGGTTTTTCTCTACCCTTATGGCACTGGTGCTATCACAAAGAAGTGGGATCTGGGTGCACTCCTCACCAAAGTCTCTCAAAGTGTATGAAATCCACAATAGCTGGGAACAACAACTCGCAGCTGCAACATACTCTGCCTCGGTGGTAGACTGAGCTACACTAGACTGCTTGCGGGAAGACCACGAAACCAATGAGGACCCAAGAAGCTGACAAGAACCAAAAGAAGACTTCCTCTCGACTCGACAACTAGCAAAATCCGCATCAGAAAAACCATGAAGAGAAAGAGTCGAGGAGGAAGAATACCAAAGGCCAAGACCAGGGGCAGACTGTAGGTACCTGAAAATCCTCTTGACGGCCTGTCGATGTGATGTCCTCGGCGAAGCCTGAAAACAAGCGCATAGACACACACTGAACTGTATGTCTGGCCTCGTCGCCGTCAAGTAGAGGAGGGAGCTGATCATGCTCCTGTACTCCCGCTGGTCCACTGGTTCTCCGTCCTCGTCCACATCCAAAGTAGCCGTACTCCCCATGGGTGTCGACATAGGCTTCACATCTTGCATCTGGAACTTCCTCAGCATGTCTTTCGTGTACTTGGTCTGATGTACAAATGTTCCGTCCTTCACTTGCTTGATCTGCAACCCGAGAAAGTACTGCAACTCGCCCATCATGCTTATCTCGAATTCCCTGCTCATCTCATCTGCAAACTTGGCAACAAGGTTATGTGATGAGCCACCAAAGACAATATCATCCACGTATATCTGCACAATCAACAAGTCATTCCCATGCTTGAGGAGAAACAAGGTCCTATCCACGGTACCCATCACAAACCCTCTGCTCACCAGAAAACCTCTCAATCTCCCATACCAAGCCCGAGGCGCCTGTTTCAACCCATACAGAGCCCTTTTCAACCTGTACACCCTGTGAGGATACTTCTCACTCTCAAACCCCGGTGGCTGCTTTACATACACCTCCTCCTCTATGACCCCATTCAGAAAAGCACTTTTCACATCCATTTGAAACAACTTGAACCCTTTAGCCACGACAAAGGCTAGAAGGATTCGAATTGCCTCAAGACGGCCCACAGGAGCAAAGGTCTCCTCATAGTCGATCAAACCTCCTTGAGAGCAGGGCCAGCTCCTCCTCGCCCAGCACATCAAACTCCTCATCTGGAATAGACATAAGGCAAGACAAGGAAAACTGTCGACAGGAAGGGTTAGATTTGCCCTTTGATCCGCCCACAAGAGCACGACTATGGTCAGTCGAGCCCTCATGCTTGGATTGCAACTTCCTGTCAACCTCATCCGACTTGAGCTTAGAAAAGAGGTCTCCAATTCAATAGTCAAATATTGCCCAGACTCCTTGATGGCCTCAACCTTAGCACCCCAAACATTTGGGTCCAAGACATGCAAGAGCTTCAAAGCTTGATCATGCTCAGTGTAAGGAAAATCCTCAACATTAGCCTTCATGTTGTTCACGATGGCGGTGAACCTCTGAAACATCGCATCAATGTCCTCACCGGGAAGTTGAGTGAAGTTCTCATATTGCATCCAGTAAGAGACAAAGAGTCGAGCCTTCACATGGTTATCACCACCTTGAGCAACCAACAACTTCTCCCAAATTTGCCAAGCAAGATTCAAATGGCGAACACGCTCAAACTCAGGATCACACAAGCTCCGGACCAAGTGATCAACGGCTTTTGCATTTGCCTCATACTTGGCCTTAGCACCGACATCGGTCACCATAAGAGTATGGATGTTGACCGGAATAGCATAGGTTTTGTCAAGCACAATGAAATCCAACAACCTGCCACGAAGAAATATCATCATACGAGCCGCCCACTTGTGGTAACCCTTCCCATCGAAGTGCGGCGGACCGCCACGCTCAACGTACGCTATCTTAGGATTCGAGACTTGTCAAAGTCACAAAGAATCCGGCACCAAGCTCTAATACCAATTGAAGGATCAGATGGCGACTAGAGAGGGGGGGAGTGAATAGGAGCCGGTAAAAATTCTTCTCAAAGAACCCAGCCTATACCCTAGTCAAATCCCGGTCACACAGAAGAGATGGATCGAATCACACACCAATCACCAAGACAACGAGGTTATGGATCAACATCTAGTCTTAGGAACGATTCCTTGAAGCACATGCGGAAGCACGAAAGAAGGAAGGGAGGAATCCAACCAAGGAACAAAGCACACAGGCTCTGGCGGACCGTCCGACCAGGTGGGGCGGACCGTCCGCACAGGCCACGCGGACCGTCGGTCCGGCCGCCGCCGGGACCGTCCGCACACACACGGGACCGTCCGACCCCCGCGCCGCGACCGTCCGAAAAAGCAAACAGAACCTCCAGAGACGACCCCGAATAACGGATCGTCCGCGGGGAGCACGCGGACTGTCCGCCAGGCAACCGCGGACCGTCCGTCCGGTACACGTGGACCGTCCGAAACTTCGCTCAACAAAAGCTCAAAGCCATGAAGGATCGAAACAAAAGGCGAGCAAGAACACGAAGAACACCCGACGAACAGGGACGGCGCGGACTGTCCGCCTGGTCCTCGCGGACCGTCCGCGAGGTGCAGACAGAGCAGAAAAACGCACGACCCCGAAAGTCAACTCCCCCAAATCATCATCGGATTTCCCAAACAGTAGAAGCTATAGATACAAGGGTTTGGGGACTTGAAAAGCATCACACAAGGATGCTATAGCCCAAAAATCTTGCCTAACTCCCTAAATCACCAGGAATCGCGAATCCTTTGAGCACCACCAAAAGCTAGAGCACTGAATGAAAATCCTTGAATCGAAGTGGTTTTCCGGCGTTTGAGGGCACAAGATCAATCACAAAGATGCACTAGACATCCATCCATGTTTCCCTCAAAGAAATCCGGGGAGAAACCCACTCAAATCCGCGGAATCACATCAAGAACAAAGGCACCAAAAACAAGCACGAAAAAGACCACGAAAATCACAACGCCGAATCTTCTATACAAACCAGGAAAGATTCACAAGGTCTAGCATGCCGCCCTAGCATCCATCCCTCTCAACAAATCTCTCATGAATCTCTCATGCTAGCCTAGAGAAAATGGAGAAGAAAAATAGCTACGAAAATGAGAAATGGAAGGGAGGAAATGAAACCCTAAGTCGCGGAGGGAGAGAGCCATCCACACACACATGGCTTATATATCGGGTCCCGCCGGTGTGGGAAATGACTCGACTACCCCTAACTCAACTACTGGCGATACAACCCACGCAGGGGCATTTATGTAATGTTTGTGGGTCTTGCCATCGGACGGCCACGCCTCCGCCGCACCCCGCGTCCTCCCTACGCAAGCCATGCGATCCCGTCGCGTGTCCTCCGCTTCGAAGCTTCCCGACACGCCCGGATCCCGTCTCCGTCGTGTTGGGTCTTCGGACTTGGTTTTGAGGCCCAAACCAAGAAACCGTCCTCCGATGGTTTTGTGGGCAAACCACCAAACCCCGCGCGCTCGGCCCGGCCTCCCGCCAAGCCCCTTGACTCGACCGCCACCGTGCATCGGCTTGATCGTCCATGACTTCGTCTTGCTCTTCTCGCCACCATGTGGCCCGCACCTAGTCCCGCCGTCCACCAGGTCCCTCGAACCGAGCCTACTTGTCTCTCCATCTCCCGGAGGCCCCTCAAGGCTGAAGACCTTTCGCGCCCGTTCTTCACCTGCAACAACACGAACTAGGCCGCGGCCTACACACCGCGCACTGAGCCAAGAGTCAGTCCAACACCTGTTGTCAATCACTCATCACTGAGGAGCGGTCATCCATCGACCACCGGGACGCTCCTGGTCCTCAGTTGCTCAGGGCTATAGTCAGAAGGAGGGGATAGACTATGAGGAGACATTTGCTCTTGTAGCCCATTTGGAGGCAATTAGGTCCTTCTAGCTTTTTCTGTAGCTAAAGGGTTCAAATTGTACCAAATGGATGTGAAGAGTGCCTTCTTGAATGGGTTCTTAGAGGAGGAAGTTTATGTGATGCAACCGCGGGCTTTGAGAGTGTTGACTTTCCCCATAAGGTGTATAGGTTGAGAAAGGCATTGTATGGGCTGAAACAAGCTCCTCGTGCTTGGTATGGCCGTTTGAGGGGGTTCTTGTTCAGCAAGGGGTTTGAGATGGGCAAGGTAGATAAGACTCTTTTTCTCCTCAGGCAATGTGATGATATCCTAATTGTATACGTGGATGATATTGTCTTTGGCGGCTCGTCTCACTCTTTGGTTGCAAGGTTTGCGGAGGATATGAGCAAATAATTCGAGATGTCTATGATGGGAGAATTGCAGTTCTTTCTCGGGCTTCAGATCAAGCAGGCGAAGGAAGGAACCTTTGTACATCAAGCCAAGTACACGAAGGGCATCCTCAAGAAGTTCAAGATGGATGATTCGAAGCCCCTGTCAACACCGATGAGTACGACTACAGCGCTTGATGCGGACGAGGACGGAAAGCCTGTGGACCAGAAGGAGTACCAGAGCATGATTGGCTCCCTCTTGTACTTGACGGCGACGAGGCCGGACATCCAGTTTTCTTTGTGTCTGTGCGCTCGTTTTCAGGCGTCGCCGAGGACTTCACATCGGTAGGCCGTCAAGCGGATCTTCAGGTATCTTCGATACAGTCCTGAGCTTGGTCTTTGGTACTCGACGTCCTCTCCTCTTTCGCTTCTTGGTTTTTCGAATGCCGATTTTGCGGGGTGTCGAGTCAATAGGAAGTCGACTTCGGGGACCTGTCAGTTTTTGGGTTCCTCACTTGTTTCTTGGTCTTCTCGCAAACAGTCTAGTGTAGCTCAGTGTACCACAGAAGCCGAGTATGTAGCTGCCGCTAGTTATTGCTCCCAGCTGCTTTGGATCACATACACGCTGAGTGATTTTGGTGAGGAGTGTTCCCATGTACCTCTCATGTGTGATAGCACGAGTGCCATTAGTGTTGCCAAAAATCCCGTGCTTCACTCCAGAACCAAACACATAGAGGTGAGGTACCACTTTCTGAGAGACAATGTTGAGAAGGGAAACATCGACCTCATCCATGTACCCACAGAAAAGCAGCTTGCCGATATCCTAACCAAGCCTTTGGACCAAGCTACATTTGCTCGTTTGCGAGGAGATCTTGGAGTTGTTTTTCCTTTTCGAGCTTCGATTGGTAAGGTTGATGTACATATGCATGTTGCATTTTCATATATGTATCATATCATGCTTGTATCTTTGTATCATTGACTGTATTTGTAACATATGCATTGGAAATGTGCTTCTCTCATATGCTTTTCTCACCATGATATGCTAGAGATGAGATTATGACCTTGCTTGTGATGATCATGAGATGTATAGCTATGCTCTTGATAGCTTTGGGATATATATGCTTGTGGATGGCTTTCTTTTTATAAAAATGCTATATGATCCTCTCTTGTGGGTAGAATGCCTTTCATGTTCATTTTGGGTGCTTATGGCTATATCTTGCTTAGTTTGTGCTTGGAACCATGTTCTTTTCATTTGGGATCAAAGATCTATCTATCATCATGAATGTTTAGCCTACATGCTACCTTGTGGAGAAGCCTAAGCTTCTTTTTGCCGCAAAGGCACTTCATGTACCATGTCTAACTTGTAAATCATGAAAATGGTATGTGAGATTCCTATGCTTGAAAAATTTGCTTCCATGTCATAAATGCGTTAAATTTCTTATCTTGGGTGCTAAACCGTTGCATGATGTTCACCAATGAGAAGTCTCATATCTAGAAGTGGACACATGGCTTGGTGGCTTTGACATGACAAGAGATAGCTTGTAGGTGTTTGTGATGACCGTGTGATGAGAATTTGTGACCTTGCATGAAGTTTGTAAGTTATATGTTGTATGTTCTTTTTGCTCATGATTAGGTCCTATGCTCATAAGAGGGAAATTTTTGTGAAAAATGTTTCATTTTCATCATGGCTATATCACTTGCTTATATGTCCCTTTGTATCTTGTTGGTGATGCTTGTGCTCAAATTGTGGCTATCTTTCTTGTCTATGTCTCAATTTTAGCATGTTGTAGTGCTCTTTGTATATTTGAGAAGCACATGCTTGTATTTGTCGACTTGATTCATGCATTACCAACAAGGGGGAGGAAAGTACCCAATTCATGTTCCAAGGGGAGTTTTGCATCGAGGAAAGAAAATTTGGGAGAAATGCATTTGTTCAGGGGGAGCCTGCATTCATGCATTTGGGAGCTCTTTTTCTCCTGAATTTTAGTTGTGCTCTTTTGCCGATGGTGTCGAGCCCTTTTGCCTCACCTTGAGGAGTCGGCAATTTTGGATCATTCTATCTCGGTTGTGTTGAGTCGTTGCCCTTGCCTTAGGGGACCGAGATCTCTCTCTCAAGTTATCTTTTCTTGGCTTTTGTTTGGATTTTGACCACTTGCTTGAGCTTTTCTTTTGTTTCTTTTCTTTTTTCTTTTTTCTCTGAATTGGTTACTTGTGTATGTTGTCAATGCACTCATCAAGGGGGAGATTGAGGACCGGAGCGTCCGAGGACCGGTGGATGGTCGCTCCTGGCTGTGATGAGTGATTGACAACGTGGTGTGGACTGACTCTTGGCCGAGTATTGCAGGTGCAGGTTGCAGCTTGATTTGCGTTGGTGCAGGTGAAGAGTGGGCGCGAAAGGTCTATGCCTTGCGGGGCCCCTGACGAGTGGAGAGACAAGCAGGCCTGACTCGAGGGACCCGGTGGCTAGCGGGGTCAAGTGCAGGCCGCATGGTGGCAAGAAAAGCAAGACGAAGTCGTCGACCGGAGCCGGTGCAGGGTAGCGGCTCACGACCGGAGTCTGCACGCGGGGTTTGCGATGGTTCACCAGAAAACTGTCGGGTTACTTGGTTGAGCCACAAAACCAAGACCGGAGGCTCAGCAGGCGGAGACGGGATCCGGGTGCGCCGAGAAGCTTTGATGCCGGCAGACGCGTGGCGGGATCGCACAGCTTGCGTCGGGAGGACGTGGTCTGCGGCAACAGCGTTTCCGTGCGATGAAGAGGAGTACTACATGACCTATTTGCCCCTGAGGGGTTGTATCACAACTTAAGTGCTAGGGGTAGTGTGGTCTTTTGCCTGGCCCGGAGGGGACTCATATATTAGCTCTAGGGTTTCCAGGCAAACCATCCATCTGGACTGCTTCTTATTTCCTTGCTCTCTAGGGTTAGATTTTTCCTCCGTTTGTGAAGAATCTGACCTCCGAGTGAATGGAAGCTTTCATGGTTGCGTCGATTCCCGATTTGTAGCTCGTTTGATTTTTGTGTCTTTTTCGAGCAATTTTCGTTGGTTTTTCGTGCGCAGCTTGTTCCTTCGATTCTGAGGTGTTTGGGCTCAAATTTGTTTGTGGGAATCATGGATAGTTGCCTCGTGCATCTTTGTGCTTGATCTTGATCCCCAAACTTTGAGTTCGGCCTCCGATTTAAGGATTTCGGTTGGAACCTAGGTTTTTGGTTGAGTTCAGTGGCGATTCGATTCCCGGCGTTTTAGTTCGTTTGAGGACCCAAGTTTTGGGGCATAGCATCCCCTAGGGACGCTTCACATCTTCCCCAAACCTTTCCTCAAGAGTTCAAGCTGTTTGGGAGATCCATGGACGGATAAGTGCTCTGGTGTTTTCAGTTTCAGGCTCGGGCTGCTGTCCCCGTGCCTGGTGGACCGTCTGCGGGTAGCAGGCGGACTGTCCACGTGGTGAAGTTCGTCCAGGTGTTCTTCATGTTCATCGCGTGTTCTTGCGCGCCTTTGTTTCGATCCGGTTGGCCAACTGTTTTTGGCTGGTAGGTGTTTGGCAGACCGTCCGCCTGGACGTCGCGGACCGTCCGCACGGCACAAGTTGCTTGCGGACCGTCCGTGGACGAGGTACAGACCGTCCGCATGCTTGGGTGCTTGTCAGGACGTTCTGTTGTGATTAACGGACCGTCCGCCCGTGGGTTGCGGACCGTCCGCCCGGTGACCGCGGACCGTCCGCCCCAGGGTCGCGGACTGTCCGCCAGGGTGCTCGCAGGATTGCTAAGTCCTTTGCTTCTTGGTTCATGCTTTCGCTTTAGGATTGTTTGGGGTTTGTTCCTAAGGTTGGTAGGTCCGTAGTGACTAAGTGACCTTAGAAAACTCATTTGGGAATCCTTGGTTGTGACTTTGGGGTATAGGCCGAGTTCTCTCTTAGGAGAAGAATTTTTATCGGCTCCCATTCACTCCCCCCTCTCTGATCGCCTAATCGGTCCTTCACATGGGCAGCTCGGATCCCCTACCCACCGGATTCGAAATCCGATTCGGTAGTCTGAACTTCCAGGCCACAGGGAACGGCTACTCATGCGCATCACCAACCGCACCGAGCTCCACCCGTGGCGGTCGACCGGGCCGGGGACCGGTTCCCGCCACGCCTGCTGCTGATGCTCCAGCGCCCGCGCAGGCGGACGCTGCGGGCCCTTCAACACCCCAACACCGATGGCGTTCTGGCCAGCGCTCGCGTCAGGCACGAACGGAACGACATCGGGCCACGTGCGCTGCAGCACAACACGACGCGCCCACCAGCGAGATGACGACGACACCCATTGGGGAGCGTGTGGCCTCCGAGCCGCGGTTCCCCCACAGGATGCGCAACACCACGATGGCCTTCTCTTCGTCTGCTAGCACCGACGTGGCGGCGTACAAGGACCTGTCTGGCCACCACCTCCTAGCGGTTAGGAACCTCATCGCCACCACCAACGACGAGCCGTGCCACGGCTCCGCCAGCGAACTGCCCCCCGCAACCTCGCATGGGTATGCAGATTGGGACTTCTCCGGCGTGCCGGACCCGGTGATGTTCCAGCGGTTCCTCGACGCCGCGGACTACTGGTTCGGCTGCTCCGACGACTCCAGCACCTGGAGCTACGACCCCTCTCGTGAGTGTTTCGTGGTGGTTGTCGACGACCAGGCCAATGACACGAACGTGGCAAGGGCTGGTGGCGGAGAAGCCCCCCAAAACACGGGGGCCGACGTACCTCGGAACCCAGGGCCAAGCGCCCCTCCCACCTCGCCAGCAAGGGGTGCCGACATCAACGCGCAGCTGGCTCAGGCGCGCGAGCTGGAGGCTAAGCTCGCGGAAGAGTACCGCACGGTGCGACTGCTCCGTGCCACCATCGCTGGAGAGGCCTCCGCACGCGGCGAACGTGTGCACGAGCTGGGCAAGCAGGCCCAGGAGTGCATTAACATCGACTTCAACGTCAATGACCCAAACACGCCCCGCGCGTGAGTCAGAAGCTCATCACAGCCGCGATGCTGCTACGGGCCATGCCCGCTCCCTCGACGCTCGAGGCACAGAACCTGCATCGCGAGGCCTAGGCGCTCCTCGAGCAGGCGGTGACGCGCAAGGCCCGAGAGCGTCCATTCACGCAGGTGGCGCGGCGGCGCAGGTGGCTAACCTTGGCCGGATGCCGGACAGGGAGCGAATCCTTGATACACGCGGACAGGCTTAGACGGTGACGCACACAACATCATCAAAGCATGCCGGACGGGCATTGCAGAAGCACGGGCGGCGGTAGGCTACCACCCTCGGCGGGGTGGTCGCTACGATAGCCGCGAGGATCGCTCGCCGACGCCAGAGCCCCCGGGGACCCGTGTGTTCAGCCGGGAGATCCGCACGGCAAGCTTCCCTGAGTGCTTCCATCAGCCCACGTCGATCGACAAGTACACGGGGGAGACGAACCCTCGTGTATGGCTCAACGACTACCGCCTAGCGTGCTAGCTGGGTGGCGCCACCACCGATGAGCTCATCATCCGTAACGTGCCGCTGCATCTCGCGGACTCGGCTCGGACGTGGCTCGAGCACCTGCCGCCCAGTCGGATCCACAACTGGGACGACCTGGTTCGCACGTTCGTGGGGAACTTCCAGGGCACATACGTGCAGCCCGGGAACTCCTGGGACCTGAGGGCATGCACCCAGAAGCCCGGCGAGTCGCTCCAGGACTTCATACGACGCTTCTCCAAGTGTTGTACCGAGCTCCCGAGCGTGGCTCAGTCCGAGATCATGCATGCCTTCCTCGAGGGTACGACTTGCCGGGACCTCATGCGCGAGCTCGGGCGCAACTCGCCTGTTGACTCCAACGAACTGTTCAACATCGCCACTAGCTTTGCTTTCGGCGAGGAGGCGGTTGGAGTCATCTTCGATGGAAAGAAAGGCAAGTGCGTGAATGACTCACCCCCAGAGGGCAGCAAATCCAAGAGCCCCAGCAGAAACACAAGTGCGGCAAGAAGGGCAAGAAGACTCACCATGACGCACGCGCGCAGGGGCGCGACGATGACGGGGATGAGGCCCTCGCGGTCGACCCGGCCTGAAAGGGCCCTCGAGCGGCCCCTCGAGGCCCCGGCGTGTTCGACAACATGCTGAAGAAGCCATGCCCATACCATAAGACACCAGTCAACCACACCCTCGAGTAGTGCGACATGGTCAAGAAATACTGCAGCTGCGCTACCGCGAAGGATGGCGAGGCCAAGAAGGACGGTGGTGACGGGGACGCCGGCGGCTTCCCGGTGGTAGAGAACGTCTTCCTCATCTTTGGGGGAATGACTGTATACATGTCCAACAGCCAGCGCAAGCGGGAGCGGCATGAAGTCCTCGCTGCGGAGAAGGCTCCCCCCCACCTTCCTTGACTGGTCGGGGGACGCCATCACCTTCAGCCGCGAGGATCATCCGAACCGCATCCCCAATCCAGGCCAGTACCCGCTGGTCGTCGATCCGGTCACCGGGAATGCGCGGTTCTCTAAGGTGCTGATGGACAGAGGCAGTAACCTCAACATCCTCTACGCGCACACCCTGCGGTTGATGGGGATCGGGTTGGACCAGCTGCGCCCAGCACGACGCCGTTCCATAGAGTCGTGCCAGGCAAGCGCGTCCAGCCCCTCAGGAAGACTGATCTGCCGGTTTGGTTCGGCACGCTGGACAATTTCCGCAAGGAAATGCTCACCTTCAATGTGGTGGGGTTCAGGGGCGCATACCACGCCATCCTTGGGCGCCCGTGCTACGCCAAGTTCATGGCGGTCCCAAACTACACGTACCTCAAGATGAAGATGCTAGGACCGAAAGGCATCATCACTATGGGCTCATCGATCGAGCACGCATTCGACTGCGACGTCGAGTGCGTGGAGCACGCTAAGGCGCTGGCGCTTGACGAGGCGCTCGTCGCGAACCTGGAGAAGTTGGTCAATGAGGACCTCGACTCCTCTGCCAAACACGCGGGCAGCTTCGAGGCTGCCGAGTAGACCAAGGAGGTGCCCCTCGACCCTACTGCCCCCGAGGGCAAGACGTTGAGGGTCAGTTCCACCCTCGACCCGAAATAAGAAGTGGTGCTCGTCGACTTTCTCTGTTCCAACGCCGACATCTTTGCATGGAGCCCCTCGGACATGCCAGGCATCCCGAGGGAGGTCACCGAGCACTCCCTTGACATCCTACCCCACTCCCGAGCCGTGCAACAACGGTTGCGGCGCTTCGACGAAGAGCGGCGCCGGGCGATAGGAGTGGAGCTGCGGAAGCTCCTCGAGGCCGGATTCATCATGGAAGCCTTTCACCCTACGTGGCTAGCTAATCCTGTACTAGTTAAGAAAAAGAATGGGAAGTTGAGGATGTGTGTAGATTACACTAGCTTGAATAAAGCATGTCCCAAAGTTCCTTTTCCTTTACCACGAATTGATCAGATTGTTGACTCAACTGCGGGGTGTGAGCTTTTGTGTTTCCTTGATGCCTATTCTGGGTACCACCAAATAAAGATGAAGGAGTTTGACCAGCTCGCGACTTCCTTCATCACGCCGTTTGGGTTGTTTTGCTACGTAACGATGCCTTTTGGCCTCCAAAACGTGGGTTCAATGTACCAACGGTGTATGCAGCATGTCTTCGGCGACCACATCGAGTGAAGACCAGGAAGGCGGACGACCTGGTTAATGACCCGCGCGTCGCATTCCACTGTTTGCAGGCCAACGTGGTGAAATTGAACCCCGAAAAATGCGTCTTCGGGATACCGCGCGACATGCTGTTAGGGTACATAGTCTCCCAGCGGGGAATCGAACCCAACCCCGAGAAGGGCGCAGCCCTCAATCGGATGGGCCCGATTTGTGACCTCAAGGGGGTCTAGAAGGTGTTGGGGTGCCTTGCCTCCTTGAGCCGCTTCATTTTGCGGCTCGGCGAAAAGGGCTTGCCCTTCTACCGGCTCCTGAAAAAGCACGAGCATTTCTCCTGGACCGACGAGGCCCAGGAGGCGCTTGACAAACTCAAGGCGACGCTCGCCCACGCACCGATCCTCACTCCGCCCCGGAATGGCGAACCTCTGTACCTCTACATTGCCGCAACCACCCAGGTGGTCAGCGCGGTCATCGTGGTAGAGCGTACAGAGGAGGGACACACCCTACCAGTCTAGAGGCCCGTATACTACATCAGCGAGGTGCTATCCGAGACTAAGGCACGATACCCGCAGATCCAGAAGCTGCTCTACGCGGTGGTGCTTGCGTGGCGCAAGATGCGGCACTACTTTGAAGCCCACCCGGTCACGGTGGTCTCCTCGTTCCCGTTGGGGGAGATCATCCGAAACCCAGACGCAGCAGGCAGGATCGCCAAGTGGTCTGTGGAACTTATGGGCGAAATGCTCACCTACGCGCCGTGCAAGGCGATCAAGTCCCAGATCCTTGCGGATTTCATGGCCGAGTGAACGGATACGCAGCTGCTGCCGCTGCAAATTCTAGCCGAGTGTTGGACCCTCTACTTCGACGAGTCAGTGATGAAGACGGGGGCAGGCGCGGGCCTGCTCTTCATCTCACCCTTCGGAGAACATAGGAGGTACGTGGTACGCCTGCATTTCCCCGCATCAAACAACATGGCGGAGTACGAGGTTGTTCTTTGCGGCCTTTGAATCACCATCGAGACAGGCATCAAACACCTCGACATCAGGGGAGACTCACAGCTCGTGATCGACCAAGTCATGAAGAATGCGAGTTGCCACGATGACAAGATGGAGGCATATTGCAACGCCGTACGGGCCCTTGAGGACAAGTTCTACGGCATCGAGCTCAATCACGTCCCCCGCTAGTACAACGAGGAGGCGGACAACTCGCCAAGATTGCGTCGGGACGAATCACCGTTCCCCCGAACGTTTTTGCGCAGGACGTCACGAAACCGTCTGTCAACCTTGAATCATCACCCTCGAGTAGGGGGGAACCTTCGGGGGCTCCTTCGAATCCAGCGGGCGCGGAGCCTATGGATGAGGACCCCTCGAACGGGGCATTTGTGCTCTTCCTGCTCGAGAGCTACGACGTAGACGAGGCCGAGGCCATGGAGATAGAGCCAGCCCCCCACGCGGAGGATTGGTGGGCCAAATACCTCGCTTGGATGGATCGAGGGGTACTTCGCCCGGACCGGTCCAAGGATAGGCGCAACGCTAGGATGGCCAAGTCGTTCACCCTTGTCGACGGCGAGTTGTACAAGCGTGCCGCGTCTGGCGTCTTGCAACGGTGCATCCCCATCCCCCAAGGTCGTGAGCTCATCCGAGAAATCCACACAGGCATGTGTGGCCACCACGCAGCACCACGTACCATCGTGGGCAACACATTCCGCTAGGGGTTCTACTGGCCCACCACGATTGCCGACGCCAATGAGGTTGTACGCACCTGCGAGGGGTGCCAGTTCTACGCCCGCAAGACTAACCTCCCGTCTCACACCCTCCAAACAATTCCTATCACATGGCCTTTCGCCGTGTGGGGGCTGGACATCGTCGGGCCCTTGGGAAAGGCGCCCGGGGGCTACACTCACCTGCTGGTCGCCGTGGATAAGTTCTCTAAATGGATCGAGGTAGGCCCAATCACAAACCTCAGGGCGGAGCAGGCCATGTCGTTCTTTACTGACATCATCCACCGGTTCGGGGTACCAAATTCCATCATCACCGACAACGGGTCCCAATTTACCGACAGGAAATTCCTGGAGTTTTGCGACAAATACCACATCCGCATGGACTGGGCGGCTGTCGCACATCCGCAGGCCAATGGCCAGGTGGAGCGTGCCAACGGCATGATCCTACAAGGCCTCAAGCCCAGGATATTCGACAGGCTGAACAAGTCTGGTCGAAAATGGCTCCAGGACCTGCCGGTGGTCGTTTGGAGCCTCAGGACTACCCCGAGCAAGGCCACAGGATTCACCTCGTTCTTCTTGGTCTATGGCGCGGAGGCCGTCCTCCCCACGGACGTGGAATATGGGTCGCCCAGAGTCAAGGGCTATAACGAAGGCGTCAACTAGCGATCCCGCGAGGACTCACTAGATCAATTGGATGAGGCCCGCACCGTGGCCCTGATGCACTCAGCAAGCTACCAGCAGGCACTGAGGTGGTACCAAGCCCGGAAAATACGGCGCCGATACTTCGACAAAGGGGATCTAGTCTTAAGACTGCGCCAAGACAATCGAGGCCGCCACAAGCTATCGCCCCCCATGGGAGGGACCCTACGTCATTGTCAAAGTGCTCAAGCCTGGCACCTACAAGCTGGCGAACGAAGACGACGAGGAACTCACCAATGCTTGGAACATCCAACAACTACGTCGCTTCTTATCTTAGAAAGGATTTCCTAGTATTTTTTCCGCTATTCACATACCCAACACCCTAGTTGGTTGTACAATTGTAAAGTTCTCCACTGAATAAAGATAAAAGGGCGACTCGGCTTTCCCCCGAAAACCAAGTCCCCCTCGGGGGCTACTACGGGGGGGTATTCCCCCAAAAAATGCTCCCATTTTTTCACAAAAAATCGCACCTCAAATACGCTAAGTACGACTCAACCCGAGCCTCGGGCGAATTTATGTGGGGCGCAAGCGGCCAGACGGGAAAGATGCGCAAGTCGGAGATAGCCTACGCCTCCAGAAGGATACGACCCTTCTCCCTTGCCTCTTAACCAACTAGCTACTCGCGGAATCGAACTTTCCCAGCTCAAATTCGCCCAAGCGAAGGAAAAAGAGACGAAACAACGTAATAGGCGAAGCAGGAACAAACACTTAAAACTTACAAACATCCAAATATTTTTAAGTTCATTACAAATGCCACACGGCTCAAGTTCTAACTATGAGATTCAAAGGGCACGAACGCCCAACTACTTTCAGGCCTCAGGGTCACCAGCCGGGGGAGCGTCCAGGAACAGCAACTCCATGAAGTCTTCGGCAAGGATGTTGGCGGCGGGAGCGGCAAGGATGACAAGGAGAAATTTTGGGTTCCTTGTAATCTTCTCTCGAAATCATCCCCCAAAAATTCTTCTAACATTTTTTTTCTTGGACATCAACTTGCTCCGGGCTTCTTTCTTGTGACCGAGTAGGTCTCCAATATATCCATAAGGAACTAGTTGCTCTTCATCTTCAAAGCGGAATGAGAGGCACGAGACTCCTTCATTTATGACCGGTGCTAATGTCATAAGACCTTCCAATTCAAGCTCCTTGTGAGTATACGCACCAACTCCATAAAGAATCGCACCCATCCAAGGTTGCTCAAGATTTGATATCCGAGTAGAATCCAACACTTGGAGGGTGTTGTCATCGAGATCAACATTTGGCTCGAGCCTCCTCTCAAGACGAACACGCCTCTCCGCCTCCTCCTCCGTCTTCATGATACATCCATTGGAACACCTCAGAGTGTATGGTGGTGGAGCGGATGAACGAGTTCAGAATCATGGTGGAATGGTTGGCTCTTCTGTGTGTCCTCGCGGTTCGGTGTACCGCATGGATGAACTTCGTGTACTCCTCATGCCATCGAGGGGTAGCGTGTCGCTCCTCGGTGGTGCCACATCTTCCTCCATAAGTCGGGGAGACTCGGAGACTGTCGGTGTTTTAGACCGGCAACCTACCAAGGGGAGTACCTGAGGTAGATGAATGTGGCCTCGTCGAGATCGGTAACTCGAAGGAAGAGACAAGTGGCACACAATTTAGACAAGTTCGGGCCACGATGTGCGTAATACCCTACGTCCTATATGCTGTGTAGCTCTGGATTGATTGGGTGTGATTACAAAATGATGTGTATGAGAGAGGTAAGGGTCCCTGCCTCGCCTTATATAGCCCGAGAGGTAGGGTTACAAGTCGGTTTGGGGAGAGAGTACTAGTCGTGTACGTCTAGGAGTTCTCTACATAGTACAGGACATGCACAGCTTCCTATCTGAGTACCTCTCCATCAAGATCCTTGTGCTCCACACCAACAGGTGACGTGCAGCCCAAGTCGGGTAGTCCCAGGGGCCCACTGAGTAGTCGGTCCTGATACCCACCGAGGTAGTGGGCCTAGGGAAGTCCATATGACAAGCCCCCGAGTACTTTGTAGTCGAGCAAGATAGTTTTAAGTAGTCTTGATGGCCTTGACGAGTAGTGCTCAGGCGTCCCCGAGTACTACGAGCCAGAAGTCCTCAAGAATACTTGAAGCATCCCGGGGCTGGAAGGTACTCCAGCTGATCCCTGAGTAGTCTTGAAGTCCTCTCGAGTAGTTCCCAAGCGTCCTCGAGTTCTCCTCTTGAAGGTCTTTAATAGTACTCGCGTTGTCTTGAAGTAGAAACCATATGGAAAATGCGATTCGGAGAATCGCATTCCATATGGAATGTAGCCCCCGAGCCTTAGTTCGAATCGTAGATTCAAGACGAGGGTCAACTTGAAGTTTTGCCAAGATTATCCTGCAAAATTCGGAGAAAAAACCGAAAGACACGTGGCACGGAGCCCCCGAGCCTTCAGTCGATTACTTCCTCTCGAATTGAAGGGTCATGTTGACTGTAGAATGTGTCCGGAGTTGATCTTGAGCCTTGTCGAAACCCATGAAATCTAACAGACATTGTTGAGCCCCCGAGATGGAGTGCATCAAGTACTAGAAGCTGAAGGGTCAGGCAGCCGCCGCAGAGTCACCCGCTGGCACTTATCCATTCATTTGTTGTGGTGGCGCTTGGTGGGTTATATATAGATGTCGAAACCCTTAGGGTTTGTCATTCCCCACAGTAGTAGCCGCTGCAGTAGATCCAATTGAGTTTGCTTCCGCTGTCACTTCTGCTGCCGCGCGAGAAAGAGAGAGACCACACGCGCCACCACCACCCTCCATCGGCCACGACCCCCCGAGCGGATGCGAGTGAAGACCCCCTGCTCTTGGAGGATGAAGGCTTCTACGTCCAAGGGCTCGAAGGCCGGCGGAGGAAAGAAGAGATCTGCCGGTGAGTCGAAGGATGCGCTCACGAGTCGTCACCGCCAACATCTCCTCCGCACCCCAACCCGACTAAAGAATGGAAGAAATCCAAGGCGAAGACAAGAGGATCCGCCGACCCCGGTGAACAACGGGTTCCTGCAAGAAAAGGAGATGGATTTGTGGTGCCCTGCTGCTGGAGACCCATACCCGATGGCGAAAAATCCAGATGAAATCCCAATGTTCGCCAGATTTGTGGAGCGTAGACTAGCGGTGCCAACCAGTGACTTCTTCAAAGGGCTACTTAGGTACTACGACATCTAGTACCGGAATCTCAATCCCAACAGAATATTCCATGTTTCCGTCTTTGTCCATTTCTGCGAAGCCTTTGTGGGGATCAAACCCCACTGGATACTCTTCCAGAAGTTCTTCCGAGTGAAGCCGCAGCCAAGCACCAACGATCCACGAGTAGTCGGAGGAGCTGGCATTCAGATGCGAGAAGATGTGGCTAACCAATACTTGTCGTACAAGTTGATAGAATCAAACCAAGACTAGAAGTCGAAGTGGTTTTACATATGTAACCACCATCCGGAGCTGCCGAAGCCGAGCGGAAAGCAGCCGAAGCATAGGGTGTGGTGGAACACCGAGCCCACCATCCAAGAGGGTATCCAACTACCCGAGTTGATGAAGAAAATCAAGGCCCTTAGGGAGGCTGGGCTGAGGGCCGAGCATGTGGCCTTCAGCTTCATGAAGAGGAGGGTGCAGCCGCTGATGGCCCACGACACCCTCGGGTACCAGTACACGGGAAATAAAGACACATCAAGAATGCCCCGCAAAGAAGTCGATGATGAAGACATTATCGAGAGGCTGGGCAAAATATTCAAGGATATGTGGCCTTCCACTCCTTGCCCAGTTCCCGAGTTCTCCACGGCTCGTCCGCCGAACCAGGTATGTAGTTGAGGCCTCTGCCCTTGAGTACTGATTGGTCTGGAGTAGTCGTGCTCACCCAAGTTGTGTTCGCGGGGATGACATCGCCAAGTATGTCTCCGACCCAACTCCCCCTCCTCGACTTGAAGATATACTGGAGGAGGGCAAGAGCAAAGTGAAGGAGCGCCGCGAAGTCGGCGAGGGTGAAGACATCGTCACCATTGAAGATACATCCGACGAGGAGGATGGGGAGACGCTCCAAGAGCGGTTTCAGCTACGGTCTAGATTCAGCCGACCTGGACTGCCCCACATCCCCCTCATTGAAGACAGACCGACTAGCCTGGAGGCTAGTCTTCCTGCATCGCCAAGGAAGCCACACAATGTGGCATGAAAGCGTGTCACCAAGAAACTGAAGGTGACAGAAACAACTGCCCACGAGGTGAGTTCCTCGAGTAGAGTAGTCGAGTACTTGTCGTGAAACCTTGCACGCTGACAGTTGAATTTGGAGTTGTCGCAGGGTATTCCATCATCCGACCCCACAGATCAGAGCGACGAGGAGAACTAGGACATGGTGGGAGGAGCAACTGAGAGGAGCCTCAGTCCAACCCTCACTGTTGAAGAAACCGTGCCAGAGACGGCACAACAGGCGACCGTCGCTGGCCAGCTGCGAGCGTTGACAGAAGAGAGGAGGTCAGAGCGTTCCGCGACTACTAGAACCGGAGAGCCAGTAGTAGCCCAAGCGTTCCTGGAAGCTGTGGAAATTGAGGGCGTCATGCCCAAAGCCGAAGTGCTGGAGGGAGCAGCTTCTGGACTGGAGGTACCAATAGCCCCCGTAACCACGGAGGAGGTGCGTGACGACGCGCTCCCGGAGTCGAGCATGGACGTTGTCGTCCGGTTGCCAGAGATCCAAGACACGAAGCCAATCCGTTCGGTGTCGATGTCAGAGGCAGCGATGACTAGTCGTGGGGGGCCGGAGCTTCGAGCGAGACGACCTTATCAACCGGCGATGGTGGCCCGCAACTTAGAACCGATGTGCCGGGCTGAATAGTGGATGAAGGTACATGACAGGACCCTTGAGTAGTTGAATTCTGCAAGAACTGAGTACTCAATAATGATTGTTGCCTTGTACAGGATGTCGTGGAGAGGTCTCGACAGAAATCTGACATGCTCCAGGGATACGGCGACATAGTGCTTTGAGTAGAATCGCTAGAGAAGGAGCTCAATAAGGCTAGGAACCACTCTGCCATGTTGCAATCCAAGCTAGATGGAGCTTTTGCCCAGTACCACAACGAGGTAGAAGAAATGCAGGATAAAAGCGATGACTTGGTTCGGAAGAACAAGTTGTTGCGCCAGAAGAATAAAGCTATGCCACCATCAGCCTGTCGAGTACTTGTTGAGAGTACCTTGCAGTAGTCTGACATGTGTTCTTGAGCTTTTGCAGATCTTGAGGCCTGGGTAAACCAGCTGAAGGCATCAGAGACCGATCTGAAGAACATTGTCTACTGAGAGAAGGATGCCCGAGAGGTACTTGAATATGAAAATAAGCAGCTGTCTCATGAGTGCGTTAAGCACATGGAGCTTCGCGAAGCCTCGGATCGTGACCTTGTGAACTGCTATAAATCCCTGCATAAGCTCAATGAAGATTGCGAGAGGCTGCGGAGCCAACTCAAGGAGCTTGAAGAAGCCGCGCTCCCCATTGCAAGACTGCTGGTGCCTCACCCAGGCGGGCCCAAGATAGCTCCATTGGTGGATCAACTAAAGGAAGCCCTGGGCATCTTATGACTTATGTAAAGCATCTGGCGAAGTCCATCTCCAACCAGGTCTTGGCATATATAAATTCATACTCCCCCAAGGCTTTGGTAGATGTAGTCGCGGGAGGACTAGCCGCGAATTGCACAAACGACTAGTTGTTGACGGTTAATGTTTGTATCAAAGTTCGTTCGTGACTCGCAAGCGTACAAGTCTCCCGTCGTAGTCAAGGGACCCTTCTTCCCTCGAGTGGTGAACCCAAGGTATCGAATCCGTGGAACAAATGTGTGATGCAAGACTTAATCTATTAAAGCCAAATAACTGCAATCTTCAATAAAGAACCAAATGCATCTAAGTAAAAGACACAAAACAGATCTAATCTACTAAAAACCGGAGAAAACAAAGTAAGATTGGGTAGATAAACCGATCTAGAGGGATCGGGGTAAGCCTTTTGTTGAAGTTCCAAGCAAAAGAAGAAGTAGCAAATCGAATCTTAATAAAAGCCTCTTTAAATCGTGGTTTCCCGTCCAAATCCGAAAACATCCGCCTTTCGAGACCCCCGTTCGTCACAACGTATCCCTATTCATGCGGGGAGCTTAGGGCGAGTCAAAAGACAAGTCGAGATTCTTTCGGAAGATCCGGCGTGTACCTCTAGCCACCGCGGCTACAAGAACACTCTATGTAATCTATCTCGAGAATAGAATTGAAATAAGCAAGCCGATCGAAAAACGAAATCTTCGAGGAAACACTTGATCGCTGGGAAAAGATTCAACTTGATAATTCAACTATAACAATGATACATACACAAGATCACCACCGGGATCCTTCCTTGATCTTGCTTCTAGCTCGGGAACTCCGACGTGGTCTTCCTTGCAAGGTTCCCACGTCGGCTAGGGGAAACCCTAGTCAACTAGCTCGACCCTCTCCTCTCCTAGATGGTGTCCCTCTCTTCTCTGCTTCTCGGCGGCCGAAGACGAAATCTTCTCTGCGTGGCTCTCGGTCAGGGGACTATAAATAGCCCGATTGGCGGCTAGGGCAAAGGGCGACGGTTTTGGGCCCTAAATGGGCTCGGGCCGACCGGCCCGGGGGCCGGCCGGCCCGGGCCCATTTAGGCCCGGCCCCGTGGGCTCCTTCGCCCGAGGTCGGTTCCCTTGCTTCCGGATGCTTCCCCCTTCGCATGTAGGTCCATGTCGTCGGTTTCTCTCCGAATTGGACTCAACTCCTTGTCTTGCAAGATTTAGCACTTTTCTGGTCAGGTCCCTGGAGTCTGTCGTCTTCTCGGATCAAGTCCCCGGCTTCTTGGAGTTAATATTGCTTCATTGCATGACTTGTTTAGGACTTCAAGGTCTTGTCATGAGGTGCTTGATGAACTTATCCCAAAAGTCTTGCATTCAACACTAAAACCCTGCATAAACATTAAACTCCAAAACCGACATGCACACGTGAACTTGTTATACCACGGGGGTTAGTACCAATGGATAAGGTATAAAATTCATGCCAACACCGAAGGTAAACTCATGGCTAGGTTGACGGATTTTCACCGTCAACATCTCCCCCATGCTTAAACCTTGCTCGTCCTCGAGTAAGCCTTCGATGGATATCATCATTGCTAAACAATGTTTAAACTCTGCACTTGACTACACATGAGAAAACATAATGCTCTCAAAATTTTAATTCATTAAAGTTCCATAATGTGCTAGCCTTCATCTCTACGGAGGGTAGATTCTTATTAAGCTTATCCCACAAGTATTAACATGCTCACAAAGTTTTAAATAAATCTCAGAATTTTTGAAATAAAGAACGAGATAAAGAAAAGCTAAACCAAATTCACAAATTTAAATCATCTTGTATATTGCTCATGAACTCTCATCTCACTTGTCTCTCAAGCCTATATATTCTACTCCTTTCCCTCTCATATATATGTGGTAGGCTTTATATGGAGCTTTTGGGAAAGTTTAGTCCTAACAAGAATTTATAAATGAGGTGTTGTCAAAACAAGACAAGCTTCTCATGGTCTTACCGAGACTCGTCAAAAAGGTCATTGGAAAATAATGTTAAATCAAGGAGGGGAAAGAGAAAAATACACACACTTTAGATGAGTGGACATGTGCAAATGGCAAAGAGTGATCCCAAGGCACAAAGGAAGTCCTCGTTATCGGATTGCACATGGTTGGAAAATGAGAATGGATCTTTTTATCTTGAAGCCTTGAATGCACTCTTAGAGAACCGGGGAGTTCACTTTACGCACAAATATATTTTTTTCTTTCTTATATTTCTCATTCTTTTCTTCCTTTCATTCATTCATTTTTTTCTTTCCTCGTCATTTATTCAGTCCATGACTTTCACAACGAAGTTTTGATTTTTTATACCTTGAAAGTCATGAATATCACTGGAGTTTTTTTTTCTTTCATCATTATATATTTTTTTAAAATACTCCCTTTTGAACTCTAAAACTGCACCGTACCTACCTCCTCCCCCATGCTTAGACGTTGCTCGTCCTAGAGCAAAGAGGCGAAAAATAAGGTAGGTACCGGAGATATTTTTCCTTGGAGAGATACTTGAAATCTTCAATGTTGGCACCGTCTTGCGATCTTCCTTGAATTGATGATCCATCCTCAGTGATAGGTTGTGGTCAAGGAGGTAATCACAAAAAGATGATATTTGGTTTAAGGGTGGATATCCGGCGAAGTTTGTGAGATCACCGATGCGGGGATACACAATGCATGGATAAAAGGCTAGCAAAAAGATAGATACGCAAAAACGGAATGACCAGCTTCTTAGTCTCGGGCCAGAGAAATCATGGCCTGCAATAACTCACTCAAAAATAAATCTTGTACACTAAGGTTTATGCACTCAAATATATATAAGGCTTTGGATAGGTTGAGCAACACACAAGTGATATTTGTGACAAGGTTAGCAATATTTTGAGCATAAAAGACATCTTCAATCTATTCATAACTTGAGAGTACATAAAACACTATGGGTCTTTATTTTAACCATAACCTCCGCTGAAAATTAAGCTAGCATTTAAATAAATTCAGATCTGCATTTTTAAGAGAGCACTAGCTTAAACATGCATAAATCAACTACAAAGATGAACAAAGCTGCAATTTTAATCATACATCATCATGGCACGAATTTTGTAACTTTTCCAATGATATAATCAAGGTGGTGACTTTATTAATGGTGATATCAAGTTGAAATACACACTGAAAATAAACAAACATGCTTGCTGAAATTTAAATAAAAACAGAAAAATACTACGCAAACACACATAAGCAAAAGCTGAAAATTACGAGAGAAAAAGAAAAGAAAAGAAAACTAAAGTTCCTAAATCTTCTAGTCCTCCGCCGGTGGTTGATGTTGGTAGTCTTGAAAATAATACCCTTGCTCATAATATGGTTGGACGCTTCCTCCGTCGAATTGATTTGGCTCCACAAGGTGAAGGCGTCCAAGTTCAAATGCAATATTTGCGTTGCCTTCACCGAGTTGGGCTGCGTTGGATTGGATGGCTGCGATATTTTGAGCATTTCTTGCAGCATACCCTCCAATAATGGCCATGCTTTGTTGTGGTTGGGGATGATGAGCGTAGGACTCCGCGAAGTTAGCGTTGGGCACAACATAATTTTGTGGGGGTACCGGTGCACCACCCCCCCATGCTTGTTGTTGAGACCCTCCGTAATAACTTGGCGGAGGAGGAACCCCGCCAAATGTTTGCACATTGGGTTGTGCTCCACTTGCTTGTGCGGAGGATGTTCCCTCCTCTACGATTCTTCCTCTTTTGTTCTTCCTTGCAGGGACAAGTAGTCCCTCTTCCAACCAATCTTCCCTTCCTTCGGTGAAAAGCCTAAGCCTCTCATTCGGAAGGGGGAGGTTCACAATGGCCAATCGATAACCTCTTCTCTGATCTCCACTAATGTACTTGCCTTGCCGCAAGTACTCAAAACCGAGAGAGGTACCACGCAAATGGTGAGCGGGGTTTCTTGCGATCCCCGGTCGCAAGGAAAAGGCCAACATGGAAAGGTAACACCCCGAACCAATATCACCAGCCCCCGATGTTGCTTCACAACACCAACGGTTGATCATGAGGTAAGAGGGGTCAATTGGCTGCCTGGCAATTAAAGCCGAGTATAGCCAATTCAACTCCATGTCGGTCACCTTTGTTTCCCTCATCCTCCCCAATACCCTCTTGCACATCCAAGAGTGAAATATCCGGATAATGGGGTTGCGGATGCAATTGCGTTGTTGATGGGCATCTCCGGAGATCATGCTCCAAAATTCCGTCAATATGCCTGGAGGCACGTCAACTTTCTCCGGAGCTCCCTTGTGGAATCCAAGCAGCTCCCTTACGTGCTCGTAGGGAACCACTTGCTCGATTCCCTCCAACCGGAATGACAAGCTTTGCACCCCATCATCATCAACGATGGGTGCAATAGTCATTAAAATTTCCAAGGCGTAACCCAAGTGGGTGTCCACCGATATTCCGTTGGAGAACTGCACCCACCCGAGGTGCCCCAACATGTAGTATATGTCGGTGCGAAAACCCAAGGTGTAGAGTGCTTGGTCATCGAACTCGACGTTTGGCACAAGCCTCTTCTCAAGATTGGCGAGCCTCTCCTCCTCCGCCGCCGACAAGATGATGAAGCCGTACGAAGATTGTGTCGGGGTGTAAGGAGGTGGTGCGGTTGAGCGAGTCGATCGTCGTGGTGGCGCGGGCTGCTCCTCCGTGTGCCCACGAGGTTCGGTGAACCTCATGGAAGTGCTTCTCGCAGCTCTCATACCACCAAGGAGGAGAGCATCGTTCCTCCTCGGTGGTGCCGTGTCCATCTCCATGCTCCGGGGAGACTCGGAAACCGAGTGCCTCCTCGAAGACGTGGTTGATGACGGCTTGGACGACGACGAACTCTTCTTCTTAGAGAAGAGACTTGTGGTCTTCTTCCACATGGTTGCTGCACTCTTTCTTCAACTAAAATTCCGGGTTGCAACCGGTAAACTAGGCACTAAAACTCTTTGCTTCGGATGTGGACTTTGAGTGGATTAGGGATGTGGATTTTTCTTGAGCTATCAAGCTTGGGGTGGTTGGCTAAGTCTACGGAGGTTCTGAGCACACAAACTTGAATACACAAACAAGGGAAGGAGAGGGAAGCTTGCCTGCAGAAGACGGGCGCCGGGGGGCTCCTTTTATAGGGTAGGCCGGCCGGCCTGGGCCGGCCGGCCCGGGGCTCCAACGGCTCCTCCTCGGCGCGTCTTTCTCCCAGCACGATCATTTCGCCTCTGCAACTTTCCCCGCCCGCGTGCTCCACGAGTTGCACCGCCCAAACGCTCTCGTCCACTCCTTTTCTTGAATTATTGGTCCTCCCACTTGATGCTCCATGCTTTGGGTCATGTCCATGCTCCCTAGCTCCACTTGCTTCACATGCCACCATGAAAATCCTGCAAAGTTGATGCTTGCTGCCCACCATGCTTGTCCTTTGCATGTGGAATTGGTGAAAGTTGATAAAAGGGAATCCAATGGTGCATGCATGATTAATTCAAACTTGATTGCCTCCATTTAGGTGTGTTTAAGGTTAAGCACTCCTCTAATTCGAAATTTAAAATATTTTTCAGAGCCATGAAAGAGCTCAAGCATAATTTTAGAGAAGTTTTTAAACCATTAAAAACAAATGTAAGTCGAAAATATTTTTCGATTACGTCGATTTCGGTCTCACCGGTAAAGTCTGCTTTCATCGGTTGAGAGCGAACGTTTTCCCGGCTTGATCATGGGGGCATAGGTTTGGGTTCTAATTTTGGCTAAATAAGAAGGATTTTGAATATAACAAAATTAGAATGGGCTTAGAAAAATTCTAATCCTAGAGAAACCAAGGGATAAGATTTTTAAAACCAACCAAAAGCTTTGATTTCTAGGTTCACGCGAGTCCTACCACGTGCTGAATTTTTATAACACTTGAACATAAATCGTGGCTCTACTCGTGTGGTTTTAGCATGAAAAATAAGTCAACCTCAGTACCATAATGAGGGTGAAAGGTTGAGTTAAGGTTCTGAAATTATTTGGTTGAGGGGTTTCTCGAAAAGAAAAGAATCAAACAAGCACATAGGAGGGTTCATGCAAAGGGTTTATGATAAAGCAAACATTCAATCAAGAATTATGTCTCTAATATTATTCAACCACTTCTAAGTCTAATGTCTTTGCGTAGTAAAACTCAAAAACTAAATTATTAAAAATACTCGAAAAACTTGGAATCGGGTTGTCCTCCCGGTAGCTTATTCTTGACTTGATTTGACGAAACGGGTTGCCTCCCGCCTAGCGCTTCGTTTATAGTCTATAGCTAGACTTCTTCACTTGATTACTCCGGATCAACGCTCTTTGCGGGCGTTGCAATCTTGGGTACCCACTTCCGCACCATCTTGGGCGCGGGCTTGTCTTTTGGCTTGGCTGGCTTAGTCATTTTTTTGGTCTTCACAGGCGGCTTCTCTTCCTTTGTCTTGACGGATGCAACACCTTCTTTGATTTTCGTTACGTTCATTTTTTTCGGCTCCTTCTTCTTTTTCAGCCCCTCCGTTTGTTTTGGTTCTCCCTTCACTCCAATCATGTTGCATGCCTCAATCCTTGGACGGAACTTGAAGGAACTCCTTTCTCCGTTGATATCGAACATGATCTCCCCCTTGCCAACATCAATAGTAGCTCCCACGGTCTTGAGGAACGGCCTCCCTAGGATGAGCGGCGGCTTCTCCCTCTCTCCCATCTCGAGCACAACGAAGTCGACGGGGATGAAGTGGTGTCCAATCTTCACGGGTACATATTCAGCAATGCCCAAGGGATAGCGAATGGAGTTGTCACCCAACTCCAAACATATTCCCGTAGGCTCCATTGGTAGGCGTAGCTTCTCGAACACATTTCTCGGCATGACACTCACACTAGCTCCAAGGTCGCATAACGCCTTCTCGAAGTTGAAAGAACCAACTGAACATGGAATTGTAGGGCACCCGGGGTCTTTTTGCTTCTCTAGCCCATAAGCAATAGCTGCACTACACTCCTCGGACATCTTGACATGATCTACCCCGAGTGTTGCTATCTCATATTTATTTGCAAGTATGTCTTTAAAGTAACGAGAATATGTAGGTACTTGTAGGGCATCTAGTAACGGCATGTTGATGCTAAGTCTACGCACAACTTCCACAAACTTCTCAAAGTGGTTGTCAAGTTTACCTCGGAAGTAGCGTGGCTTGAGTTGCGGTATCCTCGTGTCATCCTCCGGCATCTCGAATTCGGGTTCCTCGGTGACGATCCCCGTAACCTTCTCTTTAGCGCCTCTTTCCACCTCGGTGGACGATTTAAGCTTCCTTGCTCCCGCGGAACGTTCGGGATCTTCGGTCTCCTTCCCCGAACGCGTTTGAATGGCCTTCGCCGATTCGGGACATTTGGGTTGTCCGGAAGCTTCCCTTCATCATTAGTGAGGCGCCCCGCAAGTTGTCCAACTTGCGTCTCGAGCATCTTCATCATGTTGAGCACTTGATGATTGGAACTTCCGACCTCCGTCACTTTGCTATCGATGTTCTCCAACACCTTGTCTATGGTCTTGAACTTGGTGACGGTGTCCTTGTTGATCTTAGCTTGCTCGTCCATGAACTCCTTCAATTGTATACGAAGCGGAACCGCGTTAGGAATAGATGAGCTTGCATTAAATTGAGGCCTACCTTGCCCGTAGCGGAAGTTCGGCAATTCTCCCTTCCTCATGTAGTCGAGCACTTTGGCTTCCTCCGGACAATCTTTGCGGACATGGCCATACTCTCCACATTCTTCGCATGTGGACCTTGCTTCGGCGGCCTTCAAGTCTTGAGCCTCTTTCTTTTCCATCTCCATCTTCTCCAACCTCCTCATGAGCGAGTCGATCTTGCCCTCAAGTATGTCTTCCTTCTCCACTTGCAAGACTCCTTTGACGTTCCCCATGGGTTGAGCGGGGTGTAGGCGCCGGATGACGCCCACGTGTCATTATCCGCGACCTTCTTGAATAGCGTGAAAGCTTCCGTCGGTGTAAGCTCGATGATAGATCCTCCCGCCGATGCATCGATGATCGTCCTTGACGCCATGGTGAGTCCTTGATAGAACTTTTGCACGAGGTCTTCTTTCGGGAACTTGTGATGTGGAACCGCCCGGTGTACTCGTTGAAGCGCTCGAATGCCTCCGAGATAGTTTCTGTAGGATATTGAACAAAGGTGGCAATCTTATTACGCAAGCTTTGAGTTTTACCCGGTGAGTAGTATTCCTTCATGAAAGGCTTCATCAACGTGTTCCAATTTTGCACCGTCTCCGCCGGTTGAGAGTGGAACCATTGCAAAGCCTTCCCGAGTAGTGAGAACGGGAAAAGCCTTGCCCTCATTTGATCTTGAGTCACCCCATCCATGTTGAAAGTCTGACATAGTTGAATGAATGCTTGGAGGTGAAGGTTCGGATCCTCTTTGCCGGTGAAGGGTGAATGTTGCACCATGCGGATTGTTGAGGTCTTGATCTCGAACGGTCTTCCGATCTCCTCGAGGTTCAAGATTGGTAGGTCGATGATGTACGGGGTGCATAGCTCCCCAATCTTGCGTTCTTCCGGTGGTTGGTCACCCATTGGTGGACGTCGGTTCTCCCGCGGACTTTGAGGTGGTGAATTCTCCGGAGATTCCTGCGATCCTTTGTCTTCCGACTCCGAATCTACAAAATCCAGCTTTTTAGCTTGATGTGCTTCGTGTCTCCTTAGCCTGTAAAGTTTTTCTGGATCATCCACAAAATTATTGGGTTTGTTGGAGAGGTAGCCGTCCATCTCCTGTTAGGGTTAGCAATAAACAAAATATGCAGAAAAAACTATAAAACAAAACAAATCTATAAAGACTAGAGTTAGACAAACTAGATTAGATGTATTTTGAGGATGATCAAAATTTAATAGATGCAAAAATAAAACAAAATCAGTACTGAAAATTACAAAAAAAAAGCAATAAAAAAATCAAATCTTGATCACTTGTTCCCCGGCAACGGCGCCAGAAAAAGGGGCTTGTTGACGGTTAATGTTTGTATCAAAGTTCGTTCGTGACTCGCAAGCGTACAAGTCTCCCGTCGTAGTCAAGGGACCCTTCTTCCCTCGAGTGGTGAACCCAAGGTATCGAATCCGTGGAACAAATGTGTGATGCAAGACTTAATCTATTAAAGCCAAATAACTGCAATCTTCAATAAAGAACCAAATGCATCTAAGTAAAAGACACAAAACAGATCTAATCTACTAAAAACCGGAGAAAACAAAGTAAGATTGGGTAGATAAACCGATCTAGAGGGATCGAGGTAAGCCTTTTGTTGAAGTTCCAAGCAAAAGAAGAAGTAGCAAATCAAATCTTAATAAAAGCCTCTTTAAATCGTGGTTTCCCGTCCAAATCCGAAAACATCCGCCTTTCGAGACCCCCGTTCTGTCACAACGTATCCCTATTCATGCGGGGAGCTTAGGGCGAGTCAAAAGACAAGTCGAGATTCTTTCGGAAGATCCGGCGTGTACCTCTAGCCACCGCGGCTACAAGAACACCCTATGTAATCTATCTCGAGAATAGAATTGAAATAAGCAAGCCGATCGAAAAACGAAATCTTCGAGGAAACACTTGATCGCTGGGAAAAGATTCAACTTGATAATTCAACTATAACAATGATACATACTGTCGGTGCGGAATATGGTCCCGACACTAACCAGTAGATAACGCCTAGGTCTATCCCTCAATGGTCGATGCTAAGCAACAAATGACACAAGATTTTATCCTGGTTCCGGCCGAGGGGGCCGTACGTCCAGCAGGGGCGTGCTCGTGGCACTATATTGCTCGGCACGGGGGTGCTTGTAGTGGGGCAAGTACAAGCAAGGCGGGAGAGGAATGGTGGCTTCCAAGTCCCCGGGTGAGTGGCCGGAGATGTTGTGGGAGAATAAGAGAGTGAGTGCACGGTGCGCCGTGTTCCTCTGACGAATTCGTCCCCCCCGCGGGCGGGGGCTCGCCTCCCCTTTTATAGGCCAAGGGGGCGGCGAGTTACATGCACGCCGCACTACCTAGCTACGTGTGGGAGCACGTCGTGCTACGGTGTAGAGCGGGCGGCCGTCCGGTCGATCTTCGCTGCGATCCGGCCATGATGGCCTTCCTCGTACCCGAACAGTGGCGGTTTGAGGGTAGGAGGCGGCAGATGGCGATGGCGTCCCCTGATAGGCTTCGAGGGAGGTGCTGATGATGGCTGGTACGGGGTACAGGAGCGGGCAGAACGGCGTTCCTTCCCAATGAGCTCGCGGTGGTGGAGTGGTTGCTTTGCAGGTGTTCGGGCGTGCGCCGCGGAGTCGGGGGCGTGCGCCCGCACGCGTGGGTACGGTGGCCGCGCCGTTACAGTGGCCGGGATGGCCGCCCACCGGCCTAGCGCCCCTCACCTAACCTGCAGGGTCACGGGAAAGTGGAGTCGAGGGTGCGCCCGGCCCCCTTTCGAGGGTCGGGCGCGTTAGCCGTACAGTGGCGTGCGCGCGGTGTCACGGGACTGACACCGGCCGTACCGCACAGTCCATCCCACAGTAGCGGGGATGGGCTCCTCCCCGGGGAGTTGGTGCGGCGGCACGGGGGCGTGAGCCCGGGCGCATGATGACGCCGTCCGCGGCGTCGGGGCGTTAAATGCCCAAGTACGGGGGCGGCGCACGCGCGCGCGGGCGCCCGTGAGCGTGGTGGGCCCCGCCCGAGGGCGGAGCGGACCCTCGAGCGAGACGGGACTCGCTCGAGGGGGAGCGCGCCCTCGAGCGGGGCGGGACCGCTCGAGGGAAGGGTCGCCCCTCGAACGGGGCGGAGCCCGTTCGAGGAGGGGGTTGCCCCTCGAACGGGGCGGAGCCCGTTCGAGGAGGAGCGTACCCTCGGGCGAGGCGGAGCCTGCTCGAGGGGTCTTACAGACGAGCCGTCTTGGTGGGCCTCCGAAGTCCTGCTGCATGGGCCATGTCCTGCGTGGTTAGTTTCCTGCATGGTTAGGCTTAGCTTATTTTGATGCAGGAATTTAAGTAAGGGTTCCCCCATTGTTTGAGGGGACCCCTAGGGCGGTCCCCGACAGTAGCCCCCGAGCATCTGCGGGTTTGCCATTGAGGCTCCCGCGGATGCTGGAACCTACTGATAGGACGTTCTTCCCTCCTTGTTTGCGAACGCTTTCCGTGGGGCCGCGTCAGCGGACCCGCGGGTCTAGCCCCCGAAGCCCCGCGGGGAGTGTGGGCTCTCCCGGCAGGGGTTAACCGCGAGCAATTCGGTCAGAAAGGCGTGGCACATATGCCAACCGGCATCGGCGGTATTTCAGCCGGCATCGGGGGTGCACGCTCCCCTGTCCTTGTCTCTCCGGCGGGTGCAATTCCAAGGAGGTGTAGCCGTGCGTCAAGCCCCCGAGCCTTGGCCCGTTCGAGGCGATCGGGTCGAGCCTGACGACTTGTTTTTTTATCGCGCCCTCGCCGTCCCTCCGCGGGACGGAGGGTGAGGTTTCCACGACTCCCATCGAGCGGGTCGCGAATCGCGGATTCCTCATCGAGGCCGCTAGCGGGTGGTTCAAGTGGACGTCCATGCCCCGTTCGATAAGGGTAGGCCGCGCGGTCCGGAGACACGTCCATGGAAGCGCTTGCGTGGGTTTGCTAGGTGGGGCTCGGTCCCGTTCGCTAGGGACCGAGGGCGCGGAAGCTCTCCCTCGGTGGGATCCCCCCGGCTAGCCGCCCTCGCCGGCTCTCGAACACGACATGTGGGGCACCCTCGAGCCGACGGGCTCGAGGAACGGCTCGAATGCGCGTGCCCTCGTCGTCCCTAACTCGTGATGCGGGGCGCCCGTTCGAACCCGTCGAGGGTCGGGCTTCGAACCTCGATCGCAAGGCCGTGCGGGGCCGTGCATGGACAGCCCCGTCTTTTCGCGTTTGCGGCCGTCGAGGGGTCTGGACTTGCCAGCCCTCGAGGTGCTTGTTGACAGCACGGCGCGGCATGAGTGCTTTCGGTGTCGCTCTATTTCAAGCGTGACCTGGGCGATCCTCTTACGCGCGTGCCTTCTTTTAGAGGGTTGACATCGTCTCGAGTTGGGGGCCATGCCGCTCGAGGGTCTTACGTGGCATGGGTGCCCGTGGTGGTCTGCTCTACGTCGAGCAGGTCCCGGACGACCTTCTCACGCTGATATCCCGTCGAGGGTCGCCTCGTTTCGAGCCGAGGGTCACGCCACTCGAGGGCTTCACGTGGCATGGGTGCCCGCGGCTGCCTCGCTCTACACCGAGCAGTCCCGGGCGACCTTCTCACGCTGTCATCCCATCGAGGGTCGCCTTTGTCTCGAGCCGAGGATTCGCCTCGCTCGAGGGCTCTCCTTGCTTGGCAAGGGGTCCGGGCGTTTAATTGCCTTGCGGTCGTGGCCGCGGTCTTGCAGCGCGGGCGCGCCTTTTTAGGCGGCGCGGCGCGCGCGCGCGCGCGTAGTGGGCGGCGCGGCGGGCGGATGTGACGGTTTTGCCTCGGTCGCGGCCGTTCCTCGCCGTAATGATGACCCACCGAGGTGTTAGAGCCGCCGGCGGTCGTGGTGGGGCCCGCCCGTCGACGCGATGGAAAGATTCCTGCAGGTTAATGCGGCGGGGTGTCTGCTCCGGAGAACTCGCCTGCCGCCTATAAAGCGCGGGGGAGGAGTGGACGGCGGTTTTTTACCTTGGCACCTTACCACTTTCAGTCCCCTGTCCCTTCGCCTTCGCCTCGCTCTTGCCACCGCGCGGTCTCGCTGCTTAGAGCTTTTTCCTCGCTTCCTTGTCCTCCGCCTTCGCATTCGTCCTCTCTATGGCGCCGCCTCAGCCTCCCCTTAGGATCTTGGAGCCATACGCTTGGGAGAGGTCCACGGTGACCCAGCTCGCCTTGGGCGAGCCGGTCGCCGCCGCCCGTTGGCGGCCAACGAAGATGGGCGCCGGCGGAATGGATCGTGCCGCCGGCTGCGGACCGCGAGCCCAACCCGCCGGAGGGCTACGTGGTGAGCTTCCTCCGCTATCACGAGCGTGGCTTCAACGCGCCGGCGAGCACATTCATGCGGGCAATGTGCCACTACTACGGGGTGGAGTTGCACAACTTCGCCCCCAATGCGATCTCGCAGGCGGCCACGTTCGTGGGCGTCTCCGCGAAGGGTACCCGGGGATCCCGGTCAGGCGGGAACTGCGGGTACACCTCTTCCGCGGGGAGCTCTTTACGCAGCCTACGACGGAGCCAAGGACCCGCGCGCGCGGTGCGCGCCGGCGGGATGTCGCTTGCCCGCGGGGGCAATTCAAGAACGTCTACATCCCCTGCACCATGACGACGAACAACGCCGGCTGGGAGCGGGGATGGTTTTATCTGCGCAACGCCGAGCCCGGCCTTCCCCCCTACACCGGCCGGGTGTTCAAGGAGAGGCCTAGCTCCTGGGGCTACGGGGTGTCCACGCCCCAGCACGGGCGCGGCAGAGTCGGTCTTGGGGCGCACCTGGAGCGGCTGAGGAAGCACGGGGTGACCGCGATGGGCGTCCTCGCCTTCCTCCACCATCGGCGGGTCATGCCCCTGATGGAGAGGCCGCTCGCATCTTCGAGATGACGGAGGCGGCCAACCCCCATCGACCTGGCGAGGTCGCGGATGCTCCCGACGCTCCTTGAGCGGCCGTATGCGCTCACCCGGGCGCGGAGTGCCGTCGACACCCGGACGCCGCCGCCGCCCGAGGGGCCGGACCCCGTGGGACGTCGAGATGCTCCCCTTCGGCCCGCGGGTGAGTTGGGTTCCGATCTCGTTTTAGTTCTTGGTCTTGCTTTCGTCTCCCCGATCCGCCATTGTCACTCTTGTGCGCAGCTGGTGGAGTTCAACATCGCCAAGTCCGTTCCGCCCACCCCCGACTCCCGTGCGCTTGGCCGGGCGGCGCGGCGGGGAGCGGACGAGGAGCGGGCGCGCGCGCAAGAGGGAGCACGCCGGGGCGTCGCCAAGCGCGCGCGCGCCGCACGGTCCGCGGAGTACCGGCGGCGGGAGGAGGCCGGGGCTCTCCTCCCCGGACATCGAGGAGCCCTCGTCATCGGAGCGAGGACGAGGAGGAAGAGTCCGAGGGGGAGGGCCCCTCGGACGGGTGGCGGCCGCGCCCCCGTCGCCGGAACCCGCGCCGGCGTCGGGGGCGGCTTTGCTCGGGGGGCGGGCACCGGCGCCCGTCGCCGGCAATCATCGTCGGGGCGGCACGCGCGCGGGAGGTGCCGGCGCGCGCCCGCGGAGGGCGCGCGGCGGACGTGCTCGCGCGCGCGCGTCAAGCGTGCCCGCGCGCGGCGGGAGCGCGTCCGCGCGAGCGGCGTCGTCGTCGAGGGGCGCGTCGGCGGGCGTGCCCACGCGCGCGGGCGAGCGTGCCCCCGCGCGCGCGGTGGCGTCATCGGGGGGGGTGCGGCATCGGGGCGCGCCCACGCGTGAGGCGGGCATGCCCGCGCGTGCGGCGGCGCCGTCGGGGAGGCGCCGCGGCGGCGCGGCCTCGCGCCGGCCTCGTCGAGGCCTCGAGGAAAAGGAAGCGGGCCTTTTCCTCCGCGAGGTAAGGAAACTGTTCTTCCTTTGTTTGGCTTTAGTTTGCTGGTTATTAGATGCTCTAACCCTCCGTTCGTGTTTGCGCAGGGCGGTGCCAACCGTCCCTCCTCTTGCACCGGCCAAGGTGCTGAGGACGGACGCGTCGATCCCCACCCGGCGGCGTTCGTCGAGGGGGTCGCGCCCAGGGACAGGCGCGGCGGCGGGCACGAGCTCGCAAGGCCGGGCCGGGGCCTCGAGGCCCGGCCGGCGGATCGCCCCCGCCGCGGCGCGGCCGGGGGTCGCCGGGGGGGCGGCCGGCGCCGGTCGCCACGGAGGCGCGGGCCGCGGCGGTGGCTACGGTGGAGGTGCGCGCGCGCGGCGGCGGCGCCACCTTGCGGAGGAGGCGGAGCGGGCGCAACCTGCGGGAGCGCCGCGGCATGCGGCGGCACGGACGGAGGTGGCGGCGACGGCGCCACGACGGGCGCCCGTGGCCGCGGAGGCGCGGGTGGAGGCGCCGGCGGAGGGCGGAGCGGGCGGCTCCTCCTCCGCCGGCGGTCTCCGGGCGGAGGTGGTGGAGCTCTCGGATGACTCCCCGCCGCCGGGTGGAACCGGTGGGCGAGGCGGCCCACGACCTCCCCCCGAGCCCCGGGGAGGGGGCCCTCGTGAGGCGGCGCGAGGGTCACCGACGGTGGGGGGTCAAGGGCACGGTCTTCGGGGCCTCGTCCTCCCACGCCGGCCGCCCCGCCCGGGTGGGGGGGGGCCGTGGAGGATCCCCCCTGCGTTTGCCGACGCCGGGGGGGAGCGGAGAGCTTTGGGGCGAGCTCGGAGCCACGGCGCCACGCTCAACCGCGCATTGAACGAGGCGGCGCGGGTCCCACGGCGGCCCGGCCCGGATCGTCTTCCGGGTGAGCCACGGTTGCTCTTCTCCCTTCCTTTTCTCGTTTTCGCGTGCCGCATTCAAGACTTGGCGCTTACGAGGCTCGATGTGTGGATGCCGGGAGCTCGAGCGCCGCGCCCATGAGAAGTACGGCGCGTTCGACCGGGTGAACGCCGAGGCCCGCCGGCCCGGGAGCGATGCGGCGCTTTCGACGCGCTTGCGGAAGCTCTCGGGACGCGGACGGACGGTGGGCCGGTGTGCGGGCGATGGCGTGGTGCGACGTGCTCCCCGAGAGCTCGGGGGCGGGGGCACGGCGCGTCACGCGAGCCTCGAGCGGATCCGCGCGGCCCTCGTCGATCGCGACGAGGCGCCGTGGAACGCACGTGAGGACACGGACAAGACGCGGACGCCGGCCGCCACACCGGGAGGCGGAGGTGGCCACCGCTCGCGCCGAGACCCGGGAGCTCCGCACGTCGGCCGGAGGGGGCGCGGGCGCGGCGCCGCCGGGGGCGAGGAGCGGGCGCGCGGGGCCGGAGCGCGCGCCAAGGAGGCCGATGACCGAAGGCCGCCCTCGACGCCAAGGCCGCGGCCCTCGTCGTCGCCGAGGAGCGGCTTCGGCGGAGAGCGCGTTGCCCGCCGGGGGGGCCGAGGGGCGGCTCCAGCAAGAGCAGGCTGCCCTCGGCGACGCCCGAACGGCGCTGGAGCGGGAGCGTGTTGCTCGCGAAACGGCGGAGAAGTCGCTGGAGGAGCGGAACGCTGCATTCTCCAAGGTTGAGGATGAAGCGCTCACGCTCAGCATCAGCAATGCCAGCCAGGAGCTGGCCCTTCGTGAGCAAGGCGAGGCCGTCCAGCGTCTCGAGTCGGAGCTCGAGTCCGCACGCCGCGACCTCGGTTTGGAGAAGAAGCAAGTCGAGGGTGAGACTTTTCGACTCTGTTTGTTGGTTTTTTGCTTTAGAGGGTTTGCTTCCCCTTTCTGATTTCTTGTCGTTTTGTTGATTCCAGGCTTGCGCACTGCCCTGGGACACGCTGCTGGGCGGGCCGAGGCCCTGCAGGCTTCTTACAACTCCTCGGAGCGGGAGAGCGGCGGGGGAGGCCGGCGGGACGCGGCCCTCGCGACTGTCGCGTCGTCGAGGAAGGCGAGGCCCGGGCCGGCGGCTCGGCCGGCCAGTCGCCTACGCGCCCTCGGCGGCCATGTCACGGAGCGGATGCGCCGGGCGTTGCACCTAGGCGTGCAGAAGACCCTCGGAGTGGTGCGATCCCACTACGAGGTCAAACTCGAGGCGGTGGCGGAGGGCTACATCGTGCCCGAGGGCGTCGAGGACGAGGTGGCCATGGAGCGCGCGGACGCGCTTGTTGCTGACGCCGCCGGGTCGCTTGCCGAGGCCTTCGAAGAATTTCTCTTCCCAGACGCCGCCGATGCTGCCGCTCCATCCGCCTGAAAGCACCTGGGCGCTGGGCCCGTTTTTTGTTTATGTGTATCAGAATTCTGGCCTCGTGGCCTCTTGTAAATAAACAAGTCATCTTATGAATCATGGATAGTTGCTTGTAAGTGAAATCGTTTGCTTATTACGCTTTTTTGTTTCTCCTTCTTCCTGAGTAGATTCTAGTTAGGGGAGTTCGTTTTTCGCAGGGGGCCCGCTGGGTTGGAGGCGAGAGAGACGGGCCATAGCCACGCGGCGTAGGCGTCCCTCGGCTCGCGCGCTCCTTCCGTGCCACCTGCGCCCTGTTCGAATCATGGCTCGAGGTTGAAGTAGGAAACGAACTTAGCGCGTGTGAGTCGTTTTTTATTTTTGCGCGAAAAATGGGACCATTTTGGGGGGGGGGGGGGTGCCCCCCCGCAGTAGCCCCCGAGGGTAACTTGGGTTTCAGGGGAAAGCCGAGTTGCCCTTTCATTCTACTTAGAGTATTTACATAGGTGACACCAACTGGGGCGTTGGCCGTGCGTTTTTACAACAGAAAATACTTGGAAATCCTAGCTAAGGGTAGAAGCGACGTAGCTGTTGGATGTTCCAAGCGTTGGTGAGTTCTTCGCCGTCCTCGTTGGCCGGCTTGTACGTGCCGGTTTGAGCACCTTCACCACGACGTAGGGTCCCTCCCATGGGGGCGATAGCTTGTGGCGCCCTCGATTGTCTTGGCGTAGCCTTAGGACCAAATCCCCCTCGCCGAAATCCCTCCGACGTATCTTGCGTGCTTGGTAGCGTCGTAGGGACCGTTGATACCTCGCGGAGTGCATCAACGCCACGAGGCGTACTTCGTCTAGGCCGGTCCGGTGAGTCCTCGCGGGCTCGCCGGTTAGCATCTTCGTTGTAGCCTCGAACCTTGGGCGACCCGTATTCCGGATCCGTGGGGAGGATGGCCTCCGCGCCATGAACTAGGAAGAACGGTGTGAACCCGGTGGCTCGCTTGGGGTGGTCCTTAGGCTCCACACAACCTGCCGGTAGTTCTTGGAGCCATTTCCGGCCAGATTTGTTGAGCTGGTCAAAAATTCGGGGCTTGAGGCCTGTAGAATCATGCCGTTGGCGCGTTCCACTTGGCCGTTGGTCTGTGGGTGTGCCACAGCTGCCCAATCCACGCGGATGTGGAACTTGTCGCAGAACTCCAAGAACTTCCGGCCTGTGAACTGGGACCCGTTGTCCGTGATGATGGAGTTTGGCACTCCAAAGCGGTAGACGATGTCGGTGAAGAACGTGACCGCCTGCTCAGCCTTCAAATTCGTGATGGGGCGCACCTCCACCCACTTGGAGAATTTGTCAATCGCGACAAGCAGGTGGGTGAAGCCCCCGGGCGCCTTCCGCAGGGACCCGACGATATCCAACCCCCACACGGCGAACGGCCATGTTACGGGGATCGTTTGCAGGGCGTGAGCGGGCAAATTGGTCTTACGGGCGTAGAACTGGCACCCTTCGCAGGTGCGCACTATTTCGCTGGCATCCGCGACCGCGGTAGGCCAGTAGAAGCCTTGGTGGAATGCGTTGCCAACGAGGGTGCGCGGCGCGGCGTGGTGGCCACAGATCCCCGCGTGGATGTCCCGTAGGAGCTCGCGCCCCTCGGGAATGGGTATACACCGCTGGAGGATGCCCGACGCGGCGCGCTTGTACAGCTCGCCGTCGACGAGGGTGAATGACTTGGCCATCCCGGCGATGCGCCGGGGCGTGGCCCGTACGCGGGGAGTTCCCCTCGAGCAATCCGGGCGATGTACTTCTCCCCACCGGTCCGCCCGGACGGGGAGCCGGCTCGATGTCCATCGCGACGGCCTCGTGGGAGCCGTACCCCTCGAGAAGGGAGAGCACGTACGCCTCGTTCGAGGGATCCTCTTCCATGGGTTCCGCACCCGATGGGCTCGAGGGGAGCCCCCGAGGGTCCGCCGTCGCTCGAGGGGTAAGGCTCGAAGGTGACCGAGGGCCGCGCGATGTCGCGCGCGAAAACGTTCGGGGGGAACGGTGATCCGCCGGACGCGATCTTGGCAAGTTCATCCGCTTCCTCGTTGTATCGGCGGGGTACGTGATTAAGCTCGATGCCGTAGAACTTGTCTTCGAGGGCCCGCACGGCTTTACGGTAGGCCTCCATCTTGTCGTCGTGGCGGCTCGCGTTCTTCATGACTTGGTCGATCACGAGCGCGAATCCCCTCGCACGTCGAGGCGCTTGATGCCCAACTCAATGGCGATTTTGAGGCCGCGAGAGAAGGGCCTCGTATTCCGCCATATTGTTGGACGCGGGGAAGTGGAGACGCACTTGCGTAGCGCATGTGCTCCCCGAGGGGTGACACGAAGAGCAGGCCCGCGCCCGCTCCGTCTTCATCACCGAGCCGTCGAAGAACGAGAGTCCAAAGACTCTGCTTGGATGCGAGGGCGGCGGCTCGCGTGTCCGTCCACTCGGCCGACGAAATCGGCTAGGATTTGCGATTTGATGGCCTTGCGCGGAGCGTAGGTGAGCGTCTCGCCCATCAACTCCACGGACCACTTGGCAATTCCCGCTCGCCGCGTCGGGGTTGCGAATGATCTCTCCCAACGGGAAGGAAGAGATCACCGAATGCGGGTGGGCCTCGAAGTAGTGGCGGAGCTTGCGCCGCGCGAGGACTACCGCATACAACGCCTTACGGGACACGGGGGTAGCGCGTCTTCGTGTCCGACAGACTTCGCCGATGTAGTAGGCGGCCTCTCGCACGGGCAAGGCATGCCCTTCCTCCGTGCGCTCCACAACGATCACGGCGCCGACCACCGGGTGGTTGCGGCCACGTAGAGTTGGAGGGGTTCGCCGTCTCGCGGCGGCGTAAGGATTGGGGCGTGTGTCGGAGACGCCTTCGGCTTGTCGAGCGCTTCCCGGGCCTCGGCGGTCCAAGAGAAGCGTTCGTGCTTCTTGAGCAGCGGTAGAGGGGCGGACCCTTCTCACCGAGCCTCGAGACGAAGCGGCTCAAGGCGGCAAGGCACCCCAACACCTTCGCACCCCTTTGAGGTCCCGAATTGGACCCATTCGCTCGAGGGCCGCGACCTTTTCAGGGTTGGCCTCGATTCCCCGCTGGGAGACGATGTATCCTAGGAGCATGCCCCGCGGCACTCCGAAGACACATTTTTCGGGGTTGAGCTTGACCCCGTTGGCCCGCAGGCAGCTGAACGCGATGCCGAGATCGCCAACCAGGTCGTCCGCCTTCCTGGTCTTGACGACGATGTCGTCCACGTAAGCCTCGACTGTCCGCCCGATATGGTCCCCAAAAACGTGCTGCATGCAGCGCTGATATGTTGCGCCCGCGTTTACGAGGCCAAAAGGCATCGTGACGTAACGAACGTCCCGAACGGTGTGATGAACGAAGTCGCGAGCTGGTCGGACTCCTTCATTTTTATTTGATGATATCCCGAATAGGCATCAAGGAAACAGAGTAGTTCACACCCGGCTGTTGAATCAACGATTTGATCTATACGTGGCAAAGGAAAAGGAACCTTTGGACATGCTTTATTGAGACTGGTGTAATCAATACACATCCTCCACTTCCCATTTTTCTTTTTTACAAGCACAGGATTAGCTAGGCACGTAGGGTGGAACACTTCCTTGATGAATCCGGCCTCGAGGAGCTTCCGTAGCTCCGCTCCGATCGCCCGTCGCCGTTCCTCGTCGAAGCGGCGCGGCCCGCCGCCGAACGCCGCGAGCGTTAGGCAGGATATCAAGGGAGTGCTCGGCGACCTCCCTCGGGATGCCTGGCATGTCCGAGGGGCTCCACGCGAAGACGTCGGCGTTGGCGCGGAGGAAGTCGATGAGCACTGCTTCCTATTTAGGATCGAGGGTCGAGCTGACCCTCAATGCTTTGCCCTCGGGGGCCGATGGGTCGAGGGGGACCCCTTTGGTTTGCTCGGCGGCCTCGAACGTGCCGACGTGCTTGGCGGCGGAGCTGAGGTCATCGTTGACCATCTTTTCCAGTGTGTTCACCAGCGCTTCATCCAGCGCTAGCGCCTCTGCATGTTCCACGCATTCGACATCGCAGTCGAATGCATGCTCGATCGATGACCCGACGGTGATGACGCCGTTTGGACCTGGCATCTTCATCTTCAGGTACGTGTAGTTGGGGACCGCCATGAACTTGGCATAGCATGGTCGCCCAAAGATGGCATGGTAGGCCCCTTTGAATCCCACCACCTCGAAGGTGAGGGTTTCCTTGCGGAAATTCTTGGGGGTCCCGAACCGGACGGGCGGATCGATGCCCGAGGGGTTGAACCCGCTTGCGGGGCGCGATGCGGTGAAACGGCTTCGTGGCTTGGGCCGCAGCTCGGTCCCCCCAATCCCCATCGGGCGCAATGTATGCGCGAAGAGGATATTGAGGCTACCGCCTCCGTCCATAAGGACCTTTGAAAACCGGGCGTTGCCAATGATGGGATCGACCACCGGTGGAGTGCGGCCCGGGTTCGGGATGCGATTTGGGTGATCATCCCGGCTAAAGGTGATGGCATCCTTCGACCCGGTTGAGAAAGGCCGGAGGTGCCCTCTCTGCGGCGAGGACTTCGTGCCGCTCCTTCTTGCGCTGCCGGGTCGACATGTCGACAGTAGGTCCCCCAAAGATGAGGAAGACATTTTCGATGGCGGGAAAACCACCCGCGTCGCCATCGCCCCCATCCTTCTTGGCCTCTGCCTCCTTCGCGGCGGCACGGCCATAGAACTTCTTGAGCATGTCGCACTGCTCAAGAGTGTGGTTTACGAGGGTCTTGTGGTAGGGGCATGGCTTCTTCATCATGTCATCGAACACCCCCGGGCCTCGAGGAGCCGGTCGAGGGCCCCGTCGGGCCGGGTCAACAGCGAGGGCCTCGGCGTTGCCGCCGTTGCGCCCTCGCTCGCGCGCCTCGCGGCGCGGCTTCTTCCCCTTCTTGCCTCGCTTGTCGTTGCGGCGCGGCTCCTTGGACCCGCTGCCCTCCGCGGGCGTGTCCTCGGAGCGCCTGCCCTTCTTGCCGTCGAAGATTGCCCCCACGGCCTCCTCTCCGGAGGCGAAGCTAGTGGCAATGTCGAACAGCTCGTTCGAGTCCGTGGGCGGGCTGCGTCCCAGCTCGCGCACAAGGTCCCGGCACGTGGTACCCTCGAGGAACGCGTGCACGATCTCGGATTGTGCCACGCTGGGGAGCTCTGTGCAGCGCTTGGAGAAGCGCCGTATGAAGTCCCGCAGCGACTCGCCCGGCTTCTCGCGTGCGGGGAGCGCAGATCCCAGGAGTTCCCAGGGCGCACGTACGTGCCCTGGAAGTTGCCCACGAAGGTGTGGACCAGATCGTCCCAGCTATGGATCTGGCTGGCGGGCAAGTGCTCGAGCCATGTCCGGCCGCGTCGCCCCGGATGCGGGGGCAAGTTGCGGATGATTACTTCGTCGTTGGTGGCCCCGCCCGACCGACGGAGCCGGGCGATAATCGTTGAGCCAGACACGAGGGTCCGTCTCCCCGTTGTATTTGACGATCGTCGAGGGTTGACGGAAGCGCCGGGGGGAACGCCGCCGTGCGGATCTCCCGCCGAACACGCGGGTGCCGGGGGGCTCCGGCGTCGGGGAGCGATCCTCACCGCCGTCGTAGCGCCCACCCCTTCGAGGGTGGTAGCCCCTAGCCGCCCGCTCGTCCGCTCTTGCCGGTGCGCCCGGCGTTGATGACGTTGCGGGCATCGCCATCCGGCGCCCTCGCGCGTGTCAAGGAGCCGTTCCTTGGCCGGCGTGCATCCCCGGTCGACCGGAGGTTGACCTATGTGCACCGAGGGTTCGCCTCCCGGTGCAGGATCATCTCCTCGTGCGTCCCCCTGTTGGCGGATGCGTGAGGCTGAGCTCTCGGCCTTCTGGACGGCCGCTTGCTCAAGGAGAGTCTGCACCTCGCGGTGCATGTCTCGAGCCTCGGGGGTTGAGGGTGCCGGCATAGCGCGTAGCAACGTCGCGGCGGCGATGAGCTTTTGGCTCGCCCTTGGTGGCGTATCCGCGTTATCGATGTTGGGGATGGGGTTGAGGCGGTCACGGACCTGTCGGCCCAGCTCCCGCGCGCGTTCTCCGCGCAGAGGCCTCCCCTGCCATCGAGGCGCGGAGTAGCCGCACTGTCCGTACTCCTCCGCGCCGGCTTGGCCTCGAGCTCGCGAGCTTGGGCCGCCCGTGCGTCGACGTCGGCCCCGGCGAGAGCGCTCGGCCCCGCGGCCGGGCGCGTGGCGATCCCCGGGGCGGGCGTGACTTCCCTGTCTCCGCACTCCGCCGCACCGGCGGCGTTTGCCGGGTCGTTGGTGATGACGGCGCAGCACTCCCGCGTGGGGTCGTAGCTCCCGTGCCGGAGTCGTCGGAGCAGCCAAACCCGCAGGTCCGCGGCGTCGAGGAAGCGCCCGAACGCGACCGGGGTCCGCACGCCGGGAGAAGTCCCACTCCGCGTACCCGTGTCGGTTGGCGGGTGGCATCGTGTCGACGGAGCCCGGGGACGACTCGTCCGCCGCCGGCGGAGTGCGGGATCCCCGGCGACAAAGACGTGCCGACCGGGCGGAACCCCCTGCGCATTGTCGTGTTGACGTTGGCGTTGTGGGCCGTAGTGGCGCCACGCGGCCGATGGGGATGCGTGGTCCGGAGACCGCACGCGGTCCCGCTGGGACGGTGGCGGCGTTGTGATGGTGGGCGCACCGCGTTGGGTGGCGCGCGCGCTCGCCTTGCCGCCGCTCGGACCGCGCCGCGGCGGGAGCGTAGCCGGAGCGGCGACGGCGTCGCGGCGTCGACGGGCCCGCGCATCCGTGCCCGCAGGGTGCTCGCGCCGGTGTCGTGCGTGCGGCGGAGACCGGAGCGGACACGGCCTCGCGGCGCGCGCGGAGCTCCTCGCGGTTGGTGAGGCGCATGAGATAGCCGTTCCCCGTGGCACGGAAGTTCAAGTCCCCGAAGTGGATCTCGAACCCGTCGGAAGAGGGTCCGAGCTACCCATGTTGTAGCGGGTGCTACGGTACTCAGTGCGAATCACCATGGAGGGAGTTAGCGAAATGACCTTAGGCGCTCGTTTGCCCCACGGTGGGCGCCAACTGTCGGTGCGGAATATGGTCCCGACACTAACCAGTAGATAACGCCTAGGTCTATCCCTCAATGGTCGATACTAAGCAACAAATGACACAAGATTTTATCCTGGTTCCGGCCGAGGGGGCCGTACGTCCCGGCCAGGGGCGTGCTCGTGGCACTATATTGCTCAGCACCGGGGGTGCTTGTAGTGGGGCAAGTACAAGCAAGGCGGGAGAGGAATGGTGGCTTCCAAGTCCCCGGGTGAGTGGGCGGAGATGTTGTGGGAGAATAAGAGAGTGAGTGCACGGTGCGCCGTGTTCCTCTCGAATTCGTCCCCCCGCGGGCGGGGGCTCGCCTCCCCCTTTTATAGGCCAAGGGGGCGGCGAGTTACATGCACGCCGCGCTACCTAGCTACGTGTGGGAGCACGTCGTGCTACGATGTAGAGCGGGGCGGCCGTCCGGTCGATCTTCGCTGCGATCCGGCCATGATGGCCTACCTCGTACCCGAACGGTGGCGGTTCGAGGGTAGGAGGCGGCGGATGGCGATGGCGTCCCCCGATAGGCTTCGAGGGGAGGTGTCGATGATGGCCGGTACGGGGTACGGGAGCGGGCGAACGGCGTTCCTTCCCAATGAGCTCGCGGTGGTGGAGTGGTTGCTTGCAGGTGTTCGGGCGTGCGCCGCGGAGTCGGGCGTGCGCCCGCACGCGTGGGTACGGTGGCCGCGCCGTTACGGTGGCCGGGATGGCCGCCCACCGCCTAGCGCCCCTCACCCAACTCCGGGGTCACGGGAAAGTGGAGTCGAGGGTGCGCCCGGCCCCTTTCGAGGGTCGGGGCGCGTTAGCCGTACAAAGCGGGCGCACGGTGTCACGGGACCGACACCGCCGTACCGCACGGTCCATCCCACGGTAGCGGGGATGGGCTCCTCCCTCGGGGAGTTGGTGCGGCGGCACCGGGGCGTGAGCCCCGGCGCATGATGACGCCGTCCCGCGCGGCGTCGGGGCGTTAAATGCCCAAGTACGGGGGCGGCGCACGCGCGCGGGGCGCCCGTGAGCGTGGCGGGCCCCGGCCCGAGGGCGGAGCGGACCCTCGAGCGAGACGGGACTCGCTCGAGGGGGAGCGCGCGCCCTCGAGCGGGGCGGGACCGCTCGAGGGAAGGGGTCGCCCCTCGAACGGGGGCGGAGCCCGTTCGAGGAGGGGGGTTGCCCCTCGAACGGGGCGGAGCCCGTTCGAGGAGGAGCGTACCCTCGGGCGGGCGGAGCCTGCTCGAGGGTTCTTACAGACGAGCCGTCTTGGTGGGCCTCCGAAGTCCTGCTGCATGGGCCATGTCCTGCGTGGTTAGTTTCCTGCATGGTTAGGCTTAGCTTATTTTGATGCAGGAATTTAAGTAAGGGTTCCCCCATTGTTTGAGGGGACCCCTAGGGCGGTCCCCGACACATACACAAGATCACCACCGGGATCCTTCCTTGATCTTGCTTCTAGCTCCGGGAACTCCGACGTGGTCTTCCTTGCAAGGTTCCTACGTCGGCTAGGGAAACCCTAGTCAACTAGCTCGACCCTCTCCTCTCCTAGATGGTGTCCCTCTCTTCTCTGCTTCTCGGCGGCCGAAGACGAAATCTTCTCTCGCGTGGCTCTCGGTCGGGGGACTATAAATAGCCCGATTGGCGGCTAGGGCAAAGGGCGACGGTTTTGGGCCCTAAATGGGCTCGGGCCGACCGGACCGGGCCGGCCGGCCCGGGGCCCATTTAGGCCCGGCCCGTGGGCTCCTTCGCCCGAGGTCGGTTCCCTTGCTTCCCGGATGCTTCCCCCTTCGCATGTAGGTCCATGTCGTCGGTTTCTCTCCGAATTGGACTCAACTCCTTGTCTTGCAAGATTCGGCACTTTTCCGGACAGTCCCCGGAGTCCGTCGTCTTCTCGGATCAAGTCCCCGGCTTCTTGGAGTTAATATTGCTTCATTGCATGACTTGTTCGGGACTTCAAGGTCTTGTCATGAGGTGCTTGATGAACTTATCCCAAAAGTCTTGCATTCAACACTAAAACCCTGCATAAACATTAAACTCCAAAACCGACATGCACACGTGAACTTGTTATACCACGGGGGTTAGTACCAATGGATAAGGTATAAAATTCATGCCAACACCGAAGGTAAACTCATGGCTAGGTTGACGGATTTTCACCGTCAACACTAGTACAAGGAGCTGCTGGAGCAGATGGCACCCATCGCGGAACAAGTTGCGTAGAAGCTGAACCTTCAGTAGTTGTCCTGTAGGGTTAGCTTTTGACAACATATGTAATATAAACGAAGTTATGAATAACTTTTTTAAGTTTGAATGAAAATCTTCCATCATATATGTTTGAAATGAGTACTCGTTGTCGCTGTATATGTGTGCGGAGCGCTCATCATGGAGATTTCGCGAGTAGCAGGACTCGACAGTAGATCCATTGGAGGAAATCACTGTAAATGAGTTGACTGAGAATCAAACTTTATTACCGAGGAAGAATATACCTGGATGGCCAGGACCGTTTACAAGTGTAGTCGCCTAGACCCGGAGGCCGCCTACGGCTTAAGTAGTGCTAAGACCCATGGCCGCTTACACCTGTAGATCCGTTAGTAGTCGTATAGGCTGGATCTAAGAGTACATGTTCTCTTTGTAGACCATTGCTAGAGTCCTTGATGCTCTGAGCAGCCCGAGATCCGTTAGTAGCCGTTGACGCTGGATCTTGGAGTAGAGTAGTTCGGAGACAGGTGCCTGGACCTGGAGGCCGCTTACAGCGGAGAGCCCAGGAGTAGTCGTATAGACTTGGACCCCTAGAGTAGTCGAGAGACTACGCGTAGAATCGACAGAGCTGGTCGATGTTCCACGAGTTGCTGACGTTGTCGCCTTCAAGTGTTTGGAGGCGGTAGAGCCTGGTCCAGTCACCTTTGTGATTGAGAAGGGACCTTCCCATGGCGAGCTGAGCTTGTGTAGTCCTTCCGTGTTCTGGATGCGGCGGAGGACTAGATCACCAACGTTGAAGGAGCGTTCCTTGACGTTGCGATCGTGATAGCGTCGGATACCCTCAAGGTACCTTGCTGACTAGACGAGGGCGGCACAATGAGCTTCTTCGAGTCCATTGATATCAACTCGTCTGTGGTCTTCTGAGATGCCTTCGTCGTACCTGCTCTCTCGTCGGCGACTCCCACATTACGTCGGTAGGTAGGATAGCCTCGGAGCCGTAGACCAAGAAGTAGGGTGACTGCCCTGTCGGCTTGGTAGGTTGAGTATGAAGCCCCCAGAGTGCGTTGGGTAGTTCCTTGATACACTTGGCCCCCTTTGTGTTAGCAGCGTCGTGTAGTCGCTTCTTGAGAGCATCAAGTACCATCCCATTGGCGCGCTCGACTTGTCCGTTGGCCCGTGGATGGGCGACTGAGACATACCGGGCGTTGATCCCGCTGGTCTCGCAGTATTCACAGAACTGGTGATTGTTGAAGTTGGAGCCCAGGTCTGTGATAATGCGGTCGGGTAGTCCGTAGCAGTGGACGAGTTCATCCAAGAAGTCGAGTACTCTGTCAGCCTTTGGGCAGGTGACCGGCTTGACTTCAATCCACTTGGTGAACTTGTCGATGGCCACCAGAACTCTGTTGAATCCTCCTGGCGCAGTCGGGAGAGGCCCAATCATGTCGAGCCCCCAGCAGGCAAAAGGCCAAGTTGGTGGTATAGTGACTAGCTTGTAGGCCGGGACATGCTGTTGCTTGGCGAAGTACTGGCACCCTTGGCACCTTTTGACGAGTTCCTCAGCATCACCCAAAGTTGTGGGCCAGTTGAAAGCTCATCGGAGAGCCTTGGTTACCAGCGTGCCAGAAGACGCGTAGTTGCCTCAAACGCCTTTGTGGATCTCCTCCAAGATGTTCTTGCCATCTTTCTGATGAACGCACTTCATGAGTACTCCATAGGTGGCGCCCTGCCTGCAGATCTTGTCTCCGACTAGTACGTGGGACTTGGCCTGGCGGATGATTTGCTCGGCCAAGTTCTTGTCAGTGGGAACCTTCTGCTCGAAGATGTAGTCAATGAAGGGTTGCCACCAGTCCACATCTATCATCATGACCACCTGGCCAGCTTGAGGAGGCGCTGGGTCAATGGTCGTGATCGCCAGCTCTGGGATGGATGGCGCGTGAAGCTCGTGGACGAAGACTCCCGCTGGTACTTGTGCGCGAGTAGAGCCAAGATTCGACAGGACATCCGCTGCAACGTTGTTGTTGCAGATGACGTGAGGGAACTCGAGACCATAGAATTTGTCTCGAGCTTGCGAACTTCTAGGCAGTAGGCATCCATGTTCTCCTTATTGCGATCCCAAGACTTGTTAACTTGGTTGATGACCACCGCGGAGTCACCATAGACTAGTAGTCGCTTGATGCCCAATGATATTGCGAGACGGAGCCCATGTAACAGAGCTTCATACTCGGCTTTGTTGTTTGAGACCTTCCAGAAGATCTGCGGGATGTACTTGAGTTGTTCTCCCTTTGGAGATATCAAGAGTACCCCTGCACCCGCGCCCTCGAGCTTGAGTGAGCCATCAAACTACATCACCTAATGTTCTGGTCGCTCTGTTGGAGTTGGTAGCTGATTCTCCTGCCACTCTGTCATGAAGTCGACTAGTGCTTGCGACTTGATGGCTGCTCATGGCTTGAAGTCGATGTTGAGGGCGCCGAGTTCGACTGCCCATTTGGAGATTCCTCCAATAGCATCTTGGTTCCATAAGATGTCGTCGAGCGGATAGTCGGTGACGACAGCGATCGAGTACTCCTGGAAGTAGTGTCGTAGGTTCTGCGAGATCATGAGCACTGCATACAGTAGCTTCTGTACTGGTTAGTAGCATGCCCTAGATTCCGATAGGACCTCGGCCGACGAAGTAGGCGGTCGGCCGGACCGGGCAAGCGTGGCCTTCTTCTTGCTGCTCGACGATGATGGCGAGATCGACCACATGAGTAGTCGCAGCGAGATAGAGAAGTAGTTGCTCATTTTTGCGAGGAGCCGTTAGGACTGGTGGCTTGGACAGGAAATCCTTGAGCTGAGCCAAAGTTTGATCTGCCTCTTGGGTCCACATGAACTTCTCTTGGTGCTTTAGTAGTTTAAAGAAGGGTAGTCCCCGTTCTCCAAGCTTCGAGATGAATCTGTTCAAGGCCGCCATGCATTCGGTGAGCTTTTGCACATCTTTTATGCAGGTGGGAGCTTTCATCTTGGTAATGGCGGAGATCTTCTCGAAATTGGCTTCGATGCCACGATGGCTGATGATGCAGCCGAGTAGTTTTCCCGAAGGTACGCCGAAGACGCACTTGTTCGGGTTGAGCTTCCACTGGTACTCCCGCAGAGATACAAAAGTCTCTTCAAGATCGGTGATGAGCGTGTCGGAGTTTCGGGTCTTGACGACCACGTCATCCACATAGGCTTCGACGTTCTTGTTGACCTGTTTCTTAAAACAGGTCTGGATAGCTCGTTGGTAGGTGGCACCAGAGTTCTTCAACCCGAATGACATCATTGTGTAGCAGTAGGCGCCAAACGGGGTGATGAACGCGGTCTTCTCCTGGTCTTCTTCCTTGATCGCGATCTGGTGGTACCCGGAGTAGCAGTCGAGGAAGCATAGCAGGTCGCAGCCCGCCGTGGACTCGATGACATGGTCGATCCGCGGCAACCCGAAGGGTCCTTGGGGCAATGTTTGTTGAGATCAGTGTAGTCGACGCACATCCTCCACTCGTTCGTGTTCTTCTTGCGGATGAGGACAGGGTTGGCACGCCACTCAAGATGGAAGACTTCTCTGATGAAGCCAGCCGCAAGTAGTTTGGCGAGTTCCTTCTTGATGGCGTCCCATCGTTCATCGGTAAAACGACGGAGATGTTGTCGTTTGGGGGTAGCCTTAGGGTCGACGTTGAGTGAGTGCTCGATCAGCCTACTGGGCACCCCTGGCATGTTCGCTGGTTTCCGGGCGAAGATGTCTCGGTTAGCCCAGAGGAAGCTGATGAGCGTGTCTTCCTGTTTCGGGTCAAGGCCCACCCCGATCATGGTAGTCTTGCTGCTGTCGCGTGTCCCAAGGTCGATGGCCTTGACTTGCACTTCCTCAGAAAGTTGAGGCTTGTTGGCTGTGTCAGACTTCTCTGGAATCTCGAGTTTAGTTGGAGCAAGCTTCTTGGACGCAGCATAGATTTCCATCATTGCATTGGGTACTTGATTGGTAGCTACGAGTTCCACAGCCTCTGTGTCACAGTCGAAGGATATCATCAAGTCCCCTTACAGTGAGAGTACTCCCGTAGGGCTTGGCATTTTGAGTACCAAGTGCGTGTAGTGGGGTACCGCCATGAACTTGGCGATAGCTGGTCTGCCGAGGATGGCATGGTAGTAAGTCTCGAAGTCCGCAACCTCGAACTTGATGTACTCGGTGCGGTAGTTCTCCCTGGTTTCCCCGAAGGTAACTGGCAGGACCACTGAACCTAGTGAAATAGCCACGTTCCCGGGGACGATGCCATAGAAAGGCGATGTGCTATTGGTGAGCATGTGGGTAATGTCGAGCTTCATCTTCTTTAAGGTCTTGGTGAAAAGGACATTAAGCCCACTCCCACCGTCGATGAGTACCTTGTTGAGTCTGGAGCCCACGACTACCAGTTTCAGGACGGGTGGAAAACGCCCTGGCTCGGAGAAGCTTGTCCATTGATCTGCGCGGGAGAAGGTGATGGGTACCTTTGACCACCTAAGAGGGCTCGGGACTGCTGGTTCAATGTTCAAGACTTCCCGTCTGGTGGCCTTCTGAGACCGTCTGGTGGGTAGTCCGCTAAAGAGGACGTTCACCGTCTTGTCGGGTTTTTGGAAGTCACCATTGCCTTCGTCGGCTTTTTTCTTACCCTTCTTGTCATGAGGAGGTCGTGGGTCTGGAGTATTCTTGAGTGCTCACCGGAGATGATAGGACTGTCGGGCATACACCCCGGGTACTCATGCAAGGAAGGAGGAAGAGTAGAAGACGGACTCCTACTAGAATTCCCCTGTACTCCTACTAGGACTCGCTCTGTGTACTCCTACTAGGACTCCCGCCTTGTAACCGACTAGGAACCCGCCCCCTAGACTATATAAAGGAGGGCCGGGTACCTAGCCGCACATCCCCAATCCCTCCGGGAACAACCCAACACCAAGTGCAGGGCGCCATACTTGATCCCCCAAACAGGATGTAGGGTTCGCCACCTTGGCAACCCGAACCTGTATAAATCTTGTGTCCCGTGTCCTTTCGCATACCTTCGAGTTCTCGGTCTCCCGATCACGATCCCCACCGCACAATCTACTACCTCGGGTACCCCCTTGGTAGGTTTGCCGGTCTAAAACACCGACAGCTGGCGCGCCAGGTAGGGGTGATCATCGCCACCGGATAAATTCGAAGGACCTTAATCATCAAGATCAATCTGCTCGATGACGCTGACAGTCACATGGACAACTATTCGACGACCAGCAACTCGCAGGCTCGGCGAAACTCTACACGGAATCGATTTCGTGTCACCCGATCAAGTTTGCATCCCAAGCGGAGACCAACCTGTCATAGTCAGCATCACGATCGAGACGACGACTTCGAGTCAAAATCCGGTCAAGAGTCGATCTTTGTATTCAAGTCCGAGATGGAGCAGTACTCGATCTCGTCGAGTTCTCGTATCAACATCGCTGCCAAGACATCTCCATCAACTCCAAGTGCACCACGTGCCAAGCAGAACAGATTGATTTTGCGCACGCTTCCCTCCACGAGATGAGCAGTCAATTCAAGGCTTCAAGCCATCCATGCTGCACATGGCACGCGCTGACCAGGACAGGGCGGCAGCACCCCTTGCTTCGGAAGCTCCAAGATCTTTGGCTTGGTGCACACACAAGACAGTACGTGAGTACGTAGTACTTGGGTACAACTGCCCTCGGCCACCTCAACCTCGCCGTGCGCCGCGAATACTCGTCTCCGGCCGCACGCGCTCTACGTCGACCTTGTCGTGCACCGAGACTACTCGTCTCCGGCCGCACGCGCTCTACGTCGACCTTGTTGTGCGCCGCGACTACTCGTCTCCGGCCGCACGCGCTCTACGTCGACCTCGCCGTGCACTGCGACTACTCGTCTCCGGCCGCACGCGCTCTACGTCGACCTTGCCGTGCACCGCGAGTACTCGTCTCCACTCCCCTGGCTGCAGCGATCTACTTCGACTACGCCGCGCGTCCGGGTGCCTCGGCACGTCGCGCGGCTTGTCACACGGCTTGATGCGCCGCTCGTCGTCGACTACTCCGCCTCGCCCAGGCTCGTCGTCGACTACTTCGTCTTCGCCACGCGTCCGGGTGCCTCGGCACGTCGCGCGGCTCGTCACGCGGCTTGTCGCGCTGCTCGTCGTCGACTACTCCGCCTCGCCCAGGCTCGTCATCGACTACTTCGTCTTCACCGTGCGTCTGGGTGCCTCGGCACGTCGCGTGGCTCGTCACACGGCTCGTCGCGTCGCTCGTCATCGACTACTTCGCCTACGCCGCGCGTCCGGGTGCCTCGGCACGTCGTGCGGCTCGTCACGCGGCTCGTCGTGCCGCTCGTCGTCGACTACTCCGCCTCGTGCAGGCTCGTCGTCGTCGACTACTTTGCCTCCGCCGCACGTCCGGGTGCCTCGGCACGTCGCGCGGCTCGTCACACGGCTCGTCACGCCGCTCGTCGTCGACTACTCCGCCTCGCGCGAGCTCGTCGTCGTCGACTACTTTGCCTCCTCCGCGCGTCGGGTGCCTCGGCACGTCGCGCGGCTCATCTTGCGGCTCGTCGCTCCGCCCATCGTCGACTACTGCGGGGCTCGTCGTCGACTACTTCACCTCCGCCGCGCGTCGGGGGTGCCCTCGGCACGTCGCGCGGCTCGTCGCGTTGCTTGTCGTCGACTACTCCGCCTCGCGCAGGCTCGTCGTCGACTACTTTGCCTCCGCCGCGCGTCCGGGTGCCTCGACACATCGCGCGGCTCGTCTTGCGGCTCGTCGCTCCGCCCATCGTCGACTACTCCGGGCTCGTCGTCGACTATTTCACCTCCGTCGTGCGTCCGGGTGCCTCGGCACGTCACGCAGCTCGTCGCGTTGCTTGTCGTCGACTACTCCGCCTCGCGCAGGCTCGTCGTCGACTACTTTGCCTACACCGCGCGTCCGGGTGCCTCGGCACGTCGCGCCACTCGTCGTCAACTGCTCCGCGTCGCGCAGTCTCGTCGTCGACTACTCCGTGCGCCGCGACTTCGTCTTGCGGCCACGCTGGCTCTACTGCAGCCACGCCGTGGGGTGCCACTACTTGTCTCGCGGCAACACTGGCTCTACTTCGAGTACACCGCGCGCCGCCACGACGTCATCTTCCCCGGTTGCATCGCGTCGACCATTCATCTCGACTAGTTTTCCAAACTAGTCGAGAACGGCAGTCACGCCCCCAACAACTAGTCGGAATCAATTCTGACTAGTCGACTTCAACAACGGTACCGCCGCGGCTCCATCGCCGATCGCCACGGCTTCATCTACAAGTCCCCGCTCAGCAAAGAACGGCCTAAGTCATTTATCTAAATGATTACCGTTTTCTTGGCTTGTTCTCCTCATCATGTAGGACTACTTGCCGACTACTCATTTGTGTATGCTTCTCGGCGGGTTTTCACGGGAGCTACACTCGCCGACTACTCTTGGGGCATATCAATCAAGTCGCCGCGAGTCTACTTCATCAACTCGGGGGCTATCCCTAGGAGGCGCTTTCTAAAGTCCGCTACGCGCGGCAATCTAAAGTCGACTTCTAAAGTCGCATTCTAAAGTCCGCTCCGTGCGACATCTTAAAGTCGACTCCGGCCGCATCTTTGCTCGCTTCGGTGGCATACTACGTGTGTAAGCTTCGATGGAACCTAGCCGTAAGCGGCCCTCGGGTCCCGGCGACGATGGAACCTAGCCGCACGTGGTCTTCACGCTCTGTACCATGGGTCCAAGTGCCCTAAGTACTCGCGCTCCGTACCTTGGGTCTGAAATCCATGGCCCAGGTACGCAAGTCGACTCCGGTCGCACCTTCAAGTCCACTACGGTGGCACCCGTACCTTGGGTCTGAAATCCATGGCCCAGGTATGCAAGTAGACTCCGGTCGCACCTTCAAGTCCACTACGGTGGCACCCGTACCTTGGGTCTGAAATCCATGGCCGAGGTACGCAAGTCGACTCCGGTCGCACCTTCAAGCCCGCTCTAGCGACAACTGTACCTTGGGTCTGAAATCCATGGCTCAGGTACTTAAGCCCACTCCGGTGGCACAAGTCGACGCTAACGGTCGCATCCAAGCCCACTCTGGTGGCACAAGCCCGCTCCGGTGGCAACTGTACCTTGGGTTTGAAATCCATGGCTCAGGTACTTAAGCCGACTCCGGTGGCACAAGCCGACTCTGGTCGCAATCTTAAGCCCACTCAGGCGGTAAAACTACTCGTTTTCTCTGATTTTTCATTCGCTTTGGCTTTTCGGAAAATGCTTTTCGTTTTTTGCATCTTAAGTCCACCCGCGTGGCACAAAGTCGACTTCTAAAGTCCCATATCAAAGTCCGCTCTGTGCGGCAACTAAAGTCGACTTCGGTTTTTAAGTCGCATATCAAAGTCCGCTCCGCGCGGCAACTAAAGTCGACTTCGGATTTCAAGTCGCATCTCAAAGTCTGTTCTGTGCGGCACAAAGTCGACTTCGGTTTTTAAGTCGCATTCTAAAGTCCGCTCTGACGGCACGACTACTTCTCAAGCTCCACGGCTCGACGCCAAACTGCTACTTGGAATCTCTCCAGCTCGGGGGCTACTTGAAGATAACTTCAGCATGCTTCGCTCGCTCTCAAGCTCGGGGGCTCCTCACCAATCACTACTCAACGTGGCTCATACGGCTCTCTTATCTCGGGGGCTACATGCTACAAGAGTACTCGGATGATGGCTTCGCGAACACCGAAGACCCTTGGATTGGATTACCTAATCATTTCAAGGCTCGGGGCCGCTATGCTACACCCATCATTCAAATTTTTTCAAGATCGATGAGTGGACCACCTTCCAGCCTCGCGGCAGTTCAAGTACTATTGAAGACTTCTCCAAGCAGTACTCGAGGACGCTCAAGAACTACTCGAAGAGGCTTCAAGACTACTCGAACTACTACTCAGCTCCAACGTGCTCAGGGGCTTGTCGGGCATACACCCCGGGTACTCATGCAAGGAAGGAGGAAGAGTAGAAGACGGACTCCTACTAGTATTCCCCTATACTCTTACTAGGACTCACTCTGTGTACTCCTACTAGGACTCCCGCCTTGTAACCGACTAGGAATCCGCCCCTTAGACTATATAAAGGAGGGCTGGGTACCTAGCCACACATCCCCAATCCCTCCGGGAACAACCCAACACCAAGCGCAGGGCGCCATACTTGATCCCCCAAACAGGACGTAGGGTTCGCCACCTTGGCAACCCGAACCTGTATAAATCTTGTGTCCAGTGTCCTTGCGCATACCTTCGAGTTCTCGGTCTCCCGATCACTATCCCCACCGCACAATCTACTACCTCGGGTACCCCCTTGGTAGGTTTGCCGGTCTAAAACACCGACAAGCACTGCTCGGTGGTGTGATTGCCCTCCAGATGCCGCGGGCACTTCTCTTTCAGCAAGTCTTTGAAGCTGCCGGAGGTCTTCTTCGAGTTGTCTTTCGCGGGGCCCTGGATAGTCGCGATTGTGTTGTCTGGCTTGCGCTTATGGTTAGGACCCGAGTAGTAGTTGTTGTTGCAACTCCCTTGATCCCTGTTGTTGTTGTTGCTGCCGCCCGGGTTGTTCTTGCTCTTGCTGCGAATGGCGTCGTACTTGGCGTTTGCCTTGTCTTCTTCGTCGGCCCATGAGGTGATCATGTCCTTGAGCTTGGTGATAGAACTCGGGCGGCGGCGACCGAAGTCTTCGAAGGTAGGGCGGTGGTAGAGACCTTCTTTGAAAAGGTCGATGACCTCCTTGTCGGTGACATCGACTACCGTAGCGCGCTTGTCGAAAAAGCGTCGCATGTACTTGCGTAGCGTCTCGCCTTGTTCCTGCTTCACCATTGCCAGGTCCATGCGAGTACCCGAGCGCCCCATGGCGCCCGTGAAGTTTCTGGTGAACTGATCCTTGAGCTGGTCCCACTTGTCGATCGAGTTCTTATCGAGCGACTCGAGCCAGGTGACTGGTGCTTGGTCCAGACAGAAGGGAAAGTAGAGGCACTTTGTGTCATTGTTGCCACCAGCATTTTTGATGGATAGGGCATAGCATCTAAGCCACTGGACTAGGTCTTGCTTCGCGTTGTACTTGGTGATCCCCAGAGGTTTGAATTTCTTTGGGAGAAGCAGATTGCGAAGTCGAGCAAAGAAGGCGGGGAAGCCATCGTTGTCACCTGCCGTGGAGGACTTCTTGCGTCGTATTTCTTCAATTCTGCGGCGGGCATCATAGCTGCCGCGTGAGACATCAGTGGCGTGGCTGTCTGCATGGCCTCGGCCTCCGCGATCGCCTCCGCTACCAGCTCTCCTACCAACTCCGTGTGAGTAGCTCCCGCCGCCACTTGCTGCACCACCAGCGTCACCATGACTGGCAGCACCGCGACTACCGCCGGCGCCACCGGCAATGTTACCACCCTGAGAAGGTCCTCCAGCTGATGCCCTAGTACAGTTGGGGTTCTGTGGCTGTTCTCCTCGAGTACGGTTGCGTCCATTACCCGCTGGACTGCGATTTGTGGCTTCATGGTTCTCGTGTTCACGAGTTCCGAGGGAAGGTACTTGAGTGACTCTGTTGTCAACTCTCATGAAGTAGGCATCCTCCGCGAGCTTGGCGATGACTTCACCTGCGCGTATCCCCTCAGGCTGACACGCTATCGTAGTGATAGACATGAGGCACTGTTCGGGGGTAGTGTGCACCCGGCTGGCAACTTGATCGAGGGTCTCTGCGAGATTTCGTATAGGGAGGGATTCTCGGAGACGTCTGCGCCGTTCTTTGCGCTTCCTGTTGCGCTCACGTCAAGCGTTCTTGTCGTCGTTGGTTTCATTAGCGGGTGCGTTGGCAGACAACTCGTCTGCTGAGATGTCGTCGAAGTACCGGTCAGGTCGGGTTCCTGAAGGTCCTGGCGTCTCGCCAGTAGCCATGAAGACTTTGCGATCAGGGGTACTGAGACCATAGTCAGTACTCACCACCTCGGTTGGAGTGTGCTCCTCTGTTGGAGCTAGGGGTGTTCCCTCCTGGAAACGAAGCAAGTTGAGGTAGGCGACGCAGTGTGAGTTCCCGTCTGTCAGGTCTGCAGGCTTGCGGTCTGGCCAGTAGACGAATCTGCCGGCGGGTGTTGATGTTATAACCAGGTCGGTGGATGGTCCTGACAATGGTTGCTCGGTCGTCGAGTTCTCAGACTCGGGCTCGTCGGGTCTGACCCGAAGTCGAACTCGTAGGAGAAGTCCGAGTGGTAGCCGGAGGCGGGGTTGGAGTCCGAAGAGTAGCCGGAGACGATCTCCTTGCCGGCCCGGCGTGCAGCGAGAGCTTCCGCATGGGCCCGCTAGCATTGCAGAGGCCATATGGGAAGTGCTCGTGGAGTGGGGCGTCAGCACATGATGGCTCAGTAGTCGGCTCGCATGCGATGACCCATGGGGACGCCGAGTTTGAGTTGAGGTGGATCCGGACTCGAAGTCGGCGTGTTGGTTGTAGAGCGAAATTTCGCCGAATTTTGCGGCGAGATTGCCCGTGATCACCTCAAGAAGTGTCACAAGCCCGGTCTTCGGGTTGGATGTCATGGTGAGGCGGTGCTGGAAGGATCCAGCGCCGTCAGCTGTGCAGGCCCAGGACCCGAAGACGAAGGTGTCGCCGCGGTTGAAGGCAACAGTTGGCTTGATGAAGATTGAAGTCGTTGAGTTCGCCATGAGATCTTCGGCGAGATCCCCTACCTGGTGCGCTAGCTGTCGGTGTTTTAGACCGGCAACCTACCAAGGGGAGTACCCGAGGTAGATGAATGTGGCCTCGCGGAGATCGGTAACTCGAAGGAAGAGACATGTGGCACACAATTTAGACAGGTTCGGGCCGCGAAGTGCGTAATACCCTACGTCCTGTATGCTGCACAACACTGGATTGATTGGGTGTGATTACAAGATGATGCGTATCAGAGAGGTAAGGGTCCCTGCCTTGCCTTATATAGCTCGAGAGGTAGGGTTACAAGTCAGTTTGGGGAGAGAGTACTAGTCGTGTACGTCTAGAAGTTCTCTACATGGTACAGGACATGCACAACTTTCTATCCGAGTACTTCTCCACCGAGATCCTTGTGCTCCACGCCAACAGGTGTTGTGCAGCCCAAGCCGGGTAGTCCCAGGGGCCCACCGAGTAGTCGGTCCTGGTACCCACCGAGGTAGTGGGCCCAGGGAGGTCCATACGACATAGACCGAGTGCCTCCTCGAAGAGCTCGATGATGACTCCTTCGATGATCGTGTCTTCTTGGTGAAGAAATTGGTGGCCATCTTCCATATTGTTGTTGCACTAACTTGCAACGAGTGCACCGGGGGTTGCTTGTCGGTGGGAAAAACACACAAGGTCAGTATATGGAGGGTGGAGTTTATTATGGTGAATTTTCTTTATTATTATTGTTGGAGGGTGGTGAGTGAGGTGCACAAGTTAGGATGGATATCAGCCCCATAGGGTTTATGGATTCATGAACATGCAACTGCCTATTAAGGTGAAGCTAAACTAATTTATTGAGGTGTGTACATAAGTGAAGGACCGATTAGGTGACCAAAGAGGGGGGGAGTGAATGGGAGCCGATAAAAATTCTTCTCGAAGGAGATTGAAACTCCGACAAGATGAACTCGCTCTGTCGAACCCCCAAAATCACATGCTCTACACTTCTACCTTCCATTTGCCAAAACCACGTAGCCACTGGAGTGCTACTGATCCTAGGAACAAATACTACCAGCAACCTCAACACACACGCACACACGACAGCGGAAACAACTCGAAAGCCGACTGTCCAGAGGGGGGCGGATAGACCGGGCATGGGGAGCGGTTAGACCGCCTCCACCAGGTAACCAAGAAATCCTCCGAACCACCTCTTCCGAGCACCAAAACGCACCACGGTTTCACCAACAGAGATCTCTGGTCAGGGCCATGCTAGATACTAGAAAATCTTAGCGAAAACCAAAACTTCACCCAAGGGCCTAGGGGCGGTTAGACCGGCTACCAGGGGCGGTCTAACCTCCTGTACCTAGTAACGAACTCCGAACAAGAACTCCTAGCAAACCACACTAAAACGAGCCAAGATTTCACCATAATGATCCTCTGATCAAGGCGAACAAACTCACAGAGAAAGATCCAACAAAATCAAACTTTCTTTGGAAAGGCCTAGGGCGGTTAGACCTGGTGCCAGGGGCGGTTAGACCTCCCTCCCCTGAGCACAAAGATCCGAGTGAAAACCCAAGCAAACAGACTCGAAATGCTCCAAGATCTCAACCATACAATCCCCTGGTCAAGGCCAACATGCTACCAGAAGATCTCGGCCAAAATCAAAACTTTCTCCGGATGAGCCCGGGGCGGTTAGACCGCCCGTTCTACACGGTTAGACCGCCCTCCCCAGACAGAACGGGAAAAAGGGGAACCGCGGGTCAACCCTCAACTTTACATCACCCGATCTCCCAATTCACCCAACGGATTGCAGTGTAACTTTGGGGATGCCTGGGTCACCTCATGGACGACCTCTCCCTCAAAGGAATTGCACCGAAACGCTATCAATCATGGGGAATCGCAAATCTCGTGACCAAACCTCAAGAACTCGAGTTCCAACGAAAACCACTAAATCGGAGAGCTTTCAACGGGTTTGGAGGGGCAAGGTCACCAAGAAAAGAGGCACAAAGTCCTCATGTGTGACTCCCACACCAAATCCCGCAAAGAAACGCCTCCAAAACTCCGCCACGAAAATCCCAAGAAAAGGCTCCGAAAATCACCAAAAAGAGAAAACAGGAAAGACAACAAAAGCCTTGAGGAACCACGCCGAATCATCTATACATACCATATAGGTTCATACAAGGTCTAGCTTGCCTCCCAATCATCCTATCCTCTCTCAAGATCTCACCATGAAGCTCTCAAGCTAGTCCTCTAAAATCCTAAGGAAAATAGGAAGGGAAAATAGCAAAGCAAATGAACTAGGGTTCCAAGAGTTGGCTGCCATCCATCCACTCAATGAGTATATATGGAGGCACCCAAAAGACTAAACTACCCTCACCTAATAACTAGGGATACAAGCCCCTCAAGGGAGGATTTGGAAGTCTTCAAAATTTCTTCATCGGACGGATGCCCGGCGACTGCAACCTGCTTAGCCTCGACACAAGCCTTGCGACCCCGACAAGTGTTCTCCACTTCGAAGCATCTTGATCCCGGCGGCCAGGGCGGTCAGACTGCCCCCCTTGGCGGTTAGGGACCGCCCGGGCATCCGACCGGCCCCAGGTGGTCTGACCGCCCCTCCTGGGCGGTTGAACCGGCCTGGGTGGCCTGTTGACGGTGAAAATCCGTCAACCTAGCCATGAGTTTACCTTCGGTGTTGGCATGAGTTTTGTACCTTATCCATTGGTACTAACCCCCGTGGTATAACAAGTTCACGTGTGCATGTCGGTTTTAGAGTTTAGTGTTTATGCAGGGTTTTAGCGTTGAAAGCAAGACTTTTGGGATAAGTTCATCAAGCACTTTATGACAAGACCTTGAAGCCCCGTACAAGTCATGCAATGAAGCAAACTTAACTCCAAGAAGCCAGGGACTTTATCTGAGAGGACGACAAACTCCGAGGACCTAACCAGAAAAGTGCTGAATCTTGCAAGACAAGGAGTTGTGTCCAATTCGGAGAGAAACTGACGACATGGACCTACACGCAGAAGGGGGAAACATCCAGGAAGCAAGGGAACCGACGTAGAGCAAAGGATGCCTCGGGGCCGGGCTCCGCATGGGCCCGTGCCGGCCGGCCCGAGCCGGTCGGCCCGGCCCCCGTCCGGGGCCCAAGTGAGGCTCCCCTTTGCCCTAGCCGCCAATCAAGCTATTTATAGCCCCCTGACCGAGAGCCACGCATCATACAATTCGTCATCGGCCGCGAGGAGCAGAGAAGAGAGGGACACCATCTCGGAGAGGAGAGGGTCGAGCTAGTTGACTAGGGTTTCCCTAGCCGACGTGGGAACCTTGCACGGAAGACCACGTCGGAGTTCCCGGAGCTAGAAGCAAGATCAAGGAAGGATCCCGGTGGTGATCTTGTGTATGTATGATTGTTATAGTTGAATTATCAAGTTGAATCTTTTCCTAGCGATCAAGTGTTTCCTCGAGGATTTCATTTTTCGATCGGCTTTGCTTATTCCAATTCTATTCTCGAGATAGATTACATAGGGTGTTCTTGTAGCCGCGGTGGCTAGAGGTACACGCCGGATCTTCCGAAAGAATCTCGACTTGTCTTTTGACTCGCCCCAAGCTCCCCGCATGAGTAGGGATACGTTGTGACAGAATGGGGGTTCCGAAAGGCGGATGTTTTCGGATTTGGACGGGAAACCACGATTTAAAGAAGCTTCTTATAAGATTTGATTTGGTACTTCTTCTCTTGCTTGGAACTTCAACAAAAGGCTTACCCCGATCCTTCTAGATCGGTTTATCTACCCAATCTTACTTTGTTTTCTCCGGTCTTTAGTAGATTAGATTAGTTTTGTGTCTTTTACCTAGATTGAAGTTACTTGGCTTTACTAGATTAAGTTTTGCGTCACACATTTGTTCCACGGATTCGATACCTTGGGTTCACCACTCGAGGGAAGAAGGGTCCCTTGACTACAACGGGAGACTTGTCCGCTTGCAAGTTATAAACGAACTTTGATACAACTATTAACCATCAACATGGCCTCACCTCCTCGTCGAGTCTTCGGCCTCGGTTTTGTGGCTCAACCGAGTAACCCAGTGGTTTTCTGGTGAACCACTGTAAACCCTGCAAACTCGGTGCAGCCTCCGCCAATCTCCACTCATGACTCGGCTCCCACGTAGTCCAGGCTTGACCTTGGTTTTGAGGCTCTACCAAGAAACTATCCACGACTTCATCTTGCTGTTCATGCCACCATGCGGCCCGCACTTGACCCCACTGGCCACCGGGTCCCTCGAATGAAGCCTACTTGTCTTCTCTACACTTGGAGGCCTCATCGGCAACGACCTTTCGCTCTTGTTCTTCACCTTCACCAACACGAGTCAAGCCGCAACCTGCACCTGCAATACTTAGCCAAGAATCAGTTCACACCACGTTGTCAATCACTCATCACACAAGGAAGCGACCATCCACCGGTCCTCGAACCACACATGGTCCTCAATCTCCCCCTTGATGATTTCATTGACAACACACATGATTTGTAACAAAGAGAAAAAGAAAATAAAAGACACTACTAAAAGAAAAACTCCAACAAGTGATCGAAAGCCAAAGAAAGGCAAAGAGCAAGATCACTTGAAGAAGAACAAGTCTCGGACCCCTTAGGCAAGGGCAACGGTTCGACACATCCGAGACAAAACATGCTCAAGCAAAGAGCAAAAACCACCAAAAGCACACAAGGCCACGAGCCAAAAACCTCACACAAAAGCTCCCCCTTCACATATGCAAACTCCCCCTGAACCAATGCATGAAGAAGGTCACTTGGAAATGCATGACAAAGAGCAAACCAAGCTCACACTGCATAGGGCGGTTAAACCGCCCCTGGTCATGTGACCGCCCCCTGGGAGGTTAGACCGCCCCATGTGACCGCCCTGCAAAAACTTCTCTAAAAATTGCCAAACCACTTTGGACACCTTCCATTATCTCCCAGGTGCCCAAATCATGCACACACTTCTCCCCCTTGTTGACAATGCATGAATCAACGCAAAATACGAAAAGTTTCAACATATAGCTTCTCAAATATACAAAATTCATCACAAGGAGCTACACAAGTCCAAATGAGCAAGTTAGATACTCTACAGGTTCGTAATGACCTTAACTACGTGATCACCAAGTTTCACAACCATTGGACAAGGCTAAAAAGGATTTGAGTAATTTTGCGAAAAGTTACTCTCTCACAAGCAAAAACCTAAACATGAGCAAAACATGTCGAAAAGGCAAAGCCATACAAACTTCATGCTAGGACAGCCATTCTAATCATAAGACCATCACAAACACCCGCAAGCACCTCATGTCATGTCAAAGCCACCGAGCCATGTGCCTACTTCTATGTATGAGACTTCTCATTGGTAGGCATCATGCAACGGTTTAGCACCCAAAGCAAATTAATTTCAGCACATATGACATGGGAGCATATTTTCCAAGCAGTTTACATTTCATTTTCAGATTCATAATTGGTACATGAAATGTGTTTGCGACAAAAAGGAACTTATGCCCCTCCATAAGATAAAGCAAGAGGGCTAAACATTCATGATGGCAAATGAACCTTTGGCCCCATATGATCAATAAACTAGCTATCCAACCACAAATTAAGCATAGCCAAGGCACTAAAACATGCCAAGATCATATAGAGGCATTTACACATGAGAGTGCATATATGTGACATTTTTCAAAAGCATAGCCATCAACCATGGATATAAATCAAGATCATCAAGAGCTAAGCCAAACTAACCATAGCATACCAAACTAGCTCACACGATCATATATAGCCCATCATGGTGAACAATGTATATAGGAGAAGCTTTTCCTATCAAATGCATATGATACAAAATGCATGGAACCTAAGATACAAAGATGCCTATACATCATGTTACATATGCCATGCCAAATGCAAAAATGCATAAAAGGAAAGCTAAACATATGCTACAAAGGAGCTCCCACGCAAAACTCACTAACCACCGGCTCCTCGAGGGGAGGCAAAAAGGGCTCGACACCACTGGCAAAAGAGTAAAGGAGCACAAAACTCACAAGCTCCCCCTAAACTCATGCATTAAGGCCAAAGAGCACACAAAGCTCACCTTACACACATGAGATAGTGCAAAGAGCTAAACGAACCAAGTGACTTGACTAAGGCCACACACATGAAGGTCACAAATTCACTTACCTTTATCAATTTCTTCAGAAGTCACTCATCCTTGTCCACCATCCCCGAAAGTGATGTACCTCCATGTCACCACCGGGGTATGAGGCCGAAGAACCACCCCCGATATCAACCAAATGTTCTCCGGGCCTCCCATCTGCAACTCAAAACCAAGAGCGAGAACGAGCAAATGACTCAACACTAGGGTTAGTCCCAAAGGTGTGAAACCAGTGTCGGGCCATTTCCTCAAAAGTAGGGTTAGCAACATTCATCCTACCCCGCCTATCAATACAGCGATCCATCCTGTCAAACCTATCAAACCTGGAACCACCATGGGAAAACCACTCCCGTCTCACTAGAGGAGTACGAGTACCACGAAAAAGAAAGCATGGTCCGTAGCCCCTCTGAGACTCACAGCTGCGACCTCTCCCAAACTCGTATTGATCACGAGGTGGAGAATGTCCAGCAAACTCAACACCAACAGACTCAAAGTGTCTACCATCTGCACCATGACCAAGGGAACTGAAACCACCAGCATCACGACCTCGAAAACATAACTGCCCAGAAATCTGGGGAGGGCCGGTCTCACCGCCTAGCCAGGCCGGTCTGACCTCCTTTCCCTGGGCAGGGCCGGTCTGACCGCCTAGCCAGGCCGGTCTGACCGCCCTCTCCAGACCACCACCGCGGCTACAGGATTTCTCATCTCCCCATGTCGGATCCTTACGCACAAAGCCCTTTCCCTTAGGCAGTGGCATACGAGGCTCAGGCACACCACGAGAAGGGTGGTACCTATCCTTGTTCGCCCACTCCTTAGCCATTCTCGCCTCTCTCTTTCTCTTATAGAAAAACTCTCTCTTGTGACCATCCTTTCCACAAAACTCACAATGGAAAAGGATTGGTTTGGGCTTAGGCTTGGGGTGAGGCTCTTCACTTGGTTTCTCACTAGGCTTTTCACTTGCCTTCTCACTCGGTTTTTCTCTAGGTTGGTTTGGCTTGGATGCAAACTTGTATTTGGGTGTGGGTTGTGGTGGAACTGAAACATTCCCAAATTTCCTTTCTCTCTCACCACTGCCCTCACCAACCTTATCCAATCCCAAAGCCCAACCATCAAAGCGCTTATAGCTAGCAATCATCATACCAAGCTGAGGTTCTTGACTCGACAACCAACTCAGCGCTTCACGCAACTTATCATTCTCATCTTGCAAGCGACCAACACATTTTGCAAGATCCAAATTCTTCATAGCATGCAACTCACATGTAGAACAAGAAGTAGGAATAGGCACTTTCAAATCAGCCTCTAGCGAACCAATGCGAGAACAAAGCTCAACAATTTTCTCATGCAAACCAGGGCAAGAAGTGCAAGCACCAAGCAAAGTGGGTCTAGATTGTAGCTCAGCCAATCAACCCTAAGCACATCTAGTTCCTCACACTTGGAGGCATACTTCTCCCTAAGATCACCAAGTCGGCCCAGAAAGCAGAGCAATCAAGACAATCATTTTCATCAGAAACAACAGGGCTAGCCTTAAGCGAATCAATTTCAAGCTTGCTATCAAGAACCTGTGTTTCTAGCTCAGCCACTTTAGTCCTAGCATTCTCGAGCAAAGATCTAAGCTCCTTCCTAAGCTTCTTAGCCTATCTAAGCATGTGATCGTGATTATCAAGCAAGTCAACCAACTCCTCATTCTCCTTGCGCAAAGAAGAGAGCTCATCACATACCTCATCCTCGGAATCCAAGTCCAAGGCGTCCTTCTGGCTTCTCTTGCTGCTCGAACTGCGAGCCATGCCGCAGAAGTCATCCTTGAGGCTTAGGCCCGTCACACAAAGGCCGTTGAGATACTTGCCGAGGTTCTTCTTCTTCTTCTTGTCATCCTCTTCGTCTTCATCACTCGAGCTTGAAGACGTGTCCTTGGAATCGGACTCGATGTTGCTTCATCTCTTCATCTTCTCTCGAGATGGTGTTATCTTGCCATGTCCATGATCCTTCTTCTTGGACTTCTTCCTCTTGTCCTTGAACTTGTGCTTGTCGTGGTTGTTCACCTTCGGACACTCGGCGAAATAGTGTCCAGCCTTGCCGCACTTGAAGCATGTCCTCGTGTTCCTCCTCATGTTCACTCGGTTCTCGTGCAGCCTCTCGAACTGCCTCGTCAGGGGCACCAGCTCGTCCTCTCCAAGCACGTCGAACTCTTCATCTGGCATAAACATCAAGGAGAACAAAGAGAACATCCTGGTGGATGGGTTAGTGTTAGCCTTTCCCTTCGAACCACCAACGAGGGCAAGACTATGGGAATCAGTCGGACCCTCGAGCTTGGCAGTCATGCCCCTATCCACCTCAGCCGACTTGAGCTTCGAGAACAGCTCGTTCACCGTCAGTGTCATACTTCTCTGACTCCACAATGGCCTCGAACTTTCCGCCCCATATTGTACGATCCAAAGAGTAAGAGCTTGACAGCTCTATCATGATCATCGTACGGGAGCACGTCCACATTGGCCCTCATGTTGTTCACAACCACCGTGAACCTCTGAAATAAGGCATCGGTGGACTCACCGGGAAGATGAGTGAAGTTCTCGTACTCTCTCCGGTAGGTCGCATACATCCGTGCCTGAACCTGGGCATTCCCAACATGAGCCTCCTTCAGCACCGTCCAAATTCTACAAGCCAAGTGCTCAGTGTGCACCCGATCGAACTTAGGCTGACACAGATCACGAAACAAGTAGTCGACCGCCTTGTTGTTGGCGTCGAACCTATCCCTCGATCCTGGAGCGAGGAAGTGCATCGGCTGGACATAGCCTGTGTCCACCGTGACATCCTAAAGGATCTGACCCTTTCCGCGGAGGAACGCACCCATCCGCTTACTCCACATCTGGTAGTTCTTGCCATCGAAGTGTGGAGGACCCAAACCCCGTTCCTGGTATGCCATCCTTGGATCTTAGACTGGTTAGAGTCAACAAAGACCCGAAACGGCTCTGATACCACTTAAAGGACCGATTAGGCGACCAGAGAGGGGGGAGTGAATGGGAGCCGATAAAAATTCTTTTCGGAGGAGATTGAAACTCCGACAAGATGAACTCGCTCGGTCGAACCGCCAAAATCACACGCTCCGCACTTCTACCTTCCGTTTGCCAAAACCACGTAGCCACTGGAGTGCTACTGGTCCTAGGAACAAACACTACCAGCAACCTCAACACACACGCACCCACGACAGCGGAAACAACTCGAAAGCCGACTGTCCAGAGGGGGGCGGTTAGACCGGGTATGGGTGGAGGTTAGACTGCCTCCACCAGGTAACCAAGAAATCCTCCGAAACACCTCTTCCAAGCACCAAAACGCACCACAGTTTCACCAACAAAGATCTCTAGTCAGGGCCATGCTAGATACCTGAAAATCTTGGCGAAAACCAAAACTTCACCCAAGGGTCTAGGGGCGGTTAGACCGGCTACCAGGGGCGGTCTAACCTCTTATACCCAGCAACGAACTTCGAACAAGAACTCCTAGCAAACCACACTAAAACGAGCCAAGATTTCACCAGAATGCTCCTCTGATCAAGGCGAACAAACTCACAGAGAAAGATCCAACAAAATCAAACTTTCTTCGGAAAGGCCTAGGGCGGTTAGACCTGGTGCCAGGGGCGGTTAGACCTCCCTTCCCCTGAGCACAAAGATCCGAGTGAAAACCCAAGCAAACAGACTCGAAACGCTCCAAGATTTCAACCATACAATCCCCTGGTCAAGGCCAAAAGTCTACCAGAAGATCTCGGACAAAATCAAAACTTTCTCCGGATGAGCCCAGGGCGGTTAGACCGCCCCTCCTACGCGGTTAGATCGCCCTCATCAGACAGAACAGGAAAAAGGGGAACCGCGGGTCAACCCTCAACTTTGCATCACCCGATCTCCCGATTCACCCAACGAATTGCAGAGAAACTTTGGGGATTCCTGGGTCACCTCATGGACGACCTCTCCCTCAAAGGAATTGCACCGAAACGCTCTCAATCATGGGGAATCGCAAATCTCGTGACCAAACCTCAAGAACTCAAGTTCCAACGAAAACCACCAAATCGGAGAGCTTTCCACGGGTTTGGAGGGGCAAGGTCACCAAGAAAAGAGGCACAAAGTCCTCATGTGTGACTCCCACACCAAATCCCGCAAAGAAACGCCTCCAAAACTCCGCCACGAAAATCCCAAGAAAAGGCTCCGAAAATCACCAAAAAGGGAAAACGGGAAAGACAACAAAAGCCTTGAGGAACCACGCCGAATCATCTATACATACCATATAGGTTCCTACAAGGTCTAGCTTGCCTCCCAATCATCCTACCCTCTCTCAAGATCTCACCATGAAGCTCTCAAGCTAGTCCTTTAAAATCCTAAGGAAAATAGGAAGGGAAAATAGCAAAGCAAATGAACTAGGGTTCCAAGAGTTGGCTGCCATCCATCCACTAAATGAGTATATATGGAGGCACCCAAAAGACTAAACTACCCTCACCTAATAACTAGGGATACAAGCCCCTCAATGGCGGATTTGGAAGTCTTCAGAATTTCTTCATCGGACAGATGCCCGGCGACCGCAACCTGCTTCGCCTCGACGCAAGCCTTGCGACCCCGACGCGTGTTCTCCGCTTCGAAGCATCTTGATCCCGGCGGCCAGGGCGGTTAGACCGCCCCCCTTGGGCGGTTAGACCGGCCTGGGCAATCTGACCGGCCCCAGGCGGTCTGACCGCCCCTCCTGGGCGGTTGAACCGGCCTGGGTGGCCGCACGTCCTCGTCGAGTCTTCGGCCTCAGTTTTGTGGCTCAACCGAGTAACCCAGTGGTTTTCTAGTGAACCACTGTCAACCCCGCGAACTCGGTGTAGCCTCAGCCAATCTCCACTCATGACTCGGCTCCCACGTAGTCCCGGCTCAACCTTGGTTTTGAGGCTCTACCAAGAAACCGTCCACGACTTCATCTTGCTGTTCATGCCACCATGCGGCCCGCACTTGACCCCACTGGCCACCGGGTCCCTCGAACAAAGCCTACTTGTCTTCTCCACACCTGGAGGCCTCATCTGCAACGACCTTTCGCGCTTGTTCTTCACCTGCACCAACACGAGTCAAGCGGCAACCTGCACCTACAATACTTAGCCAAGAATCAGTCCACACCACGTTGTCAATCACTCATCACACAAGGAAGCGACCATCCACCGGTCCTCGAACCACACATGGTCCTCAATAAGGCCACTTTAGCTAAACCTACAAAGATATGTTGATGGGATCTACAGGAGCAACGGACCCATACTCCCATTAAACATGGTAGCTAGCCTTAGGCATCAATATCAACATGAATGAAAAAGGTTCGGCGTTAACATGACAAGATCCTACAACACCATGGAACAATTTTTTTCTAGGTTGTTTCTGAAACTTATGGGCTATGAACTCAAGAACACAATTTAACAAATGCATAAATTACTTACCTAGTGAAGGGGAGCACCGAGGGATTAATCTATCTCCGAGATGCTTCTTGCTCCTTTCTTCCCTTGTGTCCATGTGATCCTCGAGATTCCATTGCCCAAACCGTTCACACCACACCTTTGCTTGCGTGATTAATCTTCCATCGCCATTGTTTTACTTCATGTCACATATTGTTCCCTTTCCTCTTGTGCTTCCACCAATTTTCTACAAAATCAAAGCCCTTGCTTTCCCCATGCTTGTCTTTTGCACGTGCCCAAGATGCCAAACACGTGATGCGTCGTGGGGCACTATATGTTAATCAAGATCAAAAAACCTCCCTTAATCATGTTTAGATGCTAATCACTCCTCTAATTTTGAAACTTTAAAATTAACTCAGCACTAGCGGTGAGTCCAAATATATCATAAGAGGAGACCTTAGGCATCAAAAACAATTATAAAATTTATTTCGGTTGCACCGGGATTGATTGCTTTCAATAATCGATAGCAAGTTCCTCAGGCATGATCGTGGGGGTATAGGTTTTGGTTCTAATTTTGACCAAACATGATAGAGATATTTTGAACAAGAAATAAAGTCAATGGGGCTTAGAAAATTTCTTTATCTAGAGAAACCAGTGGATGTCAAGTTGAATGAATCCAAAAATCAAGTTGCTTAGGTTCACGCAAGTTCTACAATGCATCAAAGATTAAAACATAAAGAAACATAGCAAGGCTCTACTCGCGTGTTTTTATCATGTAAAACAAGCCAACCTTAACACCATGGAGAGGATGAAAGGTTGGGGTAGGTGCTAAATTTTTGGCACTAGTTTCTCTAGAAGATGCAAACAAAACTTCGGATGGCTCAAGTCATTAGTTTATAATGTCTCTAAAAATTATTCAACCACAAATAAATTTATAATATGTAATGCGTCAAACTCTAAGACCAACTTACTTGAAAAAACTTGAAACTTTTCTACGGGTTGCCCTCCCGGTAGCTTGACTCTTCGACGGGTTGTCCTCCTGGTAGCTTATTCTTGACTTGATGAACGGGTTGCCTCCCGCCAAGCGCTTCGTTTATAGTCTATAGCTAGACTTCTTCTCTTTTCTCCGGATCAACGCTCTTTGCGGGCGTTGCAATCTTGGGGGAGGGGGATCACACCATCCTTGGCTTCGTTGTAGATTTATTCTTCAGCTTAGTCTTTTTTTGTCTTCACACGAGGGTTTTCATTCTTGGTCCTGACAGATGCAACAACTTTTGTGTATTCTTTGCTTCATTCTCCATTGACTCCTCCCTTCTGATGCGATGATGAGGTAGAATGTATTTAACATGAATCATGTTGCATACCTCGAATCATGGTTGACTTGAATGCACTCCTCACGCCATCGATGTCGAACTTGATCTCCCCTTTGCCGATGTCGATTGCTCTGACAATCTTGAGGAACGATCTCCCTAGGATGAGTGGCGATGAGTTTGATCTCCTCTCGATCTTGGAGGTGGAGTTTCTCTTGGAGATTCCTATGCTCTTCGGCCTCCGCTTTTAGATCTTATGTTGCATGTCACCTTTGCCTGCAAAAATTTTTTAGACCATCCACAAAATATATGTGTTTTGTTGGAGATGTAGCCGTCCATCTCTGGTTAGGGTTAGCAATAAACAAAATATACAAAAGCTAAAAAGAAAACTAGGGTTTAGCAAAACCCTAGATTGATTTTTTGTTTTGTTTTGAGGATGATCAAAATTAAGAGATGAAAAAGAAAAATCAAAAGAGAAACTGAAAATATTCACAAACGCAAACTAGATTGAATCTTGATTACTTGTTCCCCAGCAATGGCGCCAGAAAAAGGGGCTTGTTGACGATTAAAATATGTATCAAGTTTCGTTTGGACTCGCAAGAGGACAAGTCCTCCGTCGTAGTCAAGGGACCCTTCTTGTGTGAACCCAAGGTATCGAATCCATGGAACAATGTGTAATGCAAGATCAATCTAATAAGCAGAAAACACTTTAATCTTGAAAAGGGGTTTTGCATCTAATCTACTAGATCATCATCAAAACTCATCTTGTCTACCGCACACCGGAGGTAGCAAGAGAGAGAGAGGGGAGAACCAATCTAGAGATTGGATCGGGTCTTTTGTTGAAGTTCCAAAGTAAAGAAGAATGTAGCAAAACGAATCTCATTGAAAGCATGGCTACCGTTCTGGCTCCGGGGATGCCCGTTTTTCTCCTTTACCGTACTGTCACTATGGGGGATAATCTTACAGGTTGGTACTACTCGGCGAGTTCAAGAAGAACAAGATGAAATCGCTTGGTAGATCGGGTATGCACCTCTAGCCACCATGGCTACAAGAACATCCTATGCAATCTACCTGTGGGATAGATCAAGGAGGAAAACACCCAAATGAAGACAAAATCACAATGAAAGCACTTGATGCTAAGAATTGGATTCAATCTACTAATTCAACATAGAAGTAATACATGGACAAGATAACCACCAGGATCCTACCATGATCTTGATCCTAGCTCCTGGAAACTCCAACGTGGTCTTCCATGCAAGGTTCCCACGCCAGCTAGGGGGACCCAAGTCAACCATCTCGACCCTCTCCTCTCCGGGATGGTGTCCTTCTCTTCTCTGCTCCTCAGCGGCGGATGACGAATGTCTTCTCTTGTGGCTCTCGGCCAGGGGGCTATAAATAGCCCGAAAGGCGGCTAGGTCAAAGGGGGCGCCGAACCGAGCCCGGAATGGGCTGGGCCGGTCGGCCCAAGCCGGCCGGCCCAGGCCTGGTTCAGCCTCGGTTTCTTCCCCGGTTGCTTCTTACGCGATTCCTTATTTGTGTCCACTTGCATGTGGGCATTTAACGTCGTTTCCTTCACGGTTAAGGCTTGAATCTTGCTATCCAAGCTTCGCCATTTCCTGGTTGAGTCCCTGAAGATTTGCATGTTGAAGCTTCGGTCCTCGGGTCATTTGGAGTCATGTTCATCGCGTGTCTTGACTCTTGTCGAACTTCATGATCTTCTTCCAAAGTGACGAACTTATCCCGAAAGTCTCCTCTTTAGCGTAGATTTCCTGCGTAAACAATAGACTCCAAAATCGACATGCAAGAGTGAACTTATTATATACGGGGGGTTAGTTCTAGTGGTTAGAATAGTAAATCAATGCCAACATTAAAGGTAAACTCATGGCTAGGTTGACGAAAATTCACCGTCAACACCAGGAAAACAGTGCAACCACAGTCCATATGGCTATGGCTTAGCCAATTAATTAGGTGTGTGGAATTATCTGATAGCCTTATCCTAAAGGAGCACAGGGGGCCGGAGTTGAAGGACCGGTTCTTTTGGGGTAGCAGCCTTGGCTAAAGTGCTGACCACTAGGGAGGGTTATGGTCCACTCCACTGCTGTAACTATCGCGGGTTGTTGGTCTTCTGCATATCTTTGTAAAGGCTTTGTAGTGGACCTCTAGCCACTTACCTCGGAAGTGTTTAAGGGTCTGATCAACCTGGGTAACATGGGGAACACAAGCTGTGGTGAAAGTGTACAACCTCTGCAGAGTTAAAACTGATCAATCAGCCATGCTCACGGTCAAAAGCGGCCTGGACCCTCACATGATTAATGAACTTGAAGATGGAATTAAATTAGGGTTTATGTATGGTTTGGGATGGAAAGTTTTCTGAAGTATTTTTAAGTGGGATGGTATAAACTTACATCTAGTAAATAAGTGCTTGCTAATAAAATTTGACAAACATTAAAATGCTAACTGTTGCAAAACTCTTAGCCTATTCTTGATAGCCTTGCATCTTTACCCACTTGTTGAGCTCCAACCATAAGTGTTCTCACCCTTGCTTACCCGCTGTTCAGAGGAGAATACTGGAGAAGAGTACTTCAGTGACTATGATGAGTTCTGAGGCTTACGTGCCCCAGTCATGTGCTTCTGGAAGCTGAAGACGGAGTTGCTTCGTCTAGCTATCGTTTGTTTGTTTTAAAGACCTTCGAGTCTAACGTCTGAGTGTAATAAAGAGATAATGTAATGGTTTAACTCTTGTACGTTTTTATTGCCGTTTTATGAAATTTCACTCATGATGTCTATCACATGTGTGTAAACTTGATCTTGGCGCACATATGAGATGCATTTGGTGTTCCTTGGAAAATCAGGCGTGACAGAATGGTATTAGAGCAGTAATGATTGTCGGACGAGCCTTAAGTTAGAAATGGTAGAAAAGTAAGGATTGTCTACCACATGTCTAGGTACTTTCAAACCCGTCGAGGCATGACACCGAACAAGTTAATCCACTGCATGATACAACTTGTTTGAAATCCTACAAACCAAGAATAGATCAATCCACCGCATGATACAATCTAAACAGCAGAGCTAAAAGCATACATTCTTTTAAAACAAGCTCATGAACATGTTTCGCTCGTGATGGGATTGCCGAATACAGCTGTACAGCCGATTCGGGTTCCGCGGAAAAGGAACAAACTATGCTAGATTAGCAAGCTTGAACCCGCAACACGTGACAACTTAGATTGATTTGAATTCAGCTATTAAAGAGCACATGACCCGTTCGCCACGTCGAGCCAAAGATTTGAGCGTGCAACACGTGGATCACAAACAAGATAAAACCGAATCTAGTCAATCTAAATTGGGCAATAAGAGTGTTACATGAATTAAACATATGAGCAAAATTCAAAGCAACACACAGTAACTTGATGAATCTATTAGATCTTGCCAAATCTAATAGAGTCGATAACTAGCTCCAAGCTAGATCTTAGCCTACCACATGACTCATGATCCAACAAGGAAACCTTCTTGAACCAAGCTTAAATCCACCGCATGATACTAAGCATGGTAACAAGACCTTCTGCATCACGGTCTAAATCCACCACATGATACTAGACATGATACAAGGTTACCCCGGTACCACGGAGGTCGACGGATCGATGGCTCCTCTCAAAGAACTCGACGACTCGACTAAAAGGACTCGAAAGTTGGCACGGCGCGGAGTTTGTTGTGAAATTGTTGAACCTATTACAAACACTAAGGGTTTATATTTATACCACACAAACTCTAACACGACTCCTAGTCGACCATGGTCTAGTATTTATTGCCTAAAATTAATATCATGGCGTCATGTCTGTCACGTACCCGTCATCAATTTGTCCCTTCTTTATATTCAATCCACGTCATCACGCGTTCCGAATGCTTTCCTCTTTCAGCGAGTGGAACGGCTCTTCTGTACAGACCAGTGACGTACCCCCGGCCGCCGGACGCCTTTCACCGAGATGCTTTTGAAGACCTATGCCGAATGGTGCTCTTCTACCAAATTCGGCCCACATGTTAGTCTCTTCCCTGTACCAATTTTTGGTGTTAACATATGCCCCTTCAATTACGGGATAGAAGGTGATTTTATTTCAGAATTGACCATAAATACTCAACGTCCTCGAGCCGAATCCGTTCAACACCCGTTCTTTCCTCCTTCAAACCGTTGGAGCCTTTGCCCAGATCCAAACCCTAGTTCATCAACTTTTCAAGCTTCAATCCTCAAATGGTGAACCAAGACCAAGCTCTTCAGGTAAATCTTATTCTCCCCAAGCGCATTCGGTATTACCTTTCTCGAATCTCATCTCAAATTTTTCTTTTGCCCTCTCTTGTTCTTGATAGGCTCTAGCTGCCGAAATCTTGATTCCTGTCGAGGATTAATCAGCATCTTATTTCCTTGGGCCCGTAGGGATTTTCGACCCTTCTTAGTTCATTGCAGCCGAATCTCAGAGGATTCCCTTCAAGACATCACTGTCAAAACCCCACGAGTGGCAGGACACTTTCAAGAACTGGCCTCTGCCCCCAATTGCAGGTTGGAGAAATTGGTATAAGAGGATACTTGATGATGACAGCCCCAAGACAAAAAATTGGGACAGCCTTCGTATTTCTCATTGTTTAGAATTGTCCCTAGCCGAAACACCCCAAAATGAGAGCCTTTTAATTGCAGCCTCCCACTTTTGGTCTAACCACGCAAATGCCTTCTTTTTCGGCCATGGGACAATGTCCCCCACTTTGGCCGATGTGTACATGATAACCGGCCTAAGAGTCACAGGAACTGTGTATCCACACAAGTACAGGGGCTCCTCCAAAAAAATGGGAGTGAAAAGAGGAGTTGGATACAAGAGATATATCCAAAACTATATGTCTGATGCCCCCCTGACTGATGTTGAATACGCGCAGCTTTCCCCGAACATGTGGTTATGCGTATTTATCTTTTGTGGCAAAGCCAATGAGCCAACCCCCGAACCATATTGTGATGGTCGAAGATCCGTCGTCGGTACATCTATTCCCCTTGGGAAGTACCTTTTAGGAAGTGTCTATCATATGCTTCATCAAACCACCTACCTCGATGCACACCACCCAAAAGATCCCTTGTGTTAATGGCCCTTGGTGGTTTGTTCGTATGTGCTCGCAATTATATATGCATCGATTGTTGCCATTGACCTCAACAATCCGCACTTCCCTTCAACCAACTACAAGGAAGGAGAAACCCCGAGCACCAAAGGGGCCGCCCGTTGACGATTAATAGTTGTATCAAAGTTCGTTTAGACTTGCAAGCGGACAAGTCTCCCGTCGTAGTCAAGGGACCCTTCTTCCCTCAAGTGGTGAACCCAAGGTATCGAATCCGTGGAACAATGTGCAACGCAAGGATTCAATCTAGTAAAGCAAGGTAAAGCTATCTATTGAAGAATCAAATTGCATCTAATCTAAGATATCATAAGGAAAACGAATCTAATCTAATCTACTAAAGAGGTAGCAAGAGAAAGTAAGAGATAACCGATCTAGAGAGTCTAGATCATGCTTATGTTGTTGCTCCAAACAAGATAGATGAAGATAGAAAAGCGAATCTCATTAAAAGCATCTTTGAATCGTGGCCTTCCATCCGACTCGAAAACGCCCGCCTTTCGTAACCCCCCGTTATGTCACAACGTATCCCTACTCATGCGGGTAGTCTAGGGCGAGTTCGATAGAACAAGTTGAAATCACTTGGCCGGTCCGGTATGCAGCTCTAGCCACCGCGGCTACAAGAGCACCCTAAGTAATCTAGCTGCAAACTAGATCGTAGAAGAAGCAAAACCAAGAAAAAACAAAATCATCGAGAAGGCACTTGATCGCTAGAAATCGAATTCACTTACAAACTTCACCATGAATGATTACATGAACAAGATCACCACCGGGGCCCTCCCTCGATCTTGATCCTCGCTCCGGAGCTCCGACGTGGTCTTCCATGCAAGGTTCCCACGTCGGCTAGGGAAACCCTAGACAACTAGCACGACCCTCATCTCCGAGATGGTGTCCCTCAAGCTCCTCAACTCCTCGGCGGCGGATTATGAATTCATTGATGCATGGCTCTCTGGCCGTGGGGGCTATAAATAACCCGAGATGCAACTAGGTCAAAGGGGAGGCCGATTGGGCTCCGAACAGGCCGGGCCGGCCGGCCCGAGCCGACCGGCTCGGGCCCTTCCCGCCCCGGGCCCGTGGCTCGTCTCGCCCTGTTGCTTCTCTCGTCTTCTAGATCCTCTCCCCTTTTGCATGTGGGCCCTTGTCGTCGGTTTCTCTCCGAATTGATGAAGCTCCTTGTCTTGCAAGATTCAAAGACTTTTCCGGCTAGGTCCTCGGAGTTTGTCATCTTCTCGGCTTGGTCCTTGGGCTCTTGGAGTCATGTTCACTTCATTGCTTGACTTGTACCGGCTTCAAGGTCTTGTCATGAGGTGCTTAACGAACTTATCCCGGAAGTCTTGCTTTCAACGTTAAAACCCTGCGTAAACACTAAACTCCAAAACCAACATGCACAAGTGAATTTGTTATACCACGGGGGTTAGTACCAATGGATAAGATACAAAAGTCATTCCAACACCGAAGGTAAACTCATGTCTAGGTTGACGGATTTTCACCATCAACACTGCCAAACCTATGGAGAAGCCGCCCTCCACCGTGTCTATTAACAAAGGCATTGGCCAACTATTTGAGCTCTTCTTCGCAGGTTTTGCTAACCCTCTTTGGTTCCCATATCCGGACAATGACAACTTGACTCTTCCTTGTGAGTTTAGTTTTGAACCGGATGTAATGATGTACATTCTATAGCAATCTTCAATGCTTTCATTCATCCTTGTATCCCCGCAGAATTTTGTGGAGGAAGGCCGGTTCGCAGTACTTTTGAGTACTACCACCAAACATGATGGCCAGCAATTAGGATGTGGCCAAGTGCCCCCAAGGCTATTCCTCCATGAATTTCTCAAGCCTAGAGAGGGTATCAAGGAATCCATAGAAGAAAGAAGGATCTTTGAGTATAAATGCACCACAACTTTTTATGCACCCAAGACCTTTGTGCCAACAACATTTGCTCATCCTTCTTGCATCCTTTGGTAGCAAGAACTTCATGATCATATTTTTAACAAGCCGCGATACACCCTCTCTCGTCTTGAGTTAATGCCTGACTTCCAACCAACATCAGAGGTAATATGCTCATATCCCTTTCTTACACCTATTTTTAATCATATTCCTCCTCACTGATCATGATTCTGTCATTCTGCAGGATAAAGTACCTGCCCCTCTTGCCAGGACAATCCCCTATAAGATCGAAGGTCCAATCTCTGCTTTGGGATGTCGATCTCCCACTCTGGCTCAACTGATGTCCAGACATGCCACACTAGATCCAGCTCTCATCAAGCCAGCTTCTGACAAAAGGAAGGCCTCATCTCTGAATGCTCCTTCAACTGTCAAGAAGAAAAGAACAAGAAAAGAGCTACTTATTCAGCTCAGAACACCATCCCCTCCTGAACATAATGCCATTCATCATTCTGATCATATTTATCTTTGCATAATCTCACACCTAACCTCGGCAGAACCGGTGGTCGCATGCAGATTCTCGCCAATGCTTCATCTCCCGGTAAAACTTTCACCATCTTATTCTTCAATCATTTTCTTCCTCATTGGCACTTAACCCCTACTTGCTAGTTGCGAGAGGAAACTTTGGTGAGTCAAACCGTGGGATGTTCTTCTTCTCATCATGATTCAACTCCACCCTCACCAAAGATTCAACCATCTTCTCCTCAACCAGAGTCTCGGCTTCACCAAGAAATAATCCAGTTTCTCCTCAACCAGACATACCAGAGCCTTCTATTGAGCCCGAGAAGCTTCCTTCTCCCATTCGGGAAACTAGGAATGATGTAAGCATGAGCATCCATCTTTTCTATTTTCATCTAATAGATCATCACTAATTCGGCAAGAACTTCTTTCCAAGAGGAAAATGTGTCATCACCCAGTTATTCCTTTGCTGTGGATGATTTGGTTGCCGAAAAGGAGATGAAGCATCTTCTAGCCAAGCTTTATTAGAGGAAAATCAAGCAAAGCTGAAGGAAATCCTCTCCTTGCTGCAAAGGGATGTTCAAGACCAAGTCAAGGATGTTGTTCTTCTAAGAGAAGCACTTGAATTTATCGATCAAGATGTCCCCACTGATATCAAAGCTTCTCTAGAACCTGTTTCCCAACTGGATAACCACTTTGCAAAGAAGAAACGAGCTTTGAAGAACCTAACCTCCCAACCAAACTCCGGAACAAAGGAGAGCCACGGCCAATCAATCCGTGAAAGATTTGCATGCTCAAATTGAACAACAAGGAATTGCTAGCCAAATTACAAACCCTGCACTCGAGCTGAAGAAAACCAGAAAGGCTGCACTGGAGGCTGAGCTGAGAAACCCGACATACTGAGATTGAAGTTGATGAGAGGAAGATGGCTGAACTTCCCGAATCAACAGAGAAAATTCGAAAGGAAGCTTCAGCAGCCTTGAATGCAGAAAGGCAACTCAAGACAAAGCTCTGCTCCGTCTAAAACCCAAGGTGCTGATCAGAAATTGTTGGAGGATATCAACAAGATCATATCAGATGCCACCAATGTAATCTCAAAATACTTGGGTGTATGATTGTAACAAACAATTTGTAACCGAATGCTTCATCAACTCTGTAGTTTTGCTCTATGTTAATCTTTATTTTCCACATTTGCCTTGCCTTATCTTGACGAGTAGCTTCTGGATGACTCATTCGGCAATTCTAACCATAACAGTGTCAGACCCGAAAAATGACCCAACCGCAACATAGCCGAATTGTAACCAGTCAAACCGAATATGACTCAGCATGAATCCCAAATGACTCAGCGACGGTTCGGCCGAAGGAGTCTCTCCACTTCCCAAATTTCTTGGGATATGCGCCATGATCTCCAGCCACGATCTCTTTGTCAGTTCCATAAATAAGAACCTTGGGTGCCCCTAGCCTGTCACCAAATCCTTTGCCTTCCAAGCCTTTGCTAACCCAAGCTCTTGCTCTCCATTACTAGTACTCCCAAGAACTACATGGCAAACAAGAAGAACAGGGCGTCCGCCAACGACGAGGCCGAAGGCAACTATGCCGCTCGTCGAAGGTGGTGATTGTCGGCTTCTTCACAACCCTTTTTTAGATCTTGTTTCATCCCTAACGATTTACTTTGCGTTTTCGTGCTCATCCGTGGAATTCGCCCTCGCTCCGGCCTACAACTCCGGCCATGCACGACTCCTCGGGGTCGCTCTAGCCGCTCTTACTCCTCCAAGCCTTCCGCCGGGAACTCGCGCTACTCTGAATGCAACGCCCGTAGATTCAAGGAGGAACGCGACGCAACCCGGCACGAACTGGAGATCATCTCCAAACAAGCCAGGATTGCCGAGCTCGAGTGGCAGCATCAACGCAAGCAACTGCTTGAGGCCATCGATGGTGAGTCCTGCAACTTGCTCAATTTCAACTTAATCTTGAACTAACTACCATTGCTTTGTGACCCCCGCAGATCGCGATGCCGAGCTCAATCAGCTGAAGGCGCTGGTTGAGAAGCTGGCGAACAAGGTGAACGCTCCCAGAGACACGTCGGAAGCTCGCCTTGGCGCAGTGGTAGGCCGCGTCGACGAGGTGTCCCTACACGGTGTCCGTCTGGGCACTACCTTGGACCTGGCTGCCATGTCAATACACACCGGCGTTGACTACTCCACGCCGCCGCGCGGCTTCGACAGTGGCGCACCGGAGGACCTCGATGACATCGAGGCCACTGTGGAGCGCCTCGATGGCCATGGCGTCACTATTGCCGATTCCATCCACCCCCAGTCTGTTCTGAATAGGCTGTTTGATTAGTTTGTACTAGGGGTTATGGAATTTCGGCAATGAAATAAAAACTTATCTTTTGCACTTTCTTTGTGATGACTTTCTTAATTTGTGCATATGAATCTCCATTGTTTTTTAACGCATTCGGGAACCTTTCCTCCACACTCGAATACGCACAAACTCTTGCCCCTTGGCGTAGAATTCGCAGAGAATCCTCATTCGGGAACCATGAGCACTGTTCTGTCGAAAAAACCCTTCGCATCTAAGGAAAAAACCCCCATCTTTTGGTATTCCCATCAATGCACGCCGGCCAGTCGTCACTCTCGATGCACTTCCACTGCTAATAAAATAGCTCTCCGGTGCTCTGCAAATCCACTTGTACACAGTTCCATCATTTCACTCCCTCTCGTTCTCCTTCTCCAGGAAAAACCCCTAAAGCCATGGCAGACAAGGGGAAAACACCATGCGTAGAGAACAACCTCCCATCAAAGAAGCGAACCATACGAGAGTAATCTCTTCTTCTCATCCCTTTCTCTCATCTTTCTTTGATTTCAGCTTCAACCTGCTGCCGGAGGATATTTTCGGCACCGAAGAAATTCCTGAATACATCCCTTCCGACTCCTCAGCTGAAGAAGAAGACACCATGCCTGAGCAGAGGACCAACCACAAATTGCGTCGTTGCATTCGACATCTAGAGCACGATCTGCGGGACATCACCGCTCGTTGTTGTGCCGAACGCGAACGCCGCATGAACTTGGAGGTGGTGATAGGCGGTGAGATCTTTATCCTCAACTGAATCTCTTGTTCAAGTTCAGATCCCGTGTTTGATGATAATCTGTTCTTCTTCTTCTTCAGACAAGTCTGACAGGTACAACAACCTGAAGGCTGCCTAAGATAGTTTAATGGAAGCTGCAGAACACGCCAGCCCCCAAGGTTTCCACGTCGCCGTCACGGTGGTCTTGGAGCGACTAAAGAGGGACGAGCTCAAAAGGAAAAGCACTAAGCCAAAGGAATAAAGCTACTTTCGCTTCTTCCTCCAGGCCTTCTGCTTCTTGCAGGATCCTTTAGTATTGGCCATTTTCCCTTTGTCGGAATTTTTGTTCTAAAGGCATCTTCCTCCCAAATGCCGGCTATTTCCGTGTCTCTGATGCTTGTAACAACAATCAATGATCAACTTCAATACTAGGATAATATTTCTTCAAGTATCTCCCATTTATAGCAGCAGTGAATTCTTCTCCTAGCAAAGTTTTCAAGATGTATGCATTTCCAGGTGTGCACCTAACCACCCGAAAAGGACCTTCCCAATTCGGAGACCACTTGCCGAATGCACTGTACTTAGTCCCAATAGGCAATAACGCTTTCCAAACCAAATCCCCTTCCGCAAATTGCTTGACCTTTACCTTCTTGATATAGTACTTAGCAACTCGCATTTTGTTTTTCTCAATATTCTCCAAGGCCCTAAGACGAATCATGTGCAAATCTTCTAATTCGTCCATCATTAAGTCATTGTAATCCTTGGAACTTAAATTCTTTTGCAATATTACTCTCCTCGAGTCTGACTGCATCTCCCATGGCAAGATAGAATGATGTCCTGAAGGATCGGATGGTGACTAGAGAGGGGGGGAGTGAATAGGAGCGGGTAAAAATTCTTCTCAAAGAACCCGGCCTATACCCTAGTCAAAACCCGGTCACACACAAATGATGGAACGAATCACACACCAATCGCCAAAACAACAAGGTTATGGATCAACCTCAAGTCCTAGGAACGATTCCTTGAAGCACACGCGAAAGCACGAAAGAACGAGAGAGGAATCGAACCAAATAGCAAAGCAGCCAGGCTCTGGCGGACCGTCCTGCCGGGCAGGGCGGGGACCGTCCGCGATGGCCGCGCGGACCGTCCGGCAGGTACCGCGGACCGTCCGCACCCTTGCCGCGGACTGTCCGGCCCTACGCCGCGAACCGTCCGATAAAGCACACAGAACCAACAAAAGCGACCCGAGAAAAACGGACCGTCCGCGAAGACCGGGCGGACCGTCCGCGTGGGTCCCGGACTGTCCGCTACTAAAGCTCGGACCGTCCGCGAACCAGCTGCAACAAAAACCAAAAACCAAACCAGATCGAAAGCAAAGACGCGCAAGAACACGACGAACACATGACGAACACGCAACTCACAGACGTCCGCCACCTTCCCGCGGACCGTCCGCGCCGCACGGACAGAGCAGAAAACTGCTCGACCTCGAAGGTCAACTCCCCCAAATCATCATCGGATTTCCCAAACGGTTGAAGTTGTGGAAACAAGGGTTTGGGGACTTGAAAAGCATCACACAAGGATGTTATAGCCCAAAAATCTTGCCTCCTAACTCCCTAAATCACCGGGAATCGCGAATCCTTTGAGCACCACCAAAAGCTAGAGCACCGAACGAAAATCCTGGAATCGAAGTGGTTTCCCGGCGTTTGAGGGCACAAGATCAATTACAAAGGTGCACAAGACATCTATTCAAGTTTCCCTCGAAGAAATCCGGGGAGAAACCCACTCAAATCCGCGGAATCACACCGAGAACAAAGGCACGAAAACAAGCACAAAAAGACCACGAAAAACACAACTCCGGATCTTCTATACAAACAAGGAAAGATTCACAAGGTCTAGCATGCCGCCCTAGCATCCATCCCTCTCAACAAATCTCTCATGAAGCCCTCATGCTAGCCTAGAGAAAATAGAGAAGAAAATAGCTACAAAAAATGAGAAATGGGAGGGAGGAAATGAAACCCTAAGTCGCCGAGAGAGAGAGCCATCCACACACACTCATGGCTTATATATCAGAGTCCCGCCGGATTGGTAAATGACTCGACTACCCCTAACTTAATTACTGGCGATACAACCCACGTAGGGGCATTTAGGTAATGTTTGTGGGTCTTGCCATCGGACGGCCACGCCTTTGCCGCACCCCGCGTCCTCCCGACGCAAGCCATGCGATCCCGCCGCGTGTCCTCCGCTTCGAAGCTTCCCGACACGCCCGGATCCCGTTTCCGTCGTGTTGGGCCCTCGGACTTGGTTTTGAGGCCCAAACCAAGAAACCGTCCTCCGATGGTTTTGTGGGCAAACCACCAAACCCCGCGTGCTCGGTCCGGCCTCCCGCCAAACCACTTGACTCGACCGCCACCGTGCACCGGCTCGATTGTGCATGACTTCGTCTTGCTCGTATCGCCACCATGTGGCCTGCACCTAGTCCCACTGTCCACCAGGTCCCTCGAACCGAGCCTACTTGTCTCTCCATCTCTCGGAGGCCCCTCAAGGCTGAAGACCTTCCGCGCCCATTCTTCACCTGCAACAACACGAACTAGGCCGCAGCCTACACCTGCGCACTAAGCCAAGAGTCAGTCCAACACCCGTTGTCAATCACTCATCACTGAGGAGCGGTCATCCATCGACCACCGGGACGCTCCTGGTCCTCAATCTCCCCCTTGATGAGTGCATTGACAACACACAACGCGAAATGAAATTTAGAGAAAGAAAGAAAGGAAGAAGAAAGAAAAACAAAGAAGCTCAACTCATGACCAAAACCAAAGAGATGCAAAGAAAGGTCACAAGCCAAGCACAGCACAAACTCCACACTAAACTCAGCAAGAAAGCTCTCCCTGAACAAATGCAAGCTCCCCCTGAACATGTGGATGCAAACTTCCAAATTTTAGCTCACCTTCTGAATTTTCATTAAGCTCACCTCTTCTCCCCTTGTTGACAATGTATGAATCAAGGTGAAAATGCAGAAATGCAAAACAAAGCATATAAACATCTACATGAGCTTCTCAAATAGGCCAAATCTAGTGTCATAGGCTAAAAATGAGACAAAGATCACACATATGAATCATAGCATAGTCAAAGCATTGCCACAAGTAATATATGAAAATACAAGCATGTGACAAAGCAAAATTTTCAGATTTAAGCAGTTTTACCAAAAGAAGGCTCGCTTCACATGTAGAAGCCTATCCATGTCACACTTGAGCCACAAACATGCATACCATTCAAAGATCATACAAGGATAGCAAATTCTTAGCAAAAGATCATGGCAAACACCCATAAAGCAAAGCATGTCATGTCAAAGCTCATGAGCCATGTGTCCACTTCGGGAGACTTCTCCACCGGTGAACATCATGCAACATGTTTTGCACCCATATGTGAAAGATAAGACATTTTAAGCGTAGACATGATGGATGGAGCATTTTTCAAGCATTATACACTTCTTTGCAAGATTAAATCATTTCATGGTACATGAAGTGCCTTTGCGGCAAAAAGAAGCTTATGCTCCCCTATGAATGCAACATAGGCTAAACATTAACAATGATATTCGACCTTTGGCCCAAATGCAAGAAAAAGACATCCAGGCACAATCTAAGCATGAAATGCACATTTAGACCAAACTGTGACATGGGTACACTACTACACACGAGTATAGCACATTTCACCAAAAATTAGTCAAGATTAGCATTTATTTCAAAAATGACTATCTCACCACACATATATCTCAAATATTCCAAGAGCATAGCCTCACATCACCATTGCTCCACACAAATGACCAATATCTCACAAATAACCAAAGAGACTCAAATAAGGCATATGAAAGAAGCTCATCATCCTAAAATGCAATATGATACAAATGCAACATGATATATGACAAGATGGCTATCCTACCATGGTTTATACATCAAGCAAAGCATGAATATACATCAAAGTAAACATGGTATGATACATATGGTACAAAAAGAAAATCCCCCAAGAATCAACTAGAAAGGGCAACAAACCCCAAGTTCCCCCCACAAGCGCACAAAAGTAGCTTGGTCGAGAGGCTTTGTGAAAATGTCTGCAAGCTGATCTTGGGTAGGGACATGGCTCAACACAATGGTTCCTTTTTCCACATTGTCCCTCAAGAAATGATACCTCACTTATATGTGTTTGGTTCTGGAGTGAAGCACTGGGTTTTTAGCTACACTTATGGCACTGGTGCTATCACAAAGAAGTGGGATATGGGTGCACTCCTCACCAAAGTCTCTCAAAGTGTATGAAATCCACAACAGCTGGGAACAACAACTCGCGGCTGCAACATACTCCGCCTCGGTGGTAGACTGAGCTACACTAGACTCGCTTGAAGACCATGAGACCAACGAAGACCCAAGAAACTGGCAAGTACCAGAAGTAGCCTTCCTCTCGACTCGACAACCAGCAAAATCCGCATCGGAAAAACCATGAAGAGAAAGAGTCGAGGAGGACGAATACCAAAGGCCAATACCAGGGGCAGACTGTAGGTACCTGAAAATCCTCTTGATGGCCTGTCGATGTGATGTCCTCGGCGAAGCCTGAAAACGAGCGCACAGACACACACTGAACTGTATGTCTGGCCTCATCACTGTCAAGTAGAGGAGGGAGCCGATCATGCTCCTGTACTCCCGCTGGTCCACTGGTTCTCCGTCCTCATCCGCATCCAAAGTGGCCGTACTCCCCATGGGAGTCGACATCGGCTTCACATCTTGCATCTGGAACTTCTTCAACATGTCTTTCGTGTACTTGGTCTGGTGCACAAATGTTCCGTCCTTCACTTGCTTGATCTGCAGCCCGAGAAAGTACTGCAACTCGCCCATCATGCTCATCTCGAACTCCCTGCTCATCTCATCTGCAAACTTGGCAACAAGGTTATGTGACGATCCACCAAAGACAATATCATCCACGTATATCTGAACAATCAACAAGTCATTTCCATGCTTGAGGAGAAACAAGGTCCTATCCACGGTACCCATCACAAACCCTCTGCTCAACAGAAAACCTCTCAATCTCCCATACCAAGCACGGGGCACCTGTTTCAACCCATACAGAGCTCTTTTCAACCTGTACACCCTGTGTGGGTACAACTCACTCTCAAACCCAGGTGGCTGCTTCAAAACAATAATAAGAATTAAAAAATAACATAAATTTGAATAAATTCACTTTAAGTAAATCTAGAGAAAAAGATTAGTTTGAAGAAACTAGATACTCGGGCTATTTGCGTGGGACACGTTCCTAATATGTTATTTTCAGTAGGTTTTTACCATTAACACTACTCCCTCCATTCTTAAATAGATGACGTTTAGGATAGAGAATTTAGTTCATTTTGAACTAAAATCCTTTATCTGAACGTCATCTATTTTGAGGATCGAGGTAGTATCCTGCTATTACTAATTGGGGGCTCCATTTGGGGCCTCCAGGTGATGCCACCTAGGATCCTAGGTAGACAGTCTAAAAAAATAGAGAAATCCTTTAAATTCTCACAAAAATCAGAAACATACGGCCATCAATTCAATATCTCTAATCATAATAGCCATTGGATCTAATTGGGGCCTCCTTTTGAGGCCTCCAGGTGATGCCACCTAGAATCCTAGATGGACAGCCTAAAAAAATAGAGAAATCCTTTAAATTCTCACAAAAATCAGAAACATCCGGTCATCAATTCAATATCTCTAATCATAATAGCCATTGGATCTTATCTTTCTAATAAATTACCCACCTTTGTCATTATGAAAATAGACCAAGGTAACCCCTAAATATGTATCTAAATTACCCACATATGCCATTATAAAAAATAATGTAAATTAATCCTTAATTTTCATGTAATTTACCCACTTATGCTACTATAAAAACAATATCAAATAACTCCCCTAAATTTGCATATAAATTATTCACTTATGTGCTTATTAAATTTAAAGTAACCCCGAAATCTGAATCTAAATCATATATATAGTTATAATAAGATCATAAAGTGCATCAATATAAAATTTTAAATTACTTTTTCTATAATTATTAATATATTATTTATGTTTTTCTCAAAAATATACTGTTCATATAAAAATACTTCTCATAATTTGTGTCATCATATACTCTTATATTCATGAATGAGAGACAAATAAGAATACTGAATTTTATGTTGTTCATAACTTAAAATATAGTGTTCAATTAGATACAAATCAAAAACATATGGAGGTGTTATGATAAGGGAAAAATTGTTACTAACTAGACCTATTACAATTATTAAAATATGTAATAAATGAATGAGAGCATGATATAGATAATTATAATTATTAGCTATTTCTAGTCGGTGCGGTGGCACGGGTTGATAGACTAGTTTTCTAAATGATTGTACAGTATCCCAAAGCATAGTGCACAGCATAGTGCTCTGTTCCTGCTGCTGCACAGCAGAGCAGCCGGGCATGTGATGTGAGCCGGTAGAATGTGCTACTACGCCGGTGGAGCAGCTGGGATCTGGGTGCAGCAGCGGCTACAGCATCATCAAAGCGAGGAAGCCCCTTGTCGTGCCGGTCGACGTGACCTTCTCCTGTCGTCCAATGCGTGGCTAGGCGCGCAACGGCACTACAGTAGAGCAGAGCACAGAAAGGGAAGGCGTCCAGCTCATCACTCGCCTCCGGCGTCCTCGTCTCGTCAACTTGGTTCGCGCACCTCATGTATGGATTGATCGATCGACCGCCTTTCAGAGAGCATTGCGCAGCAAGAAAGGAAGGTTGTGCCTGCAATGGCGAGGGGACGGCTCGGGACATGAAAGGTCGGGGAAGGCAGGGCGGCACGTCGGGCACGGGCAGTCGCGGGGACACCTGCCCGTCGCGTCAGGCCGGCCATTGGCCGCCTCGGCGTCGGCGTGGCGCGCGGGCGTCGGGCGCCGGTGACCGCGGTCTGGCGCGCCGGGACGTGTCCGTCAGCGCGACTTTGCTTGCCTTTTGCTCCACATTTTTGAACTAAAGTTTAAACTCTACAAATATAAAAATTGGAGCTGGTATACTGGGCTTCATGTTTTACAAAGGGCGATATATGAGATTTGGCCTTTATTTTGCAGGAAGGTGCACTGAAGATTGGAAGAACGCCGGTTTGGAAAAGATTTTCAAATCTGCTTTGACCGAGTTTTGAAGGAAAATCATTGAGCTGCAGCAGCAGGGATTTTGAAGGAAAATCTCAACTGATTATCTTCGTCTGTAATGAAAACTGAACATTTAGTAGAATCACAAGATATATCTGATTATTCAGAATCATCAGCTACTACTGCTTGCCTCACGGGCACAACAAGCACAGGCACAGCACACACAGCCACACACACGAGTTTCAGAAGACTACGCGTGCCCCCCCGTCCAAGAACACCTCCTGCCCCTGAGCAACGGGATGACATTGGCGAGGGCTTGCCCGGGGTTCGCTATGCCGAGGCGCTTGATCCTCTTCGCCTCGTCGTTGTTGCGCCAGACTTGGTCGGTCCGGCCGTAGCGGTCCCAGGCCAACAGAGCGCATGAGATCTCCGCCCAGTTAACCACCAGGTTCACAGTCGGGAGCGGGATCGTGCGCGGAGCCTTCTCCTCCCAGGTCTGAGCTACCGCGGCACGTATCGGCCCGAAGCGCGCCGCCTCGGAGACGGCCAGCACGAAGAAGGCGAGAGGAATCTTGAGGTGCTCGTCCGGACGGGTGCCGGCTCTGAAATTCGCCAGGGCCCGGAGATGATCGACGGCTTCGACTTTGTTGACGAGGATGTGGCTCAAGCCTGCGTACCCCACGTTCTTCCCGAACAGGTCAGGGTAGCCGCCGGCGAAGCTGAGCGGCTTGGAGTTGGGGATCTTCTTCTCGTCGCCGAGGAAGGCGATCCACTGTCCAAACCTGTTGCGGAAGCCACTGACATAGAGGTTATCGGACCTGATGGCCAGTGTGACCTGGTTCACCCCGGCCGTGTCGTGGAGAACGTTGTGGAGCCAAACAGCCGGGGGCTTCCACAGGCTCTGGTCCCCCAGCACCGGGTGGCCGTCGATCCGGTAGCTCGTGGTGCTGTTGATGTGATTGGTGAACGCCGTCAGGAAGGAGACGTACTCGGCGCTCCGAGCCCCGTCCACGTCGAACGAGTCCTGCAAGGTTGGCCTGCATGCGCCGGGCCGGCAAAGCAAGAAGCGGTAATTAGTTTGGCAATAGGAGTACGGTGATCTGATGCGAAGATAGGTGCTTACACATCGCCAGCGACCACGGCCAGGATGGCCAACAGGGCCAGCAGCGACCTCTTCGCCATCGTGAGCTCCTCTGTCCTCTCCTTCTCTGTGTGTTGGACGTGCTGGTCTGTGCTCGTGTACACGCCCTGAAGCCATTATATGTAGAGGCACTAGGCAGTTGATCGGTTGGTAACTGCGCCAGTGCACACCGCCTCGGCCGTCCAGATGATGCCTCATGCCGGCTCCGATTTGCACCACCAGCAAGACCCTCCGAAATCCCGGGTGCTCACCTGCAAATTTTCTGTTGCAGGTACCACAACTGCAACCTGCATTTGCTTGATTACCCAATGGAAGTCAAACTAAAGAATCGTCGCGTGAATGTGCGCACTTGCTAAAGATGGCTTCCATTGTTCCACACACACTGACTGGATGCCTCATGCCTGCAAGCAACTACAACAGTAGGGACAAAAACGCATGCAAGAAACTGCTAACAAGCTAACTTCTGTACTAGTCATCGTTGTCATCGTGATCCACTCTCGGCTTCATTCCATGGCCAATCCGCTGCAAGTTGATTGATTCCTGGGCCTGGGAGGCCACCTGCGACGATCGATGTGAATCGAGAGAGTGGCTCCTGATCCCGCTCGCCTGCTTGGTCCATTTGTGTTCCACCTACAAATCTAGCTAGGCTGCATCTCCTTTCAATTCACGTCTGCTTAAAATGTGTATACGAATCATCACATGAATGTGCCATCAGTTGCATGCGTGAATGTGCACGCCAACAGGTTGTTGAGCACTTGGCCCCCTCCCCCCACTAAAACACCAAATTTTACTGCCAGTGAAAGATCCAGATTCTTGCGCCATGGCTCTGAACCTCCTGGTGTTCGATTTAGATCCAGCAGAAGGAACGTGTTAGTAACACGCACGTAGATACGCAGAGGCTGAATGACTTGTAACCTGTTTACAGAACAGGGGTGGTGCTGTGCTGGCCAGTGATCACCAGTTCACCACCAGGTTTAGCCTCTTTGATGTCCTCCCTGAACTGGGCCCTGAAGCAAAGGAAGGAGAAGGATCTCTTTCCATGTGTCCAAGAGTTTAGCTGATTGGTCAGTGAAACTAAAAGAGTTTCTCATGTGTTTATGCAAAATTCTAAGCACAAGCACATGATAAGTGACAGACTCTGACTGTGACTGACGGTGCCGGAAATGTTGGACAAAGATGGTGCATCAGAAACCCTGAACTTCGGGTGAATTCCATTGCACTTGGTGTTCAGCTGTCTTGTGTTAGCCTGTTGTTGGGTGAAAGACACCTCAGGAATTGCAGTTGTGTGACGTGTGCGCTCGGTGCTTGCATGAGTCACTGAACATTCACGTTCAATCGGAATATATTCAGAAACACTCACCAACCAAGGCATCAAGTTGACAATTTAGGCCGATTTTTCAGATAGAACTATCATCGGGACCATCTCCAATCTGCTCAACCTAGAGATGCTGAAATAGCCCAATCTACACCTGCCGCTCCTCTACCAGATTCCTTTGCTACTACTAATCATCCAGTCACTTCACTACATCAAGAGGAGGAAGCTGTTCATCTCAATGCTACGTTCAGGTACAATTACTCTGTCCCTGATCTCGAAGAAATTCATGACATTATTAAACATATGAGGAGTAATGTAGCCCCTGGACCAGATGGTCTTAATGCAGCTTTTTACAAATCTGACTAGCCTTGGGCAAAAAATGACATCTATGAAGTGGTAAAACATTTCTACACTCATACACATCTGCCTGCTGATATCAATCATACTTTTATAACTCTCATTCCTAAGAAAAATGAGCCTATTATTCCATAAGATTACTGGCCTATTGGCTTCTGTAATGTTATTTATAAAATAATAGCCAAGTCTTTGGCTAATAGGGTCAAAGATCACCTTCCCAACTATATTAGTCAGCCTCAATCTACTTTCATTGCAAATAGACACATCTCCTCTAATATCATCATTACTCAGGAGATGATTCATTCTTTTAACCTGAAAAGTTGGAATAATCATGGTTTCATTCTCAATATTGACCTAGCTAAAGCCTTTGATAGACTAGAATGGAATTTTATTTCAGATACTCTTCTCAGACTAGGTTTTCATACCAACTTTATTAAACTTATTCATGATTGCATCTCCACTTCCTCTTTGTCAATCCTGGTTAATGGTGAGCCTCATGAGTATCTTCATCCATAAAGAGGTTTGAGGCAGGTTGCCCCCTCTCTCCTTACCTCTTTGCAATTGCTTAAAGTAGATGCAAATTTTGATAAGTAGGACTTGTCTGAACATGAAATGATTTTTACCTTCTAGTGCTTTACCAAAAATATTATTTGACTACATGGAAACATATTTGTAGGCACAACAAAGTTCCACACACCTGGAGATATTTTAAAATGCTTTTTCAAGATGAATATGTTCCTGAACATTATGCTAATTGTTTGCTTGCAAAATTAGACAACTTGAAGCAAGGTAGTAGCACTTTTAAGAAATACTATCCTACCTTTAAGATTTGTGTCATTTTTGGTGGTTTAGAAGAATGCGGGGAAGATAATATGAGTAGGTTCATGAAAGGGCTCAACTCTGAAATTCGAACTTTATTAATTAGAAAATCATATAACAATATTCGTTCATTGTTTGGCTTGCTCTTGGTGCTGAAAAGGAAATTCTTTCATCAGTGAGTACTTGGAACAATTTTGTGACTCATAATATTGGAAATTTGTCTACTCTACATGCTAATTAAGAGCAACAAATAGTTGAACCTTCTGCTGATTTGATTTTGTCAAAAGATGAATTGCTTGTTGTTGCTTGTGACAAAGGGGACTTGTGTGTTGATGCTGTAGTGAACATGGCCACATATGCCATTAGTTCGAGTTTGATTTTGGTGATTCATGACAACATGATCAATGGGACTAACCACATATTGTTGAGCATGTCTTTGTATACATTTCTAGGTCCCAAGGATGCAAAAATACCACATGCCAAAATGAGAAGATTGTTTATTTTTCAAGGGTCAAAACCGAGCAAAGAAAGGAAAAGAAAAGACACCATCGGATGAAACGACAGTTCCTTGGAATAATTGTCGGTGTATGTGTCAGAGTACTTGGTACACTGGGTGAAGGCTCAAGTCAGTTGGTACCGTCGGATGAACCGACGGTCCAATTCCTACATGCGTCGGATGATTGGAAGAAGCAAAGCAGCAGAATATAGTAGCATCGGACGAACCGACAGTCCGGTTGGTTCGACCATCGGTCTATCTGACGTTCTATTTGAAACAAGACAGAGACGTGCCAAGATAGATTCTGTAGCACCGGATGAATCGACGCCAGAGTTAGTGGAAGCGTCGGTCTATCCGACGGTGTGAAGACAGCTAATAGTGAGGTTTTTGCTGCGGAGTCTTCAGCACCGGATGAACCGACGGTGCGTCGGATGAAGCGTCAGATCAATTGTGTTAATGGTCATGTGCAGTGGAGGGCAATGACTAGTAGCACCGGATGAACCGACGCTCCAAAAAGCATAGCGTCAGATCATCCGACAGTACTACTTTCATCAGCTTATAGCTAACGACTAGTTTGATGCATTGGACTATTTATACCCCCTCCACTCACCCATTTGAGGTTGCTAGATTGTGTGGAAGTGAAGAGCAGTGCAAGACACCTAGAAGATCATCTCCAATCCATCCAAGTGCTAAATTTCTCATCCATAGACTTGCACATGCTTTGTGTGTGTACTTTGTGCTAGGATTAGCTTAGAGCTTAGTGAGTGCAAGGTTGTGCCAACTTTGTGAGGTTATTATTGAGTGAATCAAGTTGTACAAGGTGCGCCGGAAGCCTTGGGGCATAAGTGGCTCACCGGCAATTGTCTTCGACCCTACGGCTTGGTGTGGAGTGGTGAGGACACTTTGTGAGGGGGACGTGGAGACCCCCTTCCTAAGTGGAGAAGCTTTTTAGTGGAGGCGGCATCAAGGTGACCAAGGGAGCTTGGCGAGTGCCTAAGTGGTGAGTCAAGTGGTGCTCTTGGGAGAGACTTGGTGATCGGGAAGCAATACTCTTGTGTTAATGGTTCAACAACGTGGACTAGGGGGGCTTAGTGCCTACCGATATCATAGGATAAATCATGTGTCAAGAGTTTGCTTCCTCTCATCCCTCTTGACACACGATTTATCCCTTGGTATCGGTAGGCACTAAGCCACCCTTAGTCCACATTGTTGAAGCACTCACACAAGAGTATTGCTTCCCAGTCACAAAGTCTCTCCCAAGAGCACCACTTGACTCACCGCTTAGCACTCGCCAAGCTCCCTTGGTCACCTTGATGCCGACTCCACTAAGGAGCTTCTCCACTTAGGAAGAAGGTCTCCACGTCCCCCGCACAAAGTGTCCACGCCACTCCACACCATGCCGGAGGGTCGAAGACGATTGCCGGTGAGCCACTTAGGCCCCAAGGCTTTCGGTGCACCTTGTACAACTTGATTCACTCAATAATCACTTCACAAGGTTGGCAAAATGTTTACGGTGAATTTCGGTCAACCTAGCCATGAGTTTACCTTCGGTGTTGACATTGATTTAATATCCAAACTAACAATCCTAACCCTAAGGATATATCAAGTTCACACTCGCATGTGGTTTTTGGATTTTATCGTTTACGTAGGGTTTTTAACGCTAAAAGAGAGACTTCCCAGGAAAGTTCATTAAGCACTTTGTGAGAAGATCATGAAGCCCGACACAAGTCAAGACTTGAAGTGAACATGACTCCATGTGGCCCAAGGACCGAATCTTGAAGGCAGAAAACTCTGAGGACTTGATAGAAAATGTTGAAGTTTGCCAGACAAGGAGCCTTACCCAAACCGCAGAGAAACTGACACCAAGGACCCACATGCATAAGGTGGAAAGTTCCAGAAGACATGAGAAGCGACCGGGAGGAAGTCCGGGCCGAACTGGGCCCAGGCCAGTCGGCCCAGCCCATTCCGGGCCGGTTCGGCGCCCCCTTTGACCTAGCTGATCCTCGGGCTATTTATAGCCCCCTGCCAAGAGTCACGCATCACTTCATTCGTCATCTAGCGCCGAGGAGCAGAGAAGCTAGAGGGACACCATCTCGGAGAGTAGGTCGTGCTAGTTGTTGACGCTCCTTAGCCTCACCACTAGGGTTGCACTTACGGTGACGGCGCCAGGAGTTCTCGGGGCACTCACGAGCGTCGCTACCGGGTTTACACCTCTAGTAATGGGGATAAGGAACGTCTTTGGTAAGACACATGATCACAGAAAGGTCCACAAGCTCACAGATTACCATTGTAGAACTTCACCTGGTGGTATTCGGGTTATCGTATTTTTATTTTCCCAAGGGAGGCACTACGACAAAGATGATCAAATAAACAGTGGAGAAAGACAAGACTTGGTAAAGAGCTATAGCAGGGGTAACGAATAAAGATATTGGGGGATAACTTGACACACACAAGGAGATCTTGATAAAGGACTAGAGAGGATCTAGCGAGCTGGGAGGACAACGAGACGAGAAAGGATCCTAACAAAATCTATCTATTCTTGTCAACTCTAGGCAAAGAACTAAGGCAAAGGATAACAAAGGCAAGCTAAACTCGACAAGTTCTTCTAGTGCTGCAGGGGCATGCAAAGCCGCACCCTCAGACTGGGATGAGAAGGGAGAATGACGACACGTTGAATCCTATCGGCCCGAACTAACTTGGTGGACTACAAAGCCCGTCTGGAGCTGTCTCCTCCTTAGGGTACCACAACTATTCCGTTGAATGAGACACCAATCTAAGACTAAGGTAAGCTCTGGGCACCACGCTCACAACGAACCAAAGAACCTTTCCCCGGATATCACGAAGGAAGGTCTCTCTCTCGTGAACCACCGGAGATCAAGCGAAGAACGACCACAACACTATAGGGTTCAAGAGAGTTATGCTAGCAAAGACTAAACTAACTTTAGTCTAAACCAAGAATAAAGATTCTAGAGCAAAGTAAAAGCTGAATGTAATTGACTCAAAAGGTAAGATATAAAGATAACTTGAATTGTACTTGAGTCTAAACAAAGAAAGGATACAAGAGTAATACCAGAACTATGAAGAAGACTCCTCCGGAACCCTGAGACTAGCTCGACTCGACTCTAACTCCCAAGCTACACTAATCCTACTCTAAGTGAACAAAAGAGGGAAATGGAGATTCTCTTGTGTTGTGTGTCCGTTCCAGCGAGTGGGAGGTGGCTTTTATAGGCAAGGAAGGTTGGTGGAGTGCGGGGGGGCCACATGTCGGGTGTGGCGGATCGGGGAGGTGCGGTCGGCCCTATGATCCACCGCCTTCTCGTCTTGGACACCCATAATCACTGCTCCTGAGGCGGTTATAGGTCGGTTCCTTTGGTCGGTTTCGCCCGGCACGTGATGCACCGCCTACGCTCAGGGACGCCTAGGATCGCCTCTGAATGACTGTTGTGGCGGTTGAGCGGCCGGTCAAGTGGACCCATTGATCCTAGCCTCCACCTTTGGATCAAACTGACATTCTTTAGTGAATCATGCTCATCCAAGTGTTGCTCGAGGGAGAGGAGGTGCTCTAGACCAGACAAGAGCCACGAGGCAGGGCCGACCGCACCTGGCATGGCCCGCCGCACCTGCAGGGCCGGGCGGACCAGGTGGTTCGGCCATGCCTTGCTCATGTGGCACGTTGGTTCCAATTTCTCCCAAAATGTGTACCTGTCTATGAAATTCACAACACAACTCGTGGAACTTTATTAGTACTTAAAATGTGCATGAAACTTGTCGGGGACAGCCCTAGGGGTCCCCTTAAACAACGGGGAAACCCTCACTTAAAACCCACAACGAAACCAAAACACGCTAAGCCTAACCATGCAGGTGCCTAACCATGCAGACACGGCCCACGCCGCGAGGGGACCCGCACGGCCCATCAAGGCGGCCCTCTTAGAGATCCCCTCGAGCGGGCTCCGCCTCGCTCGAGGATGCGCGCCCCCTCGGGCGGGCTCCGCCCGTTCGAGGGGCGCACTTCCCTCGAGCGGTTCGGCCTCGCTCGAGGGCTCGCTCCCCCCTCGAGCGGGTTCCTCCTCGCTCGAGGGTACGTCCCGCCCTCGGCCGGGGCCCGCCACGCTCGAGGGCGCCCCTCACGCGTGCGCCGGCCCCCCGTACACGGGCATTTAACGCCCGACACCGGTGGGACGGCGCCATCATGCGCCGGGGCTCGCGCCCGGTGCCGCCGCACCAACTCCCCAGGGAGGAGCCCATCCCCACCACTGTGGGGAGGGACTGTGCAGTGCGGCCGGTGTCAGTCCCGTGACACCGCGCGCCTGCTCCAGTACGGCTAACGCGCCAGGCCCTCGAAGGGGGGCCGGGTGCACCCTCGATTCACTTTCTCGTGACCCTACAGGGTTAGGTGGAGGCGCTAAGCCGGTGGATCGCCATCCCGGCCACTGTAACAGCATGGCCGCCGCCCCCGCGCGTGCAGGCGCACGCCGGGCGCTGTAGCAACCACTCCAACACTGTGAAACGCGTTGGGAAGGGACGCCGTTTTACCTACTCTTGTGTCCCGTACAGGCCAACGTCAGCACCTCCCTCGAGCCTATCAGAGGACGTCGCCACCACCTGCCGCCCTTCTACCCTCGAACCGCCACTGTTCGGGTACAAGGTAGGCCATCATGGCCAGATCGCTGCGAAGATCGTCCGGACGGCCGCCCACTCTACAGCATAGCACGTCGTGCTTCCCCACGTAGCTAGATAGCGCGGCGTGCATGTAATCCGCCTCCCCCTTGATCTATAAAAGGGGGGGGCGAACCCCCAGCCGCGGGGAGACTCAGCAGCATACGAGACATCAGACACCACACACTCATTCTCCAATTCTCCCACAATATCTTCGGCCACTCCTCCAGGGACTTGGAAGCCAGGCTTCCTCTCCCGCCTTGCTTGTAGCAGCCCCACTACAGGCACCCCCGGTGCTAAGAAATATAGTGCCTCGAGCACGCCTCTGCTGGACGTACGGCCCCCTCGGCCGGAACCAGGATAAAAGCTCTGTGTCACTTGTCGCTTAGCATCAACCATTGAGGGATAGACCACGGCGCTATCTACTGGTTAGTGTCGGGACCATATTCCGCACCGACAGTTGGCGCCCACCGTGGGGCAATCGAGCGCCTAAGGTCATTCCGTCAACTCCCTCCATGGTGATCCGCACTGAGTACCGTGGTACCCGCTACTGCATGGGTAGCTCGGACCCCCTCCCAGCCGGGTTCGAAATTCGCTTCGGGGACCTGAATTTTCAGGCCACGGGAAACGGCTATCTCATGCGCCTCACCAACCGTGAGGAACTCCGCACGCAGCGCCAGGCCAGGTCCGCTCTGGTCTCCGCCGCACGCACCACCACGGCGCGGCGCGCCGCGGGCACGGATGCCGCGGGTCCGTCGACGCCGCGACGCCGCCGCCGCTCCGGGCTACGTTCACGCCAAGCGCGGTCCGAGCGACGGCGGGCGAGCGCGCGCGCCTCTCAACACGGCGCGCCCTCCGCCACGACGACCGCCACCGCCCCGGCGGGACAACGCGCGGTCTCCGGCCCACGCATTCCCATTGGGTTGCGTGGCGCCACCTCGGCCTACAACAACAACGTCAACACCACGATGCGCAGGGTTCCGCCTGGCCGCCACGTCCTCGTCACCAGGGATCCCGGTGCCTCAATGGCTGACGAGTCATCCCTGGGCTCCATCGACGCGTTGCCACCCGCCAACCGCCACGGGTACGCGGAATGGGACTTCTCCGGCGTGCCGGACCCAGTCATGTTCAGGCGTTTCCTCAACGCTACGGACTACTGGTTCGGCTGCTCCGACGACTCCAGCCACGGGAGCTACGACCCCGCGCGGGAGTGCTACGCCGTCATCACCAACGACCCAGCCAATGCCGGCCGGCGCGGTGGGCGCCGGGAGACGGGGAGATCACCCCCCGCCCCGGGGATCGCCGCGCGCATGGCGGCGGGGCCAAGCGCTCCTCGCCGGGCCGACGCCGACGCGCGACGGCCCAAGCCCGCGAGCTCGAGGCCAAACTAGCGGAGGAATACCGGACGGTGCAGCTGCTCCGCGTCTCAATGGCAGGGGAGGCCTCCGCGCGTGGCGAACGCGCACGGGAGCTGGGCCGACAGGTCCGCGACCGCATCAACACCGTCCCCAACGTCGACAACGCGGACGCGCCCCCGCGGGCGAGTCAAAACTCATCGCCGCCGCGACGCCGCCGCGGGCCATGCCGGCACCCTCGACCCCCGAGGCTCGAGACCCGCACCGCGAGGTGCAAACTCTCATCGAGCAAGCGGCCGTCCAACAGCCGAAAGCTCGGCCTCGCGCATCCGCCAACGGGGGAGATGCGCGGGGCGAGGCGAACCCTCGGTGCACGCGGGGGACCGGCGGGGCAACCCGCCGACCAAGGACGCACGCCGGCCAAGGAACGGCTCCTTGACGCACGCAGGCGCCGGATGGTGACGCCCGCAACGTCATCAACGCCGGGCGCACGAGCGGGGGCGGACGCACGAGCGGCAAGGGGCTACCACCCTCGACGGGGGTGGACGCTACGACGGCGGCGAGGACCGCTCCCCGACGCCGGAGCCCCCGTGCACCCGTGTGTTCGGCCGGGAGATCCGCGCGGCGGCGTTCCCCCCAACGCTTCCGCCAACCCTCGACCATCGTCAAGTACAACGGGGAGACGGATCCCCGCGTGTGGCTTAACGACTACCGCTTGGCTTGTCGGTGGGCGGGGCCACCGCCGACGAGGTCATCATCCGCAACTTGCCCCCGCATCTCGGCGACGCGGCCGGACATGGCTCGAGCACTTGCCCGCTAGCCAAATCCACAACGGGACGATCCGGTCCACACGTTCGTGGGCAACTTCCGGGGCACGTACGTGCGCCCCGGGAATTCCCGGGACCTCGCACTCCCGCACGCGAGGAGCCCGGCGAGTCGCCGCGGGACTTCATACGGCGCTTCTCCAAGCGCCGCACGCGGCTCCCTAGCGTGGCGCGGTCCGAAATCGTGCATGCCTTCCTCGAGGGCACCACGTGCGGGACCTCGTGCGGGAGGCCGGGACGCGGCCCGCCCGCGGACTCCAACGAACCGTTCGACATCGCCACCGCCTTCGCCTCCGGAGAAGAGGCCGTGGGGGCGATCTTCGACGGCAAGAAGGGCAAGCGCTCGGAGGACGCGCCCGCGGAGGGCAGCAAGTCCAAGGAGCCGCACCGCAACGACAAGCGGGGCAAGAAGGGGAAGAAGCCGCGCCACGAGGCGCGCGAGCAGGGACGCGACGGCGGCAATGCCAAGGCCCTTGCTGTTGACCCGGCTTGACAGGGCCCTCGACCGGCCCCTCGAGGCCCGGGGGTGTTTAACGACATGCTGAAAAAGCCATGTCCCTACCACAAGACTCCGGTGAACCACACCCTTGAGCAGTGCGATATGCTCAAGAAATTTTATGGCCGTGCCGCCGCGAAGGAGGCAGAGGCTAAGAAAGGCGGGGGCGATGGCGACGCGGGCGGCTTCCCCGCTGTTGAAAATGTGTTCCTCATCTTTGGGGGGCCAACCGTCGACATGTCGACCCGCCAGCGCAGGAAGGAGCGGCACGAGGTCCTCGCCGCGGAGAGGGCACCCCCGTCCTTCCTCAATTGGTCGGAGGATGCCATCACCTTCAGCCGGGAGGACCACCCGAACCGCGTCCCCAACCCGAGCCAGTACCCGCGGGTGGTTGACCCCATCATCGGGAACGCCCGGTTCTCGAAGGTCCTCATGGACGGAGGCAGCAGCCTCAACATCCTCTACGCGCATACGTTGCACCTCATGGGGATCGGGTTGGACCAGCTGCGGCCCAGCACGAAGCCGTTCCATGGCATCGCGCCCGGCAAGCAGGTCCAGCCCCTTGGGCAGATCGACCTGCCAGTTTGGTTTGGCACCCCGAAGAATTTCCGCAAGGAGATCCTCACCTTCGAGGTGGTGGGGTTCAAGGGGGCCTACCACGCTATACTTGGGCGACCCTGTTACGCCAAATTTATGGCGGTCCCCAATTATACCTACTTGAAGATGAAGATGCCGGGACCGAACGGCGTCATCACCGTCGGCTCATCCATCGAGCACGCGTTCGACTGCGACGTCGAGTGCGTGGAGCACGCAGAGGCACTGGCGCTGGATGAAGCGCTGGTGAACACGCTGGAGAAGATGGTCAACGAAGACCTCGACCCCGCCGCCAAGCACGCCGGCACCTTCGAGGCAGCGGAGCAGACTAAGGGGGTCCCCCTCGACCCGTCAGCCCCCGAGGGCAAGGCGTTGAGGGTCAGCTCCACCCTCGACCCCAAATAGAAAGTGGTGCTCATCGACTTCCTCCGCGCCAACGCCTACATCTTCGCGTGGAACCCCTCGGATATGCCAGGCATCCCGAGGGAAGTCGCCGAGCACTCCCTTGACATCCTGCCAAACGCCCGCGCCGTGCAGCAACGGCTGCGCCGCTTCGACGAGGAGCGGCGACGGGCAATCGGAGCGGAGCTGCGGAAGCTTCTCGAGGCCGGATTCATCAAGGAGGTGTTCCACCCTACGTGGCTAGCAAACCCCGTGCTTGTAAAGAAAAAGAATGGGAAGTGGCGGATGTGTATAGACTACACTAGTCTTAATAAAGCATGTCCTAAAGTTCCTTTTCCTTTGCCGCGCATTGATCAGATCGTTGATTCAACGGCTGGGTGTGAATTGCTTTGCTTCCTTGATGCTTACTCCGGATACCATCAAATAAAAATGAAGGAGTCCGACCAGCTCGCGACTTCATTCATCACGCCGTTCGGGACGTTCTGCTACGTCACGATGCCGTTTGGCCTCAGAAATGCGGGTGCAACATATCAGCGTTGCATGCAGCACGTTTTTGGGGATCACATTGGACGGACGGTCGAAGCATACGTGGACGACATCGTCGTAAAAACCAGGAAGGCGGACGACCTGGTTGGCGACCTTGCCGTCGCGTTCAACTGCCTACGGGCCAATGGGGTCAAGTTAAACCCCGAAAAATGTGTCTTTGGAGTGCCGCGAGGCATGCTCCTGGGATACATTGTCTCCCAGCGGGGAATCGAGGCCAACCCTGAAAAGGTTGCGGCCCTCGAGCGAATGGGTCCGATCAGGGACCTCAAAGGAGTGCAGAAGGTGCTGGGGTGCCTCGCCGCCTTGAGCCGCTTCATCTCACGGCTCGGTGAGAAGGGCCTGCCCCTCTACCGCCTACTTAAGAAGCACGAGCGCTTCTCCTGGACCACCGAGGCCCAGGATGCGCTCGACAAGCTGAAGGGGTCCCTAATGCACGCCCCGATCCTCACGCCGCCACAAGATGGCGAACCCCTGCAGCTCTACGTGGCCGCAACCACCCAGGTGGTCAGCGCCGTGATCGTCGTGGAGCGCACGGAGGAAGGGCACGCCTTGCCTGTACAGCGGCCGGTCTACTACGTCAGCGAGGTCCTGTCAGACACGAAGACACGCTACCCCCAGGTCCAGAAGTTGCTGTACGCGGTAGTCCTTGCGCGGCGCAAGCTCCGCCACTACTTCGAGGCCCACCCCGTCACGGTGGTTTTCTCCTTTCCGCTAGGAGAAATCATCCGCAACCCTGACGCCGCAGGCAGGATTGCCAAGTGGTCCGTGGAGCTGATGGGCGAGACGCTCGCCTACGCCCCGCGCAAGGCCATCAAGTCGCAAATCTTGGCGGATTTCGTCGCTGAGTGGACGGACACGCAGCAGCCACCCCCCACGGATCCAGCGAGCACGTCGGACTCGTTCTTCGATGGCTCAGTGATGAAAACGGGAGCAGGCGCGGGCCTGCTCTTCGTGTCACCCCTTGGGGAGCACATGCGCTACGCAGTGCGCCTCCACTTCCCCTCGTCTAACAATATGGCTGAATATGAGGCCCTTCTCTGCGGCCTCAAAATCGCCATTGAGTTGGGCGTCAAGCGCCTCGACGTGCGGGGGGACTCGCAGCTCGTGATCGATCAGGTCATGAAGAATGCGAGCTGTCACGACGACAAGATGGAGGCCTACTGCAAGGCTGTGCGGGCCCTCGAGGACAAGTTCTATGGCATCGAGCTTAACCATGTGCCCCGCCGGTACAACGAGGAGGCAGATGAACTGGCCAAGATTGCGTCCGGGCGGATCACCGTTCCCCCGAACGTTTTCGCGCGCGACATCGCGCAACCCTCGGTCGTCTTCGAGCCCTACCCCTCGAGCCACGACGGACCCTCGGGGGCTCCCTCGAATCCAGCGGGTGCGGAACCCATGGACGAGGACCCCTCGAACGAGGCGTACGTGCTCTCCCGCCTCGAGGGGTACGGCTCCCACGGGGCCGACGCGATGGACATCGAGCCGGTTCCTACCCAAGAGGACTGGCGCGAAAAATACATCGCCTGGATCGCTCGAGGGGAGCTCCCCGCGGACCGGGCCGCGGCCAGGCGCATTGCCAGGATGGCCAAATCTTTTGCCCTCGTCGAAGGCGAGCTGTACAAGCGCGCCGCCTCCGGCATCCTACAGCGGTGCGTGCCCATTCCCGAGGGGCGCGAGCTCCTACGGGACATTCACGCGGGGATCTGTGGCCACCACGCCGCGCCCCGCACCCTCGTCGGCAACGCGTTCCGCCGGGGCTTTTGCGGCCTACCGCGGTCACGGACGCCGGCAAGATCGTGCGCACCCGCGAAGGGTGCCGCTTCTACGCCCCGCAAGTCCAACTTGCCCGCCCATGCCCCGCAAACCATCCCCGTGACATGGCCATTCGCCGTGTGGGGGCCGGACATCGTCGGGCCCCTGCGCGAAGGCGCCGGGGGCTTCACCCACCTGCCGGTCGCGATCGACAAGTTCTCCAAGTGGGTGGAGGTGCGCCCCATCACGAATCTAAGGGCGAGCAAAGCGGCGGTAACATTCTTCACCGATATCGTCTACCGCTTTGGAGTGCCAAACTCCATCATCACGAACAATGGGTCCCGGTTCACGGGCGGAAGTTCTTGGAGTTCGCGACAAGTTCCACATCCGCGTGGATTGGGCGGCTGTGGCACACCCACAGACCAACGGCCAAGTAGAGCGTGCCAACGGCATGATCCTACAGGGCCTTAAGCCCAGAATTTTCGACCAGCTCAACAAATCTAGGCGAAAATGGCTCCAAGAACTACCAGCGGTCGTGTGGAGCCTAAGGACCACCCCGAGCAGAGCCACCGGGTTCACCCCGTTTTTCCTAGTCCATGGCGCGGAGGCCGTCCTCCCCACGGACTTAGAATACGGATCACCCAGGGTTCGAGGCTATGACGAGGATGCTAACTAGCGAGCCCGCGAGGACTCGCTGGACCAGCTGGACGAGGCACGCCTCGTAGCCTTAATGCATTCCGCGAGGTATCAACAGTCCCTAAGACGCTACCAAGCACGCAAGATACGTCGACGGGACTTCAGTGAAGGGGATTTGGTCCTAAGGCTGCGCCAAGACAACCGAGGGCGCCATAAGCTATCTCCCCCATGGGAGGGACCCTACGTCGTGGTGAAGGTACTCAAGCCGGGCACGTACAAGCTGGCCAACGAGGACGGTGAAGAGCTCACCAACGCTTGGAACATCCAACAGCTACGTCGCTTCTACCCTTAGCTAGGATTTCCATGTACTTTTTTTTTGTAAAATCACATGGCCAACGCCCCAGTTGGTGACAACTATGTAAATGCTTCAAGTCTAAAAAAAGGGCAACTCGGCTTTCCCCTGAAACCCAAGTTACCCTCGGGGGCTACTGCGGGGGGCACCCCCCCAAAAATGGTCCCATTTTTTGCGCAAAAATAAAAAACAACTCACACGCGCTAAGTTCGTTTCCTACTTCAACCACGAGCAACGATTTGAACAGGGCGCGGGCGGCCCAGCGGGAGGAGCGTGCGAGCCAGAGATAGCCTACGCCGCGTGGATATGGCCCTTCTCTCTCGCCTCCAACCCAGCGGACCCCCAGCGAAAATCGAACTCCCCTAAGTAAAATCTACTCAGGAAGAAGGAGAAACAAAAAGGCGCAATAAGCAAAAACTTCATTTCACATCATCAAATGTTTACGACTGAGATAATGTGCTTATTTACAAAGGCCCCATGGCCAGAATACTAATGCACGAACAAAAAACGGGCCTAGCGCCCAGGCGTTTGAGCGGGAGGAGCGAGCGGCGTCGGCCGACGTCCGGAAGAGGAACTCCTCGAAGGCCTCGGCGAGTGACCCGGCGGCGTCGGCGGCGAGCGCATCCACACGCTCCATCGCCACCTCGTCCTCGACGCCCTCGGGAATGATGTAGCCCTCCACCAGCGCCTCGAAGTTGACCTCGTAGTGGGACCGCACCACTCCGAGGGCCTTCTGGACGCCAAAATGCAGCGCCCGGCGCATCCGCTCAGTGACGTGGCCGCCAAGGGTGCGCAGGCGGCTGGCCAGCGAGCTGCCGGCCCGTGCCTCGCCCTCCTCCACGGCACGGCAAGTCTCGAGGGCCGCATCACGCAGCTCCTGCAGCTCCCGCTCGGAGGAGTTGTAGGAAGCCTGCAGCGCCTCGGCCCGCTCAGCTGCGTGCCCCAGAGCGGTGCGCAAGCCTGGAACCGCCAAGACAAGAAAGAAATCAGAAAGGGGGAAGCGAGCCCTCTAACCGAAAAACCAACCAAATAAGAAGTCAAGCAGCAGCTCACCTTCGACTTGCTTCCTCTCCGCCTCTAAGTCGCGGCACACGGCCTCGACCGTCAGCTCGAGGCGCTTGACAGTCTCGCCTTGCTCCCGGAGGGCCAGCTCTTGGTTGGCGTTGGTGATGCTGAGCATAAGCGCCTCGTCCTCGACCTTGGAGAACGCGGTGTTCCGCTCCTCCTGCGACTTCTGCGCCGCTTCACGAGCGACGCGCTCCCCGCTCCGGCCGCCGCCGGGCGTCGACGAGGGCGGCTCCGCTCTCGCCGGAGCCGCCCCTCGGCCCCTTGGCGGGCGGTGCGCTCTTGCGGAGGCTGCTCCTCGGCGGCGACGAGCGCCGCGGCCTTGGCGTCGTGGGCGGCCTTCAAGTCATCGGCCTCCTTGGCCCGTTGCTCCCGCCCCGCGCGCCCGCTCCTCGGCCGGCGCGGCTGCGCGCTTGCGCCCCCTCGAGCGACGAGCGGAGCTCTCGGCTCTCGCCGCGGACGTTGGCCACCTCCGCCTCCCGGTTGGAGGCCGGCGTCCGCGTCTTCTCCAAGTCCGAGCGCGCACCGCCACGGCGCCTCATCACGATCAATGAGGGGCGCGCGGACCCGCTCGAGGCTTGAGCGGCGCGGCGGGTCTCGCCTCGAGCTCTCCCGGGAGCTCGTCGCGCCACGCCATGGCCCGGTACGCCGGCCCGGCCGTCCGGCGTCCCGAGGGCGTCAGCAAGCGCGTCGAAAGCGCTGCACCGCTCCCGGAGCTGGTGGACCTCGACGTTCACCCGGTCGAAGGCGTCGTACTTCTCGTGGGCGCGGCGCTCGAGCTCCTGGCACCCACAAAATCAAAACCCATAAGCGCTGCGACACGGGGGCAGCATACACAAACGAAAGAAAGAAGAGAACGAGCAACCACGGCTTACCTGGAAAACGCGCCATGCAGGGCCGCCATGGACATGCAGCGCTTCGTTCAGCGCGCGGTTGAGCGTGGCGCCGTGGCTCGGAGCTCGCCCCCGAGCTCCTCGCTCCCCCCGGGCGTCAGCAAACGCAGGGGGATCGTCAGCAACCCCCCCCTCCACCTGGGCGGAGCGGCCGGCGCGGGAGGACGAGGCCTCGGCGCCGTGTCCTCGGCTCCCCGCCACCATGTGACCCTCGTGCCGCCTCACGAGGGCCCCCTCCTGGGGTTCGGGGGAACGCGTGGGGAAGCCGGCCCACCGGTCCCCACCCGGCGGCGGGGGAGTCGTCCGAGACCTCCACCACCTCCGCCCGCGGACCGCCGCTTGTGCCGCCTCCACCGGCGCCTCCACTTGCGCCTCCGTGGCCGCGGGCGCCCCGGCACGGCGCCGCGGCCACCACCTATGGCCGTGCCGCCACATCCACGGGCGCCACCACGGGTTGCGCCCGCTCCACCTCCTCTCGCGGCCGGCGCCGCGGGCCGCGCCTCGCGCCGGCCCGGCGGCCTCCGCGGGGCGCACCTCTACCACGGCCGCCGCCTCGCCCGCGTCCCCACGACGGCCGGCGCCGGCCACTCCTCGGCGACCTCCCGGCTGCGCCGCGCGGCGGGGCGATCCGCCGGCCGGGGCCTCGAGGCCCCGGCCGGGCTTTGCGAGCTCTCGCCCGCCGCCGTGCTTGTCCCCGGCCGCGACGCCCTCGACGAGCGCCGCCGGGTGGGGATGGACGCGTCCGTCCTCAGCACCTTGGCCGGTGCGAGAGGAGGCACGGTTGGCACCACCCTGCGCAGGCACAAACGGAGGGTTAGAACGCCTGATCATCGGCAAATCGAACCAAGCAAAGGATCGAGCCCCTTACCTCGAAGAGGAAAAGGCGCGCTTCCTTTTCCTCGAGGCCTCAGGGGACGAGGCCGGCGCGGCTGGTACGCCCGCCGCCGCGCCTCCCCGACGGTGCCGCCACGCGCGCGCGCGCGCCCGCCCCCGCGCGCGGGCACGCCCCGACGCCGCGCCTCCCGAAGGCGCCGCCGCGCGCGCGGCACGCTCGCCCCGTGTGCGGGCACGCCCGCCGTCGCGCCTCCCCGACGACCGCGCGCGCGCGGCATGCTCGCCCTGCGCGCAAGTGAAAGGATCGAGGCAATATGGCCTAGAGGGGGGGGGGGGGTGAATAGGCCTGCACACAGAATTTAAACTTTTTCTGCAAAATCACTATCAGACCTCGGAACCTCCGAGATTATTCTCGGAACCTCCGAACGAGGCAGCCTCCGAGAATAAACTCAGAACTTCCGACACCGTTAGGACGAGCATAAATAACAAGAGCTGCTAGGAACTTGATGAAAACCAGATCTACTAAATTCTAGGAGGTACTTAGGACCTAGCAAGAAGATTTCTATGCAAAGTACAAGCTAGCAAGGCACCACAAAGTAGATCGGGAGCAAACCCTAATAGATCTAGTCAAGCACAAGCATGAACAAGTAAGTAAATGAGAACACGCATGAGACAAAGATTTATCCCGTGGTTCAGCTCGCCACAAAGGCTTGCTTACGTCCACGTTGTTGAGGAGGCCACCAAAGGCTCGGACCACAAAGGTCAACTCCTCTCTCACACCTATTACTTTGGGTAATAGGTGGAGGCTTTCCACTAGAATCACAAGGGGTAATACAAACACCTTGGAGCTTCCACAAATCGGTTTGGAGAGCTTCCAAGAACCTCTACCCGTCTAGGAGCAAAGCTCCAAGAGTAATAGATCCACCAAGCTTGCTAGGGTTCTTCCAAGTGCTCAAGTTCCAAGGGAGAAGGGATTGGCTCACTAACTCACTTCAAGAATCCACTCTCAATCAATGCTAGGCAAGGATTTGGAAGAGAGTAGGTTAGGAGTGAATGCAAGGTGAGAGAAACAGTGAGGAACGACGTTCTGCGCAAGGGGAGGAAGAAGATAACCGTTGGGGACCGTGGGGTATAAATACCCCCAGATCCAGAACAGTAACGGTTATATTCCAGAGTTCGGAACCTCCGAGAAAAGTCTCGGAACTTCCGACTTTTGAAAACTCGCGATCGTAGCCGTACGGTCGGAACCTCCGAGAAAATCTTCGGAACCTCCGAACAACGAATCGGCGAAGCAAAGCAACAAGGGTTACTACCCTTGGGGTGAGGATTAAGGTTTAGGAGAGATGGATTATGAGCACTTGAAACCACCCTAACTCACCATTAGTATCCCTCTTGATAGTACGGATTGGCCTATACTCAAATTCAAAAGATAAAATAAATAAACTCCTCCAAGTAGCATAGGCATCCTTTTTGTAGCAAGTTGAGGGGTCTCCAATTAATCTTTTGCACCTGTGATAATAACTTTATGCTGCACAACAAACTCAAAGGCTCATTAGCTCTTTAATTGTGTGGTCAACATCACCAAAACCCTCATAGGGCTTGATTGCACTTACAATCTCCCCCTTTTTGGTAAATGTTGACAACCCAATTAAAGTTTACAATTTAATTTGAAAGATTGAGCTTTTGATGATTTGAGTACAAGTCTCCCCCTCAATGTATGCATGTACCTTTTGAATAGGGAAAAATGTCATGACCGACAATTAAATTGCATACGTTGTGAGTAAAAGTGTCAAGAAAGTTGTACTCAAGCCATCGAGGGGTGCAAAAGAGGTGTAGCAGATAATACGTGATGCATATGCCATGTGAAAACACTCAGAGAGCTATCTGTTAGCAGAGTTCGGAACCTCCGAGAAAGTTTCCGGAACTTCCAGGGGTTGGAGCCTTCGGAAAAATTCTCAGAACCTCCGAGGTCTGCAACAGATACTCCAACAGATAATAATAACACACAGGCAAATCAACAGATAAGACCAGAAAATAGCAGCTAGATAAAGATAACAACATCCAACACATCTAGCCCTCTTACATCCATCACAAGGTTTTAAAGTTTTGCAAATCCCATACAACCATGACCAGAACCTGCTTGCCAACAGAGGCAAGCTAAAAGTTTTACAGCAGTTCACCAATTTACCAACAGGAGTTTATGAGAGAAGTTAGCACTCTCATCTCACCAAAAGAACAAAAGAATTTCTGTGGTTAGCAGGCCACCAGAAGGAGCTCCAGGTCTTCAGATGCTTCTCAATCTTCATCTCTCCCCCTTTGTCAACAATTTAACAAAAAGGAAAGAAAAGAAGAGAGGAAGTGAGAACAAAACCTAGGGAAGTCACTCCTCATCACTGAAGTCAGAGTCCTCATCTTCTGCTTCAGGTACAGTGCTGTCAGAGCCAAGGTCAGAACCAGATGAGGACAGATCTATGGGTCTTCTGACAGGCCTCCCAGCAGTGGCCTTTCTCCTGAGTCTTGCACCAGATGAGGACCCCATTGCCTTCTTGCCAGCAGCCTCTTTCCTCAGCCCCCGCCATTTTAGCACCAAGTGGTTCTTCATCTTCTTCATCTGCAGCAAAGTGGGCAGCAGGAGTATCCTCAGCCATGGGAGTAGCAGGCTCCTTCTCACCCTCATCCTCACTGGTAGTGTACTCTAGAAAGTCAGGGAAGAGAGGAGGGGGATGGTGCATGGCATCGAAGGACCTGGTGCTTTAGCAATCTGTTCATGTCTTCCCTGAGCTCAAAAAGCTGATGGGAAGTCCATCTCAGTACCTCCAGGTGTCCCTAACCATCCCTCTCAGCTTGTGCAGACCAGCAGGCATGGGAGCCTTGCTGGGTCCTTCTTCTCCTACTGCTGGACCAGATCTGGATGGCTTGTTGCTGGCCTTCTTAAGGATGTGCTCCTCCACAATGTGTTGCTTCTTCTGATGCTGCCACTGCTTCACTTGGTAGGATGCATGCTCAACATCTTTCTTGTAGCTGACCCCGGAAACCATTTCTATCATGTACATAAGGTAAGGAGCATAAGGCAGGTTGCACTTCCCACTCTCTGTCACTTCTACCAAGTTGTAACATATGAATCTGCTCACAGAGAATGGCCTAGCTCCGTGCAAAGCAACCTAGCCGCAGATTTGGTGCAAACCTCCCGAGGCCGGGTTGAGTCACTGCCCCCTTTTGGGTATATGGTTTCCCTGAACATATTGTTGAGCACATAATACACTGATTTCAGAGCTGTGGTAGAGCCATCAGCCAACTCCTCATACTCATAAGTTGCTGCAATTTTATTGGGGTTCATATGGGCCTCAAAATGAATAATGTCAGCCTCTCTGTCCTCCTTGCTGAACCCAAACAACCTAGCAAAAGTGAGAAAATCTATCTTGTAATGTACCCCTTTCCGTCATCCAAAGGATGGTCTCCTTGTTGTCTTCATGGAAGAAGGTAGCATGAAACTGAGCTAGAACCTCTATGTTCCAATCATATTTGAAGCTCATGATGTCCCTCATCTTATACTTGTCCACCAAATCAAGCACCTCCTCTTTGACAGGTTCCTCTGCTGCCTCCAGATGGGTGAAGTCTATCCACTTCATCTTGATTAACTTCATCTTGGTGTTGAGGACAGCTTTCATAGAATTTGAAGTGGAAGACGGACCAAAATCCGTAATCAATAGCCGCCATCTTGGGGTTCACATAGGGATTTTCCTCTCCGGCTTTCTTGACCAAGAATCCTCGCTCCATCATAGTTTGTGTGCTCAATATACACGAGTTGTCATATTTGGTTGGAGGATGCCTTTTGAGCAGCCCCTTGTGGTACTTGAGATAGGTTGAGTCTATCTCTCCTAGGGGCATGTCATCTTCTAGATCTATAGGAATGGTCTTGCCTTCAGTCCCTCCATTGTCATCCACATGGGCAGTAGACCCAGAGCCTCTGCCTCCTAACAAACTGCCACCTCTGCCCCTCCTAGGAGTGGCCTTTCCTCTCCGCCCCCGCCCCCCTGCCGTTGCTCTTGCTTTGCTAATTTGAAAGCCCTCTCACCAGCGGTGTCTCAAATGGTGGCCTCTCGCCTCTTGGTGTAAGTCTTGTCCACGGAGTGCCGGACATCCGTCGAGAGAGACATGTGAGCGAAGCAGATAAGAGTGGGATCGGGGGCGATAAGGATAGAGTAACAAGATTAGCATGATGTTCAATTGATTACTCTTCGGTGGAATTTTGAATCACGCATCGTCACTTGTTAGTACGGACACGGAACCTCCGAGAAAGTTTCCGAACCTCCGGAGTTGGAGCCTCCGGAAAAATTCTCAGAACCTCCGAAGTCAGTGTACTGACAGAGGACAGTTCTGTTGATTCAACTTTCAACTGAATTTTAACCAAGAAAGCAAACATGATTGAATTTAACTAGGACAAGAGAGAAAGGATGTTACAAGTGAAGTGAAATTCAGTGGAACTTTTAATCAAGGTCAGCTTACAGTGGGTTACAGGGTTCGGAACCTCCGAGAATTTTCTCGGAACCTCCGAGCCTCTGTCAACCTTACTGCATTCTCACATTTGATTCAACTTTCAACTAAACCTAGCTTTACTTGCAACACAGGCATTCAGGAACAGGATAGATAGGCAACATTCTACAAATTCCAAGATTTAGAACCCTAACAGCATGTAGATCTAGGAATTAGGATTAGGGTTAGGGTACGGCCTCTGATTACCTTGATTGGGATCAAGGAGTAGGAAGACGAAGATCTTCAAAGCTTGTACACGCCAGGGAATCAACAGGAACGGGTGCGGATTGGAGCCTTCTTCTTCTTCTCCGTACAGGAACAGAGCGAGCCCTTCCTTGGCACTCTCCAGCGGCGACCTACGAACGAGGGAGGCGGTTCGGCTTCGTGCGGGTAGCCCGCAAGCGGTGAGGTCACCGGTGGCGAGGGAAGCGGCGGCGGTGAGGCGATGGAGAAGGATGGAGTGTTGCGGTTTCGCGTCGGGAGAGAGAAGAGGGAGCGGTGAAAGTAGATCTGAGTGTTTGACCGCGGTGAAAGGGAAGACTGGTTTACCCTAGGTAAAGGAATATCCTTCGAAGATGCTTTATTCCCTTTAGCTTTCCTTCGGTTGAGACTGAGCGCTAAGTCCGTAAAGATTGGAGCTTCCGAAGATTTTCTCAGAACTTCTGAGGCCCGGAGCCTCCAAAGATTTTCTCGGAGCTTCCGAAGATTAAATTCCAGAGACAGCTAACTTCTACTCCTTTTGAGATTTTGAACTTACTTTCAACTAAGATTCTTAGGTCATGGTACCCTTGACTCAGGTGGCTAGAAAACAGGTCATTCACACACACAACTATAGACACTTGAGACAAGTTAGGGATAAGGAAAATAGATTTTGAAAAACCTTTAAGATAGAGTTTTCACACACATTTTTCAAACAAAATTTTCGGAGGAAACTAACAGATTTGAAGCAAACAAATATGGCATACTAGAGATCAAACCACGCAACGAGAATCAAGAATATTTAGTTCATTCCTTAAACTACAAAACCTTGACTCATCGAGAGGTTTAGTGAAGATATCTGCTAGTTGCTTGTCGGTGCTCACATGACTTAAAACGATATCTCCTTTGGCTTCGTGGTCTCTCAAGAAGTGATTAAGGATGTCTATATGTTTTGTGCGAGAGTGGCTTACGGGGTTGTTTGCAAGCTTTATGGCACTTTCATTGTCACACAAAAGTGGGATATGGGAAAAGTGACATCCGTAATCTTTTAAGGTTTGCTTCATCCAAAGTAGTTGAGCACAACATGCGCCGGCTGCAACATACTCGGCCTCGGCGGTGGAAAGGGCTACGAGTTTTGCTTTTTAGAACTCCAAGACACTAGAGACCTACCAAGGAATTGGCAAGTCCCCGATGTGCTCTTTCTATCTACTTTACAACCGGCATAATCGGAATCCGAATAGCCAAGTAGATCGAAAGTGGAGCCCTTAGGATACCACAAGCCAAGGTTAGGGGTATGCACTAGATATCTCAAGATTCTCTTTACGGCCGTGAGATGGCACTCTTTCGGGTTAGCTTGAAATCTAGCACACATGCACACACTAAGCATAATATCCGGCCTAGATGCACATAAGTAAAGAAGAGAGCCGATCATGGAGCGATATACCTTTTGATCCACGGATTTCCCTTCTTCATTGAGGTCCATGTGTCCATTGGTAGGCATTGGAGTCTTGATGGGCTTTGCCTTGTCCATGTCAAATTTCTTTAACATATCCCTTGTATACTTGGTTTGACATATGAACGTCCCTTCTTTAGCTTGTTTGATTTGAAATCCGAGAAAGAACTTGAGCTCACCCATCATGGACATTTCAAACCTTTTTTGTCATCACCCTACTAAACTCTTCACAAAAAGTTTCATTAGTACTACCAAATATTATGTCATCGACATATATTTGGCACACAAAAATATGACCATCAACTTTTCTAGTAAAGAGAGTAGCATCGGCTTTGCCTATCTCAAAGCCTTGCTTAAGCAAGAAATCCTTAAGGCATTCATACCATGCTCTTGGTGCTTGCTTTAGCCCATAGAGCGCCTTATGGAGTTTGTAGACATGATTAGGACGCTTGGGATCTTCAAAACCCGGTGGTTGCTTAACATATACTTCTTCGGAGAGTGGTCCATTGAGAAATGCACTCTTGACATCCATTTGATAGAGCTTGAAGTCATGATGGGCAGCGAAAGCTAGTAAAAACCGAATTGCTTCAAGTCTTGCTACCGGTGCATATGTTTCTCCAAAGTCTAGCCCTTCAACTTGGGTGTATCCTTGAGCAACCAATCTTGCTTTGTTCCTAGTCACAACACCAAACTCATCTTGCTTGTTCCGAAAGACCCATTTGGTGCCAATGATGTTTGTATTTGGTCTTTCCACCAACTCCCACACTTGGTTTCTTTCAAAGTTGTTCAACTCCTCTTGCATAGCTACCACCCAATCCGGATCCTCGAGAGCTTGCTCTACCTTGGTTGGTTCAAGAGAGGAAACAAACGAGTAAAATGCACAAAAATTCTTAAGACGAGATCGCGTTGTTACCCCTCTCCTTATGCTCCCAAGAATATTGTCAACGGGATGATCCCGTTGAATGACTTGATGTACACGAGGATGTGATGGTCCAAGATGTTGGTGTAGAGGTTGATCTTCATCATCTTCGTCAGCTTGGGGCTCAGATGTACTTCCTTGGACATCCCCTTGCTGATCAGTCTGCTGGTTCAGGGTGTCTTGTTGTGTTGAACTTCCAGACCCCGGAACCTCCGGAGAATTTCTCGGAGGTTGGATTCCAGTGTCAGTTCCCGGAACCTCCGAGGAAATTCTCGGAACCTCCGAAGTCCGCAGCCGCTCCCGAACCAAGTGGCTTCGGCCCTTCGAGTGGTGTTGAGGCTTGTGCTTGGTTTTCATCTTCCTCTTGTGCCTCAACCGGTCTAACATCACCTATGGCCATTTGCTTGATTGCTTCACAAGATGGCTTCTCTTTACCTACAACATTCAAATCAACTTGCTCCACTTGAGAGCCATTAGATTCATCAAAGGTCAAATCTACCGTGACTTCAATCCTCCCGGTGGTTAGATTGAAGACTCGATAAGCATGCTCATTTGGACCATAACCAAGAAGAAATCCTTCGTCAACCTTTGGTGCAAACTTAGAGGTTCGGGGCCTCTTGTTTAGAATGAAACATTTGCACCCAAATACTCTAAAGTAAGACACCTTGGGCTTTTTACCGGTAATAAGCTCATAGGAGGTCTTCTTGTGAAACTTGTGAAGATAGAGGCGGTTGATTGCATGACAAGCCGTGTTGATAGCTTCGGCCCAAAAGATGTCTTGAGTCTTGTACTCATCCAACATGGTTCTTGCCATCTCGATAAGAGTTCTATTCTTCCTCTCAACCACCCCATTTTGTTGAGGGGTATAAGGTGCTGAAAATTCATGCTTGATGCCCTCTTCATCAAGAAATTCTTCAACATAGGTGTTCCGGAACTCCGAGCCATTATCACTTCTCACTTTCTTGATTGGTAGCCCGAATTCCCTTTGTGCTCTTCTAATGAAGGTCTTCACCTTTCCTTGCACTTCACTCTTGTCAAACACAAAGAACACCCACGTGAAGCGAGAATAATCATCAACAATAACCAAACCATATTTGTTACCGCCAATACTTATGTAGGCCACCGGTCCAAATAGATCCATGTGGATGAGCTCCAATGGGCTTGAAGTAGTGAGGATGCTATTTGGTGGGTGAGGAGCTCCTACTTGCTTTCCGGCTTGGCATGCTTTGCAAATCCTATCTTTCTCAAAATGTACATTCGTTAGTCCAAGGATGTGTTCATCTTTCAAAAGTTTGGCCAAGTTCCTCATGCCAACATGGGCTAGACGGCGATGCCAAAGCCAACCCATGCTAGATTTTGCCACTAGACAAGTCTTGGGAGAAACTTTACTTTTGTTGAGATCAACTAGGTAAAGCCTCCCCCTCAAGCGACCCGTGAGGACAATAGAGGAATCCTCCCTTTTTATGATGGACACATCCTTATCCGTGAAGTGGCAATCAAAACCAATCTCACTAAGTTGTGAAACCGATAATAGATTGTAACCCAACGGATCAACATGAAGAACATTTGTAATTGAGTAATTTTGAGATATAGGAATATCACCTACACCGATGACTTCTCCTTTAGTATCCCCTCCATATGCAATGGTTTCCCTTGGTCCTTCCAAATGGAGATAGGATGAGAACATACTCTTTTCTCCGGTCATATGATGTGTACATCCGCTATCAAGCACCCAACTTGAACCACCGGAGGAGTATGCCTACAAAACAATTTAGTTCCTTCTTTTAGGTCCCCAATTTGACTTGGGGCCTTCCACGTTAGTAACCAAAACTTTTGGAACCCATAGTGATCTTTTCACATATATGTTGGACTCACTTCCAACATACGTGGCAACAACTTTACCAACATTGTTGCGTCTCAACACATAGCTAGGAGGTATGTCTCTAGATGCATGGGCTTTGCTTTTGTTGGGACTCAAGTTTCTTCTGGGCACCATTGGATGATTTTCAACCTACATATAAGTGTTAGAGACCCTGGAACCATGATGCTTCTGAGTTTTGCTCCTTTTCTTTGTCCTGTCTATACAGTCCCCGGAACTTCCGAGAATTTTCTCGGAACCTCCGAGTTGGACTGTCTGAGCTGCTCGGGGCCTCCAGACTCCGGAACCTCCGGGCTTGGAGGTCGGAACCTCCGGGGTCTGGGAGAACAGAAATCCAGAACTCTTGAATTCAAGGCATTCTTTTTCTTTGATGATTTTTCTTTCGTTGGTCTTGCCACCTTCAATATATCCAAAGCCTGGATTCTTGCTCTTCTCTAACACTTTCCTCTTGGTGAATCTTGGCCTTTTGTTTTCTTCACCCATGCACCCTCTAGCTATGATTGAGTTCAACCTAGCAATTTCTTTCTTTAAAGCTTCCATGTTAGCAAGGTTAGTGGCATAAGATTCAATATCAATATGATAACATCTATCACAGCCCTTGCTAGTAGAAGCACTAGAGTTGCCTTTTACCTTCGAGGGATGTGAGGTGCTACTCCAAAGGAGGTTATATTGCTCCTCAAGCTCTTCATTCCTCAACTTGAGAGAATTACATTGAGCTTGAGTGACAGTAAGGTCCTCCTTGAGAGTAGCTATGACACTCTTTGCTTGGTTGATTTCCAAACGCAAAGCCTCAATCTGACTTCTATCGGAGATAATGGTGTCTTGGCTTTTCTCTAGCTCAACTATTAGCTTAGCCATAAAATCCCTAGATTGCTCATCCATTTTACGAACAAGTTGGTTAGCTTCTTCATCACTAGCATCATCACTAGAGTCCATTTCCGACTCATCACTAGGTTGAGGAAAGGGTTTTGGGGCAGTTTTTACCTTCTCACCCTTGGCCATGAGACAATGAATGGAAGTGCTCTCTTCATCATCGGTCAAATTGTTGAACAATCTTGAGGTGGAGGGAAGCTTCTTGATAGCCACGGTTGCAACTTTCTTCCCTTCCTCTTCACTAGAGCATTCATCCCTGGAGTTCCATTCATGACCAATGTGGGCTTCACCACCATAGTGTCTTCTCTTGTAATGTGGCTTTTGATCTTTCTTGTAGCTCCCTTTACCCTTGTCATTTCTGTTTTCTTTCTTCTCATTAGGACAGTCAGCAATAAAGTGCTCGGTACTTCCACAATTGTAACAAGTTCTCTTTTTCTTGTTGGGAAACTTCATCTTGGCAAACTTGTACACTTGCTTCTTCAACCCTCTCTTGTAGGTCTTCATAAACAAGGCCATGTCCCCAATCTCAACATGAGAACCTTCATCTTCATCTTCGCTTGAATCACTTGTGGAGCTCTCTACTTCCACCCTTTTGGACTTTGACTTGAGAGGCTTGGAAGAAGCGGTGTGCTTGGATGAGGAGGAGGGTTTGCTTGACTTGTGAGAGTGGAGAGCCACCTCTTTAACCTTCAAGTTGTTTAACTTAGCCTCCAACTCCCCAATCTTATTTCTATGTTGAATTTCTTTGTCCATGAGCTCATGTGTGAGAATTCTTCCAAGAACATCATTTGGAGAGAGTTCCTCAAACCTTTTCTTCTCTCTAATCAAGGTGACTAAAGTAGGATTCCTTGGTGCAAAAGCTTCCAACATTACCTTCACAACAAAGTGGTCATCTAGCTCATCACCACCTAGACCTCTTATCTTTCCAACAATAACCATCAACCTATCAAACATCTCTTGTGGCCCCTCTCCATCAAAGATAGTAAATCTATTGAGCTCGGCCATCAATATGTTGATCTTGGATTTCTTGACCTTGTCAACACCCTCATGTGCAATGTGGAGAATGTCCCAAATCTCCTTGGCAATCTCAAGTCCACTAACACGGTTATACTCTTGGGCATTCAAGGCACTAAGGAGTATGCTTGTAGCTTGACCATTCCTTCTAATGTTGCGTCGGTCAATTGGAGTGAGGTTCCTAAAATCTTTGGGATCTTCAAAACCTACACACACAATATTCCACAATTCCAAGCTTAAGCCAATTAAATAAGCTTTCATCATATGCTTCCATTTAGCAAAGTTAGTCCCATCGAATTGGGGTAATTTGCCAACGGGAATAGTCACTTCATCCTTGGATTTGACATCCAAAGAATCATAGTTAAAGGATACGCTTTTGTAGTCGTTCTTTGCTTTAGACTTCGACTTTGGCTTGATTATTCGCTTGGGAATTCTTGTGCCGTAGTACTCATCATCATCATCTCCATTCTCACTAGATGAGGACGACGATGAGGATGACGAGGATGGTGATGGAGATGGTGAAGGTGTTCTGTTTCTTCTTTTCTTCTCTTCTTTCTTTCTCTTCTTCTTCTTTTCTTGCTTGCTGTTTTCTTTCTTCTTTTCTTCTTCTTCTTCCTTTTTCTTGTTCTCCTTCTTGCTTTTCTTGCTTCCATCTTTTGAGCTTTCCTTCACAGCCTTTTTAAGCTTTTCAAACTTCTCTTGAGCTCATGTATCGCCCACTTCCGAGGCATCACTTTCAGCCTCGCTTGGGATGTCTTCAAACTGCTCTTCTTCGTGCTTGTCATCATCACTTGCCATATCCTCACACGGTTAGGTGTTTACGAGGATGACCTGCTCTGATACCAATTGAAAGGATCGAGGCAATATGGCCTAGAGGGGGGGGGGTGAATAGGCACGCACACTACGAATTTAAACTTTTTCTCGCAAAATCAACGTCGGACCTCGGAACCTCCGAGATTATTCTCGGAACCTCCGAACGAGGCGACCTCCGAGAATAAACTCGGAACTTCCGACAGTTGTTAAGACAGAGCATAAATAACAAGAGCTGCTAGGAACTTGATGAAAACCAGATCTACTAAATTCTAGGAGGTACTTAGGACCTAGCAAGAAGATTTCTAAGCAAAGTACAAGCTAGCAAGGCACCACAAAGTAGATCGGGAGCAAACCCTAATAGATCTAGTCAAGCACAAGCATGAACAAGTAAGTAAATGAGAACACGCATGAGACAAAGATTTATCCCGTGGTTCAGCTCGCCACAAAGGCTTGCTTACGTCCACGTTGTTGAGGAGGCCACCAAAGGCTCGGACCACAAAGGTCAACTCCTCTCTCACACCTATTACTTTGGGTAATAGGTGGAGGCTTTCCACTAGAATCACAAGGGGTAATACAAACACCTTGGAGCTTCCACAAATCGATTTGGAGAGCTTCCAAGAACCTCTACCCGTCTAGGAGCAAAGCTCCAAGAGTAATAGATCCACCAAGCTTGCTAGGGTTCTTCCAAGTGCTCAAGTTCCAAGGTAGAAGGGATTGGCTCACTAACTCACTTCAAGAATCCACTCTCAATCAATGCTAGGCAAGGATTTGGAAGAGAGTAGGTTAGGAGTGAATGCAAGGTGAGAGAAACAGTGAGGAACGGCGTTCTGCGCAAGGGGAGGAAGAAGATAACCGTTGGGGGACTGTGGGGTATAAATACCCCCAGATCCAGAACAGTAACGGTTATATTCCAGAGTTCGGAACCTCCGAGAAAAGTCTCGGAACTTCCGACTTTTGAAAACTCTGCAGACTGTAGCCCGTACGGTCGGAACCTCCGAGAAAATCTTCGGAACCTCCGAACAGCAATCAGCAGAAGCAAAGCAAGCGTGCAGTTACTTCCCTTGGGGTGAGGATTAAGGTTTAGGAGAGATGGATTATGAGCACTTGAAACCACCCTAACTCACCATTAGTATCCCTCTTGATAGTACGGATTGGCCTATACTCAAATTCAAAAGATAAAATAAATAAACTCCTCCAAGTAGCATAGGCATCCTTTTTGTAGCAAGTTGAGGGGTCTCCAATTAATCTTTTGCACCTGTGATAATAACTTTATGCTGCACAACAAACTCAAAGGCTCATTAGCTCTTTAATTGTGTGGTCAACATCACCAAAACCCTCATAGGGCTTGATTGCACTTACAGCAAGCGCGCTCGCCCCGCGCGCAGGCACGCTTGATGCGCGCACAGGCGCGCTCGCCGCGTGCGCCTCCTTGGCGCGCGCCGGCACCTCCGCGGCACGCGCCGCCCCCGATGTCAATTGCCGGCGGCGGCGCGCCGTTGCGCCCGCCCCGAGCGATGCCGCCCTTGCCGCCGGCGCCGGTTCGGCGACGGGGCGCGAGCTGCCACCTATCGGAGGGGCCCTCCCCCTCGCCCTCTTCCTCTTCGTCATCCTCCGTGGATGAGTACTCCTCGGTCCCCGGGGAAGAGAGCCCCGGCTCTTCGCGCCGCCGGTACTCCGCGCTCCACCCGGTCGCGGCGCGCTTGATGTCGCCTCGGGCGCTCCCTCCGCGCGCGCGCCGCCCGCTCCTCGCTCCCCGCCGCCGCGCCGCCCGGCCAAGCGCGCGGGAGTCGGGGGTGGGCGGAACGGACTTTGAGGCGGTAAAACTCACCAGCTGCACACAGGAGCATCAAGGGCGCGTCAGGAGGCAGAAGCAACACCAAGAACCAAAACGAAATCGAGAACCAAACTCACCAGCGGGCCGGTGGGGAGCATCTCGAGGTCCCATGGGGTCCGGTCCGGAGGCATCGGCACCCGGGTGTCGACGGCGCTCCGCGCCCGGGTGAGCGCATATGGCCGCTCGAGGGGCGTCGGGAGCATCCGCGACCTCGCCAGATCGACGGGGTTGGCCGCCTCTGTCATCTCGAAGATGCAGAGCGGCCTCTCCATCAAGGGCACGACCCGCCGGTGATGGAGGAAGGCGAGGACGCCCATCGCGTTCAGCCCCAGTGCCGCCAGGCGCTACAGGGCGGCCAGGACCGAGTCCTGCCGCCTCCGATGCTGGGGCGTGGACACCCCGTAGCCCCAGGAGTCAGGCTTCTCCTTGAACACCCGACCGGTGTAGGGGGGAGGCCGGGCTCGGCGTTGCACAAGTAGAACCATCCCCGCTCCCAGCCGGCGTTGTTCGTCGTCATGGTGCAGGGGATGTAGACGTTCTTGAATTGCCCCCGCAGGCAAGCGACATCCCGCCGCGCGCGCACGCGCGGCGGGTCCCTCGGCTCCGTCGTGGGGCTGCGTGAAGAGCTCCGCGCGGAAAAGGTGTACCCGCAGCTCCCGGTTGACCGGGGATCCCCGGGTACCCTTCGCGGACGCCCACGAACGTGGCCGCCTGCGAAATCGCGTTGGGCGCGAAGTTGTGCGGCTCCACTTCGTAGTGGTGGCACGGCGCCCGCATGAAGCGGCTCGCCGGCGGCGCGTTGAAGCCCCGCTCGTGGTAGCGGATGAAGCTCACCACGTAGCCCTCCGGCGGGTTGGGCGCGCGGTCCCCCGCCGGCGGCACTATCCACTCCCGCCGGCGCCCATCCTCGTTCGCCGCCGGTGGCCGGCGGCGGCGACCGGCTCGCCAAGGGCCAGCTGGGTCACCGACGACCTCTCCCAGGCGTATGGGTCCAAGATCGTGACGGGCTGCTGAGGCGGCGCCATGAAGAAGGGCGGAGGAAAGCGAGAGCAGAGGACGTAAAACGGAAGAAAAGCTCTAATGGCGACGTCGCATGGTGGCAAAGGCGAGGCGAAGACGAAGGGGCAGGGGGCTGAAATGGCGAGGCGTTAAGGTAAGAAACCGCCGTCTCCCCCTCCCCTCAGATTTATAAGCCGCGGGCGAGCTCTCCGGAGCAGATGCCCCACGCGCATTAACTGCAGGGAATCTTCCCTTCACGCCGACGGACGGGCCCCACCACGACCGGCGGCCACATCACCGCGGGCGGGCCATCATCACGGCGAAGACCCGCGGGGACCGAGGCGAGCCGTCACGTCCTCTCGCCACGCCGCCCACTACGCGCGCGCGCGCGGCCGCAGCGCCGAAAAAGGCGCGCCCGCGCTGCAAAACCGCAGCCTCGACTGCGAGGCATTTAATTACCGGGTCCCTTGCCAAGCAAGGAGAACCCTCGAGCGGGACGAACCCCCGGCTCGAGACAAAAACAACCCTCGATGGGATATCGGCGTGAGAAGGCCGCCCGGGCACCGCTGAAGTAAAGGGGCACCGCGGGCACCCATGCCACGTAAAACCCTCGAGCGAGCACGAGCCCCCGGCTCCCGGACGATAACGCCCTCGAAGGGACATCGGCGTGAGAAGGCCGCCCGGGACCTGCTTGATGTAAAGCAGGCACTTCGGGCACCCATGCCACACAAAACCCTCGAGCGGCACGAGCCTCTGGCTCCAGACGATAACAGCCCTCGAAGGGACATCGGCGTGAGAAGGCCGCCCGGGACCTGCTTGATGTAAAGCAGGCACCGCGGGCACCCATGCCACGTAAAACCCTCGAGCGGCACGAGCCCCTGGCTCCAGACGATAACAGCACTCGAAGGGACATCGGCATGAGAAGGCCGCCCGGGACCTGCTTGATGTAAAGCAGGCACCGCGGGCACCCATGCCACGTAAAACCCTCGAGCGGCACGAGCCCCTGGCTCCAGACGATAACAGCCCTCGAAGGGACATCGGCGTGAGAAGGCCGCCCGGGACCTGCTTGAAGTAAAGCAGGCACCGCGGGCACCCATGCCACGTAAAACCCTCGAGCGGCACGAGCCCCTGGCTCGAGACAATACCAACTCTCTAAAGAGGGCACGTGCGTGAGAGGGTCGCCCGGGGCCTGCTTGAAATGAAGCAGGCACCGCGGGCACCCACGCCGCGCTGTGCTACCAACCAGCGCCTCGAGGGCCGGCACGCCCAGACCCCTCGACGGCCGAAAATGTTAAAGACGGGGCCGCCCAGGCGCGACCCCGCACGGCCCTACTGATCAGAGGTTCGAAGCCTGACCCTCGATGGGTTCGAACAGGCGCCACAGATCGCAGAGTCAGGGACGACGAGGGCACGCGCATTCGAGCCGTTTCTCGAGCCCGTCGGCTCGAGGGTGCCCCACATGTCATGTTCGAGAGCCAGCGAGGGCAGCTAGCAGGGGGATCCCACCGAGGGAGAGCTTCCGCGCCCTCGGTCCCTATCGAACGGGACCGAGCCCCACCTAGCAAACCCACGCAAGCGCTTCCATGGACGTGTCTCTGGACCACGCAGCCTACCCTTATCGAACGGGGCATGGACGTCCACTCGAACCACCCGCTAGCAGCCCGACGAAGAATCCGCAATCCGCGACCCGCTCGATGGGGGTTGCGGAAACCTCACCCTCCGTCCCGCGGAGGGACGGCGAGGGCGCGAAAGAAAACAAGTCGCAAAGCTCTACCCGATCGCCTCGAATGGGCCCAGGCTCGGGGGCTTGGCGCACGGCTACACCTCCTTGAAATTGCACCCACCGGAGACAGTGCCAGCAGCGCGCGCGCCACCGAAGCCGGCTGAGACACCGCCGATGCCGGTTGGAACATGTGCCACACCCTCTGACCAGTTCTCGCGGTTGACCCCTGCAGGAGCACCGACACTCCTGCAGGGCTTCGGGGGCTAGACCCGCGGGTCCGCTAACGCGGCCCCATGGAAAGCGTTCGCAAAACAAGGAGGGAAGAACGTCCTATCAGTAGGTTCCAGCATCTGCGGGAGCCTCAATGGCAAACCCACAGATGCTCGGGGGCTACTGTCGGGGACAGCCCTAGGGGTCCCCTTAAACAACGGGGAAACCCTCACTTAAAACCCACAACGAAACCAAAACATGCTAAGCCTAACCATGCAGGTGCCTAACCATGCAGGACACGGCCCACGCCGCAGGGACCCAGACGGCCCATCAAGGCGGCCCTCTTAGAGATCCCCTCGAGCAGGCTCCGCCTCGCTCGAGGATGCGCGCCCCCTCAGGCGGGCTCCGCCCCCGTTCGAGGGGCGCACTTCCCTCGAGCGAGGTTCGGCCTCGCTCGAGGGCTCGCTCCCCCTCGAGCGGGTTCCGCCTCGCTCGAGGGTACGTCCCGCCCTCGGCCGGGGCCCGCCACGCTCGAGGGCGCCCCTCACACGTGCGCCGGCCCCCCGTACACGGGCATTTAACGCCCTGACACCGGTGGGACGGCGCCATCATGCGCCCGGGGCTCGCGCCCCGGTGCCGCCGCACCAACTCCCCAGGGAGGAGCCCATCCCCACCACTGTGGGGAGGGACTGTGCAGTGCGGCCGGTGTCAGTCTCGTGACACCGCGTGCCTGCTCCAGTACGGCTAACGCGCCAGGCCCTCGAAGGGGGCCGGGTGCACCCTCGATTCACTTTCTCGTGATCCTACAGGGTTAGGTGGAGGCGCTAGGCCGGTGGATCGCCATCCCGGCCACTGTAACAGCATGGCCGCCGCCCCCGCGCGTGCAGGCGCACGCCGGGCGCTGTAGCAACCACTCCAACACTGTGAAACGCGTTGGGAAGGGACGCCGTTTTACCTACTCCTGTGTCCCGTACAGGCCAACGTCAGCACCTCCCTCGAGCCTATCAGAGGACGTCGCCACCACTTGCCGCCGTTCTACCCTCGAACCGCCACTGTTCGGGTACAAGGTAGGCCATCATGGCCAGATCGCTGCGAAGATCGTCCGGACGGCCGCCCACTCTACAGCATAGCACGTCGTGCTTCCCCACGTAGCTAGATAGCGCGGCGCGCATGTAATCCGCCTCCCCCTTGATCTATAAAAGGGGGGCGAACCCCGGCCCGCGGGGGAGACTCGGCGGCATACGAGACATCAGACACCACACACTCATTCTCCAATTCTCCCACAATATCTTCGGCCACTCCTCCAGGGACTTGGAAGCCAGGCTTCCTCTCCCGCCTTGCTTGTAGCAGCCCCACTACAGGCACCCCCGGTGCTAAGAAATATAGTGCCTCGAGCACACCTCTGCTGGACGTACGGCCCCCTCGGCCGGAACCAGGATAAAAGCTCTGTGTCACTTGTCGCTTAGCATCGACCATTGAGGGATAGACCACGGCGCTATCTACTGGTTAGTGTCGGGACCATATTCCGCACCGACAAAACTTGTCATATACTTCTCTCGAACCCGAGGTTTTGAAGGTCGAAATCTTTGTTGTAAGGACCGTCAACACTAGTTGTCTAGGGTTTCCCTAGCCGACCTGGGACCTTGCATGGAAGACCACATCAAAGCTCCAGAGCAAGGATCAAGATCGAGGTAGGATCCTGGTGGTGATCTTGTTCATGTAATCATTCATGGTGAAGTTTTATAGTGAATCCAATTTCTAGTGATCAAGTGCCTTCTCGATGATTTTGTTCTCCCTTGGTTTTGCTTCTTCCTGAATCTATACTTAAGATAGATTGCATAGGGTGCTCTTGTAGCCACGGTGGCTAGAGGTGCATACCGGGCCGACCAAGTGTTTTCAACTTGTTCTTCTTGAACTCGCCCTAGGCTAACCCGCAGGAATAGGGCTGCGTCGTGACAAAATGGTGGCCCCAAAAGGTGGGCGTCTTCAAAATCGAAACGGAGGCCACAGTTTAAAGATGCTTTTTATGAAATTCGCTTTGCTATCTTCATCTATCTTGTTTCGAGCTACAACAAATGCATGATCTGGACTCTCTAGATTGGTTATCTCTATGCTTTCTCTTGCTACCTCTTGAGTTTAGTAGATTAGGTTAGATTAGATTAGATTAGATTAGATTAGATTAGATTAGATTAGATTAGATTAGATTAGATTAGATTAGATTAGATTAGATTAGATTAGATTAGATTAGATTAGATGTGTTTTCTTGATGATCTCTTAGATTAGATGCAACTTGGTTCTTCAAGAGAAAGAGTTTCCTTGCCTTATTAGATAGAATCCTTGTGTTGCACAATGTTCCATGGATTCGATACCTTGGGTTCTCACACTTAAGGGAAGAAGGGTCCCTTGACTACGACGGGGGATTTGTCCGCTTGCAAATCCAAACGAACTTTGATGCGACAATCAACCGTCAACACACAACCTTGCACTCACTCAACTCTAAGCCAATCCTAGCACTAAGCACACACAAAGCATGTGCAAGTCTATGGATGAGCAATTTCACACTTGGATGGATTGGAGATGATATTTTTGGTGTCTTGCACTCTTCTGCACTTCCACACAATCGAGCAACCTCAGATGGACGAGTAGAGGGGTATAAATAGCCCAAGGCATCGAACTAGTTGTTGGGTAAAAGCTGGTGAAAGTAGTACCGTCGGATGATCCGATGCTATGCTTTTCCAGGCGTCGGTTCATCCAGTGCTACTAGCCGTTGCCCTCCACTGCACATGACCGTTGACACAATTGATCCGACGCTTCATCCGATGCACTGTCGGTTCATCTGGTGCTGAAGACTCCGCGGCAAAAACCTCACTGTTTGTTGTCTTCACACCATCGGATAGACCGAAGCTTCCACTGACCATGACGTCGATTCATCCGACAGTGTCTTTTCTTTTCATTTCCTCTCATTTTGGCATGCGGTATTTTTGAACGACCGAACTGGCAATCATAGAGGGGGAGTGAATGGGAGCCGATAAAAATTCTTCTTGATGGAGATGACTTCTCCAACGAGATTAACACGACTAACCAAAGCACGTCTTCGACTCAACTAGCCAAGTGGGCCAAGACCACATAGCCACTAGAGTGCTACTGATCCTAGGAACCAACAACCAACTGAAACAAACACTCTTAATGCATAGTGGAAAACTTCACAACATGCTGTCTGTGCTACACCGGTCAGACCAATGGCCTGTGCCGGTCAGACCGATGACACAGTTAGACCGGTGGACAGCGCCGGTCAGGCCGGTGACTACAACAGATGCACAGAAACGTTCCAGGAAGCCTCAGTGACTCCTCTAGGCCCTAGAACAAAAATCACCTCCAAACACAAACCTGATGGGAAAAAAAATCCTTCACACAACCTAGCAAACCAACTCGAAACCAGCTAAGAACTGACCAGCAACACCACAAAGCAAAACCACACGAACCAGGCAGATCACCCGTGCCAAAACCCAACAGGGGGTTGCACCAGTCAGACCGGTGTAGGTCACCAGTCAGACCAGTCAGGCCTGGGCGTTCGGGATGAACAGCGAACCGCGGGTCAACCCTTCCAAATCCTCACCCCGATCTCCCGATTCCCTCCACAGATTTGCACAAGACTTCGAGGATAGTAGGAATACCTCATGGGCATCCCATAGCTATGCTTTGGTCCACCAAAACTTGCTAAATCAAGAGGAATCGAAGGATTTTCACCAAGAACACCACTAACCCTAAACCAAAGAAAACCCCCAAATCGAGCACCTTTACTCACGGATTTGAGAGGGGAATCACAAGGAAAAGAACCACAAAGGATTCATGCATACATCCCCCACCAAATCCCAAAGAGAAAGGCCTCAAAACCACCACAAGAAAATCGCCAAGAAAAGACTCTGAAAATTACAAAAAAAGGGAAAATGGGAGAGACACAATCAAGCCTTGAGGAACCACGCCGAATCATCTATACACACCATGATGGTTCATACAAGGTCTAGCTTGCCTCCCGATCATTCATCCCTCTCTCAAGATCTCACCATGAAGCTCTCAAGCTGGTCCTAGAAAATCCTAAGGAAAATAGGAAGGGGAAATAGCAAAACAAAATGAGCTAGGGTCCAAGAGATGATGCAATCGAAAGACGAAATTACTCCTAAGGCCTAAAACTAAGATACAAACCCCCGAGGGGCACTTTGGGAATCTTCTTCGTCGCACCATCTGACGGACGCCCGACGACCACACCTCGCATAGCCTCGACACAAGCTTTGCGATCACGACGCGTGTCCTCTGTTTTGAATTCTCCGGAATGCATCGTCGCACACCGATCAAACCAATGTACCCCACCGGTCAGACCGACCTGATGCTGTTTTCTTCGGTCTTCGGCTTTAGCTTTGTGGATCAACCAAGGAACCTAGTGGTTTTCAAGTGAACCACTGGAAACCACGCAAACTTGGTGTGGCCTTCGCCAATCTCCACTCATGACTTGGCCCCACAAAGTCCCGACTCGATCTTGGCTTTGAGGCTTAACTAAGGAACCGTCCACGACTTCGTGTTGTTGTTCTTGCCACCATGCGGCCTGCACTTGACCCCACTGGCCACCGAGACCCTCGAATCAAGCCTACTTGTCTGCTCCACACCTGGAGGCCTCACCAGCAATGACCTTTCGCGCTTGTTCTGCACATGCACCAGCACCAGTCAAGCAACAACCTACACCTGCATACTTAGCCAAGAGTCGGTCCACACAACGTCGTCAATCACTAATCCCACTAGGAAGTGACCATCCACTAGTCCTCGAACCACACAGGTCCTCAATACCCCCTTGATGAGTGCATTGACAACACACACATTTGGTAACCAAAGTGAAAAGGAAAAGAAAAGGAACAAACAAAGAAACTTCAACAAGCAATCGAAAGCCAAAAAAAAGGTAAAGAGCAAGATCACTTGAAGAAGGCAAGTTTCGGTCCCCTTAGGCAAGGGCAACGGCTCGACACAACTGAGACAAATACAAGCTCACACAAAGAGCAAAAGCCCACCAAACCAAAGCTTGAAACCACAAAGAGCTCCCCTGCACATATGCAAGCTACCCCTGAACCAATGCAACTCCCCCTACACGAATGCATGCAAACCTCTTCACAAACAGAGCAATTGCACAGCTCAGCTCTGACTGGTCATAACGGTCCACAACACCAGTCAGACCGGTCCACAGCACCGGTCAGACCGGTGCCCAACGTATGCATAGGTCCTGACACCTACACCAGTCAAATTGGTGACCTCAACCGGTCAGACTGGTGACCACCTGGGAACTGCAAGAGCCCAAAAATGGCTCTAAACCACTCAAAAACCTTCCAAAAGTATCCAGTAGAACCTTTCATTCACAACCATCCCCCTTTGTTGACAATGCATGAATCAAGCCAAAATTATGAAAAAAGCAACCTAGAGCTTCTCAAATAGACAAAATTCAACACGAGATGCTACACATGTCGAAATGAGCAAGTTAGATACTCTATAGCTTCGTATGAACATCAGCTACAAGATCACTAAGATTCACAACCATTGGGCAAAGCTAAGATAGAATTAAGCAATTTTGCGAAAAATCACCCTCTCATGAGCAAAGTACTAAACATGAGCAAAACATGTCAAAATAGCAAAGTGTTGATGGTGTATTTTGGTACACCAAACATGTTCATTACACTTTGGTTTGGACATGATTATGAAACTAACCTGCCACTAGGCACACAAATGATATAACAAGTTCATCTTTGTATGTGGAGTTGGAAGTGTTATGTTTTTGCAGGAAATCATGGACATAAAGGACGGAGTCACAACAAGTTCAAAGGAGGAATTGAGGTGTCCCGTTCGTATTCGAGAGCATGATGAAATCACTCCCAAAGGTGGCAAGGACCGAAGTGTTACATAGGAACATCCCCGGGGAATGAAGCGTAAAGGACCAAACTTCATGCGAGAAGACCCTTCATCTTGGATGTGAGGATGACATCGTCAAAATGATGCAATTGGAGGGGGCAAAGTGCAAAATGTCAAGAGGGACCACGTGTGCGAAGGGGCAACCGAACTAGGCCAAAATGGGCCTGGGCCGGTCGGCCCAGGCCGGCCGGCCTGGCCCATTTCGACGTCGGTTCGGCCCCCCATTTCTTGAGCATGAAGATGATTTAACCCTAAGTACGTGGAGGCGCCGCCATTCGCAGAGGGAGAGCCATTCGCCCGAGAGGCCGTCCACAAGCTAGAGAGGGAGAAGAGGAGGGAGATCATTCACGAGAAGGATCGCTCTACTTGAAGGAAGCAACCACAAGTGGTGGAGGACGTCGAGGCCTTGCCAAGACACCCCCCAGAGGAGAAGGAAGACACCGTCGGAAGCGTCACCATGATCAACGGTGCTTTTCCTAGCACCTTGATGGGGGTGATCTTCTTATTTGTTCATGGGTTATCGATCTTGAGATGTAATCGCAACTTTGTATCGTTTCTATCTATCATCTAGTGTTGAAGATGCTTTCATGTTTAAGGTTAGCTACCATACCATGTAGGGAGTATATATCTCACTTCTCCCTTAGAACCATTCTATACGTCGTGATCATCATAGGTCTAGTCACGAATACCTCCGTGTAGTGACAATACGGGGGGAGGGAAAGGGCGAAACCGTGGTCACAAACCCTGATAGATTAGATCGGTTTTCATATCTTAAGCGGTTGCATGTTCAAGTATCGAAGACCCTTGGGAAAGTGTATTTTACAAATCTTGTGAGTTTAATCATTCTCTCTAGTGTAGCGTAGTAGTTCTCTATATTAACCGTAGTTTAGGGTTTGGTTAAGTTAGTTAGTAGTGCTAGATCAAATGCTTGTAATCCCCTTGCTCCGCGGTGTCGGGGACAGCCATAGGGGTCCCCTAATAACTGAGGGGAAACCCATTTTTTTCGCAAATAACAAAAATGTAAATGAACTCACAAATTATAATTTACGCCCCACGCAATCACAGCCTGGCTATAGGAACCCACAGCCCTGGCAACCTCACCGGCCAATGCCAGCACCCCTCGGGCGAAACTTCGCTTCGCTAGAGGGGCCCAGCGCCGTACCACCGAAATGCCGCCTCGCTCGAGGGCTGGACGCCCCCTCGGGCGAAACTCTGCATCGCTCGACGGCCGGACGCCCCCTCGGGAGAAACTCCGCCTCGCTTGAGGGCTATGCGCGCCCCGAGCGGTTCTCCGCCTCGCTCGAGGCTCTTGCGGGTCCGCTACTCCCGCACCCACTGCCCCGACTGGAGCATTAAATGCTCTGACACAACACGGACACCTGGGTCAAAGGCGAATCCCCACCGCGCTGACCCACTGACACCGCGTGGGAATCATATCCCGGCGCTGTTTCGCCAACCCTCCTGGTGAGGCCATCCCCCGCCACCGTACGGCCCCCGTGCGGTAAGGCCAGTGTCAGCTCCGTGACACTGTGCCGCCCACTCTCGTACGGTCCGCACGCCGCACCCTCAAAAGAGGATGGTAGAACCCTCGAAAAGGGTACGAACGCTCGTCTCGCGCCCGCACGGACGACGCCGCGACGTCGGACCAGTGAGGCGTGTCTCCTCCATCACAATCGACCCTATGCGGCCATCCCCGCTGCTACGCCACCATCCTGAGCACTACAACACCATTCCCGACGCTGTGGGAGCCCAGGACGACAAGATGTCGCCACGTCCGCTGCTGTGCGACCTTCGGCCCTCTGTCAGCCCAACCCTCGAGCTGACGCACGTACGACAACTGAACAAGAAGCTCCCACGCTACTACTCACGAAACCGCTACTGGACGGGTATGGGACTCGCAGTGACGCTTGGCCAGAAGCAAGATTCGCCAGGACGGCCATCCTTTCTGTGGTATTGTACACCATACCGCCACATGTAGCTAGAACTGTGCGACACGATTGTAAGCTGCCTCCCCTTGGCCTATAAAAGGAGGGGGCAGTCCCCTGGCCGCAGGGGGAGGACGGATAGCGCACACTTACACATTTTCTGCCTTCACCACGATATTGGCATCTCGCCTCAATCAAACCTCAGGGATCTAGAGTCACCGACTCCTCTCCCTCCATGCTTGTAGCTCCCCTCTGCAAGCACCACGTGCAGTGCAATACATTGCCTCGAGCACCCCCTGCTGGACGTACGGCCCCGGCCGGAACCAGGATAAAACTCGTGTCACTTAGTTGCTTAGCACTAGCCATCGAGAGATAGATCTCAGCGCTCGTACTAGTTAGTGTCGGGACTGCTTTCCGCACCGACAATTGGCGCGCCAGGTAGGGGAGCTGCGCTGAAGATCAGCTTTCCACCAGCCCCCTCGATGGTGATCCGCACTGAGTACAGGACCTAGAGGTACTCCATGGTGAGGACCGAAACGTCGGAGGACCGATGGATGGTCGCTCCTAGCTGTGATGAGTGATTGACAACGTGGTGTGGACTAACTCTTGGCTGAGTATTGCATGTGCAGGTTGCGGCTTGATTTGCGTTGGTGCAGGTGAAGAGTGGGCGCGAAAGGTCTATGCCTTGCGGGGCCTCCGAGGAGTGGAGAGACAAGTAGTCCTGACTCGAGGGACCTGGCGGCCAGCGGGGTCAAGTGCGGGCTGCATGGTGGCAACAAAAGCAAGACGAAGTCGTCGACCGGAGCCGGTGCAGGGTAGCGGCTCACGACCGGAGTCTGCATGCGGGGTTTGCGGCGGTTCACCAGAAATCCGTCGGGTTACTTGGTTGAGCCACAAAACCAAGACCGGAGGCTGGCGGGCAGAGACGGGATCCGGGTGCGTCGAGAAGCTTCGATGCCGGCGGACACGTGGCGGGATCACAGGGCTTCTGTCGGGAGGACGCGGTCTGCGGCAACGGCGTGGCCATGCGATGAAGAGGAGTACTACATGACCTATTTGCCCCTGAAGGGTTGTATCACAACTTAAGTGCTAGGGGTAGTGTGGTCTTTTGCCTGGCCCGGAGGGGACTCATATATATGAGCTCTAGGGTTTCCAGGCAAACCATCCATTTGGACTGCTTCTCATTTCCTTGCTCTCTAGGGTTAGATTTTTCCTCCGTTTGTAAAGAATCTGACCTCCGAGTGAATGGAAGCTTTTATGGTTGCGTCGATTCCCGGTTTGTAGCTCGTTGGATTTTCGTGTCTTTTTCGAGCTATTTTCGTCGGTTTTTCGTGCGCGGCTTGTTCCTTCCATTCTGAGGTGTTTGGGCTCGAATTTGTTTGTGGGAATCATGGATAGTTGCCTCGTGCATCTTTGTGCTTGATCCTGATCACCCAAACTTCGAGTTCGGCCTCCGATTGAAGGATTTCGGTTGGAACCTAGGTTTTTGCTTGCGGACCGTCCGTGGACGAGGTACGGACCGTCCGTGTGCTTGGGTGCTTGTCGGGACGTTCTGTTGTGATTAACGGACCGTCTGCCTATGGGTTGCGGACCGTCCGCCCGGTGACCGCGGACCGTCAACCCCAGGGTCGCGGACTGTCCGCCAGGGCGCTCGCAGGATTGCTAAGTCCTTTGCTTCTTGGTTCGTGCTTTCACTTCGGGATTGTTTGGGGTTTGTTCATCGGGTTGGTAGGTCTGTAGTGACTATGTGACCTTGGCAAACTCATGTGGGAATCCTTGGTTGTGAATTTGGGGTATAGGCTGAGTTCTCTCCTAGGAGAAGAATTTTTATCGGCTCCCATTCACTCCCCCCCTCTCCGATCGCCTAATCGGTCCTTCAATTGGTATCAGAGCCCGTTACGGATCTTTGTGATTCTAACCAGTCTAAGATCCAAAGATGGCATACCAGGAATGGGGTTCGGGTCCTCCACACTTTGATGGTAAGAACTACCATATGTGGCAAAGGCGGATGCTGCTTTCCCTTGCAGCAAGGGTCAGATCCTGTGGGATGTCACGTTGAACACAACTTATGTTCATCCGATGAAATTCCTTGCTCCAGGATCAAGGGAAATGTTCGATGCCAACAACAAGGCGGTTGACTACCTGTACCGTTCTCTGTGTGAATCCGAATTCGAACGGGTTCAGACAGAAGACTTGGCGTGCAAGATTTGGGAGCAGGATGCTCATGTCGGGAATGCTCAGGTTCAGGCTCGGCTCTTTGTGACCTACAGGGGAGAGTACGAGAACTTCACTCATCTCCCCGGTGAGTCCATAGATGCCATGTTTCAGCGTTTCACGGTGATCGTGAACAACATGAGGGCTAATGTGGTCGTGCTCCCGTATGATGACCATGACAGGGCTATCAAGCTCTTGCATTCTCTGGATCGTACCATGTGGAGTGGAAAGGTTGAGGCCATCCTAGAATCGGAGAAGTATGAGACCCTCACAGTGGATGAGCTGTTTTCCAAGCTCAAGTCATCCGAGGTGGACCGTGGGGTGCGTGCAAAGATCGAGAACCCGACTGATCCCCATAGTCTGGCTCTCGTGTCTAGTTAAAGGACTAATGCTAACATGTCTTCGAGACAATTTTCCTTATCTTGCCTTGTGTCCATGCCAGATGAGGAGTTTGACATGCTATGCGAGGAGGATCTCGCGTTGTTGAGCAGGCGGTTCGAGCGCATGTACACGAACCGGAAGAATGCTCGGAGGAGCTCAGGCATGTGCTACCGGTGCGGGAAGCACGAGCACTTCATCGCCGAGTGCCCGGAAGCCATGGAGGTCAAGCCCGAGCACAAGCACCGTTCGAGGACCGACCACACGCACCGCTCGAGGGATGACTACAAGGGCAAGAACAAGTCCGAGCGGAGGCCGAGGAAGAGTGGTGGTCACAAGAAGAAGGAGCGAGCGATGGTGGCTGGTGCGAGCGACATCGACTCAAGCTCCTGCTACTCTTCATTGAGCTCAAGTGATGAAGAAGAGAACCGGCACAAGGGCAAGCATTCAAGCAAGAACATCAACAGCTTGTGCTTCGTCGCCCAAGGCTTTTGCGGCATGGCACACAGCACCTCAAGCAAGAAGAGCAACAAATATGACTCGGGTTCCGACTTCGAGGAAGAGGTAAACAATAGCCCATCCTTCTTGATAGCGGAGAATGCTAGGTTGAATCACTTGCTTGACAACCGTGATGATGTGCTTAGAAAGACCAACAAGGAGAAGAGGGAGTATAGGTCTTTGCTTGAGAGGCTAAGGAGAAGGTGGTTGAGCTAGAGTCTTTACTTGTTGATGCTAGGGCTCAAATAGATTCTCTTAAGTCTGCTCCCGTTGTGACCAATGAACCTGAATGCACTGATTGTTCCACTTTTCTTGGTGAATTGACTGTGCTTAAGGAGAAGTATGCCTCCAAGGTTGAAGAACTAGATGTGCTTAGGGTTGAGCTAGATGAGATGAAATCTAGACCCTCCTTGCTTGGTGCTAGCACTTCTTGTCCTGTCTTGCATGAGAAGCTAGATATTTCGCTTGCTTATGCTAGATCTCTAAAGGCTCAGCTGAAAGCTTTTATTCCTACAATTTGTTCTTGTCGGGGACAGCCCTAGGGGTCCCCTTAAACAACGGGGAAATCCTCACTTAAATCCCGGTACCGAAACACGTTAAGCCTAACCATGCAGGTGACTAACCATGCAGGGCACGGCCCACACCGCGGGACCCCGACGGCCCACCAAGACGGCCCTCTTCGCTCGAGAGCGCGCGCCCCCGCGCGGCGGGCTCCGCCCCCGTTCGAGGAGCAACGCTTCCCTCGAGCGGTCCCGCCCCGCTCGAGGGCTCACTCCCCCTCGAGCGGGTCTCGTCTCGCTCGAGGGTTCGTCCCGCCCTCGGGCGGGGCCCGCCACGCTCACGGGCGCCCCCGCACGCGTGCGCCAGCCCCCGTACACGGGCATTTAACACCCTGACGCCGCAGGACGGCGCCATCATGCGCCCGGGGCTCACGCCCCGGTGCCGCCGCACCAACTCCCCAGGGAGGAGCCCATCCCCACCACTGTGGGGAGGGACTGTGCAGCACGGCCGGTGTCAGTCCCGTGACACCGCACGCCTACTTCAGTACGGCTAACGCGCCCGACCCTCGAAGGGGGGCCGGGCACACCCTCGATTTTACTTTCCCGTGACCCTACAGGGTTAGGTGGAGGCGCTAGGCCGGTGGATTGCCATCCCGGCCACTGTAACGGCGTGGCCGCCGTACCCGCGCGTGCAGACGCACGCCGGACCCTGTAGCAACGACTCCAGCCCCGTGAGGCGCGTTGGGAAGGAACGCCGTTCTGCCTGCCCCTGTACTCCGTACAAGATTGCGTCAGCACCACCCCCGAGCCTATCAGAGGACATCACCGCCATCTGTTGCTCTCCTACCCTCGAACCGCCACTGTTCGGGTACAAGTCAGGCAATGATGACCAGATCGTGGCGGGGATCGCCCGGACGGCCGCCCACTCTACACCGCAGCACGTCGCACCTCTCCACATAGCTAGGTAGTGCGGCGTGCATGTAACCCGCTGCCCCCTTGATCTATAAAAGGGGGGGCGAGCCCCCAGCCGCGGGGAGACAGACGAACAGAGACACAAGAACACTCCACACAGCACGTACTCATTCTCACTCTCCCACAATATCTTCGCCACTCCTCCGGGGACTTGGAAGTTACACTTCCTCTCCCGCCTTGCTTGTACTTGCCCCACTACAAGCACCCCGGTGCTAAGTAATATAGTGCCCCGAGCACACCCCTCGTGGGACGTACGGCCCACTCGGCCGGAACCGGGATAAACCTCTCGTGTCACTTGTTACTTAGCATCGACCATTGAGGGATAGACCTCGGCGCTATCTGCGGTTAGTGTCGGGACCACATTCCGCACCGACAGTTGGCGCCCACCGTGGGGCAAACGAGCGCCTAAGGTCATTTCGCCAACTCCCTCCATGGTGATCCGCACTGAGTACCGTGCTACACGCTACTGCATGGGTAGCTCGGACCCCCTCCCGGCCGGGTTCGAGATCCGCTTCGGGGATCTGAACTTTCAGGCCACGGGGAATGGCTATCTCATGCACCTCACTAACCGTGAGGAACTCCGCGCGCGGCGTCAGGCCAGGTCTGCTCAGACCCCCGCCGCACGCACGACTCCGGCGCAGGCGCCCGCGGGCACGGACGTCGCGGGTCCGTCGACGCCACGACGCCGTCGTCGCTCGGGCGCGCGCTCACGCCGGGCGCGGTCCGAGCGGCGGCGGGCCGAGCGCGCCGCCACTCAAAGTGGCGCGCCCACCGTCGCAGCGCCGCCACCGCCCGGCGGGGCGGCGTGCGGTCTGCGGACCGCGCATCCCCCATCGGGCCGCGTGGCGCTACGACGGCCTACAACGCCAACGTCAACACGACGATGCGCGAGGGTTCCGCCCGGCCGCCATGTCTTCGTCGCCGGGGACCCCGGCACCTCGGTAGCGGATGAGTCATCCCCGGGCTCCGTCGACACGATGCCACCCGCCAACCGCCACGGATACGCGGGAGTGGGACTTCTCCCGACGTGCCGACCCGGTCGCGTTCCGGCGTTTCCTCGACGCCGCGGACTACCGGTTCGGCCGCTCCGACGACTCCGACACCGGGGAGCTACGACCCCATGCGGGAGTGTTGCGCCGTCATCACCAACGACCCGGCTAACGCCGCCGGCGCGGCGGCGCGCGGAGACGGGGAAGTCACGCCCGCCCCGGGGATCGCCGCGCGCCCGGCCGCGGGGCCAAGCGCTCTCCGCCGGGGCCGACGTCGACGCACAGCCGGCCCAAGCCCGCGAGCTCGAGGCCAAGCTGGCGGAAGAATACCGAATGGTGCGGTTGCTCCGCGCCCTCAATGGCGGGGGAGGCTTCGCGCGTGGCGAACGCGCGCGGAGCCGGGCCGACAGTCCGCGACCGCCTCAACACCGCCACCAACGTCGGAAACGCGGACGTGCCCCCACGGGCGAGCTAGAAGCTCGTCGCTGCCGCAACACTGCTACGGGCTATGCCAGCACCCTCGACCCCCGAGGCTCGAGACATGCACCGCGAGGTGCAAACTCTCATCGAGCAAGCGGCCGTCTAGCAGGCCGAGAGCTCGGCCTCACGCATCCGCCAACAGGGGGGATGCGCGGGGCGATGAAGCCGCACCGAGAGGCGAACCCTCGGTGCACGCGGGGGGGACCGGCGGGGCATCTCACCGAGCAAGGGCGCACGCCGGCCAAGGAGCGACTCCTCGACGCGCGCGGGGCACTAGATGGCGACGCTCGCAACGTCATCAACGCCGGCGCGGCGCCAGCAAGGCGGACGCGCGAGCGGCAAGGGGTTACCACCCTCGACGGGGTGGACGCTACGACAGCGACGAGGACCGCTCCCCGACGCCGGAGCCCCCGGCACTCGCGTGTTCAGCCGGGAGATCCGAGCGGCAGCGTTCCCCCAACGCTTCCGCCAACCCTCGACGATCGTCAAGTACAACGGGGAGACGGACCCCCGCGTGTGGCTCAACGACTACCGCTTGGCTTGCCAGCTGGGCGGGGCCACTAGCGACGAGGTCATCATCCGCAACTTGCCCCTGCACCTTGGCGATGCGGCCCGGACATGGCTCGAGCACCTGCCCGCCAGCCCCGCATCCATAACCGGGACGACCTAGTCCACACATTCGTGGGCAACTTCCAGGGCACATACGTGCGCCCTGGGAACTCTTGGGACTCGCGCTCCGCACGCGAGAAGCCGGCGAGTCGCCGCGGGACTTCATACGGCGCTTCTCCAAGCGGCCGCACGGAGCTCCCCGCCGTGGCGCGGTCCGAAATCGTGCACGCCTTCCTCGAGGGCACCACGTGCCGGGACCTCGTGCGGAAGCTGGGACGCAGCCCGCCTGCGGACTCCAACGAGCTGTTCGACATCGCCACCAGCTTCGCCTCCGGGGAGGAGGCCGTGGGGGCGATCTTCGACGGCAAAAAGGGCAAGCGCTCTGAGGACGCGCCCGCGGAGGGCAGCAAGTCCAAGGAGCCGCACCGCAACGACAAGCGGGGCAACGAGGGGAAGAAACCGCGCCGCGAGGCGCGCGCGCGGGGCGCGACGGCGGCAACGCCGAGGCCCTCGCCGTCGACCCGGCTCGGCGGGGCCCTCGGCCGGCCCCTCGAGGCCCGGGGGTATTCGACGACATGCCGAAGAAGCCATGTCCCTACCACAAAACCCCGCGTGCAACACACCCTTGAGCAAAGTGCGACATGCTCAAGAAGTTCTATGGCCGCGCCGCCGCGAAGGAGGCAGAGGCCAAGAAAGACGGGGGCGATGGCGACGCCGGCGGCTTCCCCGCCGTCGAAAATGTGTTCCTCATCTTTGGGGGACCTACCGTCGACATGTCGACCCGGCAGCGCAAGAAGGAGCGGCACGAAGTCCTCGCCGCGGAGAGGGCGCCTCCGGCCTTTCTCAATTGGTCGGAGGACGTCATCACCTTTGGCCGGGAAGACCACCCGAATCGCATCCCCAACCCGGGCCAGTACCCGCTGGTGGTCGATCCCATCATTGGGAACACCCGGTTCTCAAAGGTCCTTATGGACGGAGGCAGTAGCCTCAACATCCTCTTCGCGCATACATTGCGCCTGATGGGGATCGGGTTGGACCAGCTGCGGCCCAGCACGAAGCCATTCCACTGAAGACCAGGAGCGTCCCAGTGGTCAGTGGATGACCGCTCCTTAGTGATGAGTGATTGACAACGGGTGTTGGACTGACTCTTGGCTTAGTGCGCAGGTGTAGGCTGCGGCCTAGTTCGTGTTGTTGCAGGTGAAGAACGGGCGCGAAAGGTCTTCGGCCTTGAGGGGCCTCCGGAGATGGAGAGACAAGTAGGCTCGGTTCGAGGGACCCGGTGGACAGCGGGACTGGGTGCGGGTCACATGGTGGCGACACAAGCAAGACGAAGTCATGGACAAGTGAGCCGGTGCACGGTGGCGGTCAAGTCAAGTGGTTTGGCGGGAGGCCGGACCGGGCACGCGGGGTTTGGTGGTTTGCCCACAAAACCATCGGCGGACGGTTTCTTGGTTTGGGCCTCAAAACCAAGTCCGAGGGCCCAACACGACGGAGATGGGATCCGGGCGTGTCGGGAAGCTTCGAAGCGGAGGACACGCGGCGGGATCGCATGGCTTGCGTCGGGAGGACGCGGGGTGCGGCAAAGGCGTGGCCGTCCGATGGCAAGACCCACAAACATTACCAAAATGCCCCTACGTGGGTTGTATCGCCAGTAGTGTAGTTAGGGGTAGTCGAGTCATTTACCACTCTGGCAGGACCTGATATATAAGCCTGGAGTGTGTGTTGATGGCTCTCTCGCTCCGCGACTTAGGGTTTCATTTGCTCCCTCCTCTTTCTCATTTTCGTAGCCATTTTTCTTCCATTTTTCTCTAGGCTAGCATGAGAGCTTCATGAGAGATTTGTTGAGAGGGATGGATGCTAGGGCGGCATGCTAGACCTTGTGAATCTTTCCTGGTTTGTATAGAAGATTCGGGGTTGTTTTTCGTGGCTTTTTGTGCTTATTTTTGTGCCTTTGTTCCCGGTGTGATTCCGCGGATTTGAGTGAGTTTCTTCCCGGATTTCTTTGAGGGAAACATGGATAGATGTCTTGTGCATCTTTGTGCTTGATCTTGTGCCCTCAAACGCCGGAAACTACTTCGATTCGTGAGTTTTCGTTCGGTGCTCTAGGTTTTGGTGGTGCTCAAAGGATTCGCGATTCCCGGTGATTTAGGGAGTTAGGAGGCAAGATTTTTGGGCTATAGCATCCTTGTGTGACGCTTTTCAAGTACCCAAACCCTTGTCTCCACAGCTTCAACCGTTTGGGAAATCCGATGATGATTTGGGGAAGTTGACTTTCGAGGTCGGGCATTTTTCTGTTCTGTCCGAGCCTCGCGGACGGTCCGCGGCCTCCTGGCGGACGGTCCGCGCCGCTCGAGTTCGTCCCGAGTTCTTCGTGTTCTTGCTCATCCTTTGTTTCGATCCGTTGTGATTTTGGTTTTTGGTTGGACGAAGTTTCGGACGGTCCGCGGTGTCGGGCGGACGGTCCGCGGGTGCTTGGCGGACGGTCCGCGTGCTCCCCGCGGACGGTCCGTGGCACGAGGGTGTCTTTGGGTCGTTCGTGTAAATTAACGGACGGTCCGCGGCTAAGGCCGGACGGTCCGCGGCCGGGTGCGGACGGTCCGCGATACCCGGCCGGGACGGTCCGCGCGGCTCTTGCGGACGGTCCGCCCCTCTCGCGCGGACGGTCCGCCGCAGCTCGTGTGCTTTGCTTCTTGGTTCGATTCCTTCCTCCCCTTTCTAGTGCTTCCGCGTGTGCTTCGAGGAATCGTTCCTAAGGCTAGAGGTTGATCCATAACCTCGTGGTCTTGGCGATTGGTGCGTGATTCGATCCATCGCTTGTGTGTGACCGGGTTTTGAGTAGGACATAGGCCGGGTTCTTTGGGAAGAATTTTTACCGGCTCCTATTCACTCCCCCCCCTCTCTAGTCGCCATCTGATCCTTCAATTGGTATCAGAGCTTGGTGCCGGATTCTTTGCGACTTTGACAAGTCTCGAATCCTAAGATGGCGTACGTTGAGCGGGGCGGTCCGCCGCACTTCGATGGCAAGGGTTACCACAAGTGGGCGGCTCGTATGATGATCTTTCTTCGAGGAAAGCTGTTGGATTTTATTGTGCTTGACAAGACATATGCTATTCCGGTCAACATCCATACTCTTATGGTGACCGATGCCGATGCCAAGGCCAAGTATGAGGCTAATGCAAAAGCCGTTGATCACTTGTGCCGGAGCTTGTGTGATCCAGAGTTTGATCGTGTTCGCCATTTGAATCTTGCTTGGCAAATTTGGGATAAGTTGTTGGTTGCTCACGGTGGTGATAACCATGTGAAGGCTCGCCTCTTTGTCTCTTACCGGATGCAATATGAGAATTTCACTCCACTTCCCGGTGAGGACATTGATGCGATGTTTCAGAGGTTCATCGCCATCGTGAACAACATGAAGGCTAATGTTGAGGATTTTCCGTATTCCAAGCATGATCAGGCTTTGAAGCTCTTGCATGTCTTGGATCCAAATGTTTGGGGTGCTAAGGTTGAGGCCATCAAGGAGTCTGGGAATTATTTGACTATTGAGTTGGATGACCTCTTTTCTAAGCTCAAGTCGGCCGAGGTTGACGGGAAGATGCTATCCAAGCATGAGGGCTCGACCGACCATAGTCTTGCTCTTGTGGGAGGATCAAAGGGCAAATCTAACCCTTCCCGTCGACGCTTTTCTTTGTCCTCTCTTATGTCCATTCCGGATGAGGAGTTTGATGTCTTTGGGCGAGGAGGAGGCGGCCTTGCTCTCAAGAAGATTTGAACGACTACACGAGAGTCGGAGGAACGCAAGGCGGAGCTCGGGGACGTGCTACAAGTGTGGCAAGCGTGGCCACTTCATCGCCGAGTGCCCGAGAGCGGAGGAGAACAAGTACAAGGTGAACGAGTACAAGGCGCACCCGAGGCGTGAAGACAAGTACTCCTCCAAGGGCAAGCACTTCAACAAGTCCAAGAGCAAGGACAAGGACAAGCGGCGACCGAGCAAGAGCACCTACAAGAAGAACAAGGCAAGAGCGATGGTGGCCGGTGCGAGCGACGTCGACTCAAGCTCAAGCGAGGAGCGAGTCAAGCTCAAGCGGCGAAGATGAAGACGCCGGGAGGCGCGGTGGCAAGAAGAGTGCAGGCGGAACCTCGGCGGCCGGAGCCGTGTGGCGCTCGAGGGCTTTTGTGGCATGGCCCATAGCTCGAGCAGCAAGAAGAGTGTTAAGGAGGACGGCGACTCCGACTCGGAGGATGAGGTAAACCGTGATCCCGACTCTTTGCTTGCCGAGATTGCTAGGTTGAATGGTTTGCTTGATAACCGTGATAGTGTGCTGAGAGATGCCAAAAAGATGAGGAAAGATCTTAGGGCTCAGCTTGAGAATGCTAGCGAGAAAGTAGGAGAGTTAGAGTCAAAATTGCTTGAATTGAAACTTGAGAATGACTCCTTGAAACTTGCTCCTACTTCTCCTGATGATGTTGAATGTGTTGAATGTGATGCTTGGTTGAATGAGATCAAACTGCTTAATGAGAAGAATGCTTCTATTTTGGCTCAACTAGATGCTCTTAGGACTGAACATGATGAGCTTAAGGCTAGACCTACTTTGCTTGGTGCTTGCAAATCATGTCCTACTATGCATGCTAAGCTTGTTGATGCTCGCTCTACTATTAGTTCTTTGGAAGCATCTTTGAAATCTCCTGTTGCAAATGCATGTTCTAGCTGTGATGAAGTCACTTTGCGTAATCTTGAACTTACTTCCCGTTTGGATGTCATCTATGAGGAGAATGACTATTTGAGGAAAGTGTTGGGTTGGTTGTCTGGGCAGGAACCTCAATTGAAAATCATGATTGAGGAGTTCAAGAGAGCTGATGGTCGTGGTTTGGGGTTTGAGAAGTTGGGTGAGAAAGTGGGAGAGAACGAGGGGGAGAGTGTGTACGAGAAGTGTGTTGAGTCTAACCCCGGGTTTGAGGTGATCGGAGAGATTCAAGTCCCACTCCCAAAAGCACCCAAGAACTCTTTCACACCAAAGCCCAACCACCTTTGCAACAAGCTTGACACAACCCAAGATCCACCCAAATTCCCACCTAAGACAAATGATTTCCCGTAAACCGGTGAAGTTTGTGGGTGAGAAGGGTGAGAAGCCTAGAGAGAAGCCGAGCCAAAACCAAAACCCATCCCTTTCGGTGTGAGTATTGTGGCAAGGAGAGGCATCTTGCGAGTTTTGCTACAAGAGGAAGAGGGATGAGAGGCTTGCTAGGGGGCAAGCGAACCGGGAGACGGTATCGCCGGCCTCATGGTATTCCCCGAGCCTAGAGTGCCACTTCCACGGGGTGTGGGAAGTGTGAGGAGTGTTGGCGGGTTCCCACGGAGAGGTGGTGGTGAGAGGTTTGTCGGGAGAGATGATGGTGTGCGTGCTTTGGTGAGAGGTTTGGTCGGGCTCGTGGTGGTTTTGTTGGACGTCCTCCTACTCGTCCTCGGTACGGGTTTAGGGGAGATGATCGCAGCTTTGGGTTCCGGAGGAACTACGGACCACGTTTTCCCCCTCGTGGTGCTCGTACTCCTCCCATGGGACATGGGAAGTTTGGTGGCAAGGGAGTGATGTTTGCTAACCCCTCTTTTGAGCGATGGCTTGACACCGGTTTAACTTTCTCTCGTGCTAACCCCGGTGTCGAGTCGCTAGCTCACTCTCGTTCTTGTTTCTGACTGTAGGCGGGGAGGCTTGGAGAACATTTGGTTGATCGACTCCGGTGTTCTCGACACATGACCGGAGATAAGAAGTGGTTCTCCAGCCTCACCCCAGTGAAGGAAAAGATGTACATTACATTTGGGGACAATGGACGAGGTAGGTTGCTTTCAGAGGGTGTTGTGCATGTGAGTGACAAGGTAACGTTGAAGAGAGTGGCTCTTGTGAAGTCTTTGGGTTTTAATTTGCTTTCGATTTCTCAGTTGCTTGATGAGGGTTTTGAGGTGCGTTTCAAGTCTGGCGAGTCTCGTTTGCTTGATTCTCGAGGTGATCTTGTCTGTATGATCATCCCCGAGGGTCAGATTTTCAGGGCTGATTTCTCTCGTTCTTTGGGTCCTCGCTCGCTCGTTTTTGATGGCCGGTCCTTCTTCGATTTGTGGAAATGGCATAGGCGGTTGGGACACTTGAGCTTTGATTTGGTTTCCCGCTTGAGTGGTCTTGACCTGGTCCGAGGATTGCCGAAGTTGAAGTTTGAGAAGGATTTGGTTTGTGCTCCTTGTAGGCATGGTAAGATGGTAGCCAATCCCCATCCACCCCTGACCGATGTCATGACCGAGCGTCCGACAGAGCTGTTGCATATGGACCTTGTTGGGCCAGCTCGAGTTCGCTCGGTGGGTGGGAAGTGGTATGTCCTTGTTGTGGTGGACGATTACTCTCGCTATGCCCGGGTGTTCTTCTTGGAGGATAAGAGTGAGACTTTTGGTTTTGTTCGAGATCCGATCGTGAGGTTGAAAAACGAGAGGCATGGGAATGCTATTCGAGCTATCCGCGGTGATAATGGCTCGAGTTCAAGAACTCTCGTTTTGATGCCTTTTGTCGTGATCTAGGTCTTGAACATCAGTATTCGACCCCTTATGTGCCCCCTCAAAATGGAGTCGTGGAAAGGAAAAATCGGACTCTTTGTGAGATGGCTAGGACGATGCTCGATGAGCACAGGACTCCTAGGAGGTTTTGGGCTGAGGCGGTCAATACAGCTTGTCATGTTTCCAATTGGATTTTATTGAGAGCTTTCAAGAAGAAGACCTGTTATGAGCTTATGCATGGTTGGGCACCCAAAGTGAGTCATTTCCGAGTTTTTGGCTGCAAGTGCTTTATTTTGAAAGAGGGAAAACTCGACAAGTTTGAGGCTAGGTCTAGATGGTATTTTCTTTGGATATGCTAACCACTCTAGAGCTTATAGGGTGCTTAACCTTGAGACTAAAAAAATCATGGAGACTTGCGAGGTGACCTTCGACGAGACAATGCCATGTACCTCTCTTGGCTTTGAATGTGCAGGTGATGAAGAGATGGCCGAGGACCTCTTTGAAGAGGAGAAAGATGAAGCTGGAGATGATGATGGGGAGAACCATGCGCCCGAAGCCGAGCATGTACCCACTACTTCCCCTACGACTACTTTGGAGCATGGACCGTCTACTTCATGGACAACGACGGTGCAACAAGAGGACCGAAGGAGAGAAGGCCGAAGTTGAGGGGGAGGTAGTCTCGAGGCGTAAGGCTCCCCGGCGGATTCAAGAAGTGCATCCCATGTCGAAGATCATTGGAGACATCAATGAACGCACTACACGGTCGAGGTCCAGGAATTCCTCTCATTTTGCTCATGCTGCTTGTTGACGGTGTATTTTGGTGCACCTAGCATGTTCATTACACTTTGGTTTGGATTTGATTATTGAACTAACCCGCCACTAGGCACACTAATCATATAACAAGTTCATCTTTGTGCATGCATTTGGAAGTGTTGTATTTATGTAGGAAATCATGGACATAAAGGACGGATTTGCAATAAGTTCAAAGGAGCATTCATGGAGTCTTGTTCGTGTTCATGAGTTCGCTGAAATTACTTCCAATGGTGGTGAGGACCGAAGTGTTACGAGGAACACCCCCGGGGATTGAAGCGTAAAAGATCAAACTTCATGCAAAGAGAGCCTTCATCTTGATCGCGAGGATAACAGCGTCAAAATCATCCAAGTGGAGGGGGCGAAGTAGATAAGTGCACGAGGACCCACGGAGCAAAAAGGGCGACCGAACCGGGCCGAAACCGGGCTCGGGCCGGCCGGCCCAGTCGGATCGGCCCAGCCCACTTCGGGCACCGGTTCGGTCCCGTCTTCCTTGCCCTCGAAGGATCTTCGACCCTAAAACCCCCGACGCGCCGCCAACAGAGGGAGGAGTTTATTCGCACCAGAAGGCCATCTACAAACTAGAGAGAGAGGAGGAGGATCTCCGGGCTGGAGATTAACCACCTCGAAGGAAGCACCCTCTCGTGGAGAAGGAGGAAGACACCGGCGGAAGGGAAACCATGATCAACGGTGCCATGATCAGCACCTTGATGGGGTAATCTTCTCATTCGTCCATGGGTTGTAATCGATCATGAGATGTAATCGCACTTTGTCGGATTTTCTATCTATCATCTTGTGTTGAATATACTTTAATGCTTTAAGGTTAGCTACCATGCCGTAGAGGGAGTACGAGCTCCAATGCTTCCTTGGATCCATTCAATACGCCGTGGCCATCAAAGGTCTAGTCATGAATACCTTCGCGTAGTGACAGTACGAGAGGAGGGAAAGGGCGAAACCGTGGTCACAACCCCGATAGATTAGATTGGTTTTTCATGTCTTTAAGCGATTGCATGCTCTAGTATCGTAGACCCGTGGGCGAGTGTCTTCTCTCTTGATCGTTTATTATTCTCTCTAGTGAGTTTAGTTGTTTTTCTAGTATAATAGTTGTTAGAGTTTTAGTAGCTAGTGTGTCGTTGTTGATCGAACGCTTGTAATCCCCTTGCTCCGCGGATTGACAAGAACCTTGGGAATCCCGTGGTGAAAAAGGTGTGGGGTCCGTACGCTTGCGGATCGTAGAGGGATACGTCTTTTATCTGTCAACAAGCCCCTTTTTCTGGCGCCGTTGCCGGGGAGCAAGTTAGTTTACATCGTTTGATTTGCATCTAACTTAGTTTTATATTTTAGTTTATCTTTTTTTTTCGCTATATCTAACATATATTATCAGAAAAACACTTGTTTCTTTTTTGTTTTTGTTTTTATCTTATTGTCTAGATGGAGTTCGTTAATCAACCCGTGGAAGAACCGGAGAAATCATTAAGGGATTACGCTAGCCCTCGATGTGAAGACATAAAGGTACAAGAGTCGGATTCGAAGCTCGAAGCGACCAAGTATGAAATTAAATCCAAGATCATGAAGATGGTGGCGGAAAACCCATTTGAAGGGATGGTTGAGGAGAACCCATATAGACACATAAGGGATTTCACGACAATATGCAACACGGTGCGTCAAGAAGGAGTTCCCGATGAATGGTTCAAATGGAATCTCTTTCCCTACTCACTTGCCGGCAAAGCAAAGACATGGTATTCGGTTGCGTCCTTTGAAGTTGAAGGCAATTGGAACAAGTTGACGAAGAAGTTTTGCGAGAAGTTCTTTCCAATGAGCAAGGTTCAACATCTAAGGAGGCAAGTGATCAATTTTATGCAAGGAGAAGAGGAAGGGATAGACCAAGCCTGGGATAGGTTTAATGAATTAATCGAACAAGGACCAAAACTCGGCTTCACCGGTGACGTACTCTTGCATACATTTTTCTTTTCCCTAACCCCTAGTTGCATGCGACACGTCGAAATGTGTGCAGGTGGGGATCTCATGGAGAAAACACTCACGGAAGCCGCCCAACTTCTACAAAAAGTTAGTAAAGCGGCTGCCATGCGAAGAGATTGGGAAACAAGACTTGCGGAAGAGCCGGAATTTAATTCAAGGAAGAAAAAGCTTGCTGATTTTTCTAAAGAGGCAACCCGGAAGTCACAAAAGAGGAGCCAATCATGGAGAAGCTTGAACAAGAACACATCAAGTCAAGAACTACATCAAACGTCGACTTCGCCGCACAAAATGAGACGAACAAGAGAAGCATGTCAAGCGCGAAGCCACTAAGGGAGTTCGAGCCAATGGATTGGGTTCCTATTGATTACGGAGAAGTATTCGACAAGAGAAGACCGTTCCCTAATCAAAAGGGAATGGCAAGAGCATTGGAAGTCGATTTCCCACCGGAGAGGAAAGCTGAAAATTCATACGACCTCGAAACCACCGGTGAGATTTTTGAAAAGCTCTTTGGAGATGATGTGGTGGATCCGGAACATATTGCCGAGGTGAAGAGGATCATGGGGATCAAGCCCGAAGCATCACCATACGCTCGCCTTGCTGAAATTTATTCGATCGGATCCGAAGAAGAAGAGAAGATGACGCCGCACTTGAGTTGCGAGATCAACGGAGTTCAATGCAAAGCCTTATGCGACATCGGAGCCCAAGTAAGTGTTCTATCTTCTAAAATTTACGATAAAGTTCAATACCACAACCTAGACTTAGCTCCAACATCAACGAAATTAATTATGGGAGATGGTAGAACTATCAAACCTCTAGGTATTGCTTGCAACATGAAAGTAAAAATCTCTAGAAACTACATACCAACCGATTTCTTTGTTATTGATGCTTACCATAGTAATTCTGATCATATAATCTTAGGTAGGCCTTTTCTTAAGTTGGTTGATGCCGTGTTAGATGCCGGAGAAGGCAAAGTAACAATGAACCTTAATGGAACAAAGTACACATATAACTTTCTTCGTGCCTCTAAACACCTTACTCCTTTTCCTCCCGAAGATGAAGAAATAGAAGAGATAGATAGTCTTTGTTTTGTTGAAACCCTTAGAGACCCGCTGCAAAGAGCGATGGAAAATCAAATTAGTAATCAACAAGATGAAGAACTAGAGGAAGCAACAAAAGGCTTAGAGCCGCATGATGGTAGCGTGGAGGAAGAAAAGTTCGAAGACATAGGAGAAATCAAACCCGAGGAGCCACAAGTGCCCGAAGTAGACCTTAAACCTTTGCCCAAGGGATTAAAATATGAATTTTTGGGGCCGGACAAAACTTATCCGGTCATTGTGAGCGACGAGTTGAGTCCCGAAGAAAATGAAGCGTTGCTGATTTTATTAAAAAAACATAGGAAGGTGATTGGATATTCAATTAACGATCTCAAAGGTATTAGCCCAGACCTTTTGCACTCATCGTATACCAATGGAAGACCAATGTAAGCCTCGTAGTGGACCCTCAAAGGAGGCTAACCCATGCCATGCGAGAGGTAGTAAAGAAAGAGGTTATCAAGTTACTTGATGCCGGAATCATCTACCGGTTCCGCATAGCGAATGGGTGAGCCCGTACATTGTGTGCCGAAGAAAGGAGGTTTAACCGTGGTGAAGAATGAGAAGAATGAATTAATACCGCAAAGAACCGTGACCGGGTGGCGGATGTGTATCGATTACCGTAAGCTTAACAAAGCGACGAAGAAAGATCACTTCCCCTTACCGTTCATAGACGAGATGCTCGAGAGGTTAGCAAACCACGCTTATTTTTGCTTTCTCGATGGATACTCGGGGTTCATGCAAATTCCCATTCACCCGGAAGATCAACATAAGACAACATTTACGTGTCCTTACGGAACGTTTGCATATAGGAGGATGCCCTTCGGCCTATGCAACGCTCCGGCCTCTTTTCAACGTTGCATGATGGCCGTGTTTTCGGAATTCATCGAAGAAATTGTTGAAGTGTTTATGGATGATTTTTCCGTTTACGGGAAGACGTTCATGGATTGCTTAGCAAACTTAGAAAAGGTCCTTACAAGGTGTGCGGAGGTAGATTTGGTTTTAAATTGGGAAAAGTGCCACTTCATGGTTAAGCAAGGCATAGTGCTCGGACATGTTATATCCGAGAGAGGAATTGAAGTGGACAAGGCTAAGGTAGAGACGGTTGAGCAACTCCCACCTCCTACGGATGTTAAGTCCTTAAGGAGCTTTCTAGGCCATGCCGGATTCTATAGAAGATTTATAAAGGACTTCTCGAAGATCACTAAGCCTTTGACACACCTTCTTCAAAAGGATGTGGCTTTCGACTTTGATGAGAAGTGCCTAGCGGCATTCCGACCTTGAAAAATGCGTTGGTGAGTGCTCCCATCATCCAACCTCCGGATTGGAGCCAACCTTTCGAGATCATGTGTGACGCAAGTGACTACGCCGTAGGCGCAAGCCTTGGGACAAAGAAAGGAAGGCCGAGTTCACGCCGTTTACTACGCTAGCAAAACTCTTAGTGGGGCGCAATTAAATTACGCTACTACGGAAAAAGAATTGCTAGCGGTGGTATTCGCTTTCGAAAAATTCAGATCTTACATCGTGAACTCGAAAGTCATTGTTTACACCGATCACGCAGCCATAAAGTATCTCTTGGCTAAGAAGGAAGCTAAACCACGTTTGATTCGTTGGATCCTTCTTCTCCAAGAGTTCGATGTTGAAATTCGTGATAAAAAGGGGGTGGAAAATGTTGTGGCCGATCATTTGTCTAGGATGAATCGTGGGCAAGATGATAAGGAGCCCATAGAAGATAAGATGAGAGATGACCACCTCTATAGAGTGCTTGATAAAGATACTTGGATGATCGACATCATTCGAGCAATTCGAAAGATGCCCCTCGATCATCTAGACAAAAACACTCAAAGGAAGATAATTTCCGAAAGTAAGAAATATTTTTGGGATGCACCATACCTCTTCAAGCTTGGCAATGATGGAGTGATGAGAAGATGTGTGCCAAGAGAAGAGAGGCTTGAGATTCTAAGGAAGTGCCACTCGGCGGAGTACGGTGGGCACTATAGCCATTTTCGAACCGAAGCCAAAGTATGGTCGAGCGGATTCTATTGGCCGGAGATGCATGACGATACTAAAAGATATGTTGCGTCATGCCCCGAATGCCAAAGAACCGGAAACATCTCTCAAAGAAATTCTATGCCTTTGAAATACAACTTGCAAGTCGACATATTCGATGTATGGGGCATAGACTTCATGGGGCCTTTTAAAAACTCATTTGGATTCGAGTATATACTTGTTATGGTCGATTACGTATCCAAGTGGGTAGAGGCTATACCATGTCGTAAAGCTTCCACGGAGGAGTCCATCACTATGATCAAGAACGTGATTTTTCCCCATTTCGGTACACCGAGAATCTTGATAAGTGATGGAGGAACTCATTTCACCGGAAGAACTTCAAAAAGTGCTTGTCCAAGTTGGGAATTGAGCATAGGGTCTCCACGGCCTATCACCCACAAACCAACGGACAAGCGGAGACGTCAAATAGGCAATTAAAAAGCATACTCAACAAGACCATAGAGAAGGGAGGCAAGGATTGGTCAAAGAAATTAGACGGAGCTTTATGGGCTTATCGAACGGCGTTTAAAACACCGATAGGTATGACCCCCTATCAATTCGTCTATGGAAAAGCTTGCCACCTTCCGGTTGAGTTAGAACATAAAGCCTATTGGGCGATTAAAGAAATGAACCTTGATCTCGATGCCGCGGTGGTGAAACGGAGAATTCAAATAAGCGAGCTAGAGGAGTTGAGGTTGAAAGCTTATGAAAACGCAAGCATATACAAAGAGAGAATCAAAAGGTGGTACGATAAAAGATTGAAGAAAAAAGAATTCAAAGAAGGAGATAAGGTCCTCCTCTACAATTCGAGGTTTAAAACCTTCGGAAAGGGGAAATTGCAAAGCAAGTGGGACGGACCTTATGTTGTGCATTCGGTGTTCTCCAACGGAGCGGTAACCATTATGGATATAAACGGCGATCAATTTGTGGTGAATGGACAGCGGCTTAAGGTTTACTACGAACCCGATGTCGTGCCCATTCATCATGTTGACGTCTTTACCATGGAGGAAGAACCCGAACGTCCCGCCTAGGACGAAAAACAAGGCACCAACTTCGTAAATAATTTTTCTTTTAGCTTTCCGGAGTTTTTCGCGAAGATTAGCCGGGCCAACTTTTTCCCACGGGCCGAGGACGAAAAAAATAGGGCGGTGTGCAAAAAACCGGACCGGCCGGCCCCCGAGGCGGGGGTGGGCCGGCCGGCCCGATAGGATCGGCCCGGGCGGGGCCCGACGCCCGATGTCCCCGAATTTCGCCCGAATTGCTCCTTTTCGACTTCCTTGTTTGGTCAGAAAATTTTAAGGGAAGTGTAAAAAAGGAAAATAAGGTTCCCAGGGCTTTTCTCTCAGGACTATATATTTGGCCGAATTGGGAGCTCGAGAATCAATCCTTTCAAGCAATGTGTTGCACCCTTGTAGCAGCCATTGAGCCTCCAAAAAGCTTAGAATTGAAGGTAGAAGCCAAGAAGCCATAATGGAGGTGGCGACGACGGTGGTGACAACGGTGGAGATTATGGCGACGACGACCCCTTCGGATTGCATCCGGTGTGTTGTCGATTTTGCCGTCAATCCATTGCAGCTCTCTACGCGTCGGCCGACGAATGTCTTCAAACCATGGAAGCGATGAAGCAGCGTATGGAGGACTTGGAGCGCGTAGTTGAAGATGACTACAAGTTCCTTAACCGTAACGTGCGCAAGCTTTTTGGCATGGTTGGAAACATGAGAGGCAAGTGGTGCAAAGCTTGCTCGAAGTACCATTAGATCTAGTTTTCCCCTTTGGTTTTTGTAAGATACGACGAGGACGTCGTATGTTTTAAGTGTGGGGGAGAGCTAGCTCGCTAGCCTTAGCTTTTGAACTTCAAGATTAGGTTCGGTTTAATCTTCGTGTGAGAGTCTTAGTGTTTTAATGAGTCTTTAGTTTTCGAGTCTGTTTTTAAAATTTTTGCAAGTGTCTTAAATTAGTGTTGAGTCAAGAAAACCATATAAAAAGAGTCTTTATATATATCTTTGTGTTTTTTGTATTGTTTATCTTTATTTACTTGTTTGCTTAATCTTCGATTCTTGATATATGAACACAAGTATGTGGTTTGAAAATCGTTTACCGTGGTGCTTAGTGGAATCGCTACTACTTAAAGTACCCATACCGCACTTCGATCTTGAGCTTCACATGTTAGTTGTGCTATGTTCGATGCTAAAAATTGGAGGATTTCAGTTCTGAAAATTATATTAAAACCCGTGTAATAAAGGTTAGCAAAATCTCTTTTTCCAAGATGAGAGTATAAAAAAAAAAAATTCCCTATCCAAAGCCAAGTTTGTTTTTTTCGCTCCACTATAAGTGTGATTAGCACGATGAGTTAGGCTAGGACCCTTCTCTCTTGGTGAGTTTTAATTTCAAGCAATGATCATGTCCTTGTGCTTATCTTTTGTTGCTAGCCTCGTCATTCATTCGGTAACATGTCTTTCACAACGGAAGTCATGTACATCGCCGAATTCCATACCCAAACCTATACACCTCTTTTGAACATCGTATTCCTTGAACACAACCTATTTTCAAAGTTTCGTCTCGTCTCTAGCATGATTTATTTAAAAAATTCAGATTGTATGCATGCGAGAAAAGGGAGAATTGAAAGCTTTGAAAAGTCGTCAAGAGAGAGAAAAATAAAGAGAAAAAGTATGTGTATGGAAAAGAAAGAAAGAAAGAAAGAAAGAAAAATCATATGTGAATGAAGAAAAAAAAAAGATGAGTTAGCAATGAAGATATGAGAGGGATAGATCAAGTGAAAGAAAAGAAAAAATAATAAAGTGTAAGGAAGGATGTCACGTTGATTGTGAGACGAAACTTTTACTCTATTTCCAACCATGTGCAATCCGACAACGAGGACATCATTGGTGCCTTGAAGTCACAATTTTCTTTTGCCCTTGCACATGTCCACCATTCTAAATCTTCTCGTCCTTGATATCCCTACATATGGTTAATTCTCATGATCATTGGCTCTGAAAGGTAGACAACCATTAGAGGAAGTTCTTAGTTTGACAATACTTGTGTTGATTGCGCTAGCCCTACCTATAGCTCCACTTTTACATGATATATGAGAGATTAATGGGAGGTGAGAGTTTTATAAAATTTGGTTAGGATAGACACTTCATATGAGTGACTTGAGAGAGCTTGGAGAAAGGTTTTTGTCTAACACTTGTTGCAGGAATTTTTGTTTTGAAAACCATAAAAACCCTCCGATGGAAGCAAAGAAGTAAGTATGGCTGAAATTGAAGGCTTCGAGTGAAGAGTTTGAGTTGTGGGGTAAATCTTGACGTGGTAAAAGTTCTAAACGCCCATGTTTATGTTTGATTATCATTACTTTGTGTTTATGTATTAATGATGAAGGGATTGACTAACTTGTGGAGAAGGATAAGTGGTACACGATTACACGCCTTGGACGAAGTTCTTTTACGAGTACTTGCTCGAGGACGAGCAAGAGCTAAGTGTGGGGGAGATGTTGACGGTGTATTTTGGTGCACCTAGCATGTTCATTACACTTTGGTTTGGATTTGATTATTGAACTAACCCGCCACTAGGCACACTAATCATATAACAAGTTCATCTTTGTGCATGCATTTGGAAGTGTTGTATTTATGTAGGAAATCATGGACATAAAGGACGGATTTGCAATAAGTTCAAAGGAGCATTCATGGAGTCTTGTTCGTGTTCATGAGTTCGCTGAAATTACTTCCAATGGTGGTGAGGACCGAAGTGTTACGAGGAACACCCCCGGGGATTGAAGCGTAAAAGATCAAACTTCATGCAAAGAGAGCCTTCATCTTGATCGCGAGGATAACAGCGTCAAAATCATCCAAGTGGAGGGGGCGAAGTAGATAAGTGCACGAGGACCCACGGAGCAAAAAGGGCGACCGAACCGGCCGAAACCGGGCTCGGGCCGGCCGGCCCCGGTCGGATCGGCCCAGGCCCACTTCGGGCACCGGTTCGGTCCCGTCTTCCTTGCCCTCGAAGGATCTTCGACCCTAAAACCCCCGACGCGCCGCCAACGGAGGGAGGAGTTTATTCGCACCGAAGGCCATCTACAAACTAGAGAGAGAGGAGGAGGATCTCCGGCCGGAGATTAACCACCTCGAAGGAAGCACCCTCTCGTGGAGAAGGAGGAAGACACCGGCGGAAGGGAAACCATGATCAACGGTGCCATGATCGCACCTTGATGGGGTAATCTTCTCATTCGTCCATGGGTTGTAATCGATCATGAGATGTAATCGCACTTTGTCGGATTTTCTATCTATCATCTTGTGTTGAATATACTTTAATGCTTTAAGGTTAGCTACCATGCCGTAGAGGGAGTACGAGCTCCAATGCTTCCTTGGATCCATTCAATACGCCGTGGCCATCAAAGGTCTAGTCATGAATACCTTCGCGTAGTGACGACGAGAGGAGGGAAAGGGCGAAACCGTGGTCACAACCCCGATAGATTAGATTGGTTTTTCATGTCTTTAAGCGATTGCATGCTCTAGTATCGTAGACCCGTGGGCGAGTGTCTTCTCTCTTGATCGTTTATTATTCTCTCTAGTGAGTTTAGTTGTTTTTCTAGTATAATAGTTGTTAGAGTTTTAGTAGCTAGTGTGTCGTTGTTGATCGAACGCTTGTAATCCCCTTGCTCCGCGGATTGACAAGAACCTTGGGAATCCCGTGGTGAAAAAGGTGTGGGGTCCGTACGCTTGCGGATCGTAGAGGGATACGTCTTTTATCCGTCAACACTGCTTTTGTTGCTACTTTTGAGCCCAAGGACATTGGACATGCTTTATCTGATGCAAACTGGGTCAATTCTATGCATGAGGAGTTGGAAAACTTTGAGAGGAACCAGGTGTGGGAGTTAGTTGAACCACCTCCAAATTGCCATCCCATAGGAACCAAGTGGGTTTGGAAGAACAAAGAGGGAGAGAATGGGATGGTTGTGAGGAACAAGTCCAGACTTGTTGCTCAGGGGTTTAGTCAGAAGGAGGGGATCGACTATGAAGAGACCTTTGCTCCTGTGGCCCGTCTTGAGGCAATTCGGATCCTTCTAGCCTTTGCCGTGGCTAAAGGGTTCAAGTTGTTTCAGATGGACGTGAAGAGTGCTTTTCTGAATGGGGTCATAGAGGAGGAGGTGTATGTGAAGCGACCACACACGGGTTTGAGAGCGAGTTGTACCCACACGGGGTATACGGGTTGAAAAGGGCTCGTATGGGTTGAAACGGGCGCCCGTGCTTGGTATGGGAGATTGAGAGGTTTTCTTTTGAGCGAGAGGGTTTGTGATGGGTACCGTGGATAGAACCTTGTTTCTCCTCAAGCATAGGAATGACTTGCCGATTGTGCGGATATACGTGGATGATATTGTCTTTGGTGGCTCGTCACATAACCTTGTTGCCAAGTTTGCAGATGAGATGAGCAGGGAGTTCGAGATGAGCATGATGGGCGAGTTGCAGTATTTTCTCGGGCTGCAGATCAAGCAAGTGAGGGACGGTACATTTGTGCACCAAACCAAGTACACGAAAGACATGCTGAAGAAGTTCCAGATGCAAGATGTGAAGCCGATGTCGACTCCCATGGGGAGTACGGCCACTTTGGATGCGGATGAGGACGGAGAACCAGTGGACCAGCGGGAGTACAGGAGCATGATCGGCTCCCTCCTCTACTTGACGGCGACGAGGCCAGACATACAGTTCAGCGTGTGTCTGTGCGCTCGTTTTCAGGCTTCGCCGAGGACATCACATCGACAGGCCGTCAAGAGGATTTTCGGTACCTACGATCCGCCCTCGGTCTTGGCCTTTGGTATTCTTCCTCCTCGACTCTATCTCTTCATGGTTTTTCTGATGCGGATTTTGCTGGTTGTCGAGTCGAGAGGAAGTCTACTTCTGGTACTTGTCAGTTTCTTGGTTCTTTGTTGGTCTCATGGTCTTCCCGCAAGCAGTCTAGTGTAGCTCAGTCTACCACAGAGGCGGAGTATGTTGCTGCCGCAAGTTGTTGTTCTCAGCTGTTGTGGATTTCATACACTTTGAGAGACTTTGGTGAGGAGTGCACCCAGATCCCACTTCTTTGTGATAGCACTAGTGCCATAAGCGTAGCTAAAAACCCAGTGCTTCACTCAAGAACCAAACACATAGAGGTGAGGTATCATTTCTTAAGGGACAATGTGGAGAAAGGAACCATTGTTTTGAGCCATGTCCCTACCCAAGATCAGCTAGCCGACATCTTTACAAAGCCTCTCGACCAAGCTACATTTGTGCGCTTGCGGGGGGAACTTGAGGTTTGTTGCCCTTTCTAGTTGACTCTTGGGGGATTTCCTTTTTGTACCATATGTATCATACCATGTTTACTTTGATGTATATACATGCTTTGCTTGATGTATAAACCATGGTAGGATAGCCATCTTGTCATATATCATGTTGCATTTGTATCATATTGCATATTAGGATGATGAGCTTCTTTCATATGCCATATTTGAGTCTCTTCGGCTATTTGTGAGATATTGGTTATATGTGTGGAGAAATGGTGGTGTGAGGCTATGCTCTTGGAATATTTGAGATATATGTGTGGTGAGATAGCCTCTTTTGAAATAAATGCTTAACTTGACAAATTTCTGATGAAATATGCTCCACTCGTGTGTAGTTGTGTATCCATGTCACAGTTTGGTCTAAATGTGCTTTTCATGATTAGATTGTGCTTGGATGCTTGTTCTTGCATTTGGGCCAAAGGCCGGATATCATTGTGAATGTTTAGCCTATGTTGCATTCATGGGGGAGCATAAGCTTCTTTTTGCCGCAAAGGCACTTCATGTACCATGAAATGAATCAATCTTGAAAAGAAGTGCATAATGCTTGAAAAATGCTCCATCCATCATGTCTACGTTTAAACTGTCTTATCTTTCACATATGGGTGCAAAACATGTTGCATGATGTTCACCAGTGGAGAAGTCTCCCCGAAGTGGACACATGGCTCATGAGCTTTGACATGACATGCTTTGCTTTATGGGTGTTTGCCATGATCTTTTGCTTGAGAATTTGATATCCTTGTATGATCTTTAAATGGTATGCCCGTTTGTGGCTCCGAGTGTGACATGGATAGGCTTTTACATGTGAAGCGAGTCTTCTTTTGGTAAAACTGCTTAAATCTGAAAATTTTGCTTTGTCACATGCTTGTATTTTCATATATTACTTGTGGCAATGCTTTGACTATGCTATGATTCATGGGTGTGATCTTTGTCTCATTTTTAGCCTTTGACACTAGATTTGGCTTATTTGAGAAGCTCATGTAGATGTTTATATGCTTTGCTTTGCATTTCGCATTTTCACCTTGATTCATACATTGTCAACAAGGGGGAGAAAAGGTGAGCTTAATGAAAATTCAGAAAAAGGTGAGCTGAAATTTGGAAGTGTGCATCCACATGTTCGGGGGGAGGCATTTGCTCGGGGGGAGCTTTCTTCTTGTTTTCGGTGTGGATTTTGTGCTTTGCTTGGCTTGTGACCTTTCTTTGCCTTTCTTCGGTTTTGGTCATGAGTTGAGCTTCTTTGTTTTTCTTTCTTCTTTCTTTCTCTTTTACTCTGAATTTCATTTCGCGTTGTGTGTTGTCAATGCACTCATCAAGGGGGAGATTGAGGACCAGGAGCGTCCCAGTGGTCGGTGGATGACCGCTCCTTAGTGATGAGTGATTGACAACGGGTGTTGGACTGACTCTTGGCTTAGTGCGCAGGTGTAGGCTGCGGCCTAGTTCGTGTTGTTGCAGGTGAAGAACGGGCGCGAAAGGTCTTCAGCCTTGAGGGGCCTCGGGAGATGGAGAGACAAGTAGGCTCGGTTCGAGGGACCGGTGGACGGCGGGGCCCAGGGTGCGGGTCACATGGTGGCGACACAAGCAAGACGAAGTCATGGACAAGTGAGCCGGTGCACGGTGGCGGTCAAGTCAAGTGGTTTGGCGGGAGGCCGGACCGGGCGCGCGGGGTTTGGTGGTTTGCCCACAAAACCATCGGCGGACGGTTTCTTGGTTTGGGCCTCAAAACCAAGTCCGAGGGCCCAACACGACGGAGACGGGATCCGGGCGTGTCGGGAAGCTTCGAAGCGGAGGACACGCGGCGGGATCGCATGGCTTGCGTCGGGAGGACGCGGGGGTGCGGCAAAGGCGTGGCCGTCCGATGGCAAGACCCACAAACATTACCAAAATGCCCCTACGTGGGTTGTATCGCCGGTAGTGTAGTTAGGGGTAGTCGAGTCATTTACCACTCACGGCGGGACTCGATATATAAGCCTGGAGTGTGTGTTGATGGCTCTCTCGCTCCGCGACTTAGGGTTTCATTTGCTCCCTCCTCTTTCTCATTTTCGTAGCCATTTTTCTTCCATTTTTCTCTAGGCTAGCATGAGAGCTTCATGAGAGATTTGTTGAGAGGGATGGATGCTAGGGCGGCATGCTAGACCTTGTGAATCTTTCCTGGTTTGTATAGAAGATTCGGGGTTGTTTTTCGTGGCTTTTTGTGCTTATTTTCGTGCTTTTGTTCCCGGTGTGATTCCGCGGATTTGAGTGAGTTTCTTCCCGGATTTCTTTGAGGGAAACATGGATAGATGTCTTGTGCATCTTCGTGCTTGATCTTGTGCCCTCAAACGCCGGGAAACTACTTCGATTCGTGAGTTTTCGTTCGGTGCTCTAGGTTTTGGTGGTGCTCAAAGGATTCGCGATTCCCGGTGATTTAGGGAGTTAGGAGGCAAGATTTTTGGGCTATAGCATCCTTGTGTGACGCTTTTCAAGTACCCAAACCCTTGTCTCCACGGCTTCAACCGTTTGGGAAATCCGATGATGATTTGGGGAAGTTGACTTTCGAGGTCGGGCATTTTTTTACGTTGCGTCCGAGCCTCGCGGACGGTCCGCGGCCTCTGGCGGATGGTCCGCGCCGCTCGAGTTCGTCCCGAGTTCTTCGTGTTCTTGCTCGTCCTTTGTTTCGATCCGTTGTGATTTTGGTTTTTGGTTGGACGAAGTTTCGGACGGTCCGCGGTGTCGGGCGGACGGTCCGCGGGTGCTTGGCGGACGGTCCGCGTGCTCCCCGCGGACGGTCCGTGGCACGGGGGTGTCTTTGGGTCGTTTTGTGTAAATTAACGGACGGTCCGCGGCTAAGGCCGGACGGTCCGCGGCCGGGTGCGGACGGTCCGCGATGCCGGCCGGACGGTCCGCGCGGCTCTTGCGGACGGTCCGCCCCTCTGCGCGGACGGTCCGCCGCAGCTCGTGTGCTTTGCTTCTTGGTTCGATTCCTTCCTCCCCTTTCTAGTGCTTCCGCGTGTGCTTCGAGGAATCGTTCCTAAGGCTAGAGGTTGATCCATAACCTCGTGGTCTTGGCGATTGGTGCGTGATTCGATCCATCGCTTGTGTGTGACCGGGTTTTGAGTAGGACATAGGCCGGGTTCTTTGGGAAGAATTTTTACCGGCTCCTATTCACTCCCCCCCTCTCTAGTCGCCATCTGATCCTTCATCCACGACATCGCGCCCGGCAAGCAGGTTCAGCCCCTCGGGCAGATCGACCTGCCGGTCTGGTTTGGTACCCCTAAGAACTTCCGCAAGGAGACCCTCACCTTCGAGGTGGTGGGGTTCAAAGGGGCCTACCATGCCATCCTTGGGCGACCTTGTTATGCCAAATTTATGGCGGTCCCCAACTACACCTACCTGAAGATGAAGATGCCCGGCCCAAACGGCATCATCAGCGTCGGGTCGTCTATCGAGCACGCATTCGACTGCGACGTCGAATGCGTGGAACATGTAGAGGCACTGGCGCTGGATGAAGCGCTGGTGAACACGCTGGAGAAGATGGTCAACGAGGACCTCAACTCCGCCGCCAAGCACGTCGGCGCCTTCGAGGCAGCGGAGCAGACCAAAGGGGTCCCCCTCGACCCTTCAGCCCCCGAGGGCAAGGCGTTGAGGGTCAGCTCCACCCTCGACCCCAAATAGGAAGCAGTGCTCGTCGACTTCCTCCGCGCCAACGCCGACATCTTCGCGTGGAGCCCCTCGGACATGCCAGGCATCCCGAGGGAAGTCGCCGAGCACTCCCTTGATATCTCGCCAAACGCCCGCGCCGTGCGGCGGCGGGCCGCGCCGCTTCGACGAAGAGCGGCGACGGGCGATCGGAGCGGAGGCTGCGGAAGCTCCTCGAGGCCGGATTCATCAAGGAAGTATTCCACCCTACGTGGCTAGCTAATCCCGTGCTTGTAAAGAAGAAAAATGGGAAGTGGCGGATGTGTGTAGACTATACTAGTCTCAATAAAGCATGTCCCAAAGTTCCTTTTCCTCTGCCGCGCATAGATCAAATCATTAATTCAACGGCTGGGTGCGAATTACTCTGTTTCCTTGATGCCTATTCCGGGTATCATCAAATAAAAATGAAGGAGTCCGACCAGCTCGCGACTTCATTCATCACACCGTCCGGGACGTTCTGCTACGTCACGATGCCATTTGGCCTCAGAAACGCGGGTGCAACATACCAGCGCTGCATGCAGCACGTTTTTGGGGATCACATCGGGCGGACGGTCGAAGCATACGTGGACGACATCGTCGTGAAGACCAGGAAGGCGGACGACCTGGTTGGCGACCTTGGCGTCGCGTTCAGTACCTACGGGCCAATGGGGTCAATTTAAACCCCCGAAAAATGTGTCTTTGGAGTGCCGCGAGGCATGCTCCTGGGGTACATTGTCTCCCAGCGGGGAATCGAGGCCAACCCTGAAAAGGTCGCGGCCCTCGAACGAATGGGTCCGATCCGGGACCTTAAAGGGGTGCAGAAGGTGTTGGGGTGCCTTGCCGCCTTGAGCCGCTTCATTTCGCGGCTCGGTGAGAAGGGCCTGCCCCTCTACCGCTTACTCAAGAAGCACGAGCGTTTCTCCTGGACCACCGAGGCCCAAGATGCGCTCGACAAGCTGAAGGCGTCTCTGACGCACACCCCGATTCTCACGCCGCCACAGGACGGCGAGCCCCTGCAGCTCTACGTGGCCGCGACCACCCAGGTGGTAAGCGCCGTGATCGTTGTAGAGCGCACGGAGGAGGGGCATGCCTTGCCTGTACAGAGGCCGGTCTACTACATCAGCGAGGTCCTCTCGGACACAAAGACGCGCTACCCCCAGGTCCAGAAGCTGCTATACGCGGTAGTCCTTGCGCGGCGCAAGCTCCGCCACTACTTCAAGGCCCACCCCGTCACGGTGGTCTCTTCCTTTCCGCTAGGGGAAATCATCCGCAACCCCGACGCCGCGGGAAGGATCGCCAAGTGGTCCGTGGAGCTGATGGGCGAAACGCTCGCCTACGCCCCCACGCAAGGCTATCAAGTCGCAAATTACGGCGGATTTCGTCGGCCGAGTGGACGGACACACACCTGCCACCCCCACAAATCCAGGCAGAGTGCTGGACTCTGTTCTTCGACGGCTCAGTGATGAAAACGGGAGCGGGCGCGGGCCTCCTCTTCGTGTCACCCCTCGGGGAGCACATGCGCTACGCGGTACGCCTCCACTTCCCCTTGTCCAACAATATGGCTGAGTACGAGGCCCTGCTCTGCGGCCTCAAAATCGCCATTGAGTTGGGCATCAAGCGCCTCGACGTGCGGGGGGACTCGCAGCTCGTGATCGATCAAGTCATGAAGAACGCGAGCTGCCATGATGACAAGATGGAGGCCTACTGCAAGGCCGTGCGAGCCCCCGAGGACAAGTTCTACGGCATCTAGCTCAACCATGTGCCCCGAAGGTACAACGAAGAGGCGGACGAGCTCGCCAAGATTGCGTCCGGGCGGATCACCGTTCCCCCCGAACGTTTTCGCGCGCGACATCACTCAACCCTCGGTTGTCTTCGAGCCGTACCCCTCGAATCACGACGGACCCTCGGGGGCTCCCTCGAACCCAGCGGGTGCGGAGCCCATGGACGAGGACCCCTCGAACGAGGCGTACGTGCTCTCCCTTCTCGAGGGGTACGGCTCTCACGAAGCCGACGTGATGGACATCGAGCCGGCCCCCGGTCCGGGCGGACCGGGCGGGAGAAATACATCGCCTGGATCGCTCAAGGGGAACTCCCTGCAGACCGGGCCGCGGCTAGGCGCATCGCTAGGATGGCCAAGTCTTTTGCCCTCATCGACGGCGAGCTATACAAGTGCGCCGCCTCCGGCATCCTACAGCGGTGCGTGCCAATTCCCGAGGGACGCGAGCTCCTACGGGACATCCATGCGGGGATCTGTGGCCACCACGCCGCACCCCGCACCCTCGTCGGCAACGCATTCCGCCAAGGCTTTTACTGGCCTACCGCGGTCGCGGACGCCAGCGAAATCGTACGCACCGCGAAGGGTGCCAGTTCTACGCCCGCAAGTCCAACTTGCCCGCCCACGCCCTACGGACCATCCCCCGTCACATGGCCGTTCGCCGTGTGGGGGCTGGACATCGTCGGGCCCCTGCGGAAGGCGCCCGGGGGCTTCACCCACTTGCTAGTCGCGATTGACAAGTTCTCCAAGTGGGTGGAGGTGCGCCCCATCACGAACCTAAGGGCTGAGCAGGCGGTGACATTCTTCACCGATATCGTCTACCGCTTTGGAGTGCCAAACTCCATCATCACAGACAACGGGTCCCAGTTCACGGGCCGGAAGTTCTTGGAGTTCGCGACAAGTTCCACATCCGTGTGGACCGGGCGGTAGCGTGGCGCACCCACAGACCAACGGCCAAGTGGAACGTGCCAATGGCATGATCCTACAAGGCCTAAAACCCAGAATTTTCGACCAGCTCAACAAATCTGGGCGGAAATGGCTCCAAGAACTACCAGCGATCGTGTGGAGCCTAAGGACCACCCCAAGCAGAGCCACCGGGTTCACCCCATTTTTTCTAGTCCACGGCGCCGAGGCCGTCCTCCCCACGGATTTATAATACGGGTCGCCCAAGGTTCGAGGCTACGACGAGGATGCTAACCAGCGAGCCTGCGAGGACTCGGCCGGACCGGTGGACGAGGCACGCCTCGTAGCCTTAATGCACTCCGCGAGGTATCAACAGTCCCTAAGACGCTACCAAGCACGCAAGATACGTCGACGGGACTTCAGCGAGGGGGATCTGGTCCTAAAGCTGCGCCAAGATAACCGAGAGCGCCACAAGCTATCGCCCCCATGGGAGGGACCCTACGTCGTGGTGAAGGTACTCAAGCCGGGCACATACAAGTTGGCCAACGAGGACGGCGAAGAGCTCACCAACGCTTGGAACATCCAACAGCTACGTCGCTTCTACCCTTAGCTAGGATTTTCCAAGTATTTTTGTTGTAAAAATCACATCGCCAACGCCCCAGTTGGCAACGACTATGTAAATACGTCAAGTCTAATGAAAAGGATAACTCGGCTTTCCCCTGAAACTCGGGGGCTACTGCGGGGGGCATCCCCCCCCCCCCCCCCAAATAGTCCCATTTTTTGCGCAAAAAACAAAACAACACGCGCTAAGTTTGTTTCCTACTTCAACCTCGAGCCACGATTCAAACAGGGCGCAGGCGGCACAGCGGAAGGAGTGTGCGAGCCAGAGATAGCCTACGCCGCATGGATATGGCCCTTCTCTCTCGCCTCCAACCCAGTGGGCCCCCTGCGAAAATCGAACTCCCCTAACTAGAATCTACTCAGGAAGAAGGAGAAACAAAAAGCGTGATAAACAAAGAACTTCATTTACAGCAGATGCTCATGTTCATGAAACAGCTTGTTTATTTACAAAAGGCCACGAGGCCAGGATACTGATACACATAAACAAAAAACGGGCCTAGCGCCCAACTGCTTTCAGGCGGGAGGAGCACCAGCATCAGCGGCGTCCGGGAAGAGGAACTCCTCGAAGGCCTCGGCGAGCGACCCGGCGGCATCGGCAGCGAGCGCATCCACACGCTCCATGGCCACCTCGTCCTCAACGCCCTCGGGGACGATGTACCCCTCCGCCAGCGCCTCGAAGTTAACCTCGTAGTGGGATCGCACCACTCCGAGGGCCTTCTGGACACCCAGCTGCAATGCCCGGCGCATCCGCTCCGTTACGTGGCCGCCAAGGGCGCGCGGGCGGGCGGCCGGCGAGCTGCCGGCACGGGCCTCGCCCTCCTCGACAACGCGGCGGGTCTCGAGGGCCGCATCGCGCGGCTCCCGCGGCTCTGCTCGGAGGAGTTGTAGGAAGCTGCGGCGCCTCGGCCGCTCGGCCGCGTGCCCCAGGGCGGTGCGCAAACCTGGAATCGACAAGACCAAAAGAAATCAGAAAGGGAGAAGCGAGCCCTCTAAAGCGAAAAACCAACAAGCAAGAGTCAAACAGTGGCTCACCCTCGACTTTCTTCCTCTCCGACTCGAAGTCGCGGCGCGCGGACTCGATCGCCAACTCGAGGCGCTGGACGGTTTCGCCTTGCTCGCGGAGGGCCGGCTCTCGGGCGGCGTTGCCGACGGCGAGCGCGAGCGCCCTCGTCCTCGACCTTGGAGAACGCGGCGTTCGCTCCTCCGGTGACTTCTCCGCCGCCTCGCGAGCGACGCGCTCCCCGCTCCCGGCGCCGTCCGGGCGTCGCCGAGGGCAGCCTCGCTCCCCGCCGGAGTCGCCCCTCGGCCCCCCCGGCGAGCGATGCGCTCTTGCTTTGGAGGCTGCTCCTCGGCGGCGACGAGGGCCGCGGCCTTGGCGTCGAGGGCGGTCCTCGGGTTGTCGGCCTCCTTGGCGCGGCTTGCTCCAACCCGCGCGCCCGCTCCTCGGCCCGGCGGCCCGTGCGCTGCGCTCCCCTCGAGCGACGTGCGGAGCTCCCGGGTTTCGGCGCGAGCGGTGGCCACCTCCGCCTCCCGGTTGGCGGCCCGGCGTCCGCGTCTTCTCTAGGTCCGCGCGTGCATTCCACGGCGCCTCGTCACGATCGACGAGGGGCGCGCGGACCCGCTCGAGGCTCGAGCGCCGCGGTGCGTCCCGTCCCGAGCTCTCCCGGGAGCTCGTCGCACCACGCCATTGCCCGATACGCCGCCCGGTCGTCGGCGTCCCGAGAGCGTCGGCAAGCGCGTCGAAGGCGCTGCACCGCTCCCAGAGCTGGCGAACCTCGGCGTTCACCCGGTCGAAGGCGTCGTACTTGTCATGGGCACGACGCTCGAGCTCCTGGCAATCACAGAATCGAAGCCCGTAAGCGCCAAGATTTGAATGCAGCGTACGAAAACGAAAGGGGAAAAGGACGAGCAACCATGGCTCACCTGGAAGACGAGCCAGGCCGGGCCGCCATGGACCTGCAGCGCCTCGTTCAGCGCGCGGTTGAGCGTGGCGCCGTGGCTCCGGAGCTCGCCCCAGAGCTCTTGCTCCCCCCTGGCGTCGGCGAACGCGGGGGATCCTCGACGACCCCTCCACCTCGGGCGGGGCGGCGGCGTGGGAGGACGAGGCCTCGGCACCATGTCCTCGGCCCCCCACCACCATGTGACCCTCGTGCCGCCTCACGAGGGCCCCCTCCCCGGGGCTCGGGGGAGTTCGTGGGCCGGGCTGGCCCACCGATTCCACCCGGCGGCGGAGAGTCGTCCGAGACCTCCACCACCTCCGCCCGAAGATCGCCGGCGGGCGCGGTCACTTGCGCCGCCTCCGCCGGCACCTCCACCTCGCGCCTCCTTGGCCACGGGCGCCCGTCGTGGCGCCGTGGCCGCCACCTCTCGGCCGTACCACCGCATCCACGGGCGCCCCCGCGGCCGCGCCCCGCTCCACCTCCTCCACGGCGGCGACCTCCGCGGGGCGCACCTCCACCACGGCCGCCGCCGCGGCGCCTCTGTCTCCATGACGACCGGTGCCGCCGCCCCCCGCGACCTCCCGGCCGCGCCGCGGCGGGCTGATCCGATGGCCGGGGCCTCGAGGCCCCGGGCGGGGCTTGCGAGCTCGCGCCCGCCGCCGTGCTTGTCCCCGGGCGCGACGCCCTTGACGAGCGCCGCCGGGTGGGGATCGATGCGTCCGTCCTCAGCACCTTGGCTGGTGCAAGGGGAGGGACGGTTGGCACCACCCTGCGCAGGCACGGACAGAAGGTTAGGGCACCTAATCATCGACAAATCAAACCAAATGAAAAAGGACGGGCTCCTTACCTCGAAGAGAAAAAGGCCCGCTTCCTCTTCCTCGAGGCCTCAGCATATGAGGCCGGCGCGGCGCCACGCCCGCTCGCCGTAGCGCCTCCCGACGGCGCCGGCGTACGCGCGGACACGCCCGCCCCGTGCGCGGGCGCGCCCCGACGCCGAACCTCCCAAAGAAGCCGCCGCGTGCGGGGGCACGCTCGCCCCGCGCGCGTACACGCCCGGCCCGACGCGCCTCCCGACGATGGTGCCGCACGTGCGGGCACGCTCGCCCGCGCGCGAGCACGCTTGATGCGCGCACGGGCGCGCTCGCCGCGCGCGCCTCCGTGGCGCGCGCCGGCTCCCTCCGCGGCGCGCACCGCCCCCCGATGTCGATTGCCGGCGGCGGACGCCGTGCGCCCGCCCCGGGCGAAGCCGCCCTTGTCGCCGGCGGCCGGTTCCGGCGACGGGGGCGCGGGCGCCACCGTCGAGAGGGGCCCTCCCCCTCGGCCTCTTCCTCCTCGTCCTCCTCCGAGGATGAGGGCTCCTCGATCTCCCGGGGAGGAGAGCCCCGGCTCCTCGCGCCGCCGTGCTCCACGGCCCGCCGGTCGCGGCGGGCTCGACGTCGCCTCGCGTGCTCCCTCTTGCGCGCCGCCCGCTCCCGCTGCTGGCTGGCGCGCCGCCCCGGCCCGGCGCGCGGGAGTCGGGGGTAGGAGGGACGGACTTGGCGATGGAGAAGGTCACCAGCTGTACACGGAAGCAACAAGGGCGCGTCAGGAGGCAAAGGCAACTTTAAGAACCAAAACGAAATCAAGAACCACACTCACCAACTGGCCGGTGGGGAGCATCTCGATGTCCCACGGGGTCCGACCCGCAGGCGGCGGCACCCGGGTGTCAACGGCGCTCCGCGCCCGGGTGAGCGCGTACGGCCGCTCGAGGGGCGTCGGGAGCATCCGCGACCTCGCCGGTCGACGGGGTTGGCCGCCTCGTCATCTCGAAGATGCGGAGCGGCCTCTCCATCAATGGCACGATCCGCGGTGATGAAGGAAGGCGAGGACGCCCATCGCGTTCGGCCCCATCTTCGCCGGCGCCGCGGCGCGGTCGGGGACCGACTCTCGCCGCGCCGTCTTTGCGGGGCGTGGACACCCCGTAGCCCCAGGAGGCAGGCCTCTCCTTGAACACCCGGCCGGTGTAGGGGGGAGGCCGGGCTTGGCGTTACGCAAGTAGAACCATCCCCGCTCCCAGCCGGCGTTGTTCGTCGTCATGGTGCAGGGGATGTAGACGTCCTTGAATTGCCCCCGCAGGGCAAGCGACATCCCGCCGGCGCGCATCGCGCGCGCGGGGTCTTTGGCTTCCGTCGTGGGCTGCGTGATGAGCTCCGCGCGGAAAAGGTGTACCCAGAGCTCCCAATTGACTGGGATCCCCCGGGTACCCTTCCGCAGACGCCCACGAATGTGGCCGCCTGCGAGATCGCGTTGGGGGCGAAGTTGTGCAGCTCCACCCCGTAGTGGTGGCACATTGCCCGCATGAAGGTGCTCGCCGGCGCGGTGAAGCCCCGCTCGTGGTAGCGGATGAAGCTCACCACGTAGCCCTCCGGCGGGTTGGGCTCGTGGTCCGCAGCCGGCGGCCACGATCCACTCCGCCGGGCGTCCGTCTTCGTTGGCCGCCAGCTGGCCGGCGGCGACCAGCTCGCCAAGGGCCAACTGCGTCACCGTCGACCACTCCCAGGCATACGGCTCTAGGATCCTAAGGGGAGGCTGAGGCGGCGCCATGGAGAAGGCAAAGGAAAGCGAGAGCGGAGGACAAGAAACGGAAGGAAAGCTCTAGTGGCGACACCGCGCGGTGGCAGGAGCTAGGCGAAGACGAAGGGGCGGGGGACTGAAAATGGTGAGATGCCAAGGTAAAAAACCGCCGTCTCCTCCTCCCCGCAGCTTTATAGGCCGACGGGCGAGCTCTCCGGAGCGGACGCCCCGCTAGCATTAACTGCAGGGAATCTTTCCATCGCGTCGACGAGCGGGCCCCACCACGACCGCCGCGGCCACGTCATTGCAGGCGGACCATCATTACGGCAAAGACCGGCGACAACCGAGGCGAAGCGGTCACGTCCACCGCCACGCCGCCCACTACGCGCGCGCGCGCGGCCGCAGCGCCTAAAAAGGCGCGCCCCGCTACAAAACCGCGGCCACGACCGCGAGGCACTTAAATGCCCGGGTCCCTTGCCAAGAAAGGAGAACCCTCGAGCGGGGCGAACCCCCGGCTCGAAACAAAAGCGACCCTCGATGGGATGTCAGCGTGAGAAGGTCGCCCGGGACCTGCTCGATGTAGAGCAGGCAACCGCGGGCACCCATGCCACGTAAAACCCTCGAGCGGCACGGGCCCTCGGCTCCAGACAAAAGCGACCCTCGATGGGATATCGGCGTGAGAAGGTCGCCGGGACTGCTCGATGTAGAGCGGGCAACCGCGGCACCCATGCCACGTAAAACCCTCGAGCGGCACGAGCCCCCGGCTCAAGATGACGTCAACCCTCGATGGGATATCGACGTGAGAAGGTCGCCGGGACCTCGCTCGATGTAGAGCGGACACCGCGGGCACCCATGCCACGCAAAACCCTCGAGCGGAGCGAGCCCCCGGCTCGAGACAATGTCAACCCTCTAAAAGAAGGCACACGCGTGAGAAGGGTCGCCCAGGGCCTGCTTGAAGTAAGGCGGGCACCGCAAGCACCCATGCCGCGCTGTGCTGCCAACCAGCGCCTCGAGGGCTGGCTCGCCCAGACCCCTCGACGGCCGCAAACGCGAAAAGACGGGGCTGTCCAGGCACGGCCCCGCACGGCCCTGCCGATCAGAGGTTCGAAGCCTGACCCTCGACGGGTTCGAACAGGCGCCACAGATCGCAGAGTTAGGGATGACGAGGGCACGCGCATTCGAGCCGTTCCTCGAGCCCGTCGGCTCGGGGGTGCCCCACATGTCGTGTTCGAGAGCCAGCGAGGGCAGCTAGCCGGGGGGATCCCACCGAGGGAGAGCTTCCGCGCCCTCGGTCCCTATCGAACGGGACCGAGCCCTACCTAGCAAACCCACGCAAGTGCTTCCATGGACGTGTCTCCGGACCGCGCAGCCTACCCTTATCGAACGGGGCATGGGCGTCTACTTGAACCACCCGCTACCAGCTCGAAGAGGAATCCGCAATTCGCGACCCGCTCGATGGGAGTTGCGGAAACCTCACCCTCTGTCCCGCGGAGGGACGGTGAGGGCGCGTTAAAAAACAAGTCGTCAGGCTCTACCGGATCGCCTCGAACGGGCCAAGGCTCGGGGGCTTGACGCACGGCTACACCTCCTTGAAACTGCACCCGCACGAGACAGTGACAGCGGTGCGTGCACCCCCGAAGCCGGCTGAAACACCGCCGATGCCGGTTGGCATATGTGCCACGCCTCTCTGACCAAAATTCTCGCGGTTAACCCCTGCAGGAGAACTCACACTCCTGCAGGGCTTCGGGGGCTAGACCCGCGGGTCCGGCCGACGCGGCCCCACGGAAAGCGTTCGCAAACAAGGAGGGAAGAACGTCCTATCAGTAGGTTCCAGCATCTGCGGGAGCCTCAACGGCAAACCCGCAGATGCTCGGGGGCTACTGTCGGGGACAGCCCTAGGGGTCCCCTTAAACAACGGGGAAATCCTCACTTAAATCCCGGTACCGAAACACGTTAAGCCTAACCATGCAGGTGACTAACCATGCAGGGCACGGCCCACACCGCGGGACCCCGACGGCCCACCAAGACGGCCCTCTTCGCTCGAGAGCGCGCGCCCCCGCGGGCAGGCTCCGCCCCGTTCGAGGAGCAACGCTTCCCTCGAGCGGTCCCGCCCCCGCTCGAGGGCTCACTCCCCCTCGAGCGGGTCTCGTCTTGCTCGAGGGTTCGTCCCGCCCTCGGGCCGGGGCCCGCCACGCTCACGGGCGCCCCGCACGCGTGCGCCGGCCCCCGTACACGGGCATTTAACGCCCCGACGCCACGGGACGGCGCCATCATGCGCCGGGGCTCACGCCCGGTGCCGCCGCACCAACTCCCCGGGGAGGAGCCCATCCCCACCCCCGTGGGGAGGGACCGTGCGGCACGGCCGGTGTCGGTCCCGTGACACCGCGCGCCCTCTTGCGATGCGGCTAACGCGCCCGACCCTCGAAGGGGGGGCGGGCGCACCCTCGATTTTACTTTCCCGTGACCCTACGGGGGTTAGGTGGAGGCGCTAGGCCGGTGGATTGCCATCCCGGCCACTGTAACGGCGTGGCCGCCGTACCCGCGCGTGCAGGCGCACGCCGGACCCTGTAGCAACGACTTCAGCCCCGTGAGGCGCGTTGGGAAGAAACGCCGTTCTGCCTGCCCCTGTACTCCGTACAAGATTGCGTCAGCACCACCCCCGAGCCTATCAGAGGACATCACCGCCATCAGTTGCTCTCCTACCCTCGAACCGCCACTATTCGGGTACAAGTCAGGCCATGATGACCAGATCGTGGCAGGGATCGCCCGGACGGCCGCCCACTCTACACCGCAGCACGTCGCACCTCTCCATATAGCTAGGTAGCGCGGCGTGCATGTAACCCGCTGCCCCCTTGATCTATAAAAGGGGGGGCGAGCCCCCAGCCGCGGGGAGACAGACGAACAGAGACACAAGAACACTCCACACAGCACGTACTCATTCTCACTCTCCCACAATATCTTCAGCCACTCCTCCAGGGACTTGGAAGTTACACTTCCTCTCCCGCCTTGCTTGTACTTGCCCCACTACAAGCACCCCCGGTGCTAAGTAATATAGTGCCCCGAGCACACCCCTGCTGGACGTACGGCCCCCTCGGCCGGAACCAGGATAAACCTCTGTGTCACTTGTTACTTAGCATCGACCATTGAGGGATAGACCTCGGCGCTATCTACTGGTTAGTGTCGGGACCACATTCCGCACCGACAGTTCTACTTGTGAAGTAAATGCTGTGAAGAATATGGAGCTTGCACACTATGTTGATCATTTACAGGATGAGAATGATGAGCCGAGAAAGTTGATGGGTTGGTTGTCTGGTCATGAGTCTCAGTTGAGGATAATGATTGAGACATACAAGCGCCAGGATGGGGAAGCACTTGGGGCAAAGAAAGTGGGTGTGGGAAGTAGTGAGAGTGATATCCCAGAGCCACCAAAAACCCACCACAAAAAATGCCTTTGTTCCTAAACCGAACCATCTTAGGAACCGACTAGACACAACCCCGGCTCCACCCGTGTTTCCTCCACAAACCAACAACTTCCGGGAACCCATCAAGCTCAAGAGTGTCTTGGGGAATGAATTCTTTGGGAAGAAGGGAGAGAAACCGAGTGAGGAGAAACCTAGTGAGGACTGAGGAGAAGCTAGAGCCCAAAGAGAACCCAAAACCAAAGCCAAAACCGAAACCCTTCCATTGTGAGCATTGTGGGAGGGATGGGCACCTTGCTGAGTTTTACTTCAGGAGGAAGCGTGAGGAAAGGTTGGCTAAAGAGTTGGCCAACAAGGATAGGTACCGCCCTTCTCGTGGTGTGCCTGAGCCTAGGTTGGTGCCAAGAGGTGAGGGAATGGTGCGTACCATTTATCCTCGTGGGAGGCGTGAGTTTGTGCCTCGAGGTGATTCACCGCATAGAGAAGGTGGTAGGCGTGTTGGTTTGGGTGTGGTGAGTTTGCTGGACGTTCCTTTGCTCGTGGCCAATACGAGTATGGGGGGAATGATCGCAGTTTTAGGTCCCAGAGGAGCTATGGACCATGGCCTCCCCTTCGTGGTACGCGTAGTCCTCCAAGGGGACGTGTGGGTGTTCCACCTAGGAGAGATAGGATGGATTTTGCTAACCCCACATTTGAGCAAATGGCGAGGCACTGGTTTGATTCGTTTTGTACAAACCCCAGTGCTGAGTCCTTTGCTCACTCTCGCTCTTGTTTTTGATTTTGCAGGTGGGAGGCATGGAGGGTTTTTGGTTGATGGACTCTGGTTGCTCTCGACACATGACCGGAGATCGACGGTGGTTCTCCAGCCTCACCCCGGTGATGACCAAGGAGTACATCACTTTTGGGGATAATGGGAAAGGTAGAGTGCTTTCAGTGGGAACGGGGAAGGTGAGTGAGTCTGTGACTCTTAGGCGTGTTTCTCTTGTCAAGTCTTTGGGGTACAATCTTCTCTCTGTCTCCCAACTTCTTGATGAGGGTTTTGAAGTCCGTTTCAAAACGGGTTGTTCTCGTGTTTTGGATTCTCGAGGTGATCTTGTGTGTAGGATCGTCCCTGAGGGTCAAATTTTCAGAGCCGATTTTTCTCAGTGTGTTGGCTCTTCTCGCTGTTTGGTCGCTGGTGTTTCGGCGGAGCTTTGGAAATGACATAGGAGACTAGGTCACCTGAGTTTTGACTTGTTGTCACACTTGAGTGGGCTAGGATTAGTCCGAGGATTGCCAAAGTTGAAATACCAAAAGGATTTGGTATGTGCTCCGTGTAAGCATGGTAAGATGGTCGCCGCCTCTCATCCGCCTCTAACATCCATTATGACAGAGAGGCCATGCGAGTTGTTCCATATGGACTTGGTTGGTCCAGCTCATGTATGCTCGGTGGGTGGGAAATGGTATGTCCTTGTGATTGTGGATGACTATTCTCACTATGCTTAGGTCTTCTTTTTGGCTGACAAGGAGGAGCCATTTGGTTTTGTGAGAGATCTGATCTTGAGGTTGAAGAACGAGAGACATGGAGATGCTGTTCGAGCTATTCGTAGCGATAATGGCAGTGAATTTAAAAATTCTCGTTTCGAAACCTTTTGTCATGATTTGGGTCTCGAACATCAGTTTTCTTCTCCCTATGTGGCTTGTCAGAATGGTGTGGTTGAGAGGAAAAATCGTTCCCTTTGTGAGATGGCTCGGACGATGCTTGATGAGCATAGGACTCCGAGGAGATATTGGGCGGAAGTAGTGAATACCGCTTGCCATGTTGGGAACCAGATTTTTTGAGGGCCTTCTTGAACAAGATGTGCTATGAGCTTATGCACGGGCGAGCACCTAGAGTCAGCCATTTCAGGGCCTTTGGTTGTCGGTGCTTCATTGTCAAGAAGGGTAGGCTAGATAAGTTTGAGTCGAGGTCTTCCGATGGGATTTTCTTGGGTTATGCTAGTCACTCTAGAGAATTTCGTGTGCTCAACCTTGATACTAACCTAGTCATGGAGACTTGCGAGGTGACCTTCGACGAGACACAACCATGCGATTCTTCTGTCTTTGAGCGTGCAAGTGATGATGAAGTTGGCAAGAAGATCTTTGAGGACGAGGAGGATGATGCTGGAGAGGATGATGGTGATGGTGGTGAAGCTCCAGCCACGCGTGTACCCTCTACTTCCACTACGACGACTACGGTGTAGGATGGTCCATCCCCTACACCGCCTATGATTCAGCAAGATCAAGTGGAAGCAGCTGCTGAGGGGGAGGTTGCCTCAAGGCGAGAGGCACCGAGGCGAGTTCAAGTTGATCATCCACCCTCGGTAATCATCGGTCACATCAATGAGCATACGACACGGTCAAGGTCCAGAAATGCTTCTCACTTTGCTCATTCAGCTTTTGTTGCTACCTTTGAGCCGAAAGACATTGGACACGCTCTATCTGATCCTAATTGGGTGAATGCCATGCATGAGGAGTTAGAGAATTTTGAGAGAAACCAAGTGTTAACACCAAAAATTGGTACAGGGAAGAGACTGACATGTGAGCCGAATTTGGCAGAAGAGCACCATTCGGCAGAAGGTTTTCCTCAAAGCATTCGGTAGAGGCTTCTGCGGTCGGGAGTACATCGTCATTCGGCAGAAGAATTGTTCCACGGGTGAAGGCGGAAAGCATTCGGGAATGCGTGATGATGTGGATTGAATATAAAGAAGGGGATGAATTGATGACGGGTACGAGATGGACATGATGCCATGGTATTAATTTTAGGCAATAAATTTGTAATCGTGGTCAACTAGGAGTCGTGTTAGAGCCAGGGTATAAATATAAACCCTTAGTGTTTGTAATAGGGATCAAACAATTTCACACCAAACCGGCCCCGTGCCAACTTTCGAGTCCTTCTAGTCGTGTCGTCGAGTTCTTCGAGAGGAGTCATCATCCCTCGACCTCCGTAAGTACCGGCAACCTTGCATCATGTCTAGTATCATGCGGTGGATTTAGACCGTGATGCAAGTAGTCTTGTTACCATGCTTAGTATCATGCGGTGGATTTAATCTTGGTTCAAGAAGGTTCCCTTGTTGGATCATGAGTCATGCGGTATGCTAAGATCTAGCTTGGAGCTAGTTATCGGCTCTATTAGATTTGGCAAGATCTAATAGATTCATTAAGTTACCATGTGTTGCTTTGAATTTTACTTTTTGTGTTTAATTCATGTAACACTCTTATTTCCCAATTTAGATTGATTAGATTCAGCTCTATCTTTCTTGTAATCCACGTGTTGCATGCTCAAGTGACGTGGCAAGCGAAATATGCGTTCTCTAATAGCCGATTTTGGATCAATCTAGATTGTCACGTGTTGCGGGTTCAAGCTTGTTGATCTTGCATAGTTTGTTCCTTCTCCATAGAACCCGATTCGGCTGTACAGCTGTATTCGGCAATCCCATCACGAGTGAAACATGTTCGTGAGCTTGCTTTAAATAATGTATGCTTTTAGCCTTCCATGTTTAGATTGTATCATGTGGTGGATTGATATACTCTTGGTTGGTGGTGTGATTTTAAACAAGTTGTATCATGCGGTTGATTAACTTGTTTGATGTCATGCTTGACGGGTTTGAAAGTACCTAGACACGCGGTAGACTAGTGCTTTTGGTCTATGCATGCTTGTTTACTGCAAATTCATGATCATGCTTCGCTTTTATTTATTTCATCATGATTTATCCTTGATAATCGGTCATGGTTACGTGCTGCAATGTTGTTTAAATAAAGACCAATTTTTCATCATGCTTACGTCATACATTCAGTTGTGCCCTGTTTACATGTTTTATCAATTGCCGAATGATGTTTCAATTGCTGACAGATAGCTTGTTTATAGCTATATGTCGTTCTAACTGGCTTCATAGCCGTAAATACGGAACTGTCTAGTACCACCCAGCAAGTTCCAGGTTTTATCTAACCGTTTTCGTCCTTTGTCAGTTTCAGGGAAAATTGACTGGCACGCTTCCGGATTCTAACACCCGGGTCACGTGTGTGAAGCCAGCTAATCCGGCTTGCTGTGTGCTTGGCGTGAGATGATGATTTTACGTCAACACACTTTTTGGCACACCTAGTGGGACACTCAAGTTGATCAAGATGCCTGAAATCCAAGCTGTCCTGGATGTCACTTTAAATGAAATGTCTTCAGAACATCAACTGCTGCTGAAAGAGGCTGTGGAGAAATTCCAGCAGAAATGTCTGATGTTGTTTTCCAAGAATAGGAGTGGTGTGCCATTCCTCAAAACAGATATGCTAAGAGTTCTGATGCCAGGAGAGACTGATGCCACAACTGCTGTAGAGAAACAAGATGCTTTTACTATGATACAACAAGCTGTGGAAGAAATAATGGCTAAACACAACACTGCATTTTTTAAATAGCTTCTGACAGATGATGGTTGGTGTCTTTGGCCCAAACGTGGACAAACATTTTGAGCAAGGTGAATCAAGTGCTGCTGCTAATGGCCAACCACCTCGTCAAGATGCAAGTGCTCAGCCGCCTCAGCAAAGTATGAGTGTTCAGCCAACTCAGCATGTGGGTAGTCAATCGATCCAGCAAAACCCTCATCAAGCAATACCTAATCCACACACATATGGTGAGATGGCATTCGGCACTATTGGAGTTCAACCTGTCTCTGCCTACAGGATAGCTCCAACAAGTAACAGGATGCAAAGGAATATGTACAGGAACGGGTATTCAGAGTTCATGGACTATAGTGCTATCGATGCTCTCCCGAATCCTGGGTATGGTTGTGCTACAGGGATGCCTGCTGGGGGCCAGGGAATCAAGACACCAATGTTGATCTCCTGGTGCAGAGAATGACCGATGTGCTGCAAAATCAGTTCGGTCTAAAGCCTATGAATCAAGGACATGTGTATACACCTCCCTTCCCACAATGGTACCACAGGGTGGCATTACCAAATATGGTGAAAGTCCCCACTTAGTTCACTAAGTTTTCGGGGCAAGACGATACCAGTACTGTGGAACACATAGCCCGGTACCTAATGCAGCTTGGGGAAGCTTCTACTGATGAGGCCTTCGAGATTAGATACTTCCCTCTGTCATTGACAGGCCCAGCGTTTACATGGTTCACTTCTCTACCTACTCATTCAATCTGCTCTTGGAAAGATTTGGAGCAAAAGTTCCATGCTCATTATTACACTGGCAGTAATGAGAAAAAACTAATTGATCTGACTACCTTGAGGCAGAGAAATAATGAAACACCAATGGAGTTCCTCAGTAGGTTCAGAGAGACAAAAAGCATGTGCTTTTCTTCTAACATACCGGATGATCAATTGGCTGGTATGGCTATAGCAGGGATGTTGCCAGGCATTCGGGAGAAGCTATTCGGGATGGAATTCGACGACCTTGGCCAGCTGTCACACCGACTGTCATTGATGAGCAACCAAGCATATGGCTTCAAGAAAGACTCCAGATCTGTCAAGCACAATGATATAGCTAACATCTACAATCTATTCCTCGAAAGGGCAGATCAAGGAGATGAATATGATGACGAAGAGGAAATAGTTGCAGCAGAGATAGTGTGGGGCAAGGAGCCATTGACAGTAAATCAGAGGTGGATCAAGCAAGCTAAAGGCACCTATGATTTTGATGTAACCAAGGCAGATAAGCTCTTCGATTTCCTTGTGAAAGAAGGCCGGATCAAGTTGCCGGAAGGGCATTCTATGCTTCGGCCTGATGGAGTGAGAGATAAGAGGTACTGTGGATTTCATAACAGGAATTCTCATTCCATCAATGAATGCAGGGTCTTTAGAGTGGGAATTCAGAAAGCTATCAAAGAAGGTCATCTGAAGTTTGATAACAAGATGAAATTGGATGGTAACCCATTCCCTCAGAACATGATCGGGTTCTCAATTAACATGGTGAACACTGTTGAAGGGAAGGAAAAGGTGAAAGTTTTGACATTGGCATAGGCAAAGTAGGATGGCTCGGTTGATCTGCTCGACAAGTCACATTTGAACGGATTCGAAGGGAGAGCCTCGCTTCCCGAAAAGTCAAATTGAAGTGGGTGAATCCTCTAAATCCGGAGTGACTTCGCATATTCTCCTCAATAAATGGCAGCGTCAGCAAGAAAAGGAACGCTACCAGAACCATAAGTACGAAGAGGAGAAGTGGAGATATGAAGAAGCGATGTATAGGAAGGAACAAGAGGAATATATGCGAGAACAAGAGCGTGCACACTGGGGATGTGCCTTCTTCAGACACTGTTGGAACGAGGGTTTAAAGCTTCACACGCAGAATAACTGTCCCGAATGCAGCGACAGGTATACCGAATACAGGCAAGACATTGCAATCGCCGATCCGTCCATGAAAGAATTGGAAGGGTGCATCCTAGTGATGGTCGGCGCCTAAAAATAAATAAGATTGATGATCAACCGAAAAAAGGTATGCTGATCACAGGTGGGTTGATCATGAAGAAGAAGATCATGGGTATGTCTGGCAAAAGGGACAGTGGTGCCCACCTGGTTTAAGAAGAAGCCAGAAGAGAAGGGTACATCGCTTGAGGAATCAGGAATTGAAGCAGGCAGGAATTAAGAAGAAACAAGTATGGCGCCCAAAAGACAAACCTAATGAATCTGGTCGTTCGGCTCAAACATGCATGGTATGTTTCCTGCCGAACGAATTCATGGCTCCAGCTAATCAAATTGTGCAGGAAGAAGTATTGCCAGATATGGATGATGCCGAGCAATTTGGGTTAATGGCACAGTTATTATTGGCCAAGCAAGCTACTTTTGATAAGCCAGCCAAGAATCGGCACATGAGACTGTCGGTGTTTTAGACCGGCAACCTACTACGGGGGGTACCCGAAGTAGATGAATGTGACTCGCCGAGATCGGTAACTCGAAGGTAGAGACACGTGGCACACAATTTAGTCAGGTTCGGGCCGCGAGGTGCGTAATACCCTACGTCCTGTATGCTGCGTAGCTCTGGATTGATAGGGCACAATTACACGATGGTGCAGTAGTGCGCCGTGGGTTGTATGAGATGAGATTGAATGAGGGAGATCGGTCCCTGCCTCGCCTTATATAGTCCGGGAGGCAGGGTTACAAGTCGGAGTAGGAAGAGAGTACTAGTCGAGTACGTCTAGGAGTCCTCTGTACAGTGCGGAACATGCACAGCTTCCTAACCGAGTACTACTCTGTGTAGTCCTTGTGCTCCACGCCTTCGGATGCCGTGTAGCGCAAGCCGGTAGTCCCGAGGGGCCCACCGAGTAGTCGGTCCCGGTACCCACCGAGGTAGTGGGCCCGGGGAGGTCCATACGACAAGCCCCCGAGTACTTTGTAGTCGAGAAGGATAGCTTCAAGTAGTCTTGACGGCCTTAACGAGTAGTCCTCAAGCGTCCCCGAGTGCTACAAGTCAAAAGTCCTCAAGAGTAGTCGAAGCATCCCGAGGCTGGAATGTACTCCAGCTGATGTTTGAGCAATCTTGAAGTCTTCTCGAGTAGTCCCAAGCGTCCTTGAAATCTGCCTTCGAAGGCCTTCAAGAAATGCCAGTCTTGTCTTGAAGCCGGAGCCGCCATGGAGGTGCGACTTGCAGAACCGCACTCCACATGAAGTAGCCCCCGAGCCTCGAGCCGCGGGCTCTGGCTCAGGGTCCACCTGGAATCTTGGCAAGATAATCCCGAAAAATCCGGAGAGAAAAAACCGAAGGACACGTGGCACGGAGCCCCCGAGCCTTGAGTCGAGTACTTCCTCTCGAATTGAAGGGTCTTCTTGGAGAATGTGTCCTGAGATGCTCTTGAGACTAGCCGCTTCCCAGGTAGTCAAGTAGAAGTAGCCGAGCCCCCGAGGTGAGGCGCGTCAACTAGTAGAATACGAAGAGTCACGCGCAGCCGCTGAGTCAGCCGCGTGTGGACTTATCCAGCCGCCCGTTGCGGAGGCGATTTGGCTTATAAATAAGAGCCAAAACCCTTAGGGTTTTTCACCCAAGTGAGCCGCAGTCATTGGCATTTGAATCTTGAAGTAGATCCACTCCAGCGCCTGCTGCCGCCGTAGTAGATCCGAGCGCATCGCCACCCGAAGCCTCTAGGGTAGCCCCTGAGCGGATGCGAGTGAAAACTCCTTGCACTTGGAGAATGAAGCCGTCGCCGTCGAAGACGTCGAAGACCGGCGGGAAGAAGAGAGGCCGTGCAGAGGCCGCCGCGGCCGCCACCTGTGCGCGCGCCGCCTCGTCTCCACCGCGCGCTGATCCAAGCCGCGAGTGGAAGAAATCGAAGGTCAAGACGGAGGACCTGCTGACCCTGTTGAACAGCGGGTTCATCAGGGAGAAGGAGATCGACATGTGGAGATCCGCTGCAGGAGATCCCTATCCAATGGAGAAGGCCGAAGACGAGATCCCGATGTTCTCGCGCTTCGTGGAGCGCGGGCTTGCGCTCCCAGCAAGCGACTTCTTCAAGGGGCTGCTCAGGTACTACGGCATCGAGTACCTCAATCTGAACCCCAACGGAATCTTCCATACATCTGTCTTCGTACACTTCTGCGAAGCCTTCTTGGGTATCAAGCCGCATTGGGTGCTCTTCCGGAAGTTCTTCCGCGTCAAGCCGCAGCCCAGCGCCTCCAACCCTAGAGTAGTCGGAGGGGCCGGAATCCAGCTGAGGGAGGACGCCGCGGAGCAGTACCTGGCGTACAAGCTCGTGGACTCCAACACCGACTGGAAGACGAGATGGTTCTACATCACGAACCACCATCCTGAGCTACCGAAGCCGAGCGGACGGCAGCCTAGGCACCAAGAGTGGTGGAACACGGAGCCCACATGCAAGAGGGGATCCAGCTCCCCGAGTTGCTAGCGCGCATCAAGACTCTCAGGGATGCGGGACCGAGGGCCGAGCACGTGGCCTTCGGTTTCATGAAGCGCGAGGATCCGGCCCGCCGATGGCGCGGGATACGATGGGCTTCGAGTACACCGGCGACAACGACACGTCGCGGATGCGGGGGCGAGGCCGGACGACAACGACATCGTCGAGAGGTTGTCGAGGATCTTCAAGGACATGCCGCCGTACACGGCGTGTCCGGTCGAGGAGTACTCCGCCGCGCGCCCGCCCAACGAGGTGAGTAGTCGTACCCCTCGTCGAGTAGTGAGTACCCGTAGTGAAGTTTCTGACGCATTGTGTCTTTGCGTAGGATGATGTGAAGCGGTTCATCTCCGAGCCGCAGCCGCCACCGAGCGGGATCGAGATCCCGGCGGTGGGGAAGGTGAAAGAGCGCCGCGAAGTTGGAGAAGGCGACGACACCGTCATTGTGGAGGATACCTCCGATGACGACGATGAAGACGAAGAGACTCTTCAGGACCGCTTCCAGGTGCGGTCGAGGTTTAGCCGTCCGGGCTTGCCTCATGTGCCACTTGTTCAAGATCCTCCGGCTAGCCTGGAGGCTAGCCTTGCCGCGCCGCCGAGGAAGCCGCGCAACCCCACCAAGAAGCGGGTGGCGAAGAAGATGAAGGTCTCAGAGACCACGCCTCCGGAGGTAAGTCATCTTGAGCAGAGTAGTCGAATACCCGGTAGTCGAGTACATTGCTGACGAGTAGTCGCCCTTTGTGTGCAGGAGGTGCCGCCAGCAGAGCCCGTGGAGGAGGGCGACGAGGGCATGTGGCCCACAGTGGGGGAACCGGCTGGAAGCCGAAGTCCAGCCCCCACTGTCGAAGAACTTCGGCGCGGTCCGGAGCGCCGGCCCCCCCGCTCCGCAGGAGAGCGAGTACCCGCGGCCGCCGCCGTTGGAGAGATGGAAGCCGCAGGGGCGCAGGAGACGTCTGCGCCGGCCGCCGCCACCGTGCCGGAGGCAGTAGCCGCAGAGGCGGAAGAAGAGACGCCCGCCGAGGGTGGACTGGTTGACATTGCCAGCATCCTCGGTGCTCCGGCCGTGACTATCGTCCGGTCGAACTTGTAAGTACCACGTCTTCATGAGTAGTACGCGTTGCAGTAGTCGATTTTGTCTGACGACCCTCTGTGGATACTTCTGCAGAAAATCCACAGATCTGAGCTGGGACGGGGAAGAGCCCACGACAGCGGAGGCGGAGGAAACCGCGCCGCCGGTCGAGAAGGCCGCTCCCGAAGCCCAAGCCGCGACCGAGCCCCCGGCTACTGAAGCACCGCTGCCAGAGGCGGTCGTAGTCGAAGGTGAGTACCCGTCTTGAAGCTGTAGAACTCCAAGATGAGTAGTCATAGGCACTGATGCGCGTGTTCCTTGTTGACAGGCGCTGGAGGAGATGACATCCCTGCAGGGGTGCCCATGCAGGAGTTGGCACCAGAGGCCCCGGAGGCTGCGGATGGAGCCCCCGAGCCCGTGGGGGAAGTCGTCGAGAAGTCCGCCGAGGGGAAGGCGGCTACCACGTCGCCAGGGGTTGCCCTGGAGGTGGCAATCCGATCCCCCGAGATCCAAGACGCGGAGCCTATCCGCTCAGCGCCGATGACGGAGGCTACGTCGAGTAGCCGCGGCGGGATTGAACTTCTGGCCGACGACCTCGTCGAGCCGGCGATGTTGGCGCAGCACCTGGAGGCGATGCGGCGAGCCGAACAGTGGATGAAGGTACGTAGCCGTAGCCTCCCGAGTAGTCAATCCTTTGCGTCGAGTACTCTGCTTGACTTGAGCTTGTCTTGTGCAGGACGTCGCGGAGCGATCCCGCGAGAAGTCGAATCTGCTGCAAGGTTACGGCGACACCGTGCTCCGAGCGAGAGGCCCCGGAGGAGCGCTCGTGAAGTCGCGGAAGCACGCGGGCGCCATGCGGTCGAAACTCGATGCCGCCTTCGCCAAGTACCACAACGACGTGATTGAGTTGCGGTGCGAAGGGCGACGAGTTGGTGCGGAAGAACAAAGGTCTCCGCAACAAGAATAAAGGTATGTCTCTTGACTTGTCGGGTACTTGTTGGAAGTCGTCAAGGCTCGACCCATTGCCTTGTGTTTGCGAACTCGAGGGCCGGGTGGAGCAGTGAAGGCCTCGGAGGTCGGCATGAAGAACCTCTTCTACCGGGAGCGAGGAAGCCCGCCGTGTACTTGAGCTCGACTACAAGGAGCTCGCCTTCGAGTGCGAGAAGCACATGGAGCTGCGGATTGCATCTGACCGGGATCTCGTCAACTGCTACAAATCTTTGCAGAAGTTGAATGAAGATTGCGAGGCGCTCCGGCCCGGTCCGAAGGACCTTGAAGAGGTCGCTCTCCCGATCGCGAGGCTTCTGGTGCCGCACCCGGGCGGCCCCAAGATCGCCCCTTTGGCGGATCGACTTCGTGAGGCGCCAAGCCGGCTGGCCGCTTATGTCAAGCACATGGCCAAGTCGATCCCGAAGCAAGTCCTGGCCTTCATGAAGTCGTACTTCCCGAAGGCTCCAGTGGAGGTGGTCGCCGGCGGGGTAGCCGCCAACTGCTCGGATGAGCGAGACGCGAGCCGGCCGGAGCGAGATGGCTCCCATCGCGGAGCAGGTAGCCGAAAAGCTGAACCTCCAGTAGTCCTGCATAGGTGTTGACGGTGAATTTCCGTCAACCTAGAGTACTTGTTATGCATTGGTTTCTATTATGATTTGCAACTAACCCGCCACTAGGCATACTAATGATGTAACAAGTTCACACTTGCATGTCGATTTTGGAGTTTGTTGTTTACGCAGGAAATTAACGTTAAAGAGGAGACTTTCGGGATAAGTTCATCAAGCACTTCAAGAGAAGATCATGAAGCCCGTCACAAGTCAAGACACGAAGTGAACAAGACTCCAAACAACCCAAGGACCGAAGCATCAAACACGCAAAACTCCGGGGACTTGGATGTTTACCAACGAGATCAACTCAGCCCGAGAGATATTCTCGCAAAGACGAGCATCATGATCTTTCGGTGCAGATTCGGAGACTTAAACGGCCTTTAATGGCAAAAGTTTGACTACTAAAGTTGTGGGCCTTGACGATACCTTCGATTTGGACATGTGGAAGGCCCAATTTGGATAAGGGAGCTAGTAGATATGGCCCCCGAAATCCCTGCTGCGCAGTCAGTCCGAAATCAGAACAGATTATGTTCCAAGGCCGATTTGGAGATCTTATCTTCGTTTTTAAGGAAAGAAATGAATACCAAAGTTGAAGATAATTTCGTGGCACACAACCTGGACACCGAATTTGTATTATTTGGAGTCCGAACGTGGGAGATATGGCGTTGGAAAGGAAGGACTGCGAATCAGGAAAATCTGGCTGATTTTATGGAAACCAAGTTTGCTTCTCTCCCAAGGAGGATTTAGTGCAAGGCAAGGTGGAGCACGCCCAAAGGCACCTCAAGGACATAAATACAACCCCCTAGGCGCCCCAATATGATTACCCATCGAACAAATCATCCTACCGACGCCAATCACCAGAAAACCGCCGCCGCAAGATGAGGGAGAGAGTTAGATGAGCTCGTCGCAAGGATCAACGCCGGCGGAGAGAAGGAAACAAGAGGAGGACTCCAAGCCGCTGGCCTAGGGGTGTTCCCAAGCTCCATCGCCGCCATCTTCATCGACGACGTTCTCCGGAGTCTCCATCACCCCTATGTGCTTCAATCCGTGTAAGATGATGGGGTAATGTCTCCGTTCATCCCTAGGATTAGATGGATACATGCTATGTGATCGTTACTCGATTTGTGGTTTCAATCTATTGTTTTCATGTTGATGATGCTTTGATGATTAAGGTTAGCTACCATGTTTTTCGGGCGTATGATATCCGCTACTCCCATAGATTCCATCAACATACCGTGTCCATCATAGGTCTAGTCATGAATACCTTCGCGTAGTGACGATACGAGAGGAGGGAAAGGGCGAAACCGTGGTCACAACCCCCGTAGATTGGTTTACCGCTTTCGTGTAGTAGATGCATACCATGTTATCCTAGATCCTAGGGAGGGAACGCTTATCTTTCTTGCTCACTCTCTTGTGTTCACCCCTTTATCATCTAGTTTAACCCTAGATTTGTTTGATCAACTTAACTTAGATTAACTTAGGTTAGATTGTTTTACTTTTAGATTAATACTCTCTTTTAAAGGTTTCCTTAGTCAACTAGATTAGTACTTTATTAAGCGCTAGTAATCCCCTTGCTCGGCTGATTGACAAGAACCTTGGGAATCCCGTGGTGAAAAAGGTGTGGGGTCCGTACGCTTGCGAATCGTAGAGGGATACGTCTTTTATCCGTCAACAAGCCCCTTTTTCTGGCGCCGTTGCCGGGGAGCAAGCCAGTTCGCTACGTTTAATCTAGTATTAATTTTGTTGATTACTAACACCTAACCCTTATTTTCTAAAAAAAAAGAAAAAAAAATCTTTTTTGTTTTTCTTTCTACTTTTCTTGTGCCTAGATGGATTTGTTCACCTCACCATTGGAAGACGAAGAGATGTCGCTAAGGGAGCTAGCGATGCCGTCAATGGAAGACATTGAGATGCAAAAATCAGATTTGGCGCTTGCTACAACCCACTATGAAGTGAAGCCCGGAATCATCAAGTTAGTGGCGACAAAACCATTTAGAGGATTGGAGGATGACAACCCATATAGACACATTAAGGAATTCACGATGTTATGCAACACGGTGCAACAAAAAGGAGTTCCGGCCGCTTGGTTCAAGTGGAATCTTTTTCCATTCTCTCTCGAAGATGAAGCGCGAAGATGGTACACACTTGCGTCCGTTGAAGCAAAAGGAAATTGGGATGAGCTAGTGAAGAAATTTCTTTTGAAGTTCTTTCCCATAAGCAAGGTCCAAGACTTAAGGAGGCAAGTGCTCACTTTCAAGCAAGGAGAGGATGAAGGAATTGATGAAGCATGGGACCGTTTTAATGAACTACTTGAGCGAGGCCCGAACTTGGGATTTTCCGGTGACTTGATGTTGCATACCTTTTATTTTTCACTAACCCCTAACTCATCTCGTTTTGTAAGCATGTGTGCGGCGGTGATATAATGGATAAAACAATTAGTGAAGCCGCACAAATCTTACAAAGGATAAGCAATGGACAAAGAACAATACGAGATTGGCAAAGATGTTGTCGAGAGGAGCAAAATGACAAAAGCAAGCCCAAGGTGCTTGCTGAAATTTCTGAAAAAGATGAACCGGAGGTCAAGGAAGATGAACCGACCATACAAGAAAGTGAAGATCCACTTCCTAAGGTAAGAGAAGTCATTTCGGATGTTAAAAATGTTGAAACTAACATGAATGTAGGCCGAAGTATGTGGAATGCTAGACCATTGGCGGAGTTCAAGCAATCCGGTTGGGTTCAAGTTGATTTCGCCCCACTAATTAGCTACCGAAGGAAGGAGGAACGCCAACACGTTGCCAAACTAGTTGAAGATATTTTTGATCAAGAGATGAGTGGAGAGTCGATCCAAAAGATGTTTGAAGAAGAAAGAAAAGAAGGAGATGAAGGATGGATCGACCGGTTTGACAACTCAAAGATTTATGATGAAGGAAGAGAAGAGTACAACCGTGATGAGCCTAGTGACTCAAAGGATAAATGGGAGGAGATAGGACTCAAGATAGATGATAGCTTGTGTGCCATTGAAGCCTACACACTAGCAAATCCAGACATGGAAGTACTCAAGGATGAAGGAAAGAGTGAATCAACAATGAGCGATCTTGACGACATGTGGTACGTGGAAGATAAAGAAAGCAACATACAAGTCTTTGAAGATGAAGATTTGGTTGATAAAGAAGACTTCAAAGAAGAGATGAATACATACATAGTTGAAGGATTACATGTTCCACATGATGAGATGGAGGGGATGCAAAAAGGTAACAAAGAGACACCTTCACTCGTTGAGATCGATTCGCCTTCAACACTGCTTGATGAACCAAATATCACTCTTGTTGAAAAAATCTCTAAGGCCAAGGTACGCGCTGAAATCTCAAGATATTATTGGTATTGATGTTGATAAATTCAAATACTCATGCTCAACCAATAGTATGAATGATAGTTTAATGTCTATGCCTTGTTCCAATAGTGATCATGTTGATAGGCTAGATTTTCTTGAGAATGAAAAAGAGGAAACATTTAAGTTTGATTCAATTAATCTCACACCTAAAGAACCTTTGCCTAATGATGAGCTAAGTGCTATGCATGAAACATATGCTTCTTTTATTTACACCTTGACTTGTTGCTACAATTCACATGTGGTGCTAATTATGGACGCGTATGTTTACAATAAGTTTTGTAAATCTCGATCATGCTTTGCGCTTGGTCAAACTAGTGACCTTAAAGAATCATATGTCGGGAAAGGCCCGATTTTCACTAACCATGTAGACAAGGCTTGAATAATGAAAAAAAAATTCATGCCTGAAAGAGTTGCAAGATAAATCATCAACCTCTCCGAATCCCGCGATGGATGCTGCTGTCTTCATCAATTTGAGAGCTTGTTCAGAAGTGTACAAATGAAGAAAATGAGATATTCAGAAGCTCCATCAAGTTACCATTCCAACGCATCAAGAACCAACAAGTTTGAAGACCCGTGCAAGGAGTTATGGAGAAAACATTGAGCGTTGCGCGTTCTGAAATTTCAGGAAAGATTTCATCGCCGAAGTAAAACGGACGTAACTCTCTTGTCCGGAGTCCGATTTGAGCAAATAAAGACTCGTTGGAAAGGAAATTTTGTGCACTGTGCAATGGAGTAGAGCTTGAGTATACTTTCTGTTCTGGATATTAAAAAAAATAATAGAGTGAAGGCAGCACCGAAGGATGATAAAGAAGGAGATAATGATGAAACAAAAGGATGCTTTGGGCAAGTCTTCTATAAGTGATCAAGCACAACATGGGAAGTAAATTAAAGCTGCATTGGTACCTTTTATTCTTGCATGAAGGGCCATGGCTATGCAACGAAAAGAAGGTATGTGAGAAAGTCGAGCTCTATGACTTTAAATGAAGCGCTTTTCGGGAGGCAACCCGTTTCTTTATATTTTTACTACTTTCTTAGATAAAATAAAGAATGGCACTATCTTATGATGATCAACTTGTGGTTATTAATCTAAGTTCAGTTTTCGTTTTTAGAACCACCATCATGTTCATGCTCATATTTATTTATTTGCATGCTTGCATTTTGTTATCAACATGATGTTTCTTTGCATGTACATGTTTTGCATATAGTTGGCTTGGTTGTTTTAAGGATCAATGATGTATGCTTTCATATCCATGTTAATGCTCCAGCTGGGCATTTTCCTTTTGTGATCTTGTGTAAACGTGGTTTTTAAACATGATTTCGGACCATCATCATTAAGTTCGATAAACCTTGCTAGATTTTCATATGTTTTCATGTTGCATTGGTTAGTTTATAAGCTCTGCAATGCGCTTAATTTTCCTTGTGCTATAAGGGTTATTGATTTAAGGATAGACATGGTGTTTTAACCCTTGATAAATAAACCTTTATGGCTATGGAAAAATTCGGCAACCTAGTTGTAAACATGGTGTTTAGAACTAGGTGAAAACATTGTCTTTCTTTATATGCTTTCCTATCATGTGCATACACACCTTGCACCACATACACTCATTAAAAATCCTTATTAAACTAATTATGCCACAAGTTAAGAATCTTAGGAGACATTGTTGGATTGTTGGCAATTCTATCTACTCCCAACCGTCACCTTGGGGGTAGAATGTGCTTAAAACTGAAGGACCGAAACGGCGAACCAGAGAGGGGGGGAGTGAATGGGAGCCGATAAAAATTCTATTCAAGAATTCGGCCTATGAACCCAAATTCACTCGTGCACGTCCGCAAGCTTCTCTTGCCAAGTTCACGTAGCCACTGGAGTGCTACTGAACCTAGGAACAAGACCCGAACAACAGCCTCAACACACACGCAGCGGAAACACACACTACAAGGCTGCTGGCAGCACAAACCGGTCAGGCCGGTTTCGAAACCGGTCGGACCGCTCTCGTTGGACTTAGCCTCACGAAGGCGGGGAAAAACCGGTCGGACCGGTTAGGCAAACCGGTCGGACCGATTCGTCCCGTAAACTCCTCAAAGACCCCAAACACTTCGAAAACCCTTCCACATCCGAACAAACGAAGCCATGGAGCAACGAAAGACTTCCTTGTTCAAAGATCTCTCTCGACAAGCCCCATCGGGCGAAACCGGTCGACCGGTTTGGGAAACCGGTCAGGCCGGTTTTGGCCTGAGCAGTCGAGAAGAACACAGCCCGCGGGTCAACTCCTCCAAAACCACATCTCAATCTCCCGAATCACTCCACGGACTTGAACAAGACTTTGGGGATATCAGGAACACCTCATGAGGAGTCCATGGCCAAGTTTAATCCCATCAAAACTCGTCCAAGAAGGAGGAATCGAAGAAAACCCGCCGAGAGCACTTCCAACCCAAGAACTCAAGAAACCCCAAAATCGAACACTTTTCCTCACGGATTTGGGAGGGGAATCACAGCCCAAAGAACTACGAAGGGTTCCCACAAATTTCCCCCATCAAATCCCCAAAGGAAAGGTCCCGAAAACACCGCAAAGAAATCACCGGGAGAGGGCTCCGAAAATCACCACCAAGAACAATCGGGAAAAACACATTCAAACCTTGAGGAATCACGCCGAATCATCTATACATGAAACAAAGATTCGTACAAGGTCTAGCAAGCCGCCCGATCATCCATCCCTCTCTACAAGATTTCTCCGTGAAGCTCTCTTGCTAGTCCTAAGGAAAACCTAGAGAAAATAGGTGGAAAAATAGGAAAACTAATGAGCTAGGGTTCCAAGAGTTGGCTGCCAACCTCTCACCTCTTGGGTTATATAGGCGGCAACCGAATGTCTAAAATGCCCCTCTCTACTAACTAGGGATACAAGCCCCTCAAGGGCGGATTCGGAATTCTTGATGTATTCACCATCGGACGGATGCCCAGCGACCGCACCCTGCGTAGCCTCAACGCAAGCCTTGCGATCCCGACGCGTGTCCTCCGCCTCGAAGCTTCCGCGCCCTCGCGACCCCAAACCGGCCGGGCCCGGTTCTCCAAACCGGCCGGTCGGTTTTGGCCGCCGACCACACCCGATCTTCGGCCTCGGCTTTGTGGCTCGGCCGAGTAACCCGGTGATTTTCTCGGTGAACCACCGCAAACCCCGCGAACTTGATGTAGCCTCCGCCAATCACCACTCATGACTTGGCTCCCATGAAGTCCCGGCTCGACCTTGGTTTTGTGGCTCAACCAAGAAACCGTCCACCGACTTCATCTTGCTTGTTCTTGCCACCATGCGGCCCGCACTCGACCCCGCCGGCCACCGGTCCCTCGAACGAAGCCTACTTGTCTTCTCCACACCCGGAGGCCTCACCGAAAGAACGACCTTTCGCGCTTGTTCTTCACCCGCACCAACACGAGTCAAGCCGCAACCCGCACTCGCAATACTTAGCCAAGAATCAGTCCACACAACGTTGTCAATCACTCATCACACAAGGAAGCGACCATCCACCGGTCCTCGAACCACACATGGTCCTCAATCTCCCCCTTGATGAGTGCATTGACAACACCCACATGAAAGTAACAAGTGAGAAAAGAAAAAGAAAAGAAACAAACAAAAAAGAAACTCCAACAAGCGATCGAAAGCCAAACAAAGGCAAAGATCAAGATCACTTGAAGAAAGCAAGTCTCGGACCCCTTAGGCAAGGGCAACGGCTCGACACATCCGAGACAAAAACCATGTTCAAGCAAAGAACACCAACCACCAACGCACACAAGAGCTCCCCCTGCACAGAAGCAAGCTCCCCCTGATCAAGTGCCAACTCAGGGCACAAACCGGTCAGACCGGTTCCCATAACCGGTCGTCGGCCGGTTCCACCAAAACCGGTCGACCGGTTTCCACAACCGGTCGGCCGATTTCACACAGCAGACCACACCCCAAAAGCCAAAAATGCAAAAGAAATGCACAAGCTCCCCCTTGACACTTGGGATAGATTCCAAGGATACAAAACAACTTTTCTCCACCTTCCTTTCTCCCCCTTGTTGCCAATGCATGAATCAAGGCACAAATGCAATCTAGAGCTTCTCAAGTATACAAAATTCATCACAAGATGCTACACATGTCCAAATGAGCAAGTTAGATACTCTACAGGTTTGTATGGACCTCAACTACATGATCACCAAGTTTCACAACCATTGGACAAGGCTAGCAAGGATTTGAGTAATTTTGCAAAAAGTTACTCTCTCACACGCAAAAACCTAGACATGAGCAAAACATGCCAAAATGGCAGAGCCACACAAACTTCATGCTAGGACAGCCATTCTAATCATAAGACCATCACAAACACCCACAAGCACCTCATGTCATGTCAAAGCCACCGAGCCATGTGCCTACTTCTATGTATGAGACTTCTCATTGGTAGGCAACATGTAACGGTTTAGCACCCAAAGAAAACTAAATTCAGCACATATGACATGGGAGCACATTTCCAAGCATGTTTCATTTCATTTTCAGATTTGTAAATGGTACATGAAATGTCTTTGCGACAAAAAGGAACTTATGCCCCTCCATAAGATGAAGCAAGAAGGCTAAACATTCATGATGGCAAATGAGCCTTTGGCCCCATATGATCAATAAACTAGCTATCCAACCACAAATTAAGCATAGCAAAGTCACTAAAACATGTGAAGATCATATAAAGGCATTTACACATGAGAGAGCATACATGTGACATTTTTCAAAAACATAGCCATCAACCATGGATTATTCATCAAGATCATCAAGAGCTAAGCCAAACTAACCGTAGCATACCAAACAAGCTCACAAAGACATATATTTCATTCCATGGTGAACAATGTATACGAGAGAAGCTTTCCTAACCAATGCATATGATACAAAATGCATGCAATCTAAGATACAAGGATGCCTATACATCATGTTACATATGCCATGCCAAAAGCAAGAAATGCACAAAGGAAATCTATACATATGCTACAAACCGGCTCCTCGAGGGGAGGCAAAACGGGCTCGACACCACCGGCAAAAGAAAGCTCCCACACACCCAACTCAAGAAATCAAACACACACCAAGTTCCCCCCCGCAAACGAGTGAAAGTTGCTTGATCTAGGGGTTTGGTGAAAATATCGGCTAGTTGGTCATGTGTGGGTACATGGATCAAAACTATCTTCCCTTTCTCGACGTTGTCTCTCAGAAAATGATACCTCACTTCTATGTGTTTGGTTTTGGAATGGAGCACTGGGTTCTTTGCAACGCTTATGGCACTGGTGCTATCACATTGAAGTGGGACATGGGTATACTCCTCACCAAAGTCACTCATGGTGTAGGTGATCCAAAGGAGCTGAGAGCAACAACTAGCAGCGGCAACATACTCGGCTTCGGTCGTGGATTGAGCAACACTCGACTGCTTGCGGGAAGACCAAGACACCAACGAAGAACCCAAAAACCTCGGCAAGTCCCGGGAAGTGGACTTCCTATCCAACCGACACCCGGCAAAATCCGCGTCTGAAAAGCCATGAAGCGCCAAAGAGGAGGACGCGGAGTACCAAAGGCCGAAGTCGGGAGTGTGACGCAAGTACCCGAAAATTCTCTTCACCGCTTGCCGATGCGAAGTCCCGGAGACGCTTGAAAACGAGCGCACGGACACACCGAGAACCGTATGTCCGGCCTCGTCGCCGTCAAGTAGAGGAGTGACCCGATCATGCTTCGGTACTCCTTCTCGGTCCACATGTTCACCTTCCTCGTCCGCATCAAGAGCCGTAGTCGTACTCATCGGCGTCGTCATAGCCTTGGAGTCCTCCATCTTGAACTTTCTCACAATGTCCTTGGTGTACTTAGCTCGGTGCACAAATGTTCCTTCCTTTGATTGCTTGATTTGTAGCCCAAGGAAGAACCGCAACTCACCCATCATGCTCATCTCGAACTCCCCGCTCATATCATCCGCAAACCTCGCAACAAGAGAGTTAGACGAGCCACCAAAGACAATATCATCCACGTACACCCGCACAATCGGGATATCTCCCGCTCGCCTCAGCAAAAACAAGGTCCGATCTACCTTCCCCATCTCAAAGCCTCTCTCAAACAAGAACCCCCTCAACCTCGCCATACCAAGCTCTAGCGCCGCTTCAACCCATACGGCGCCTTCCTCAACTTGTACACCCGGTGGGGATACTTTTCACTCTCAAACCCGTGAGGCCGCCTCACATACACTTCTTCCTCCAAAGCACACCATTCGGAAAAGCACTCTTCACATCCATTTGGTGCAACTTGAACCCTTTAGCCACAGAAAAGGCTAGAAGGATCCTAATCGCCTCCAAATGGGCTACGGGAGCAAAGGTCTCCTCGTAGTCGATCCCCTCCTTCTGACTGAACCCTTGAGCAACAAGTCTAGACTTGTTCCTCACAACCTCACCCTTCTCTCCCTCTTTGTTTTTCCACACCCACTTTGTACCAATCGGCTTACACCCTGGGGGAGGGTCAACCAACTCCCACACCTGATTCCTCTCAAAGTTCTCCAGCTCCTCATGCATCGAGTTAACCCAATTGTGATCAGATAGTGCGTGTCCAATGTCTTTGGGCTCGAAAGAAGCAACAAACGCAGCATGAGCAAAATGGGAATTGTTTCGAACCCTCGACCGTGTAGTGCGTTCATTCATGTCGCCGATGATCCTCGAAGCTGGGTGATCCACTTGAACTCGCCGGGGAGGTTCTCGCCTCGAAGCTACCTCCCCCTCAACCTCGCCTTCTCCTTGTTCTTGATTTGTCGTCGTAGGTGTAGCGAGGGTCCATCCATCATCGTAGTCGAAGTAGTGGGTACATGTTCGGCACGGGGCACCACACCGCCATCTTCATCATCACCATGTTCATGCTCCTCCTCCCGAAAGATCTCCTCGCCAAGCTCATCATCACCCGCACACTCAAAGACAAGCTGACTACGTGGCTCGTCTCGTCGAAGGTTACCTCGCAAGTCTCCACGATTTGGTTAGTTTCAAGATTGAGCACACGATATGCTCTAGAATGAGATGCATAACCAAAGAAAATGCCATCGACAGACCTAGCCTCAAACTTATCCAACTTCCTGCCTTTCTTCAGAATGAAACACTTGCAACCGAAGACATGGAAGTGACTCACCTTGGGTGTGCGGCCATGCATCAACTCATAGCATGTTTTCTTCTTGTGCACTCTGAGGTATATTCTGTTCGACACATAGCACGCGGTATTCACCGCCTCAGCCCAATACCTCCTCGGAGTCCTATGCTCATCAAGCATCGTCCGAGCCATCTCGCACAAGGTCCTATTCTTTCTTTCCACAACACCATTCTGGGGAGGCGTATACGGACTCGAAAACTGGTGCTCAAGACCCAAGTCATGACAAAAGGTTTCAAAACGAGAGTTCCTGAATTCCGAGCCATTATCACTGCGGATAGCTCGTATGGCATCTCCGTGCCTCTCGTTCCTCAACCTCAAGACTAGATCTCGAACAAAACCAAACGTCTCCCCCTTATCCTCCAGAAAGAACACCCACGCATACCGAGAATAGTCATCCACCACAACAAGGACATACCACTTCCCACCCGCAGATCGCACACGAGCTGGGCCAACAAGGTCCATATGGAGCAGCTCGCATGGACGCTCAGTCATCACATCGGTGAGAGGCGGGTGAGAAGAGGCCACCATCTTGGCATGCCTACAAGGAGCACAAACCAACTCTTTCTCAAGCTTTAACCGTGGCAATCCTCGGACCAAATTGAGTTTACTCAAGCGAGACAAAAGGTCAAAGCTCAAGTGACCCAACTTCCTATGCCATTTCCACAACTCACTCGAAGAACCGACCAAAAACAACGCTCCACACCCGAAGACCGAGAAAAATCAGCACGAAACACCTGACCCTCGGGAACGACCATACAAACAAGGTCCCCTCGAGAGTCCACAATCCGAGAACCACCAGGCCGAAACAACACCTCAAAACCCTCATCTAACAACTGAGACACGAAAGCAAATTGTACCCCGCCGATTGAACAAGAGCAACACGCCTCGAGTGATCTTGTCACTCACTTTTATCTCACCTTCGAAAGCACACGCCCACGCCCATTGTCCCCAAAAGTGATGTACCTCTTCGTCACCACCGGACGAGACTTGAGAACCACCCCCTGTCTCCGGGCATATGCCTCGAACAACCGGAGTCAATCAACCAAATGTTCTTCAAGTCTCCCACCCGAAAATCAAAAATAGGCACGTGAGCGAACAAACGACTCAAAGATCGGGGTTAGTACCAAAGGAGGAAAACCAAGTGCCGAGCCATTTGCTCGAAAGTGGGGTTAGCACCAACCAAAGCATCTCTCCTACCAAAGCTACCTCCACGAACACCACCACGGTAACCACCCCGAGGGAACCACCCCTCTCGCCCGGAGGAGGACCAAAACCACGCAAGAAAGCCCGTGGAACGTCCTTCCTCTCCAACTCAACGCCACGACTCCTCCAATCCCCGTATTGAGCACGAGGAGGAGAACGCCTAGCAGACTGACCACCTGCACTCTTTCCAGCCCAACCACCAGAACCACGACTACTAGAAACAACCCTCGCACCCGTATGAGCACGAAAACCAAGCTTGTCATTCCGCAGTCCCCAAACCGGTCTGACCGGTTCCAAAACCGGTCTGACCGGTTTCACTTCTCCAGCAGCACCTCCTGCACTCTTCCGATCACCCCAAGCCGGAACTATCCTCACACTCGCCTTGGCCCTGGGCATCTGCACACGAGGCTTAAGTACACCGCTGGAGGGGTGAAACTTATCCCCGTTAGCCCACTCCTTCGCCATTTTCTCCTCTCGCTTCCTCTTGAAGCAAAACTCCTCCTTGTTGCCATCTCTTCCACAATAGCCACAATGGAACCTCACAAGCTTAGGCTTAGGATGTGGCTGCTCACTCGGTTTCTCTCCACTCAAATCCTCCACCGGTTTCTCACCACTAGCCTTCTCACTCTCCTTCCCAAAGAACACTTTCCCCGAAGTGCTCACAAACTTGATAGGCTTTTGTAGGTCATTTGTGGGTGTAGGAAACACGGGTGGTGCTAGGGTTGTGTCTAGTCGGTTCCTTAGATGGTTAGGTTTTGGTGGGAAATCATTTTTGTGGTGGGTTTTTGGTGGCTCCGGGATATTCTCTCCACTTCCCTCACCAACCTTGTTTGCCCCAAGCCCTTCACCATCTTGCCTCTTAAAGGCCTCGATCATCATCCTCAACTGAGGCTCGTGACCGACAACCAACCCATCAACTTCCTCAAATCATCATTCTCATCCCGCAAACGATCAACATAATGTGCAAGCTCCAAATTTTTCAATGCATGCATTTCACAGGTAGAGCAAGATGTAGGCATGGGTTCCTTCAATTTAGCCTCGAGCGAACTAGTGTAAGCATGCATCTCATCAATCTTAGCATGCAAAACAGGGCAAGAAGTGCAAGCACCTAGAAAAGCAGGTCTAGACTTAAGCTCAGCCACTTCAACCCTAAGCACATCTAGTTCCTCACACTTGGAGGCATGCTTTTCCTTGAACAAAGCAAGATCAGCAAGGAAAATAGAGCAATCGGCACAATCATTCTCATCAGAGACAACAGGGCTAGCCTTAAGCGAATCAATCTCAAGCTTGCTATCAAGCACTTGTGTCTCTAGCTCAGCCACTCTAGTCCTAGCATCCTCGAGTGAAGCCCTAAGCTCTTTCCTCATTTTCTTGGCCTCTCTAAGCATGTCATCACGGTTATCAAGCAAAGAGCCAAGCCTCTCATTCTCCCGGCGCAAGAAGGGAAGCTCATCACGCACCTCGTCGTCGGACTCGCAGTCCGAGTCGCTCCGTGTGCTCTTCTTGCCGCCGGAGCTCAACGCCATGGTGCGAAGCCGTCTCTCGCGAAGCGGCCCACCCCGCTCGGTTCTTGGACGACCTCTTGTTCTTGCGGCGATCTCCCTCGTCGTCGCCGGGCCGCTCGAGCTCGAGGTGGAGTACGCGGAACTGGAGTCGACGTCGCTCGCTCCAACCATCGCTCGGGCCTTGCCTCGGCCCTCCTTCTTCCTCGATCGTCGCTCGTCCTTGTACTTGTTCTTGTGCTTGCTCTTGTGGTCGCGCCTCGAACGGTACTTGTCATCGTTCTTCCTCGGCTTGTGCTTGTAGCTGTCCTTGTTCTCGGTCTTCTCCGGGCAGTCGGCGACGAAGTGTCCCGGCTTGCCGCACTGGAAGCAAGTCCTCGTGTTCCTCCTCATGTTCACGCGGTTCTCGTGCGGCCTCTCGAACCGCCTCGTCAAGCGCCGGCTCGTCCTCTCCAAGGTCATCAAACTCCTCATCCGGCATAGACATCAAAGAGGAAAACGAGAACATCCCGGTGGATGGGTTAGAGTTAGTCTTTCCTTTGGAACCACCAACGAGGGCAAGACTATGGGAATCGGTCGGTCCCTCGAGCTTGGCGCTCATGCCCCTATCCACCTCAGCCGACTTGAGCTTCGAGAACAGCTCGTTCACCGTCATAGTATCATACCGCTCCGACTCGACTATGGCCTCGAACTTTCCACCCCATATCATACGATCCAAAGAGTGTAAGAGCTTGACAGCTCTATCATGATCATCGTACGGGAGCACGTCCACATTGGCCCTCATGTTGTTCACCACCACCGTGAACATCTGAAACAAGGCATCGATGGACTCACCGGGGAGATGAGTGAAGTTCTCGTACTCTCTCCGGTAGGTCGCATACAACCGTGCCTGAACCTGGGCGTTCCCAACATGAGCCTCCTTCAACACCGCCCAAATCCTACAAGCTAAGTGCTCGGTGTGCACCCGATCGAACTCAGGCTGACACAAAGCACGAAACAAGTAGTCGACCGCCTTATTGTTGGCGTCGAATCTGTCCCCTCGACCCCGGAGCAAGGAAATCCATCGGCCGGACATAGCCCTGTGTCCACCGTGACATCCCAAAGCACCCGACCCTTTCCGCGGAGGAACGCACCCATCCGCTTGCTCCACATCTGGTAGTTCTTGCCATCGAAGTGTGGAGGACCCGAACCCCGTTCCTGGTACGCCATCCTTGGATCTTAGACTGGTTAGAGTCAACAAAGACCCGAACCTGCTCTGATACCACTTGATGGACCGAAACGGCGAACCAGAGAGGGGGGGAGTGAATGGGAGCCGATAAAAATTCTATTCAAGAATTCGGCCTATGAACCCAAATTCAATCGTGCACCTCCGCAAGCTTCTCTTGCCAAGTTCATGTAGCCACTGGAGTGCTACTGAACCTAGGAACAAGACCCGAACAACAGCCTCAACACACACGCAGCGGAAACACACACTACAAGGCTGCTGGCAGCACAAACCGGTCTAGCCGGTTTCTGAAACCGGTCGGACCGCTCCTGTTGGACTTAGCCTCACGAAGGCAGGAAAAACCGGTCGACCGGTAGGCAAACCGGTCGGACCGATTCCGTCCCGTAAACTCCTCAAAGACCCCAAACACTTCGAAAACCCTTCCACATCTGAACAAACGAAGCCATGGAGCAGCAAAGACTTCCTTGTTCAAAGATCTCTCTCGACAGCCCACTGGGCGAAACCGGTCAGACCGGTTTGGGAAACCGGTCAGGCCGGTTTTGACCTGAGCAGTCGAGAAGAACACAGCCCGCGGGTCAACTCCTCCAAAACCACATCTCAATCTCCCGAATCACTCCACGGACTTGAACAAGACTTTGGGGATATCAGGAACACCTCATGACGAGTCCATGGCCAAGTTTAATCCCATCAAAACTCGTCCAAGAAGGAGGAATCGAAGAAAACCCGCCGAGAGCACTTCCAACCCAAGAACTCAAGAAACCCCAAAATCGAACACTTTTCCTCACGGATTTGGGAGGGGAATCACAGCCCAAAGAACCACGAAGGGTTCCCACAAATTTCCCCCATCAAATCCCCAAAGGAAAGGTCCCGAAAACACCGCAAAGAAATCACCGGGGGAGAGGGCTCCGAAAATCACCACCAAGAACAATCGGGAAAAACACATTCAAACCTTGAGGAATCACGCCGAATCATCTATACATGAAACAAAGATTCGTACAAGGTCTAGCAAGCCGCCCGATCATCCATCCCTCTCTACAAGATTTCTCCGTGAAGCTCTCTTGCTAGTCCTAAGGAAAACCTAGAGAAAATAGGTGGAAAAATAGGAAAACTAATGAGCTAGGGTTCCAAGAGTTGGCTGCCAACCTCTCACCTCTTGGGTTATATAGGCGGCAACCGAATGTCTAAAATGCCCCTCTCTACTAACTAGGGATACAAGCCCCTCAAGGGCGGATTCGGAATTCTTGATGTATTCACCATCGGACGGATGCCCGCCGACCGCACCTCGCGTAGCCTCAACGCAAGCCTTGCGATCCCGACGCGTGTCCTCCGCCTCGAAGCTTCCGGCGCCCTCGCGACCCCAAACCGGTCGACCGGTTCTCCCAACCCGCCGGACCGGTTTTGGCCAGACAGCCACACCCGATCTTCGGCCTCGGCTTTGTGGCTCGGCCCGAGTAACCCGGTGATTTTCTCGGTGAACCACCGCAAACCCCGCGAACTTGATGTAGCCTCCGCCAATCACCACTCATGACTTGGCTCCCATGAAGTCCCGGCTCGACCTTGGTTTTGTGGCTCAACCAAGAAACCGTCCACCGACTTCATCTTGCTGTTCTTGCCACCATGCGGCCCGCACTCGACCCCGCTGGCCACCGGGTCCCTCGAACGAAGCCTACTTGTCTTCTCCACACCTGGAGGCCTCACCAGCAACGACCTTTCGCGCTTGTTCTTCACCTGCACCAACACGAGTCAAGCCGCAACCTGCACCTGCAATACTTAGCCAAGAATCAGTCCACACAATGTTGTCAATCACTCATCACACAAGGAAGCGACCATCCACGAGATCCTCGAACCACACATGGTCCTCAAAAACGTCTTACAGGCAAGATAAAGACTCTCACTACAAGGAAATTGAAGGATGGCTAAGAAGTGCTTTGTCTTCTTCTTCCATGACTAGCAAAATGCTAAGCATGGGGGAGACCCTAAATCTTCAACACGGAAGTGCAACATGACACTCTAGAAGATAGAATGATAAAGATCGTCAACATCTCCGGATCAATGCGCAAGAAGCCACCAATCTCGTCAAAATTCTGCATGGTCTTGAAGGGAAAACACTGGATATTTTTGGATATTTAGAAGCCCCATGAAGTTACGATTCCAACAAATCAAGAACCAAGACAATCGGAGGTTCCTACAAGCGGTTATACCCGAATCACCAAGTGCAACACGTCCTGAAATCAGTTTTGGACAGCACGCAGCGCTGAAGTAAAACGGGCATAGCTCCCTTGTTTGAACTCCGTTTTCGATGAATGACCACATGTTGGAAAGGTAATTTCATAAACTTTTCAATAGAGCTATATTTCGATATATGTTCTGTTCTGGACAGAGGGGGAAATCCATGAAAAAGAGACAACAAGGAGATGATGAGAACAAGAAAGAGGAGATGGTGATGACAACATTGAAGAGAAGGGTGACCAATGACTCCATTAAGCATACAAGATCAAATTCAGAAGTTTAGGAGCATTAATAAATCAAGACAAAAGCAAAATCCACATCGATACATGGAGATGTCGGAAGAAGGCAACGAAGAATTACAAAGGATGGTAACATCTCCATGGACCTTCTCTTTTCCAAACACAAATGCTTGTAAGTATGCCTTCAACATCAACTAGGTGCAACCTTTTGTTTTTCTCTTCAAACAATAACATGGCTACTAGGAGGACAACCTAGGTTTCTTTTTACTTTCAATAGATAAGCATGACCATGTGTTCACCTCGATGTTCTATATTGCCTATGCTTACGGAAAGATGATGAAAGTTGTCGCTTTGTTTTACCTACATGAAGTTATACATGTCTTGGCTAATTGCTCTCTATAATATGATCTGAAATTAATTTAAATACCGGCTCTTTTATTTGTGGAGGTGAAATGACTTTGCTCTAGACCCACATACATATCTTTGCTCTTTGATTTAAGTTTATGGATAGCCGGATAACTTGTTGTTTTTATGAAAATTTAACTTTTATGCTATCTACATATTTGTGATGCTCTTGCAAAGTTCTACCTACCAAAGCCATATACATATATGTTTTATGATAACAAAACCCGTAGATTGCAAACATATGTTTTGATGAGTTGGATTAGGATTGATTTCTATGGTTCGAGACTAAGAAGCTGGTCATTCCTTTGTGTAACTTTTCCATGCTAGCCTTTTTGTCCATGCATTGTGGGTTTTCACATCGAAAATTCCACAAACTTCACTGGGCATCCACCCTAAACCAAAAACATCTTTTTGTGATCACCTCCTTGTCCACAACCCAATTTGAGTATGGAGTAAAATTCTCGATGGAGATTCAAATATTCCGCAAGATTATGGAATTTATACTTACTTTAGCAGTCATTTCCCCTCTCTTTTATGCTCGAGGACGAGCATCGTTCAAGCATGGGGGAGGAGTCATTCTCTGACACAATGCTATGTAAGTATTATGTTGCAAAAAGTTTTGAGGAGCAAAAGAAAAAAAAGAATGAAAATGAAAAATGAAAAAAAATATGATAAGAAGAAAAGAAAAGTAAGAAAAATAGGAAGAATAAAGTGAAAAAAAGAAAGAGAGAAAAATGAGAAGGAAACAGAATAAAGAAAAAAATAAAGATGCTCCTCGGTTCTTTTTGCTTCATAAGTTCTCAAGTGCCTTGATGACAAATCCATACTCAAATCTTCCAACCATGTGCAATCCGATAACGAGGAATTCACTCGTGCCTCGGGATCATCCATTTGCCACTTGCACATGTCCACTTATCTAAATGTGTGTGTTTCGTCCCTCTCTCTTTCCAACATTTATTTTCCATGGCCTTTTTGACGAGTCTCGGTAATTCCAATAGACCTCTCTCTTAATTTGACAATATTTCGTATGTATGTTTTGCTAGGATTGTTTTTAACCTTCCAAGATCCACATAAGCCTTCCACTATCACATATGAGTAGAGTAGGTTGAAAATAATCTAGTATAGGCTTGAGTGACTTGATGAGATGAGTGTTCCATGAGCTCTTGCAAGAGATTTTCACTTATGTTGGATATGCATCTTTTTGAAAATTTTCCATGTGACAAGGTAATGGTTTGAAGTTCACTTAAGTTTGAGAGCATCGTGTTAAATGTGGCTTGTTCTTTATTGTTAGTCTATCTTCCATAATGAAAAAGAAGTCGGTCACAACTTGAACTTTAAAAATAAATTCTTAAGAGAGAGATATTTGCCTCTCCATGAATGACTAAGTGTAGGGACAACATTGGAAGGCAACACTGATTTCCCTTTTAAGCAAGGATTACTTACTCGAGGACGAGCAAGGTTTAAGCTTGGGGGAGATGTTGACGGTGAATTTCCGTCAACCTAGAGTACTTGTTATGCATTGGTTTCGATTATGATTTGCAACTAACCCGCCACTAGGCATACTAATGATGTAACAAGTTCACACTTGCATGTTGATTTTGGAGTTTGTTGTTTACGCAGGAAATTAACGTTAAAGAGGAGACTTTCGGGATAAGTTCATCAAGCACTTCAAGAGAAGATCATGAAGCCCGTCACAAGTCAAGACACGAAGTGAACAAGACTCCAAACAACCCAAGGACCGAAGCATCAACACGCAAAACTCCGGGGACTTGGATGTTTACCAACGAGATCAACTCAGCCCGAGAGATATTCTCGCAGTCCAGGACATCATGATCTTTCGGTGCAGATTCGGAGACTTAAACGGCCTTTAATGGCAAAAGTTTGACTACCAAAGTTGTGTGCCTTGACGATACCTTCGATTTGGACATGTGGAAGGCCCAATTTGGATAAGGGAGCTAGGAGATATGGCCCCCGAAATCCCTGCTGCGCAGTCAGTCCGAAATCAGAACAGATTATGTTCCAAGGCCGATTTGAATATCTTATCTTCGTTTTTAAGGAAAGAAATGAATACCAAAGTTGAAGATAATTTCGTGGCACACAACCTGGACACTGAATTTGCATTATTTGGAGTCCGAACGTGGGAGATATGACATTGGAAAGGAAGGACTGCGAATCAGGAAAATCTGGCTGATTTTATGGAAATCAAGTTTGCTTCTCTCCCAAGGAGGATTTCGTGCAAGGCAAGGTGGAGCACGCCCAAAGGCACCTCAAGGACATAAATACAACCCCCTAGGCGCCCCAATATGGTTACCCATCGAACAAATCATCCTACCGACGCCAATCACCAGAAAACCGCCGCCGCAAGATGAGGGAGAGAGTTAGATGAGCTCGTCGCAAGGATCAACGCCGGCGGAGAGAAGGAAGCAAGAGGAGGACTCCAAGCCGCTGGCCTAGGGGTGTTCCCAAGCTCCATCGCCGCCATCTTCATCGACGACGTTCTCCGGAGTCTCCATCACCCCTATGTGCTTCAATCCGTGTAAGATGATGGGGTAATGTCTCCGTTCATCCCTAGGATTAGATGGATACATGCTATGTGATCGTTACTCGATTTGTGGTTTCAATCTATTTTTTTCATGTTGATGATGCTTTGATGATTAAGGTTAGCTACCATGTTTTTCGGGCGTATGATATCCGCTACTCCCATAGATTCCATCAACATACCGTGTCCATCATAGGTCTAGTCATGAATACATTCGCGTAGTGACAGTACGAGAGGAGGGAAAGGGCGAAACCGTGGTCACAACCCCCGGTAGATTGGTTTACCGCTTTCGTGTAGTAGATGCATACCATGTTATCCTAGATCCTAGGGAGGGAACGCTTATCTTTCTTGCTCACTCTCTTGTGTTCACCCCTTTATCATCTAGTTTAACCCTAGATTTGTTTGATCAACTTAACTTAGATTAACTTAGGTTAGATTGTTTTACTTTTAGATTAATACTCTCTTTTAAAGGTTTCCTTAGTCAACTAGATTAGTACTTTGTTAAGCGCTAGTAATCCCCTTGCTCCGCGGATTGACAAGAACCTTGGGAATCCCGTGGTGAAAAAGGTGTGGGGTCCGTACGCTTGCGGATCGTAGGGGGATACGTCTTTTATCCGTCAACAATAGGTAGCTGGTAGCCATAGTTGTACAGGAAACAGTTGTAATGAACTATTCATGTATCAATGAAATGAGATTTTCCATCAATGAGTACTCGTAACCGCGGTCTCAGAGTGCGGAGCGCCCATCGTGGAGTAGGTGCGAGTAGTAGTACTCGGCTTAGTAGTCCCGTCGTAGGGAGCAGAACAGTAAATAAGTTGATGAACAATCAAGCTTTATTACTGAAGAAGTACACCGGGTGGCCGTGGCCGTAGTTACAAGTAGTCGCCCGGACCCGGAGGCCGCCATTACCTAAGTGGCGCCGGAGCGGGTAGCCGCTTGCGCCGAGTGATCCGTAGGTAGCCGTGTAGGCCGGATCGCGCATCCGTAGGTAGCCGAGCAGGCTGGATCTTGGAGTGTGGTCTCTTGGTAGACCGCTGCTAGAGTCCTTGACGCTCGTCGCAGCCCGTGGTCCGTAGGTAGCCGCACGGGGCCGGACTCCGGAGGAGAGTAGTCCGAGACTTGAAGCCGGACCCGAGGGTCGCTTGCGGCAAGGGGTGTTGATGTAGTCGTGTAGACTTGAACCCCGGAGTAGTCGTGTAGACTAGGCGTAGAATCGATAGAGTTGGTCGACGTTCCACGAGTTGTTGACTTCTTCGCCTTCAAGTGTTTGGAGGCGGTAGGAGCCCCGGCCCGGTCACCTTAGCCACGGTGAAGGGGCCTTCCCCGTGGGGAGCCGAGCTTGTGGAGTCCTTCCGTGTTCCGGATACGGCGGAGGACAAGATCTCCAACGTTAAAGGAGCGTTCCTTGACGTTGCGATCATGGTAGCGTCGGATACCCTCCGGGTACCTTGCCGATTGGACGAGGGCGGCGCGGCCGAGCTTCTTCAAGGCCGTCGATATCGGCCTCGTCCGTCGTCTTCCGAGATGCCTTCGTCGTAGTGCTCCACTGCTGGCGAGTTCCATATGACGTCGGCAGGGAGGATGGCTTCAGAGTCGTAGACCAGGAAGTAGGGGGATTGCCCCGTTGTCTTGGATGGCTGAGTCCGCAGCCCCCAGAGTGCGTTGGGTAGTTCCTTGATCCACTTGCCCCCTTTTGAGTTAGCAGCGTCGTGTAGCCGCTTCTTGAGAGCGTCGAGCACCATCCCATTGGCGCGCTCGACTTGTCCGTTGGCCCGTGGATGGGCGACTAAGACGTATCTGACGTCGATTCCGCTGTTCTCGCAGTACTCCCAGAACTGGTGGTTGTTGAAATTGGACCCCAGGTCTGTGATGATGCGGTGGGGTAGCCCATAGCGGTGTACGAGTTCATCCGGAAGTCGAGTACTCGTCGCCCTTGGGGCATGTGACCGGCTTGACCTCGATCCACTTGGTGAACTTGTCGATAGCCACCGGTACCACTCGTTGAATCCTCCCGGCGCAGCTTGGCGGTGGCCCAATCATGTCGAGCCCCCAGCAGGCAAAGGGCCAGGTTGGCGGTATGGTGACTAGCTTGTAGGCTGGGACGTGTTGCTGCTTGGCGAAGAACTGACATCCTTGGCACCTTTTGACGAGTTCTTCGGCATCGCCCAGGGCTGTGGGCCAGTAGAAGGCTCGCCGGAAGGCCTTGCTGACTAGCGTGCGAGACGACGCGTGGTTGCCGCAGATGCCCTTGTGGATCTCCTCCAAGATGTCCATGCCTTCTTCGCGGGGGACGCACTTCATGAGTACTCCAGAAGATGCGCCCCGCTTGTAAAGCTTGTCTCCGACGAGGACGTAAGACTTGGCGCGGCGGACGAGTTGTTCGGCTGCGTTCTTGTCGGAGGGGACCCTCTGCTCGCTGAGGTAGTCGATGAAAGGTTGCCTCCAGTCCACGTCGATCATCATGACCTCCTTCCCAGCTGGTGGGTTAGCTGGTACAGTGGTCGGTGGCGCCGGCTCCGGGATGGATGGCGCGTGAAGCTCGTGGACGAAGACGCCCGCGGGTACTTGGGCGCGGGTAGATCCGAGCTTCGAGAGGACGTCCGCTGCAACGTTGTTGTCGCGGACGATGTGATGGAACTCGAGACCATAGAATTTGTTCTCGAGCTTGCGGACTTCTAGGCAGTAGGCGTCCATGTTCTCCTTGTTGCGGTCCCAGGACTTGTTGACTTGGTTGATGACTACTGCGGAGTCGCCGTAGACTAGTAGCCGCTTGATGCCAAGTGAAGCCGCGAGGCGGAGCCCGTGTAGGAGAGCTTCATACTCGGCTTCGTTATTTGAGACCTTCCAGAAGATCTGCAGGACGTACTTAAGTTGTTCGCCCGTTGGAGAGATCAGGAGTACCCCTGCGCCTGCGCCCTCGAGGTTGAGTGAGCCATCAAAGTACATCACCCAATGCTCTGGCCGCACGGTGGGAGTAGGTAGCTGGTTCTCCCGCCACTCTGCCATGAAGTCGACTAGTGCTTGCGACTTGATGGCCGTGCGTGGCTTGAAGTCGATGGTGAGGGCGCCGAGCTCGACAGCCCACTTGGAGATTCTTCCAGTGGCGTCTTGGTTCCTCAGAATGTCGCCGAGCGGGTAGTCGGTGACTACGGAGACCGAGTACTCCTGGAAGTAGTGTCGTAGCTTCCGCGAGGTGATGAGTAGAGCGTACAGGAGCTTCTGTACGGGCTGGTAGCGAGCCTTGGACTCTGATAGAACCTCGCTGACGAAGTAGACTGGGCGCTGGACCGGGTAGGCGTGGCCGTCTTCCTGCCGCTCGACAACGATGGCTGTACTGACCACGTGAGTAGTCGCAGCTAGGTAGAGCGAGGTCGCTCGCCCTTGTGAGGAGCCGTGAGGATTGGCGACTTCGACAGGAAGTCCTTGAGCTGGGCAAGGGCTTGATCCGCCTCTGTAGTCCACACGAACTTCTCGTGGTGCTTGAGTAGTTTGAAGAAGGGGAGGCCCCGTTCTCCTAGCCTCGAGATGAATCTGTTCAACGCCGCCATGCACCCCGTCAGCTTCTGGACGTCCTTGATGCTCGTGGGAGCTTTCATGCTGGTGATGGCGGGGATCTTCTTGGGGTTGGCTTCAATGCCGCGCTGGCTGATGATGAAGCCGAGTAGTTTGCCCGAAGGGACGCCGAAGACGCACTTGTTCGGGTTGAGCTTCCAGCGGTACTCGCGTAGCGATGCGAAGGTCTCTTCAAGGTCGTCGATGAGGGTACTGGAGTTCCTGGTTTTGACAACCACGTCATCCACGTAGGCCTCGACGTTCTTGTTGAGTTGCCGCTTGAAGCAGGCCTGGATGGCCCGTCGATAGGTAGCGCCGGCGTTCTTCAACCCGAATGACATGGTCGTGTAGCAGTACGCGCCAAACGGGGTGATGAACGCGGTCTTCTCCAGGTCTTCTTCCTTGATTGCGATCCGGTGGTACCCGGAGTAGCGGTCCGAGGAAGCAGAGGCGGTCGCAGCCCGCCGTGGAGTCGATGACTTGATCAATCCGCGGCAACCCGAAGGGGTCCTTGGGGCAGTGCTTGTTGAGGTCGGTGTAGTCGATGCACATCCTCCACTCGTTCGAGTTCTTCTTGCGGACGAGGACGGGGTTGGCGAGCCACTAAGGGTGGAAGACTTCTCGGATGAAGCCGGCCGCCAGGAGCTTGGCGAGCTCCTTCTTGATGGCGTCCCGTCTGTCGTTGGCAAAGCGTCGGAAGTGTTGTCGCTTGGGGGTGGCCTTTGGATCGATGTTGAGGCAGTGCTCAATCAGCTCCCTGGGCACTCATGGCATGTCCGCTGGCTTCCACGCGAAGATGTCGCGGTTAGCCCGAAGGAAGCTGATGAGCGCGTCTTCCTATTTGGGGTCGAGGCCGGCCCCGATGGTGGTGGTCTTGCTGGGGTCGCCTGTTCCAAGGTCGACCGCCCTGACGAGTACCTCCTCAGGTGGCTGAGGCTTATTGGCGTTGTCAGACTTCTCTGGGATGTTGAGTTCGCTTGTGGCAAGCTTCTTCGACGCAGCGTAGACCTCCATCATCGGGTTGGGTACTTGGTTTGTTGAAGCGATCACCACGGCCTCTGTATCGCAGTCGTGAGATATCTTCAAGTCCCCCTGGAGGGAGAGTACACCGGCTGGGCTTGGCATCTTGAGTACCAAGTAGGTGTAGTGGGGCACCGCCATGAACTTGGCGATGGCCGGTCCGCCGAGGATGGCATGGTAGGAAGTCTCGAAATCCGCGACCTCGAACTTGGATGTACTCGGTGCGGTAGTTGTCCCGAGACGCCCCGAAGGTAATCGGCGTACCACCGAGCCCGGGGGATAGCCGCGTTGCCTGGGACGATGCCGTAGAAGGGCATGCTGCTCTTGTCGAGCATGGGGGTGACGTCGAGGTTCATCTTCTTCAATGTTTTGGTGAAGAGGACGTTGAGCCCGCTTCCACCGTCGATGAGCACCTTGTTGAGCTTGGAACCCGCCACTGTTGGCTTCAGGACGAGAGGGAACCGTCCTGGTTCAGAGAAGCTAGTCCACTGGTCCGCGCGGGAGAAGGTGATGGGTACCTCCGACCACCTGAGAGGGGTCAGGACCGCTGGCTCGATGGACATCACTTCACGACGGGTAGCCTTCTGCTCCCGCCTGCCGGCGCTCCGCCGAAGAGGACGTTGACGGTCTTCTCGGGTTCTTGGAAGTCGTTGTCGTCGCCGTCTTTCTTCTTGCCCTTCGGTCGTGAGGGTGCGGTGGCTCCGGCGTATCCTTGAGTGCGTGCCTGAGCTGGTAGCACTGCTCGGTAGTGTGGTTGCCGTTTGGATGCCACGGGCACTTCTCCTTCAGCAAGTCCTTGAACCCGCCGGAGTTCTTCTTCGAGTTCCCTTTCTGAGGGCGCTGGATAGCCGCGACGGTGTTGTCTGGCTTGCGCTTGCGGTTGGAACCCGAGTAGTAGTAGTAGTTGTTGTTGTTGTTGCGGCCGCCTTGGTTTGCATTGCTGCCGCTGCCGCCGCCCTGGTTCTGCTTGGACTTGCCGTGGATGGCGTCGTACTTGGCGTTGGCCTTGTCCTCTTCGTCCGCCCAGGACGTGATCATGTCCTTGAGGTGGGGAATGGACCTGGGGCGGCGACGACCGAAGTCCTCGAAGGTGCGGCGATGGTAAAGGCCGTCCTGGAAGAGGTCGATGACCTCCTTGTCGGTGACGTCGACGACGGTAGCGCGCTTGTCGAAGAAGCGGCGCATGTACTTGCGGAGGGTCTCGCCTTGTTCTCGCTTGATCATGGCAAGGTCCATGCGAGTACCCGAGCGGCCCATGGCGCCCGCGAAGTTGCTCGTGAACCGTTCCTTCGGCCGGTCCCACTTGTCGATCGAGTGCTTGTCCGGGCCGACTCGAGCCATGTGAGTGGGGCTTGGTCCGTGCGAAGGGGAAGTAGAGGCACTTGGTGTCGCCGTTGCCTCCGGCCGTTCTCGATGGAGAGGGCGTAGCATCGGAGCCACCGGATGGGATCCGCTTCGCGTCGTACTTGGTGATCCCCAAAGGCTTGAACTTGTCGGGGAGGAGCGAGGTTGCGAAGCCGGGGTGAGAAGGCGGGGAAGCCGTCGCCTTCGGCGGCGGTGGTCGACTTCTTCGCCGCAACTCCTCGATCCTCTCGGCGAGCATCGTACCCGCCATGAGAGGCACCGAGGCGTGGCTATGCGCGTGGCCACGGCCGCCGCGGCCGCCGCCGCCTCCGGCCTTTCTTGTTGGCCCCGTGGTTGGAGCCGCCGCCGTCGCCGCCGCCGCCGTCGTGGGTCGTTGCCGCCGCCACCGGCCGGAGCACGGTGGGGGAACGACTTCTCGGTTGCCTTGGTCTTGTCGTGAAGGTCCGCCGCCATTGGAGCGGCGGCGGTTTGGATCGGCCGGGAGGTCGGCTCGAGTACGGTTGGGACCGGGATCGGCCTTGCGACTAGTAGCTTCGTTGTCGCGGGGCTTAGCCGGGAGAGGTTGGGCGACTCGTTGTCGACCCCCATGAAGTAGGCTTCTTCGGCCGAGCTTGGTGATGACCTCTCCGGCGCGTATGCCCCGAGCCCTCGTCGTGCGATCGCCGTGATCGACATGAGGCACCGCTTGCTCGGGGGTGGTGTGCACTCGCTCTCGACCGCCTCGAGAGCTTCCGCGAGGTTGCGGATGGGAAGGTTGTCTCCCGAGCCGCCGGCGCCGTTCGCTATGCTTCCCGTTGCGTTCGCGTCGGGCGTCCCCGTTGGCGATGGTCTCGTCTCGCGGTGGTGCGTTGGCGAACGGCTCGTACGCGGAGATGTCCTCCGTGTACTGTCTTCGGCCGCGCTTGAGGGTCCCGGGGTGTTGTCGCCGGCGGCCATGAAGACTTGGCGATCGGGGGTACCCAAGCCGGACTCGCAGGGTGCCACCTCGCTTGGTGTGTTTGAGTCGGCCTGGGCTAGTGGTGTTCCCTCCTGGAACGGTAGTGAGTCGATGTAGGCGACGTAGCGTGAGTCCTCCTTTGTCAGTTCAGCAGGCTTGCGGTCTGGCCAGTAGACGTATCTTCCGCCCGGCGTCGATCTTATAACCAGCCTAGAGGCTGGCCCTGACAAGGGAAGCTCAGAGGAGTCATTTTCGGACTCGGGCTCCTCAGGGTCCGACCCGAAGTCGAACTCGTAGTCCGGGTTCGAGTAGAACTCGGAGAGAGGGCTGGAGTCTGAGATGTGGTCGGGGACAGTGTCGGAGTCCGAGTTGTACTCGATTACAGGCTCCTTGCCGGCCCGGCGTGGTGCAGAGGCCTCCGTGCGGGCCCGGCTGGGGACGCGAGGGCCACGCGTGGAGCGCTGGCGTGGTGAAGGGGCCGCCTGCGATGGCTGAGCAGCCGGCTCGCATGCGACGACCCATGGCGACGTCGGGTTCGAGTTGGAGATGGACTCGAGCTCGAAGTCAGCGTTGGTTGAAGAGCGAAATTTCGCCGAACTTGCCGGCGAGTTCGCCTGTGACAACTTCGGGAAGCGTCACGAGGCCTGTCCTCGGGTTGGGCTGCATGGTCGGCGGCGCCGGAAGGAGCCCGCGCCATCGGCGGTGCGGGCACCCGGGCGCCGAAGACGAAGGTGTCGCCGCGGTTGAAGGCGATGGTTGGCTTGATGTGAACGGAAGCCGTCGAGTTCGCCATGTGATCTCGAGCGAGAGCCCCTACCTGGCGCGCCACCGTCGGTGTTTTAGACCGGCAACCTACTACGGGGGTACCCGAAGTAGATGAATGTGACTCGCCGAGATCGGTAACTCGAAGGAAGAGACACGTGGCACACAATTTAGACAGGTTCGGGCCGCGAGGTGCGTAATACCCTACGTCCTGTATGCTGCGTAGCTCTGGATTGATAGGGCACAATTACACGATGGTGCAGTAGTGCGCCGTGGGTTGTATGAGATGAGATTGGATGAGGGAGATCGGTCCCTTCCTCGCCTTATATAGTCCGGGAGGCAGGGTTACAAGTCGGAGTAGGAAGAGAGTACTAGTCGAGTACGTCTAGGAGTCCTCTGTACAGTGCGGAACATGCACAGCTTCCTAACCGAGTACTACTCCTGTGTAGTCCTTGTGCTCCACGCCTTCAGATGCCGTGTAGCGCAAGCCGGGTAGTCCCAGGGGCCCACCGAGTAGTCGGTCCTAGTACCCACCGAGGTAGTGGGCCCAGGGAGGTCCATACGACAGAGACCGCTGTACTTAAGAGGGTACGTCAACGGGAAGCCATTGACCAAGATGTTTGTTGATGGTGGAGCTGCTGTCATTGTGATGCCATATACTACATTTAGAAAGCTTGGCATGGGCCTTGAAGATTTGACACCAACAAGCATAGTTCTGAATGATTTTGCTGGGAATCCTTTGGACACCAAAGGCTGTGTGCATGTGGATTTGATGATCGGGTCTAAGACTCTGCTTACAACATTCTTTGTCATTGAAGGCAAAGGAGCATATAGCTTGCTGCTTGGAAGGGATTGGATCCATGCGAACTGCTGCATTCCATCTACTATGCATCGACAGCTTGTTCAATGGGTAGATGATGACGGGGAAGTTGTCCAAGCAGATGATTCGGTAAGCGTGGCTAACGTGGAACCAGCCTTCTGAGTATCAAGGCATAGATTGCTTCTCAGGCAAGGACTGGGGTGAAGGTCCTGTTGAACCAGTCAGCAATGATCAACAGCCGATTCAAGCAGTCAGTTATTATAGTAATTTTTAATGGAGAATCCAATTGATGGAACTGATGGAAAGTTAGGACGTGGATTTATGTCGGCCGATAAATTGGAAAAAATAGACATTGGAGATGATGACAAGCCAAGGCCGACATTCATCAGTACTAACTTGGATTTAGATTTCAGAGAAGAGTTGATTAAGCTACTAAAAGAATATAAAGATTGCTTCGCTTGGGATTATTCAGAGATGCCTGGTTTGGATCGTTCCATTGTTGAGCATCGGTTGCCAATTAAGCCTAGTTTTAGACCTTACAAGGAACCACTTCGGAAAATTTACAAGGATGAAGTATTGGCCGACGTGAAAAAAGAGGTTGAGAGATTAATAGAAGCAAATTTCATTCGGCCATGCAGATATGCAGAGTGGATCTCTAATATTGTTCCTGTTTACAAGAAAAACAGAAAGATGAGGGTTTGCATAGACTTTAGAGATCTAAACAAGGCTACACCCATGGATGGATATCCAATGCCTGTTGCTGACTTGTTGGTTGATGCTGCTGTTGGGCATAAAGTTATTAGCTTCATGGACGACAATGCATGGTACAATCAGATTTTTATGATAGTGGAAGATGTAGCAAAGACAGCCTTCAGATGTCTTGGACATATAGGGTTATTCGAGTGAATTGTTATGACATTAGGGTTGAGGAATGCTGGTGCAACTTATCAAAGAGTCATGAATTATATTTTTCACGAGTTGATCGGCAAGACTGTGGAGATATATATTGATGATGTCGTGATCAAGTCATTGGATCATGAATCACATTTGACTGATGTGAAGAAAACTCTAGAATGTACTAGGAAACATGGGCTTAAGATGAACCCGAACAAATGTGCTTTTGGAGTTTCAGCTGGAGAGTTCCTAGGATTTCTGGTGCATGAGGGGGGAATAGAAGTCGGCAAGAAAAGCATGAAAGCTATTGATGAAGTTGTTTCTCCAAACAATCTTAAGGAATTGCAGTCATTGCTTGGCAAGATCAAGTATGTGAGGAGATTCATATCAAATTTCTCACAAAAGGTGTTGCCTTTTTCTCCACTGTTAAGAATCAAAAAGGATCAGAAGTTTGTATGGGGTGACGAACAACAGAAGGCTTTCGATGAGATCAAGGAATACATGAAGAAACCACCAGTATTGGTACCTCCACAATTGAACAAGCCTTTTAAGTTGTACATGGCGTCCGATACCCAAACCATTGGATCGGCCCTCATACAAGAATTTGAGGGGAAAGAAAGAGTAGTTGCATACCTTAGCCAAAAATTGCTTGATCCCAAAACAAGATATTCGGCTGCAGAGAAGCTGTGCTTGTGTGTTTATTACTCGTGTACAAAGTTTCGGCACTATTTGTTGAATGCCGAATGCATTGTATATTCAAAATTTGATGTAACTAAAGACATGTTGTCTATGCCAATTTTGAATGGAAGGATTGGCTAATGGATTTTAGCCTTGTCTGAGTTTGAATTGAGGTTTGAGTCGGCAAAAGCTGTTAAAGGATAGATTATTGCTGATTTCATTACCGAACATCGTGGTTAATTAATTAATTTACTTGAGATTACTCCTTGGGCTTTATTTTTTTGATGGATCTTCATATGGCAGAGGTGGTGGAGTAGGTATTTTATTGATTTCACCCAAGGGGGAAATGTTTGAATTTGCTATTCCTATTCAACCTACTGTCACAAATAACCAAGCTGAGTATGAAGCATTGCTCAGAGGGCTTCAATACTTGAGAGAGGCAAAGGCCATTTCAGTAGAGATTTTTGGAGATTCAGAGCTGGTTATAAAAAAATTGAATGGCCAATATGAATGTAGAAATGATATCTTGAGGAATTACTATGAGGAGTGCAAAGAAATCCTGAAAAGCTTTCAATTAGTAATTCTACAACATATTCCTAGAGAAAACAATGGAGAGGCAAACAGGCTAGCTGAAAGTGCTTCGGGTTATATAGAGAATCAAGAAGTGTTTGCTGTTAGTGTATATGCATTTGGGAGTGATCTAGCAGAGGATGATTGGAGAGAAGAAATTGCTGATTATTTGGAGAATCCATCCCGAAAGGTCTCTAGTAAGCTCATGTACAAAGCTATAAAGTTTGTTCTTCTTGATGGATGTTTGTATTACAAATCCATGGATGGGGTATTGCTTCAATGCCTGGGTCAAGTAGAAGCGAAGAGGATGATGAGTGAAGTGCATGATGGGCTGTGTGGAGCACATCAGTCGGCTTACCGAATGAAGTGGGTTATTAGGAAAACTGGATGTTATTGGCCGACAATGCTGGAAGATTGCTTTGATTATTACAAGGGATGTGAAGATTGTCGAAGTTTGGAAATATTCGAGAGAGTTCCAAAGATCGGCTCTAAATCCTATTATCAAGCCATGGCCATTTAGAGGATGGGGAATAGATTTGATTGGCCAAATAAATCCTCCATCTAGCAAGGGGCATAAGTTTGGGCTTTTAGCAACAGATTATCTCACTAAGTGGGTTGAGGCAATTCCATTGAAGAAGGTGACATCGGAAAATATGGTTGAGTTTGTCAAAGAGCATATCATTTACAGATTTGGAATTCCTCAGACAATTACAACAGATCAAGGAACTCAGTTTACATCTTCAGAGTTCAGAGATTTTGCTGAAAGTATGGGGATCAAATTATTAAATTCTTCTCTTATTATGCCCAAGCTAATGGTTGGCAGAAGCTTCTAACAAGATCATGATCAAGATTATACAGAAGAAGATTGATCAGAAGCCAAAAAGGTGGCATTCGGTACTCAATGAAGCCTTATGGGCTTACCGAATGGCCCCTCATGGAGCTACACAGACATCTCCTTACAAGTTAGTTTATGAACATCATGCTATCTTGCCATGGGAGATGCAGTCAGACTCAAGGAGAATAATATTGCAAAAGGATTTAAGTTCCAAGGATTACAATGACTTAATGATAGACGAATTAGAAGACTTGCATATGATTCGTCTTAGGGCCTTGGAGAATACTGAGAAAAACAAAATGCGAGTTGCCAAGTATTATAACAAGAAGGTGAAGGTTAAGCAATTTGCAGAAGGAGATTTGGTTTGCAAAGCATTATTGCTGATTGGGACTAAGTACAGTGCATTCGGCAAGTGGTCTCCGAATTGGGAAGGTCCCTTTCGGGTGGTTAGGTGCACGCCTGGAAACGCATACATCTTGAAAACTTTACTAGGAGAAGAATTCACTGCTGCTATAAACAAGAGATACTTGAAGAAATATTATCCTAGTATTGAAGTTGATCGTTGATTGCTATTCCAAGCGTCAGAGAAACATAAATAGCCGGCATTCGGGAGGAAGCCGCCTTAAGAACAAAAAATTCCGACAAAGGGAGAATGGCCAATACTAAAGTGTATTGCCCTTAGCACAAAAATATTTTTTGCATCACAAACGTTCTTGCAGGTTCTTTTATTAATAATGCAACTGCTGAAGATTACAAAAGAAGGCCTGCAAGAAGCAGAAGGCCTGGAGGAAGAAGCGAAAGTATCTTCATTTCTTTGGCTCGGCGCTTTTCCTCTTGAGCTCATCCCTCTTCAGCTGCTCCAAGACCACAGTGATAGCGACGCGGAAACCTTGGGGGCTGGCGTGTTCTGCAGCTTCTGTCAAACTGTCCCAGGCAGCCTTCAGGTTATTGTACCTGTCGGACACATCTGAAGAAGAAGAAGAACAGATTATCATCAAACACGGGATCTGAACTTGAACATGAGATTCAAATGAGGATGAAGATCTTACCGCCTATCACCACCTCCAAGCTCATGCGGCGTTCGCGTTCGGCACAACAACGGGCGGTGATGTCCCGCAGATCATGCTCTAAATGCCGAATGCGACAGCACAGTTGATGGTTGGTCCTCTACTCATGTGTAGCGTCTTCTTCTTCATTCGAGGAGTCGGAGCGGGTGTGCTCAGGAATTTCTTTAGTGCCGAAAATGTCTTCCGGCATCAGGTTGAAGCTGAAATCAAAGAGAGATGAATCACGAGATTGCAATCAAGATCAAGAGATAGGGAGATGAACATATTACCTCTGAAGTTGGTTGGAAGTCAGACATTAATTCAAGACAGAGAGGGTGTACTGGCATGTTGAAAATATGATCATGAAGTTCTTGCCACCAAGGAATGAAAGAAGGGTGAGCGAATGTTATTGGCACAAAAGGCTTGGGTGCATAGAAGGTCGTGCTGCACTTATACTCAAAAATCCTTCTTGCTTCTATGGATTCCTTGATGTCCTCTCTGGGATTGAGAAATTCATGAAGAAATAGCCTTGGGGGCACTTGGCCACATCCTAACTGCCTGGCCATCATGTTTGGCTGGTAATACTCAAAGGTACTCTGGACCAGCCTTCCTCCACAGAATTCTACTGGTAGAATACAGGGATGAATGAAAGCATTGAAGATTGCTATAGAATGTACATCATTACATCCAGTGTCAAAACTAAACTCACAAGGAAGAGTCAAGTTGTCATTGTCCAGATATGGGAACCAAAGAGGGTTAGCAAAACCTCTGAAGAAGAGCTCAAATAATTGGCCAATGTTTTTGTTGATAGACACAGTGGAAGTAGCTTCTCCATAGGTTTGGCAACCTTTGGTGCTCTGGGTTTCTCCTTCCTTGTAGTTGGTTGAAGGGAAGTGCCGATTTTTGAGGTCAATGGCAACAATCTGGTGCATGTATAATTGCAGCCACATCTGAACAAACCACCAAGGGCCATTGACACAGGGGATCTTTTTGCTGGTGTGCATGAGATAGGTGGTTTGATGAAGCATATGATAGACACTTACTAGAAGGTACTACCCAAGGGGAATAGGTGTACCAGCAGCCAGGTCTTCGGCCATCACAATATGGTTCAGGGTTGGCTCATTGGCTTTGCCACAAAAGATAAATCTGCATAACCACATGTTCAGGAAAGCTCTGTATTCAACATCAGTCAGGGGGGCATCAGACATGTAGTTTTGGATATATCTCTTGTATCCAACTCCTGTCTTTACTCCTGTTTGCTTGGAAGAACCCTTGTACTTGTATGGATACACAGTTCCTGTGACTCTCAAGCCAGTTATCATGTACACATCGGCCAAAGTGAGGGACATTGGCCCATGGCTGAAAAGGAAGGCATTTGCGCCATTAGACCAAAAGTGGGAGGCTGCAATCAAAAGGCTCTCATTTTTGGGTGTTTCGGCTAGGGACAATTCTAAGCAATGAGAAATATGATGGTTGTCCCAATTTTTTGTCTTGGAGATGTCATCATCAAGTATCCTCTTAGAGCAACTCTAAAAGTCTCTCTAAAAATCACTAGCTAAAACCTTCATTTGGCTAGGATGTAAAATGAAGTAACTAGCAAAATGTTGATGAAATCCAACAGACTAGCTAAAATCAACTCTCCATATAGTCCACCGCTAGTGGGTCCCACCTGCCATACTCATATACGAGGCGATAGCTAGCGGGATTGGCTAGCCAAAGATGGCTAGCGAATCCCCCGGTTTAGCTAGCGAAGGATAGCGAGGGAAAGTTTAGCTAGCCTGTTGGATTGAGTTTTTGGACAAATTTTCTATTTTTTGACTAGTTAAGCTAAGATAACTAGCCTCTTGGAGTTGCTCTTATACCAATTTCTCCAGCCTGCAATTGGGGGCAGAGGCTAGTTCTTGAAAGTGTCATGCCACTCGTGGGGCTTCGTCAGTGATGTCTTGAAGGGAATCCTCTGGGATTCGGCTGCAATGAACTCAGAAGGATCGGAAATCCCTAAGGGTCCGAGGAAATAAGATGATGATTGATCCTTGACGGGAATCAAGATTTCGGCAGCTAGAGCCTATCAAGAACAAAAGAGGGCAAAAGGAAAAATTTGAGATGGGATTCGAGAAAAGTAATACCGAATGAGCTTGAGGAGAATAAGATTTACCTAGAGAGCTTGGTCTTGGTTCGCCATTTGAGGATTGAAGCTTGAAAAGTTGATGAGCTAGGGTTTGAATCTGGACGAAGGCTCCAACGGTTTAAGGAGGAAAGAATGGGTGTTGAACAGATTTGGCCGGGGGATGTTGAGTATTTGTGGTCAATTCCAGAATAAAATCACCTTTTATCCCGTAATTGAAGAGGCATATGTTAACACCAAAAATTGGTACAGGGAAGAGACTGACATGTGAGCTGAATTTGGCAGAAGAGCACCATTCGACAGAAGGTTTTCCTCAAAGCATTCGGTAGAGGCGTCTGCGGTCGGGAGTACTTCGTCATTCGACAAAAAAATTGTTCCACGGGTGAAGGCGGAAAGCATTCGGGAATGCGTGATGACGTGGATTGAATATAAAGAAGGGGATGAATTGATGACGAGTATGAGACGGACATGACGCCATGGTATTAATTTTAGGCAATAAATGTTGTAATCATGGTCAACTAGGAGTCGTGTTAGAGCCTGCGTATAAATATAAACCCTTAGTGTTTGTAATAGGAATCGAACAATTTCACAGCAAACCGGCCCCGTGCCAACTTTCGAGTCCTTCTAGTCGTGTCATCGAGTTCTTCGAGAGCAGTCATCGATCCGTCGACCTCCGTAAGTACTGGCAACCTTGTATCATGTCTAGTATCATGCGATGGATTTAGACTGTGATGCAAGTAGTCTTGTTACCGTGCTTAGTATCATGCGGTGGATTTAATCTTGGTTCAAGAAGGTTCCCATGTTGGATCATGAGTCATGCAGTAGGCTAAGATCTAGCTTGGAGCTAGTCATCGGCTCTATTAGATTTGACAAGATCTAATAGATTCATTATGTTACCATGTGTTGCTTTGAATTTTACTTTTTGTGTTTAATTCATGTAACACTCTTATTGCCCAATTTAGATTGATTAGATTCATCTCTATCTTGCTTGTAATCCACGTGTTGCATGCTCAAGTGACGTGGCAAGCGAATTATGCGTTCTCTAATAGCCGATTTTGGATCAATCTAGATTGTCACGTGTTGTGGGTTCAAGCTTGTTGATCTTGCATAGTTTGTTCCTTCTCCACGGAACCTGATTCAGCTGTACAGCTATATTCGGCAATTCCATCACGAGTGAAACATGTTCATGAGCTTGCTTTAAATATTGTATGCTTGTAGCCTTCCATGTTTAGATTGTATCATGTGGTGAATTGATCTACTCTAGGTTGGTGGTGTGATTTTAAACAAGTTGTATCATGCGGTGGGTTAACTTGTTTGATGTCATGCTTGACGGGTTTCAAAGTACCTAGACACGCGGTAGAGTAGTGCTTTTGGTCTATGCATGCTTGTTTACTGCAAATTCATGATCATGCTTCGCTTTTATTTATTTCATCATGATTTATCGTTGATAATCGGTCATGGTTACGTGCTGCAATGTTGTTTAAATAAAGACTAATTTTCATCATGCTTACGTCATACATTCGGCTGTGCCTGTTTACATGTTTTATCAATTGCCAAATGATGTTTCAATTGCTGACAGATAGCTTGTTTATAGCTATATGTCGTTCTAACTGGCTTCATAGCCGTAAATACGGATCTGTCTGGTACCACCCGGCAAGTTCCAGGTTTTATCTAACCGTTTTCATCCTTTGTCAGTTTCAGGCAAAATTAACTGGCACGCTTCCGGATTCTGACACCCGGTCACGTGTGTGAAGCCAGCTAATCCGGCTTGCTGTGTGCTTGGCGTGAGGTGCTGATTTTACGTCAACACCAAGTGTGGGAATTAGTGGATCCACCACCAAATTTCAAACCTATTGGGACAAAATGGGTGTGGAAAAACAAAGAGGGAGGAAATGGTGAGGTGGTTAGGAACAAGTCGAGGTTGGTTGCTGAAGGATCAGATGGCGACTAGAGAGGGGGGGAGTGAATAGGAGCAGGTAAAAATTCTTCTCAAAGAACCCGGCCTATACCCTAGTCAAATCCCGGTCACACACAAGCGATGGATCGAATCACACACCAATCGCCAAGACAACAAGGTTATGGATCAACCTCTATTCTTAGGAACGATTCCTTGAAGCACACGCGGAAGCACGAAAGAAGGAAGGGAGGAATCGAACCAAGGAACAAAGCACACAAGCTCTGGCGGACCGTCCGGCCAGGTGGGGCGGACCATCCGCACGGGCCACGCGGACCGTCCGGCCGCCGCCGCGGACCGTCCGCACACACACCGCGGACCGTCCGACCCCGCGCGCGCGACCGTCCGAAAAAGCAAACGGAACCTCCGCAGACGACCCCGAATAACGGACCGTCCGCGGGGAGCACGCGGACTGTCCGCGAGGCACCCGCGGACCGTCTGTCCGGACACGCGGACCGTCCGAAACTTCGCCCAACGAAAACTCAAAGCCACGACGGATCGAAACAAAAGGCGAGCAAGAACACGAAGACACCCGACGAACAGGGACGGCGTGGACTGTCCGCCTGGTCCTCGCGGACCGTCCGCGAGGTGCAGACAGAGCAGAAAAACGTACGACCCCGAAAGTCAACTCCCCCAAATCATCATCGGATTTCCCAAACGGTAGAAGCTATAGAGACAAGGGTTTGGGGACTTGAAAAGCGTCACACAAGGATGCTATAGCCCAAAAATCTTGCCTCATAACTCCCTAAATCACCGGGAATCGCGAATCCTTTGAGCACCACCAAAAGCTAGAGCACCGAACGAAAATCCTTGAATCGAAGTGGTTTCCTGGCGTTTGAGGGCACAAGATGAATCATAAAGATGCACTAGACATCCATCCATGTTTCCCTCAAAGAAATCCGGGGAGAAACCCACTCAAATCCACGGAATCACACCAAGAACAAAGGCACCAAAAACAAGCACGAAAAAGACCACGAAAATCACAACGCCGAATCTTCTATACAAACCAGGAAAGATTCACAAGGTCTAGCATGCCGCCCTAGCATCCATCACTCTCAACAAATCTCTCATGAAGCTCTCATGCTAGCCTAGAGAAAATGGAGAAGAAAAATAGCTACGAAAATGAGAAATGGAAGGGAGGAAATGAAACCCTAAGTCGCGGAGGGAGAGAGCCATCCACACACACATGGCTTATATATCGAGTCCCGCCGGTGTGGGAAATGACTCGACTACCCCTAACTCAACTACTGGCGATACAACCCACGCATGGGCATTTATGTAATGTTTGTGGGTCTTGCCATCGGACGGCCACGCCTCCGCCGCACCCCGCGTCCTCCCGACGCAAGCCATGTGATCCCGCCGCGTGTCCTCCGCTTCGAAGCTTCCCGACACGCCCGGATCCCGTCTCCGTCGTGTTGGGTCTTCGGACTTGGTTTTGAGGCCCAAACCAAGAAACCGTCCTCTGATGGTTTTGTGGGCAAACCACCAAACCCAGCGTGCTCTGCCCGGCCTCCCGCCAAGCCCCTTGACTCGACCGCCACCGTGCACCGGCTCGATCGTCCATGACTTCGTCTTGCTCGTCTCGCCACCATGTGGCCCGCACCTAGTCCCGCCGTCCACCGGGTCCCTCGAACCGAGCCTACTTGTCTCTCCATCTCCTGGAGGCCCCTCAAGGCTGAAGACCTTTCGCGCCCTTTCTTCACCTGCAACAACACGATCTAGGCCGCAACCTATACCTGCGCACTAAGCCAAGAGTCAGTCCAACACCCGTTGTCAATCACTCATCACTGAGGAGCGGTCATCCATCGACCACCGGGACGCTCCTGGTCCTCAATCTCCCCCTTGATGAGTGCATTGACAACAGACAACGCGAAATGAAGTTCAGAGAAAGAAAGTAAGAAGAAAGAAAAACAAATAAGCTCAAATCATGACCAAAACCAAGGAAAGGCAAAGAAAGGTCACAAGCCGAGCAAAGCACAAACTCCACACTGAAAACCGCAAGAAAGCTCCCCCTGAACAAATGCAAGCTCCCCCTGAACATGTGGATGCAAACTTCCAAATTTTAGCTCACCTCTTCTGAATTTTCATTAAGCTCACCTCTTCTCCCCCTTGTTGACAATGTATGAATCAAGGTGAAAATGCAGAAATGCAAAACAAAGCAAATAAACATCTACATGAGCTTCTCAAATTGGCCAAATTTAGTGACAAAGGCTAGAAATGAGACAAAGAGCACATATATGGATCATAACATAGTCAAAGCATTGCCACAAGTAATATATGGAAATATAGGCATGTGACAAAGCAAATTTTCAGATTTGAATAATTATATCAAAAGATGACTCACTTCAAATGTAAAAGCCTATCCATGTCATATTCGAGCCAAAAACATGCATATGATCTAGAGATCATACAAGGATATCCAATTCTCAACAAAAGATCATTGCAAACACCCATAAAGCAAAGCATGTCATGTTAAAGCTCATGAGCCATGTGTCCACTTCGGGGAGACTTCTCCACTGGTGAACATCATGCAACATGTTTGGCACCCATGTGTGAAAGATAAGACATTTTAAGCATAAACATGGTGGGTAGAGCATTTTTCAAGCATATACACTTCTTTTCAAGATTAATACTTTCATGGTACATGAAGTGCCTTTGCGGCAAAAAGAAGCTTATGCTCCCCCATGAATGCAACATAGGCTAAACATTCACAATGATATTCGGCCTTTGGCCCAAATGCAAGAAAAATACATCCAAGCACAATCTAAGCATAGAAAGCACATTTAGACCAAAACGTGACATGGATACACTACTACACATGAGTGGAGCACATTTCATCAAATTTAGTCAAGATTAGCATTTGATTCAAAAAAGGGCTATCTCACAATATATATATCTCAAATATTCCAAGAGCATAGCCTCACATAGCCATTTCTCCACACATATGACCAATATCTCACAAATAGCCAAAGAGACTCAAACAAGGCATATAAGAGAAGCTCATCATCCTAAAATGCAATATGAGACAAATGCAACATGATATATGACAAGATGGCTATCCTACCATGGTTTATACATCAAGCAAAGAATGTATATACATCAAAGTAAACATGGTATGATACAAATGGTACAAAAAGGAAATCCCCCAAGAATCAACTAGAAAGGGCAACAAACCCCAAGTTCCCCCCGCAAGCGCACAAATTTAGCTTGGTCGAAAGGCTTTGTGAAAATGTCTGCAAGCTGATCTTGGGTAGGGACATGGCTCAACACAATGGTCCCTTTCTCCACATTGTCTCTCAAGAAATGGTACCTCACCTCTATATGTTTGGTTCTGGAGTGAAGCACAGGGTTTTTCTCTACCCTTATGGCACTGGTGCTATCACAAAGAAGTGGGATCTGGGTGCACTCCTCACCAAAGTCTCTCAAAGTGTATGAAATCCACAACAGCTGGGAACAACAACTCGCAGCTGCAACATACTCTGCCTTGGTGGTAGACCGAGCTACACTAGACCGCTTGCGGGAAGACCACGAAACCAATGAGGACCCAAGAAGCTGACAAGAACCGAAGAAGACTTCCTCTCGACTCGACAACCAAAGAAAATCCGCATCGAAAAAACCATGAAGAGAAAGAGTTGAGGAGGAAGAATACCAAAGACCAAGACCGAAAAGGGCGGTCGTAGGTACCGAAAATCCTCTTGACGGCCTGTCGATGTGATGTCCTCGGCGAAGCCTGAAAACGAGCGCATAGACACACACTGAACTGTATGTCTGGCCTCGTCGCCGTCAAGTAGAGGAGGGAGCTGATCATGCTCCTGTACTCCCGCTGGTCCACTGGTTCTCCGTCCTCGTCCACATCCAAAGTAGCCGTACTCCCCATGGGTGTCGACATAGGCTTCACATCTTGCATCTGGAACTTCCTCAGCATGTCTTTCGTGTACTTGGTCTGATGTACAAATGTTCCGTCCTTCACTTGCTTGATCTGCAACCCGAGAAAGTACTGCAACTCGCCCATCATGCTTATCTCGAATTCCCCGCTCATCTCATCCGCAAACTTGGCAACAAGGTTATGTGATGAGCCACCAAAGACAATATCATCCACGTATATCCGCACAATCAACAAGTCATTCCCATGCTTGAGGAGAAACAAGGTCCTATCCACGGTACCCATCACAAACCCTCTCGCTCACCGAAAAACCTCTCAATCTCCCATACCAAGCCCGGGGCGCCTGTTTCAACCCATACAGAGCCCTTTTCAACCTGTACACCCTGAGGATACTTCTCACTCTCAAACCCCGGTGGCTGCTTCACATACACCTCCTCCTCTATGACCCCATTCAGAAAAGCACTTTTCACATCCATTTGAAACAACTTGAACCCTTTAGCCACGAAAAAGGCTAGAAGGATTCGACTTGCCTCAAGACGGCCCACAGGAGCAAAGGTCTCCTCATAGTCGATCAAACCTCCTTGAGAGCAGGGCCAGCTCCTCCTCGCCCAGCACATCAAACTCCTCATCTGGAATAGACATAAGGCAAGACAAGGAAAATTGTCGACAGGAAGGGTTAGATTTGCCCTTTGATCCGCCCACAAGAGCACGACTATGGTCAGTCGAGTCCTCATGCTTGGATTGCAACTTCCTGTTAACCTCATCCGACTTGAGCTTAGAAAAGAGGACATCCAATTCAATAGTCAAATATTGCCCAGACTCCTTGATGGCCTCAACCTTAGCACCCCAAACATTTGGGTCCAAGACATGCAAGAGCTTCAAAGCTTGATCATGCTCAGTGTAAGGAAAATCCTCAACATTAACCTTCATGTTGTTCACGATGGCGGTGAACCTCTGAAACATCGCATCAATGTCCTCACCGGGAAGTTGAGTGAAGTTCTCATATTGCATCCAGTAAGAGACAAAGAGTCGAGCCTTCACATGGTTATCACCACCGTGAGCAACCAACAACTTCTCCTAAATTTGCCAAGCAAGATTCAAATGGCGAACACGCTCAAACTCAGGATCACACAAGCTCCGGACCAAGTGATCAACGGCTTTTGCATTTGCCTCATACTTGGACTTAGCACCGACATCGGTCACCATAAGAGTATGGATGTTGACCGGAATAGCATAGGTTTTGTCAAGCACAATGAAATCCAACAACCTGCCACGAAGAAAGATCATCATACGAGCCGCCCACTTGTGGTAACCCTTCCCATCGAAGTGCGGCGGACCGCCACGCTCAACGTACGCTATCTTAGGATTCGAGACTTGTCAAAGTCACAAAGAATCCGGCACCAAGCTCTAATACCAATTGAAGGATCAGATGGCGACTAGAGAGGGGGGAGTGAATAGGAGCCGGTAAAAATTCTTCTCAAAGAACCCGGCCTATACCCTAGTCAAATCCCGGTCACACACAAGCGATGGATCGAATCGCACACCAATCGCCAAGACAACGAGGTTATGGATCAACCTCTAGTCTTAGGAACGATTCCTTGAAGCACATGCGGAAGCACGAAAGAAGGAAGGGAGGAATCCAACCAAGCAACAAAGCACACAGGCTCTGGCGGACCGTCCGGCTAGGTGGGGCGGACCGTCCGCACGGGCCACGCGGACCGTCCGCCCGCCGCCGCGGACTGTCTGCACACACACCACGGACCGTCCGACCCTGCGCCGCGGACCGTCCGAAAAAGCAAACAGAACCTCCAGAGACGACCCCGAATAACGGATCGTCCGCGGGGAGCACGCGGACTGTCCGCCAGGCACCCGCGGACCGTCCGTCCGGTACACGTGGACCGTCCGAAACTTCGCCCAACAAAAGCTCAAAGCCATGACGGATCGAAACAAAAGGCGAGCAAGAACACGAAGAACACCCGACGAACAGGGACGGCGCGGACTGTCCGCCTGGTCCTCGCGGACCGTCCGCGAGGTGCAGACAGAGCAGAAAAACGCACGACCCCGAAAGTCAACTCCCCCAAATCATCATCGGATTTCCCAAACGGTAGAAGCTATAGAGACAAGGGTTTGGGGACTTGAAAAGCATCACACAAGGATGCTATAGCCCAAAAATCTTTCCTCCTAACTCCCTAAATCACCAGGAATCGCGAATCCTTTGAGCACCACCAAAAGCTAGAGCACCGAATGAAAATCCTTGAATCGAAGTGGTTTTCCGGCGTTTGAGGGCACAAGATCAATCACAAAGATGCACTAGACATCCATCCATGTTTCCCTCAAAGAAATCCGGGGAGAAACCCACTCAAATCCGCGGAATCACATCAAGAACAAAGGCACCAAAAACAAGCACGAAAAAGACCACGAAAATCACAACGCCGAATCTTCTATACAAACCAGGAAAGATTCACAAGGTCTAGCATGCCGCCCTAGCATCCATCCCTCTTAACAAATCTCTCATGAAGCTCTCATGCTAGCCTAGAGAAAATGGAGAAGAAAAATAGCTACGAAAATGAGAAATGGAAGGGAGGAAATGAAACCCTAAGTCGCGGAGGGAGAGAGCCATCCACACACACATGGCTTATATATCGGGTCCCGCTGGTGTGGGAAATGACTCGACTACCCCTAACTCAACTACTGGCGATACAACCCATGCAGGGGCATTTATGTAATGTTTGTGGGTCTTGCCATCGGACGGCCACGCCTCCGCCGCACCCCGCGTCCTCCCGACGCAAGTCATGCGATCCCGTCGCGTGTCCTCCGCTTCGAAGCTTCCCGACACGCCCGGATCCCGTCTCCGTCGTGTTGGGTCTTCAGACTTGGTTTTGAGGCCCAAACCAAGAAACTGTCCTCTGATGGTTTTGTGGGCAAACCACCAAACCCCGCGTGCTCGGCCCGGCCTCCCGCCAAGCCCCTTGACTCGACCGCCACCGTGCATCGGCTTGATCGTCCATGACTTAGTCTTGCTCGTCTCGCCACCATGTGGCCCGCACCTAGTCCCGCCGTCCACCGGGTCCCTCGAACCGAGCCTACTTGTCTCTCCATCTCCCGGAGGCCCCTCAAGGCTGAAGACCTTTCGCGCCCGTTCTTCACCTGCAACAACACGAACTAGGTCGCAGCCTACACCTGCGCACTGAGCCAAGAGTCAGTCCAACACCTGTTGTCAATCACTCATCACTGAGGAGCGGTCATCCATCGACCACCGGGACGCTCCTGGTCCTCAGTTGCTCAGGGCTATAGTCAGAAGGAGGGGATAGACTATGAGGAGACATTTGCTCTTGTAGCCCATTTGGAGGCAATTAGGTCCTTCTAGCTTTTTCTGTAGCTAAAGGGTTCAAATTGTACCAAATGGATGTGAAGAGTGCCTTCTTGAATGGGTTCTTAGAGGAGGAAGTTTATGTGATGCAACCGCCGGGCTTTGAGAGTGTTGACTTTCCCCATAAGGTGTATAGGTTGAGAAAGGCATTGTATGGGCTGAAACAAGCTCCTCGTGCTTGGTATGGCCGTTTGAGGGGGTTCTTGTTCAGCAAGGGGTTTGAGATGGGCAAGGTAGATAAGACTCTTTTTCTCCTCAGGCAATGTGATGATATCCTAATTGTATACGTGGATGATATTCTTTGGCGGCTCGTCTCACTCTTTGGTTGCAAGGTTTGCAGAGGATATGAGCAAAGAATTCGAGATGTCTATGATGGGAGAATTGCAGTTCTTTCTCGGGCTTCAGATCAAGCAGGCGAAGGAAGGAACCTTTGTACATCAAGCCAAGTACACGAAGGACATCCTCAAGAAGTTCAAGATGGACGATTCGTAGCCCCTGTCAACACCGATGAGTACGACTACAGCGCTTGACGCGGACGAGGACGGAAAGCCCGTGGACCAGAAGGAGTACCAGAGCATGATCGGCTCCCTCTTGTACTTGACGGCAACGAGGCCGGACATCCAGTTTTTGTGTCTGTGCGCTCGTTTTCAGGCGTCGCCGAGGACTTCACATCGGCAGGCCGTCAAGCGGATCTTCAGGTATCTTCGATACAGTCCTGAGCTTGGTCTTTGGTACTCGACGTCCTCTTCTCTTTCGCTTCTTGGTTTTTCGAATGCCGATTTTGCGGGGTGTCGAGTCGATAGGAAGTCGACTTCGGGGACCTGTCAGTTTTTGGGTTCCTCACTTGTTTCTTGGTCTTCTCGCAAACAGTCTAGTGTAGCTCAATGTACCACAGAAGCCGAGTATGTAGCTGCCGCTAGTTATTGCTCCCAGATGCTTTGGATCACATACACGCTGAGTGATTTTGGTGAGGAGTGTTCCCATGTACCTCTCATGTGTGATAGCACGAGTGCCATTAGTGTTGCCAAAAATCCCGTGCTTCACTCCAGAACCAAACACATAGAGGTGAGGTACCACTTTCTGAGAGACAATGTTGAGAAGGGAAACATCGACCTCATCCATGTACCCACAGAAAAGCAGCTTGCCGATATCCTAACCAAGCCTTTGGACCAAGCTACATTTGCTCGTTTGCGAGGAGATCTTGGAGTTGTTTTTCCTTTTCGAGCTTCGATTGGTAGGGTTGATGTACATATGCATGTTGCATTTTCATATATGTATCATATCATGCTTGTATCTTTGTATCATTGACTGTATTTGTAACATATGCATTGGAAATGTGCTTCTCTCATATGCTTTGCTCACCATGATATGCTAGAGATGAGATTATGACCTTGCTTGTGATGATCATGAGATGTATAGCTATGCTCTTGATAGCTTTGGGATATATATGCTTGTGGATGGCTTTCTTTTTATCAAAATGCTATATGATCCTCTCTTGTGGGTAGAATGCCTTTCATGTTCATTTTGGGTGCTTATGGCTATATCTTGCTTAGTTTGTGCTTGGAACCTTGTTCTTTTCATTTGGGATCAAAGATCTATCTATCATCATGAATGTTTAGCCTACATGCTACCTTGTGGAGAAGCCTAAGCTTCTTTTTGCCGCAAAGGCACTTCATGTACCATGTCTAACTTGTAAATCATGAAAATGGTATGTGAGATTCCTATGCTTGAAAAATTTGCTTCCATGTCATAAATGCGTTAAATTTCTTATCTTGGGTGCTAAACCGTTGCATGATGTTCACCAATGAGAAGTCTCATATCTAGAAGTGGACACATGGCTTGGTGGCTTTGACATGACAAGAGATAGCTTGTAGGTGTTTGTGATGACCGTGTGATGAGAATTTGTGACCTTGCATGAAGTTTGTAAGTTATATGTTGTATGTTCTTTTTGCTCATGATTAGGTCCTATGCTCATAAGAGGGAAATTTTTGTGAAAAATGTTTCATTTTCATCATGGCTATATCACTTGCTTATATGTCCCTTTGTATCTTGTTGGCGATGCTTGTGCTCAAATTGTGGCTATCTTTCTTGTCTATGTCTCAATTTTAGCATGTTGTAGTGCTCTTTGTATATTTGAGAAGCACATGCTTGTATTTGTCGACTTGATTCATGCATTACCAACAAGGGGGAGGAAAGTACCCAATTCATGTTCCAAGGGGAGTTTTGCATCGAGGAATGAAAATTTGGGAGAAATGCATTTGTTCAGGGGGAGCCTGCATTCATGCATTTGGGAGCTCTTTTTCTCCTGAATTTTAGTTGTGCTCTTTTGCCGATGGTGTCGAGCCCTTTTGCCTCACCTTGAGGAGTCGGCAATTTTGGATCATTCTATCTCGGTTGTGTTGAGTCGTTGCCCTTGCCTTAGGGGACCGAGATCTCTCTCTCAAGTTATCTTTTCTTGGCTTTTGTTTGGATTTTGACCACTTGCTTGAGCTTTTCTTTTGTTTCTTTTCTTTTTTCTTTTTTCTCTGAATTGGTTACTTGTGTATGTTGTCAATGCACTCGTCAAGGGGGAGATTGAGGACCGGAGCGTCCGAGGACCGGTGGATGGTCGCTCCTGGCTGTGATGAGTGATTGACAACGTGGTGTGGATTGACTCTTGGCCGAGTATTGCAGGTGCAGGTTGCAGCTTGATTTGCGTTGGTGCAGGTGAAGAGTGGGCGTGAAAGGTCTATGCCTTGCGGGGCCCCTAAGGAGTGGAGAGACAAGCAGGCCTGACTCGAGGGACCCGGTGGCCAGCGGGGTCAAGTGCAGGCTGCATGGTGGCAAGAAAAGCAAGACGAAGTCGTCGACCGGAGCCGGTGCAGGGTAGCGGCTCACGACCGGAGTCTGCACGCGGGGTTTGCGATGGTTCACCAGAAAACTGTCGGGTTACTTGGTTGAGCCACAAAACCAAGACCGGAGGCTCAGCAGGCGGAGACGGGATCCGGGTGCGCCGAGAAGCTTTGATGCCGGCAGACGCGTGGCGGGATCGCACAGCTTGCGTCGGGAGGACGTGGTCTGCGGCAACAGCGTTTCCGTGCGATGAAGAGGAGTACTACATGACCTATTTGCCCCTGAGGGGTTGTATCACAACTTAAGTGCTAGGGGTAGTGTGGTCTTTTGCCTGGACCGGAGGGGACTCATATATTAGCTCTAGGGTTTCCAGGCAAACCATCCATCTGGACTGCTTCTTATTTCCTTGCTCTCTAGGGTTAGATTTTTCCTCCGTTTGTGAAGAATCTGACCTCCGAGTGAATGGAAGCTTTCATGGTTGCGTCGATTCCCGATTTGTAGCTCGTTTGATTTTTTTGTCTTTTTCGAGCAATTTTCGTCGGTTTTTCGTGCGCAGCTTGTTCCTTCGATTCTGAGGTGTTTGGGCTCAAATTTGTTTGTGGGAATCATGAATAGTTGCCTCGTGCTTCTTTGTGCTTGATCTTGATCCCCAAACTTCGAGTTCGGCCTCCGATTTAAGGATTTCGGTTGGAACCTAGGTTTTTGGTTGAGTTCGGTGGCGATTCGATTCCCGGCGTTTTAGTTCATTTGAGGACCCAAGTTTTGGGGCATAGCATCCCCTAGGGACGCTTCACATCTTCCCCAAACCTTTCCTCAAGAGCTCAAGCCGTTTGGGAGATTCATGGACGGATAAGTGCTCTGGTGTTTTCAGTTTCAGGCTCGGGCTGCTGTTCCCGTGCCTGGTGGACCGTATGCGGGTAGCAGGCGGACTGTCCACGTGGTGAAGTTCGTCCAGGTGTTCTTCGTGTTCATCGCGTGTTCTTGCGCGCCTTTGTTTCGATCCGGTTGGCCAACTGTTTTTGGCTGGTAGGTGTTTGGCAGACCGTCCGCCTGGACGTCGCGGACCGTCCGCACGGCACAAGTTGCTTGCGGACCGTCCGTGGACGAGGTACAGACCGTCCGCATGCTTGGGTGCTTGTCAGGACGTTCTGTTGTGATTAACGGACCGTCTGCCCGTGGGTTGCGGACCGTCCGCCCGGTGATCGCGGACCGTCCGCCCCAGGGTCGCGGACTGTCCGCCAGGGTGCTCGCATGATTGCTAAGTCCTTTGCTTCTTGGTTCATGCTTTCGCTTTAGGATTGTTTGGGGTTTGTTCCTAAGATTGGTAGGTCCGTAGTGACTAAGTGACCTTGGAAAACTCATTTGGGAATCCTTGGTTGTGACTTTGGGGTATAGGCCGAGTTCTCTCTTAGGAGAAGAATTTTTATCGGCTCCCATTCACTCCCCCCTCTCTGATCGCCTAATCGGTCCTTCACATGGGCAGCTCGGACCCCCTACCCACCGGATTCGAAATCCGATTCGGTAGTCTGAACTTCCAGGCCACAGGGAACGGCTATCTCATGCGCATCACCAACCGCACCGAGCTCCACCCGTGGCGGTCGACCGGCCAGACCGGTTCCCGCCACGCCCCTCGCTGCGATGCTCCGGCCGCCCGCGCGGCGGACGCTGCGGGCCCTTCAACACCCCAACACCGACGGTGTTCTGGCCAGCGCTCGCGTCAGGCACGAACGGAACGACGTCGGGCCACGTGCGTTGCAGCACAACACGACGCGCCCACCAGCGAGATGACGACGACACCCGTTGGGGAGCGTGTGGCCTCCGAGCCGCGGTTCCCCCACGGGATGCGCAACGCCACGATGGCCTACGCTTCGTCTGCTAGCACCGACGTGGCGGCGTACAAGGACCTGTCTGGCCACCACCTCCTAGCGGTTAGGAACCTCATCGCCACCACCAACGACGAGCCGTGCCACGGCTCCACTAGCGAACTGCCCCCCGCAACCTCGCATGGGTATGCAGATTGGGACTTCTCCGGCGTGCAGGACCCGGTGATGTTCCAGCGGTTCCTCGACGCCGCGGACTACTGGTTCGGCTGCTCCGACGACTCCAGCACCTAGAGCTACGACCCCTCTCGTGAGTGTTTCGTGGTGGTTGTCGACGACCAGGCCAATGACACGAACGTGGCAAGGGCTGGTGGCGGAGAAGCCCCCCAAAACACGGGGGCCGACGTACCTCGGAACCCAGGGCCAAGCGCCCCTCCCACCTCGCCAGCAAGGGGTGCCGACATCAACGCGCAGCTGGCTCATGCGCGCGAGCTGGAGGCTAAGCTCGCGGAAGAGTACCGCACGGTGCGACTGCTCCGTGCCACCATCGCTGGAAAGGCCTCCGCACGCGGCGAACGTGTGCACGAGCTGGGCAAGCAGGCCCAGGAGTGCATTAACACCGACTTCAACGTCAATGACCCAAACACGCCCCGCGCGTGAGTCAGAAGCTCATCACAGCCGCGACGCTGCTACGGGCCATGCCCGCTCCCTCGACGCTCGAGGCATAGAACCTGCATCGCGAGGCCTAGGCGCTCCTCTAGCAGGCGGTCGTGCAATAGGTCGAAAGCTCGGCGTCCCTCATACGCCAGCAGGGCAGCGCGCGGGATGACGGTGACGCGCAAGGCCCGAGAGCATCCATTCACGCAGGTGGCGCGGCGGCGCAGGTGGCTAACCTTGGCCGGATGCCGGACAGGGAGCGAATCCTTGATACACGCGGACAGGCTTAGACGGTGACGCACACAACATCATCAAAGCACGCCGGACGGGCATTGCAGAAGCACGGGTGGTGGTAGGCTACCACCCCCGGCGGGGCGGTCGCTACGATAGCCGCGAGGATCGCTCGCCGACGCCAGAGCCCCCGGGGACCCGTGTGTTCAGCCGGGAGATCCGCACGGCAAGCTTCCCTCAGTGCTTCCATCAGCCCACGTCGATCGACAAGTACACGGGGGAGACGAACCCTCGTGTATGGCTCAACGACTACCGCCTAGCGTGCTAGCTGGGTGGCGCCACCACCGATGAGCTCATCATCCGTAACCTGCCGCTGCATCTCGCGGACTCGGCTCGGACGTGGCTCGAGCACCTGCCGCCCAGTCGGATCCACAACTGGGACGACCTGGTTCGCACGTTCGTGGGGAACTTCCAGGGCACATACGTGCAGCCCGGGAACTCCTGGGACCTGAGGGCATGCACCCAGAAGCCCGACGAGTCGCTCCAGGACTTCATACGACGCTTCTCCAAGTGTTGTACCGAGCTCCCGAGCGTGGCTCAGTCCGATATCATGCATGCCTTCCTCGAGGGTACGACTTGCCGGGACCTCATGCGCGAGCTCGGGCGCAGCTCGCCTATTGACTCCAACGAACTGTTCAACATCGCCACTAGCTTTGCTTCCGGCGAGGAGGCGGTTGGAGTCATCTTTGATGGAAAGAAAGGCAAGTGCGTGAATGACTCACCCCCAGAGGGCAGCAAATCCAAGAGGCCCAGCAGAAACACAAGTGCGGCAAGAAGGGCAAGAAGACTCACCATGACGCACGCGCGCAGGGGCGCGACGACGACGGGGATGAGGCCCTGTTGACGGTTAATGTTTGTATCAAAGTTCGTTCGTGACTCGCAAGCGTACAAGTCTCCCGTCGTAGTCAAGGGACCCTTCTTCCCTCGAGTGGTGAACCCAAGGTATCGAATCCGTGGAACAAATGTGTGACGCAAGACTTAATCTATTAAAGCCAAATAACTGCAATCTTCAATAAAGAACCTAATGCATCTAAGTTAAAGACACAAAACAGATCTAATCTACTAAAAACCGGAGAAAACAAAGTAAGATTGGGTAGATAAACCGATCTAGAGGGATCGGAGTAAGCCTTTTGTTGAAGTTCCAAGCAAAAGAAGAAGTAGCAAATCGAATCTTAATAAAAGCCTCTTTAAATCGTGGTTTCCCGTCCAAATCCGAAAACATCCGCCTTTCGAGACCCCCGTTCGTCACAACGTATCCCTATTCATGCGGGGAGCTTAGGGCGAGTCAAAAGACAAGTCGAGATTCTTTCGGAGGATCCGGTGTGTACCTCTAGCCACCGCGGCTACAAGAACACCCTATGTAATCTATCTCGAGAATAGAATTGGAATAAGCAAACCCGATCGAAAAACGAAATCTTCGAGGAAACACTTGATCGCTGGGAAAAGATTCAACTTGATAATTCAACTATAACAATGATACATACACAAGATCACCACCGGGATCCTTCCTTGATCTTGCTTCTAGCTCGGGAACTCCGACGTGGTCTTCCTTGCAAGGTTCCCACGTCGGCTAGGGAAACCCTAGTCAACTAGCTCGATCCTCTCCTCTCCTAGATGGTGTCCCTCTCTTCTCTCGCTTCTCGGCGGCCGAAGACGAAATCTTCTCTCGCGTGGCTCTCGGTCAGGGGACTATAAATAGCCCGATTGGCGGCTAGGGCAAAGCGCGAAGGGTTTGGGCCCTAAATGGGCACCGGGCCGACCGGACCGGGCCGGCGGCCCGGGCCGATTTAGGCCCAGCCCCCGCGGGCTCCTTCGCCCGAGGTCGGTTCCCTTGCTTCTCGGATGCTTCCCCCTTCGCATGTAGGTCCATGTCGTCGGTTTCTCTCCGAATTGGACTCAACTCCTTATCTTGCAAGATTTAGCACTTTTCTCGGTCGTGTCCCCGGAGTCCGTCGTCTTCTCGGATCAAGTCCCCGCTTCTTGGAGTTAAGTTTGCTTCATTGCATGACTTGTTCGGGGCTTCAAGGTCTTGTCATGAGGTGCTTGATGAACTTATCCCGAAAGTCTTGCATTCAACACTAAATCCCCGCATAAACATTAAACTCCAAAAACGACATGCACACGTGAACTTGTTATACCACGGGGGTTAGTACCAATGGATAAGGTATAAAACTAATGCCAACACCGAAGGTAAACTCATGGCTAGGTTGACGGATTTTCACCGTCAACATCTCCCCCATGCTTAAACCTTGCTCGTCCTCGAGTAAGCCTTCGATGGATATCATCATTGCTAAACAATGTTTAAACTCGCACTTGATTACACATGAGAAAACATAATGCTCTCAAAATTTTAATTCATTAAAGTTCCATAATGTACTAGCCTTCATTTCTACGGAGGGTAGATTCTTTTTAAGCTTATCCCACAAGTATTAACATGCTCACAAAGTTTTAAATAGATCTCAGAATTTTTTGAAATGAAGATCGAGATAAAGAAAAACTAAACCAAATTCACAAATTTAAATCATCTCGTGTATTGCTCATAAACTCTCATCTCACTTGTCTCTCAAGCCTATATATTCTACTCCTTTCCCTCTCATATATATATGTGGTAGGCTTTTATATGGAGCTTTGGGAAAGTTTAGTCCTAACAAGATTTTATAAATGAGGTGTTGTCAAAACAAGACAAGCTTCTCATGGTCTTACCGAGACTCGTCAAAAAGGTCATTGGAAAATAATGTTAAATCAAGGAGGGAAAAGAGAAAAATACACACACTTTAGATGAGTGGACATGTGCAAATGGCAAAGAGTGATCCCGAGGCACAAAGGAAGTCCTCGTTATCGGATTGCACATGGTTGGAAAATGAGAATGGATCTTTTTAACTTGAAGCCTTGAATGCACTCTTAGAGAACAGGGGAGTTCACTTTACGCACATATATATTTTTTCTGTTTCTCATATTTCTCATTCTTTTCTTTCTTCCTTTCTTTCTTTCTTATATATATATATATATATATATATATATATATATTTTCTTTCTTCACCTTGGAAGTCACGTACATCGCCGAATTTTTTCTTTCATCATTATATATATATTTTTTAAAATACTCCCTTTTGAACTCTAAAACTGCACCGTACCTACCTCCTCCCCCATGCTTAGACGTTGCTCGTCCTCGAGCAAAGAGGCGAAAAATAAGGTAGGTACCGGAGATATTTTTCCTTGGAGAGATACTTGAAATCTTCAACGTTGGCACCGTCTTGCGATCTTCCTTGAATTGACGATCCATTCTCAACGATAGGTTGTGGTCAAGGAGGTAATCACAAAAAGATGATATTTGGTTTAAGGGTGGATATCCGGCGAAGTTTGTGAGATCACCGATGCGGGGATACACAATGCACGGATAAGAGGCTAGCAAAGAGATAGATACGCAAAAACGGAATGACCAGCTTCTTAGTCTCGGGCCAGAGAAATCATGGCCTGCAATAACGCACTCAAAAATAAATCTTGTACACTAAGGTTCATGCACTCAAATATATATAAGGCTTTGGATAGGTTGAGCAACACACAAGTGATATTTGTGACAAGGTTAGCAATATTTTTGAGCATTAAAAGACATCTTCAATCTATTCATAACTTGAGAGCACATAAAACACTATGGGTCTTTATTTTAATCATAACCTCCGCTGAAAATTAAGCTAGTATTTAAATAAATTCAGATCTGTATTTTTAAGAGAGCACTAGCTTAAACATGCATAAATCAACTACAAAGATGAACAAAGCTGCAATTTTAATCATATATCATCATGGCACGAATTTTGTAACTTTTCCAATGATATAATCAAGGTGGTGACTTTATTAATGGTGACATCAAGTTGAAATACACACTGAAAATAAACAAAACATGCTTGCTGAAAATTAAATAAAAACAGAAAATACTACGCAAACACACATAAGCAAAAGCTGAAAATTACAGAGAAAAAGAAAAGAAAAGAAAACTAAAGTTCCTAAATCTTCTAGTCCTCCGCCGGTGGTTGATGTTGATAGTCTTGATAATAATACCCTTGCTCATAATATGGTTGGACGCTTCCTCCGTCGAATTGATTTGGCTCCACAAGGTGAAGGCGTCCAAGTTCAAAAGCAATGTTAGCGTTGCCTTCACCGAGTTGAGCTGCGTTAGATTGGATGGCTGCGATGTTTTGAGCATTTCTTGCAGCATACCCTCCAATAATGGCCATGCTTTGTTGTGGTTGGGGATGATGAGCGTAGGACTCCGCGAAGTTAGCGTTGGGCACAACATAATTTTGTGGGGGTACCGGTGCACCACCCCCCCATGCTTGTTGCTGAGACCCTCCGTAATAACTTGGCGGAGGAGGAACCCCGCCAAATGGTTGCACATTGGGTTGTGCTCCACTTGCTTGTGCGGAAGATGTTCCCTCCTCTACGATTCTTCCTCTTTTGTTCTTCCTTGCAGGGACAAGTAGTCCCTCTTCCAACCAATCTTCCCTTCCTTCGGTGAAAAGCCTAAGCCTCTCATTCGGAAGGGGGAGGTTCACTATGGCCAACCGATAACCTCCTCTCTCATCTCCTCTAATGTACTTGCCTTGCCGCAAGTACTCAAAACCGAGAGAGGTACCACGCAAAAGGTGAGCGGGGGTTTCTTGCGATCCCCGGCCGCAAGGAAAAGGCCAACATGGAGAGGTAACACCCCGAACCAATATTACCGCCCCCGATGTTGCTTCACAACACCAACGGTTGATCATGAGGTAAGAGGAGTCAATTGGCTGCCTGGCAATTAAAGCCGAGTATAGCCAATTCAACTCCGTGTCGGTCACCTTTGTTTCCCTCATCCTCCCCAATACCCTCTTGCACATCCAAGAGTGAAATATCCGGATAATGGGGTTGCGGATGCAATTGCGTTGTTGATGGGCTTCTCCGGAGATCATGCCCCAAAATTCCGCCAACATGCCGGGAGGCACGTCAACTTTCTCCGGAGCTCCCTTGTGGAATCCAAGCAGCTCCCTTACGTGCTCGTAGGGAACCACTTGCTTGATTCCCTCCAAACGGAATGACAAGCTTTGCACCCCATCATCATCAACGATGGGTGCAATAGTCATCAAAATTTCCAAGGCGTAACCCAAATGGGTGTCCACCGATATTCCGTTGGAGAACTACACCCACCCGAGGTGCCCCAACATGTAGTATATGTCGGTGCAAAAACCCAAGGTGTAGAGTGCTTGGTCGTCGAACTCGACGTTTGGCACAAGCCTCTTCTCAAGATTGGCGAGCCTATCCTCCTCCTCCGCCGACAAGATGATGAAGCCGTACGAAGATTGTGTCGGGGTGTAAGGAGGTGGTGCGGTTGAGCGAGTCGATCGTCGTGGTGGCGCGGGCTGCTCCTCCGTGTGCCCACGAGGTTCGGTGAACCTCATGGAAGTGCTTCTTGCAGCCCTCATACCACCAAGGAGGAGAGCGTCGTTCCTCCTCGGTGGTGCCGTGTCCGTCTCCATGCTCCGGGGAGACTAGGAAACCGAGTGCCTCCTTGAAGACGTGGTTGATGACGGCTTGGACGACGACGAACTCTTCTTCTTAGAGAAGAGACTTGTGGTCTTCTTCCACATGGTTGCTGCACTCTTTCTTCAACTAAAATTCCGGGTTGCAACCGGTAAACTAGGCACTTAAACTCTTTGCTTGGGATGTGGACTTTGAGTGGATTAAGGATGTGGATTTTTCTTGAGCTATCAAGCTTGGGATGGTTGGCTAAGTCTACGGAGGTTCTGAGCACACAAACTTGAACACACAAACAAGGGAAGGAGAGGGAAGCTTGCCTCGCGTAAAACGGGCGCCGGGGGGCTGCTTTTATAGGGCGGGCCGGCCGGCTCGGGCCGGCCGGCCCGGGGTCCTCCGGCTCCTCCTCGGCGCGTCTTTCTCCCGGCACGATCATTTCGCCTCTCGCAACTTTCCTCGCCCGCGTGCTCCACGAGTTGCACCGCCCAAACGCTCTCGTCCACTCCTTTTCTTGAATTATTGGTCCTCCCACTTGATGCTCCATGCTTTGGGTCATGTCCATGCTCCCTAGCTCCACTTGCTTCACATGCCACCATGAAAATCCTGCAAAGTTGATGCTTGCTACCCACCATGCTTGTCCTTTGCATGTGGAATTGGTGAAAGTTGATAAAAGGGAATCCAATGGTGCATGCATGATTAATTCAAACTAGTTGCCTCCATTTAGGTGTGTTTAAGGTTAAGCACTCATCTAATTTGAAATTTAAAATATTTTTCAGAGCCATGCAAGAGCTCAAGCATAATTTTAGAGAAGTTTTTAAACCATTAAAAACAAATGTAAGTCGAAAATATTTTTCGACTACGTCGATTTCGGTCTCACCGGTAAAGTTTGCTTTCATCGGTTGAGAGCGAACGTTTTCCCGGCTTGATCATGGGGGCATAGGTTTGGGTTCTAATTTTGGCTAAATAAGAAAGATTTTGAATAAAACAAAATTAGAAGAGGCTTAGAAAAATTCTAATCCTAGAGAAACCAAGGATAAAGATTTTTAAGACCAACCAAAAGCTTTGATTTCTAGGTTCACGCGAGTCCTACCACGTGCTGAATTTTATTAACACTTAAATAAAAATCGTGGCTCTACTCGTGTGGTTTTAGCATGAAAAATAAGTCAACCTCAGCACCATAATGAGGGTGAAAGGTTGAGTTAAGGTTCTGAAATTATTTGGTTGGGGGTGTTTCTCGAAAAGAAAAGAATCAAACAAGCACATAGGAGGGTTCATGCAAAGGGTTTATGATAAAGCAAACATTCAATTAAGAATTATGTCTCTAATATTGTTCAACCACTTCTAAGTCTAATGTCTTTGCGTAGTAAAAACTCAAAAACTAAATTATTAAAAATACTCGAAAAACCTGGAATCGGGTTGTCCTCCCGGTAGCTTATTCTTGACTCGACGAAACGGGTTGCCTCCCGCCTAGCACTTCGTTTATAGTCTATAGCTAGACTTCTTCACTTGATTACTCCGGATCAACGCTCTTTGCGGGCGTTGCAATCTTGGGTACCCACTTCCGCACCATCTTGGGCGCGGGCTTGTCTTTTGGCTTGGGCGGCTTAGTCATTTTTTTGGTCTTCACGAGCGGCTTCTCTTCCTTTGTCTTGACAGATGCAACACCTTCTTTAATTTTCGTTACGTTCACTTTTTTCGGCTCCTTCTTCTTTTTCAGCCCCTCCGTTTGTTTTGGTTCTCCCTTCACCCCAATCATGTTGCATGCCTCAATCCTTGGACGGAACTTGAAGGAACTCCTTTCTCCGTTGATATCGAACATGATCTCCCCCTTGCCAACATCAATTGTAGCTCCCACGGTCTTGAGGAATGGCCTCCCTAGGATGAGCGGCGGCTTCTCCCTCTCTCCCATCTCGAGCACAACGAAGTCGACGGGGATGAAGTGGTGTCCAATCTTCACGGGTACATCTTCAGCAATGCCCAAGGGATAGCGAATGGAGTTGTCACCCAACTCCAAACATATTCCCGTAGGCTCCATTGGTAGGCGTAACTTCTCGAACACATCCCTCGGCATGACACTCACACTAGCTCCAAGGTCGCATAACGCCTTCTCGAAGTTGAACCAACTGAACATGGAATTGTAGGGCACCCGGGGTCTTTTTGCTTCTCTAGCCCATAAGCAATAGCTGCACTACACTCCTCGGACATCTTGACATGATCTACCCCGAGTGTTGCTATCTCATATTTATTTGCAAGTATATCTTTAAAGTAACGAGAATATGTAGGCACTTGTAGGGCATCTAGTAATGGCATGTTGATGCTAAGTCTACGCACAACTTCCACAAACTTCTCAAAGTGGTTGTCAAGTTTACCTTGGAAGTAGCGTGGCTTGAGTTGCGGTATCCTCGTGTCATCCTCTGGCATCTCGAATTCGGGTTCCTCGGTGACGATCCCCGTAACCTTCTCTTTAGCAACTCCTTCCACCTCGGTGGACGGTTTCAGCTTCCTTGCTCCCGCGGAACGTTCCGGATCTTCGGTCTCCTTCCCCGAACGTGTTTGAATGGCCTTCGCCGATTCGGGACATTTGGGTTGTCCCGAAGCTTCCCTTCATCATTAGTGAGGCGCCCCGCAAGTTGTCCAACTTGCGTCTCGAGCATCTTCATCATGTTGAGCACTTGATGATTGGAACTTCCGACCTCCGTCACTTTGCTATCGATGTTCTCCAACACCTTGTCTATGGTCTTGAACTTGGTGACGGTGTCCTTGTTGATCTTAGCTTGCTCATCCATGAACTCCTTCAATTGTATCCGAAGCGGAACCGCGTTAGGAATAGATGAGCTTGCATTAAATTGAGGCCTACCTTGCCCGTAGCGGAAGTTCGGCAACTCTCCCTTCCTCATGTAGTCGAGCACTTTGGCTTCCTCCGGACAATCTTTGCGGACATGGCCATACTCTCCACATTCTTCGCATGTGGACCTTGCTTCGGCGGCCTTCAAGTCTTGAGCCTCTTTCTTTTCTATCTCCATCTTCTCCAACCTCCTCGGAGCGAGTCGATCTTGCCTTCAAGTATGTCTTCCTTCTCCACTTGCAAGACTCCTTTGACGTTCCCCATGGGTTGAGCCGGTGTAGGCGCCGGATGACGCCCACGTGTCATTATCTCGCGACCTTCTTGAATAGCGTGAAAGCTTCCGTCGGTGTAAGCTCGATGATAGATCCTCCCGCCGATGCATCGATGATCGTCCTTGACGCCATGGTGAGTCCTTGATAGAACTTTTGCACGAGGTCTTCTTTCGGGAACTTGTGATGTGGAACCGCCCGGTGTACTCGTTGAAGCGCTCGAATGCCTCCGAGATAGTTTCTGTAGGATATTGAACAAAGGTGGCAATCTTATTACGCAAGCTTTGAGTTTTACCCGGTGAGTAGTATTCCTTCATGAAAGCCTTCATCAACGTGTTCCAATTTTGCACCGTCTCCGCCGGTTGAGAGTGGAACCATTGCAAAGCCTTCCCGAGTAGTGAGAACGGAAAAAGCCTTGCCCTCATCTGATCTTGAGTCACCCCATCCATGTTGAAAGTCTGACACAGTTGAATGAATGCTTGGAGGTGAAGGTTCGGATCCTCTTTGCCGGTGAAGGGTGAATGTTGCACCATGCGGATTGTTGAGGTCTTGATCTCGAACGGTCTTCCGATCTCCTCGAGGTTCAAGATTGGTAGGTCGATGATGTCTGGGGTGCATAGCTCCCCAATCTTGCGTTCTTCCGTGGTTGGTCACCCATTGGTGGAGGTCGATTCTCCCGCGGACTTTGAGGTGGTGAATTCTTCGGAGATTCCTGCGATCCTTTGTCTTCCGACTCCGAATCTACAAAATCCAGCTTTTTAGCTTGATGTGCTTCGCGTCTCCTTAGCCTGTAAAGTTTTTCTGGATCATCCACAAAATTATTGGGTTTGTTGGAGAGGTAGCCGTCCATCTCCTGTTAGGGTTAGCAATAAACAAAGTATGCAGAAAAAAAAACTAGAAAACAAAACAAATCTATAAAGACTAGAGTTAGACAAACTAGATTAGATGTATTTTGAGGATGATCAAATTTTAATAGATGCAAAAATAAAACAAAATCAGTACTGAAAATTACAAAAAAAAGCAATAAAAAATCAAATCTTGATCACTTGTTCCCCGGCAACGGTGCCAGAAAAAGGGGCTTGTTGACGGTTAATGTTTGTATCAAAGTTCGTTCGTGACTTGCAAGCGTACAAGTCTCCGTCATAGTCAAGGGACCCTTCTTCCCTCGAGTGGTGAACCCAAGGTATCGAATCCGTGGAACAAATGTGTGACGCAAGACTTAATCTATTAAAGCCAAATAACTGCAATCTTCAATAAAGAACCTAATGAATCTAAGTTAAAGACACAAAACAGATCTAATCTACTAAAAACCGGAGAAAACAAAGTAAGATTGGGTAGATAAACCGATCTAGAGGGATCGGGGTAAGCCTTTTGTTGAAGTTCCAAGCAAAAGAAGAAGTAGCAAATCGAATCTTAATAAAAGCCTCTTTAAATCGTGGTTTCCCGTCCAAATCCGAAAACATCCGCCTTTCGAGACCCCCGTTCTGTCACAACGTATCCCTATTCATGCGGGGAGCTTAGGGCGAGTCAAAAGACAAGTCGAGATTCTTTCGGAGGATCCGGTGTGTACCTCTAGCCACCGCGGCTACAAGAACACCCTATGTAATCTATCTCGAGAATAGAATTGGAATAAGCAAAGCCGATCGAAAAACGAAATCTTCGAGGAAACACTTGATCGCTGGGAAAAGATTCAACTTGATAATTCAACTATAACAATGATACATACACAAGATCACCACCGGGATCCTTCCTTGATCTTGCTTCTAGCTCCGGGAACTCCGACGTGGTCTTCCTTGCAAGGTTCCCACGTCGGCTAGGGAAACCCTAGTCAACTAGCTCGACCCTCTCCTCTCCTAGATGGTGTCCCTCTCTTCTCTGCTTCTCGGCGGCCAAAGACGAAATCTTCTCTGCGTGGCTCTCGGTCAGGGGACTATAATTAGCCCGATTGGCGGCTAGGGCAAAGGGCGACGGGTTTGGGCCCTAAATGGGCTCGGGGCCGACCGGACCGGGCCGGCCGGCCCGGGCCCATTTAGGCCCGGCCCCCGCGGCTCCTTTGCCCGAGGTCGGTTCCCTTGCTTCCCGGATGCTTCCCCCTTCGCATGTAGGTCCATGTCGTCGGTTTCTCTCCGAATTGGACTCAACTCCTTGTCTTGCAAGATTCGAGCACTTTTCCGGTCGGGTCCCCGGAGTCCGTCGTCTTCTCGGATCAAGTCCCCGCTTCTTGGAGTTAAGTTTGCTTCATTGCATGAATTGTTCGGGGCTTCAAGGTCTTGTCATGAGGTGCTTGATGAACTTATCCCGAAAGTCTTGCATTCAACACTAAATCCCTGCATAAACATTAAACTCCAAAAACGACATGCACACGTGAACTTGTTATACCACGGGGGTTAGTACCAATGGATAAGGTATAAAACTAATGCCAACACCGAAGGTAAACTCATGGCTAGGTTGACGGATTTTCACCGTCAACAGGCCCTCGCGGTCGACCCGGCCTGAAAGGGCCCTCGAGCGGCCCCTCGAGGCCCCGGCGTGTTCGACAACATGCTGAAGAAGCCATGCCCATACCATAAGACACCAGTCAACCACACCCTCGAGTAGTGCGACATGCTCAAGAAATACTGCAGCCGCGCTACCGCGAAGGATGGCGAGGCCAAGAAGGACGGTGGTGACGGGGACGCCGGCGGCTTCCCGGTGGTAGAGAACGTCTTCCTCATCTTTGGGGGAATGACTGTAGACATGTCCAACAGCCAGCGCAAGCGGGAGCGGCATGAAGTCCTCGCTGCGGAGAAGGCTCCCCCCCACCTTCCTTGACTGGTCAGGGGACGCCATCACCTTCAGCCGCGAGGATCATCCGAACCGCATCCCCAATCCAGGCCAGTACCCGCTGGTCGTCGATCCAGTCACCGGGAATGCGCGGTTCTCTTAGGTGCTGATGGACAGAGGCAGCAACCTCAACATCCTCTACGCGCACACCCTACGGTTGATGGGGATCGGGTTGGACCAGCTGCGCCGAGCACGACGCCGTTCCATGGAGTCGTGCCAGGCAAGCGCGTCCAGCCCCTCAGGAAGATTGATCTGCCGGTTTGGTTCGGCACGCTGGACAATTTCCGCAAGGAAATGCTCACCTTCAATGTGGTGGGGTTCAGGGGCGCATACCACGCCATCCCTGGGCGCCCGTGCTATGCCAAGTTCATGGTGGTCCCAAACTACACGTACCTCAAGATGAAGATGCTAGGACCGAAAGGCATCATCACTATGGGCTCGTCGATCGAGCACGCATTCGACTGCGACGTCGAGTGCGTGGAGCACGCTAAGGCGCTGGCGCTTGACGAGGTGCTCGTCGCGAACCTGGAGAAGTTGGTCAATGAGGACCTCGACTCCTCTGCCAAACACGCGGACAGCTTCGAGGCTGCCGAGTAGACCAAGGAGGTGCCCCTCGACCCTACTGCCCCCGAGGGCAAGACGTTGAGGGTCAGTTCCACCCTCGACCCGAAATAAGAAGTGGTGCTTGTCGACTTTCTCTGTTCCAATGCCGACATCTTTGAGTGGAGCCCCTCGGACATGCCAGGCATCCCGAGGGAGGTCACCGAGCACTCCCTTGACATCCTACCCCACTCCCGAGCCGTGCAACAACGGTTGCGGCGCTTCGACAAAGAGCGGCGCCGGGCGATAGGAGTGGAGCTGCGGAAGCTCCTCGAGGCCGGATTCATCATGGAAGCCTTTCACCCTACGTGGCTAGCTAATCCTGTACTAGTTAAGAAAAAGAATGGGAAGTTGAGGATGTGTGTAGATTACTCTAGCTTGAATAAAGCATGTTCCAAAGTTCCTTTTCCTTTACCACGAATTGATCAGATTGTTAACTCAACTGCGGGGTGTGAGCTTTTGTGTTTCCTTGATGCCTATTCTGGGTACCACCAAATAAAGATGAAGGAGTTCGACCAGCTCGCGACTTCCTTCATCACGCCGTTTGGGTTGTTTTGCTACGTAACGATGCCTTTTGGCCTCCAAAACGCGGGTTCAACGTACCAACGGTGTATGCAGCATGTCTTCGGCGATCACATCGAGTGAACCGTTGAGGCTTACATCGATGACATAGTCGTGAAGACCAGGAAGGCGGACGACCTGGTTAATGACCCGCGCGTCGCATTCCACTGTTTGCAGGCCAACGTGGTGAAATTGAACCCCGAAAAATGCGTCTTCGGGATACCGCGTGACATGCTGTTAGGGTACATAGTCTCCCAGCGGGGAATCGAACCCAACCCCGAGAAGGGCGCAGCCCTTAATCGGATGGGCCCGATTTGTGACCTCAAGGGGGTCCAGAAGGTGTTGGGGTGCCTTGCCTCCTTGAGCCGCTTCATTTTGCGGCTCAGCGGAAAGGGCTTGCCCCTCTACCGGCTCCTGAAAAAGCACGAGCGTTTCTCCTGGACCGACGAGGCCCAGGAGGCGCTTGACAAACTCAAGGCGACGCTCGCCCACGCACCGATCCTCACTCCGCCCCGGAATGGCGAACCTCTGTACCTCTACGTTGCCGCAACCACCCAGGTGGTCAGCGCGGTCATCGTGGTAGAGCGTACAGAGGAGGGACACACCCTACCAGTCTAGAGGCCCGTATACTACATCAGCGAGGTGCTATCCGAGACTAAGGCACGATACCCGCAGATCCAGAAGCTGCTCTACGCGGTGGTGCTTGCGCGGCGCAAGATGCGGCACTACTTTGAAGCCCACCCGGTCACGGTGGTCTCCTCGTTCCCGTTGGGGGAGATCATCCGAAACCCAGAAGCAGCAGGCAGGATCGCCAAGTGGTCTGTGGAACTTATGGGCGAAATGCTCACCTACGCGCCGCGCAAGGCAATCAAGTCCCAGATCCTTGCGGATTTCATGGCCGAGTGAACGGATACGTAGCTGCTGCCGCTGCAAATTCTAGCCGAGTGTTGGACCCTCTACTTCGACGAGTCAGTGATGAAGACGGGGGCAGGCGCGGGCCTGCTCTTCATCTCACCCTTCGGAGAACATATGAGGTACGTGGTACGCCTGCATTTTCCCGCATCAAACAACATGGCGGAGTACGAGGTCGTTCTTTGCGGCCTTTGAATCACCATCGAGACAGGCATCAAACACCTCGACATCAGGGGAGACTCACAGCTCGTGATCGACCAAGTCATGAAGAATGCGAGTTGCCACGATGACAAGATGGAGGCATATTGCAACGCCGTACGGGCCCTTGAGGACAAGTTCTACGGCATCGAGCTCAATCACGTCCCCCGCTAGTACAACGAGGAGGCGGACAACTCGCTAAGATTGCGTCGGGACGAATCACCGTTCCCCCGAACGTTTTTGCGCAGGACGTCGCGAAACCGTCTGTCAACCTTGAATCATCACCCTCGAGTCGGGGGGAACCTTCGGGGGCTCCTTCGAATCCAGCGGGCGCGGAGCCTATGGATGAGGACCCCTCGAACGGGGCATTTGTGCTCTTCCTGCTCGAGAGCTACGACGTAGACGAGGCCGAGGCCATGGAGATAGAGCCAGCCCCCCACGCGGAGGATTGGTGGGCCAAATACCTCGCTTGGATGGATCGAGGGGAACTTCGCCCGGACCGGTCCAAGGATAGGCGCAACGCTAGGATGGCCAAGTCGTTCACCCTTGTCGACGGCGAGTTGTACAAGCGTGCCGCGTCTGGCGTCTTGCAACGGTGTATCCCCATCCCCCAAGGTCGTGAGCTCATCCGAGAAATCCACGCAGGCATGTGTGGCCACCACGCAGCACCACGTACCATCATGGGCAACACATTCCGCCAGGGGTTCTACTGGCCCACCACGATTGCCGACGCCAATGAGGTTGTACGCACCTGCGAGGGGTGCCAGTTCTACGTCCGCAAGACTAACCTCCCGTCTCACACCCTCCAAACAATTCCTATCACATGGCCTTTCGCCGTGTGGGGGCTGGACATCGTCGGGCCCTTGGGAAAGGCGCCCGGGGGCTACACTCACCTGCTGGTCGCCGTGGATAAGTTCTCTAAATGGATCGAGGTAGGCCCAATCACAAACCTCAGGGCGGAGCAGGCCATGTCGTTCTTTACTGACATCATCCACCGGTTCGGGGTACCAAATTCCATCATCACCGACAACGGGTCCTGTAACACCCTAATTCTTTTAAAAACTCGGCTTTATTAAAATTTGCTAGCAACCATTTAATTGCTTAAGGAGTATAAGGTTGTTTTATTTAATTTTAGGCATTTAAAACTTTTCTAAAATAAATTTAATGAAATATAGGATTTATTTGTTGCATACATGCTGGAGCATTGTCTTGGTTGCCTGGAATTCAAATTCAAAATTTGAATTCCATTTGTTTGGTGCCTTTCCTAAATCCCTAAAACCCCAAACCTTTTCTCCTTTTCCCCTTTCCCCTTTCGACCCCGACCTCCTAGCCCAACCCGGCGGCCGCCCGCACCGCGCGGCCCCGCCCGCGCGCGCGCGCGCCGCCTTCCGGCCCGGCCACCGCTCCGGCCCGGCCAGGCCGCGCCGGCCCGCTTCCCCCGCCCTCGCCGCGTCGCGGCCCACCGACAGGCGGGCCCCGCCCGTCATCCCCTCCCCCGTGGCCGCCCGCGACTCCGCCGCCGCGCCACCGAGTCCGACCCGCACCCGCGCCTTCCCGTGCTTGGCCCGCACGCCAAGGTGCCCGCGCCCGGGCTATTTAAGCCGCCGCCGCCTCCCCGGACCTCCACTCGAGCCGCCCCTAGCCCTTGCGCGCGCCCCCGCCGAAACCCTAGCCGCGCCGCCGTTCGAGCTCGTCGCCGCCGCCGTTGAACCCCGCCGCCGTCGCCGCTCCGCCGCCAAGGAACCGCCCAGAGCCGCGCAAGGAGGTGAGGAGCACCCCCGTGCCGCTTGTTGTCATCCCCGAGCCCCTCGTCGCTCTAACGCCGTCGCCGGAGCTCGCACCCCCGCGCCGCCGCGTCGACCCGCCGCTCCGCCGCATCTCCGCCCGAGCCGCCACCCTACATCGCTCGCGGTCTTGCGCGCGTCGCGTAGATGCCTTCCGCGCTTCGAATCGTGGCCGGAAACCCCAACCGGTCCCCGCCCGCCGAGCCCGCCGCCGCCCGCCGCCGCCGGCCTTCACGCGCCGCCGCCCCGTCGCTTGCGCATCACCGTGGCCGTCGGATGAAGATCCAACACCCCAGATCTAGCCGCGCAGCCGCAACCCGCCACAGCCACTAGATCTAGATCCAACGGATCTAGATCGGGTCAACCCGCGTCAGCCGGTCAAACCCGCCGCCAGCCCTGGCACTTTTGCGAGTAAAAGCCCCCGAGTTTTCTTTATTTACAAAAAATACCCTCCCACCTTATAAGTTTTCTTACGGTTTAGTCCTTTTTCTTTATTTTAGCCCGAAACCTTTTCAAATCTTCGCAGATTAGTCCCTAAACCTTCCCGAAGCCATAACTTGGTCGTTTTAGCTCCGATTTTAGCGTTCTTTATGTCCACGCGTTCGTCTCGAAGCGTAGATTAGTTTTATGCTGCTGTTTAGATCTGTTTGATCTGTTTGGTGACTGTTTCTTATTTATTTCTATTGTATGCTTGTATGTGATGATTGTGGACCGTAGAGAGCGATTCGTTCGAGGGATTTGAAGATCCGGTCGTGCAAGAGTTTGAGCAGCAAGGCTTTGTTGAAGGCAAGTATTCCTTAGATGCATGCCCGCTTGTCCTACATAACATGCATTTAAATTCACTGTTTTTACTTTCCGCTTGCATTAATTTGATGAGAACCTATTAAGTATCATGCCTAGCTTTTGACTACCTTTACCTTGATGCCGGGAATTAAATTAATCTTGTGGTAGTTATTGCTTAGCATGCTCAACAGGGTTTTGGTATTAATCTACTTGGTTACCTTTTTGTTATTTCATGTTCCGTTTTTGATCTTTTACTTTGCAAGACCACTTTAATATGTAATCGGAACATGGAGAACCACCCAGGAAAACAGTACAACCACAAGAACTAATGGGCAATGGTCTTGGCTGAATAATTAGGAACTTTAGCTTGGGATGGTCTTACCTCGATAAGGACAAGGGATCGGCGGTACCGTGGGGTATGGACTCGCTCTAGCGGGGGTTGGGTGAGTTATTCTTTTTATGGTGGGGTATCGACCGCTAGGGGACTTTATACCTTGCTAATCGATCCGACCTTGTGGGTCATAACTTGCTAGGGAACCTTTGTAAAGGCCATGTAGCGTCCCTATACAATCACACCTCGAAGTGTGATATGGTGTCTTGCAAACACCGCATGGTTGGGTCCAAAGTTCTTCGGAGCTTCTACGCCGCTTGTGGGTAAAGATGTACAACCTCTCGCAGTGTTAAACTAATCGATTAGCCGTGCTCACGGTCAAGAGCGGCCTGGACACTCACATGATTAAATTATGGAACTTTAATGTTTAATTGCTGTTTTATTCTTTATTTATGATGCTACATCTTATTTAATTGGGTTGGTATACACTTACACTCTTTAGTAATCATGTTGCTAATAAAACTTGACCAACTAAAATGCTAAAGTGCTTGAACCTTAGCCATCCCCTATATGGCCTCGCATGTTATGTTGTTTTTCCCTTGCTGTGTACGATATGTGCTCACGCTTGTTTATTCTCTTGCATATACAATACCCGGATTTGCTGCTCAGACTGGGAGAACTTTGAAGACGTTCCAGGAGATTTCCAGGAGTTCTAGGTGTGCGTAGTCTTCAGTCAGCTGCCTGTGGAGGTATTTTGTCCGCTGCGAGAACTCGTTTATTTAAGTTTTGTTTAAGACTATGGTTTGTAATAACTCTTTATTCGTGTGGCACTGATTTTGGTATTCATAATGTCTAAGCGTGTGTGTAACTTGATCCTGGCGCACACGTGATCAATGCATTCGGTTTTGCCTTTAAAACCGGGTGTGACAGAGTGGTATCAGAGCCAGGTTGACTGTAGGAACGCTAGCCTAGATAGAAAATGGTCGAATTAAGGATTTTATACTCATAGAAGCTTTCTTACACATGCTTGCTTTATTCTTACTAACCTTACTCTCGCCTTTCTGGTTCACTCTTGAGCTGTCTGCATTCTTTACCTTGTGCTAGCTTTAGCTCTCGTCCTTTTTGCCTTACCATCTTTCTCATTCTGCACTACACTACAGATGGTTCGTAGCTTGGAGACTTCTTGGGCTGGAGCAGTTCACCAGTATGCTCCACAGGAACAGTACCATGATTTGCATGATGGAGATACAGATGAGGAGATTGAGATGGAGCCTGCACCTGTGGTTTTCCCTAACCTTATCATGGTGCCCGATGATGAGGAAGATCCGGAGGAGATGATCCCGAGAGGAGAATGAGCTAGCCGAACAACCCAACCTAGAGGAGCAAGCGCCGTAAGAAGATGAGGATCCCTCGGATCAAGAGATGGAAGAACAAGAGCAAGAGGAGGAAGAGAGGGAAGCGATCCGGGGAAGTGTACCACTACGTAGCCGATGGAGTAGGCATTCCCATGGCGGACCACCCGAGGGCAATGGTACTTCGCCTAGGCTATGATAAGGCCCCTGTCTACCATTGTGAGCTGTGGACCCATCCGTGGTTCGAGCCCCATTGGGAGGTTGCTGCCATCTTGGAGGAGTACATTCCATGCCGTGGAGTGAAGGAGGTGTCCAAGCATCAAGACGTGGCTCACAGGACTACTATGGATGCTGGGATAGCAGAGTCAGCTCGGAGGGCGCTCTATGTGCTCTCTCATAAGGAGCGTGACAGGTTGGAGGATACCCACTGTCGTTACACACCTTTCAGAGCAAGTGGGGAAGCCAAGACTTACATCGCCCCAGCACCAGCCTATGAAGGGACGCTCAACAATGTCCGGAGTCTACTTGCGGCTGTGAACACTGCATTGGATGATGCCAACAACACGCTATATGCAGCACAACAGCAGATTTTCACTCTAGAGACGCAGAGGCGTGCCTTGGACGCTGCACTTTTGAACAGGGAGCAGCCAGAAGCCCATGAAGCCACAGAAGGATGTACCTCCCCATCACCCAAGAGGCCACACTACGACTCCCCTGACGCTCGCACAGATGCCATGGATGAAGATAGTCCTTAGGTTTAAGAATTAAGGATAGGATTTCTTTGTAATCGCTAGTAGACGATCGGTAAAGTGTGTTTAGTTTAGAGGTGTGGTTGAATGCTTGATTTTGTGCTTAATGTATGAGTTGGATTTTTGGTTGAGTGCAATGTGTTGTGGAGTGATGACCACAACGACATTGGTTTAGTAGTAAGTTTGTGGGGGTTAACTTTCAGTCTCAATCAGTTATCTATCTTAATCTTTTTGTCCTCTTAAGTTTTCCCTTAATGCAAAATCGAGATCCCAAAAATCTGTTCGCACAGTTTTCTGAGTCAGCAGCACTGTTTTAATTTTATCTCGGGCTACAGAACTCCGATTGTAGTAAAACCAATTGGAAAAGTTCAAGAATTTCATGACTGATTTTCTGTGAAAAATTCAGAATATTTGGATGGAACACCAGAGAGTTATAACTGAAACATTACAGCCTCACGAATCTGTTAAACACTGCCGACCTACCTGACTTGTTTATTTTATAACCGGAGCTACACAACTCCGATTGAGGTGATTCCAGTTGGAGTAGTTTCGTAATTTCATTATCTTTTATCTGTCCAAAATCCATAATTTTTGGTTACCCGTACAGGGAGCTATGCCTGATTGTTTGGAGTCAACAGAATCTGTCTTATCTGAATATCATTGCTATCTTATCTTCCTAAGTTTAATCCTTGGTGCAATCATCTAAAATAATGTCCCTAACACTCAGATGGTGAACACCAGGTCAGGATCAGGTGTTGATCAACCAACAGGAAGAGCACCCCAGCCAGTACAAATGGATCCCGCTATGCAGCAGTTCCTGGAGGCACAGACCCAGCTCCTCCAGAACTTGACTACCACCTTGACAAACTTACAAGCCCAGGTCAACAATCCGCCGGTGCCGCCACCCGCGCCTCGCAACAAGCACCGGGAGTTCATGAGTCATCACCCTCCTGTGTTTACTCACGCCGCTGATCCACTAGAAGCTGAAGATTGGCTCAAGACAATACTGAAGATGCTCACTACCCGTCGGTGTGACGACGAGAGAAGGTCCCGTATGCTGCGGAGACGACTTCAAGGATCTGCAGCCGCTTGGTGGGATGCGTACTCGCCGCTCATGCCGCCCCGGACACTATCACTTGGGAGGAGTTTACCACCAACTTCGGAGCCATCACATACCCTCTCGGAGTCATGAAGATCAAGAAGAAGGAGTTCCTTTCTCCGAAGCGGGGAGGAATGTCGGTGGTCGAGTATAGAGACAAGTTCACTGAGCTATCTCGCTATGCAGCTGAGGAGGTTGCTGAAGATAGGAAGAAGCAGGAGCTGTTCCTGGATGGGTTAGTTGGTTCGCTGCAGTACCAGCTGATGTCATATCCTTTTCCTAACTTTCAGCAGCTAGTTGATGCCGCTATCCGCTTGGAGCACAAGCGCAAGGAGCTCGGAGAGCAGAAGAGGAAGGCCGCCAGCTCTGGGCAGTTTGGGAGTGCGTCTCGCCCGCGCTTCAACCCACCGCCGAACACCCCGTTCCGCTATGGGGGACCGGGTGGAAACTTTGGGCGGCGAGCGGTCCCGGCGTCTCGTTCGGCGCGTTCCAGCGGTCCGCTCGGCGGTTTTAGCGTCCCGTTCCTCGGACTCCCTCGCCCGGCTTCCCGGCGAGTCGGCGAGAGAGCCCCAGTTGGCACACCTGTAAGGACCGTGGCACCGCCCAATCCTGCCACCACTACTTGCTTCAAGTGCGGAGAGCTTGGTCACTATGCCAATGCTTGTCCAAAGAGGAACCCTCCACACACCCCTGTACAGAACCAGCAGCAGACAAGGAGCGGAAGCCAAACCCCGCAGTCTAACAAAGGACAACAGAGCTATGCACGAGGCAAGGCGATGCACGTTGATGCTGAAGTCGCCCAGGAGAACCCTAGAGTAGTGCTCGGTATGTTTCTAGTCAACTCTACTCCTGCCTCAGTTTTGTTTCATTCTGTAGCATCCCATTCTTTCATTACATCCCAGTTCGTAGCTCAACATAATCTACCTATCAGTCCTATGTCTCGCCACATGCTAGTTACCTCACCTGGGTGGGAATTGAAAGCTATCTATAAATGTGATAACGTCCATCTCAAGATTGTGGGCAGAGATTTCCGTGCCAATCTTATAATCTTGGATTCAAAGGGGATCGATGTGATATTGGGAATGGGATGGTTGACCGCGTGTGATGCGGTGATTCAGTGTGCTAAAAGGTCAATCCTTCTTACAAGTCCAAATGGTGAAAGATTTGAGTTTGCGGCGGATCCCGCACCATCGGATGCCGCCGTGAATAAGCTTGACGGAGCGCCTTGGAAGACATACGAGTAGTGTGCGATTATCCCGATGTGTTTCCCGAGGAGTTGCCGTGTATGCCCCCCGACCGAGATGTTGAGTTCGTTATTGATCTTTTACCCGGGTACGCTCCTATCTCTAAGCGCCCATATAGAATGTCTAGTGATCAGTTGCAAGAACTTAAAGCTCAGATTAAAGAATTATTGGGTAAAGGGTTCATTCGTGCTAGTTCCTCACCCTGGGGAGCACCCGTTATCTTTGTGGGTAAGAAAGATGGCACACAGAGGATGTGTGTTGATTACAGGTCTCTTAATGATGTTACTATCAAGAACAAGTATCCTCTACCACGTATTGAAGATTTGTTTGATCAGATGAGAGGAGCTAAATTGTTTTCTAAGATTGATCTGCGATCCGGTTATCATCAGTTAAAGATTAGGCCTTCAGATATTCCTAAGATAGCTTTTACTACCAGGTACAGACTTTATGAGTACACAGTAATGTCTTTTGGGTTAACCAATGCACCTGCGTACTTTATGTACTTGATGAACAAGATCTTCATGGAGTATCTGGACAAGTTCGTTGTGGTATTCATTGATGACATTCTGATCTACTCCAAGAATGAGGAGGACCATGAGGAGCATTTGAGACTTGTGTTGCGAAGTCGAGAGAGCATCGCTTATATGCGAAGTTCGGCAAGTGTGAATTCCGGCTCAAGGAAGTGTCTTTTCTAGGTCATATCATCACCAACGGAGGTATTGCGAAAGGATCCTAGCAAGGTTAGTGATGTGTTGAAGTGGGAAGCCCCTCGTACAGTGTCGGAGATCCGGAGTTTCCTTGGACTTGTTGGTTACTATCGTCGGTTTATTGAAGGATTCTCCAAGATTGTGAAGCCTCTCACTACATTGCTAGAGAAGGACAGGGAATTCAAATGGACCGAAGTGCATGTCGACTCCGAGTTTTGAAGAGTTAAAGAAGCGGTTAACCACGGCACTGTTCTAGTAATGCCTGATCTGCGAAAGAGCTTTGACATATATTGTGATGCATCTCGACAAGGTCTAGGATGTGCGTTGATGCAAGAAGGTCATGTTATAGCCTATGCATCTCGTCAGTTGAGGAAGCATGAGTTGAACTATCCTACGCATGATCTCGAGTTAGCGACGAGTGGTTCATGCATTGAAGATTTGGAGACACTACATTATGGGAACTAAGTGTCAGATCTATACTGATCACAAGAGTCTGAAGTATATCTTCACTCAGAAGGATCTCAATCTAAGACAGCGTCGTTGGTTAGAGTTGATCAAGGACTATGATCTAGAGATTCACTATCATCCGGGTAAAGCGAATCTGGTTGTTGATGCTTTGAGTCGGAAGGGTCACACTAACATGGCTATGACCATTTAGTTTCCTGAAAAGTTGGTAAAAGAGTTTGAAAGGCTCAACTTGAAAGTGGTTGCACATGCAGAAGGAGTGACTTTGGAAGTACAGTCCACTCTAGAGCAAGAGATACGTAAGTGGTAGTTAGAGGATGCTGGAATACAAAAGATTAAAGAGAGTATGCAACAGGGAGAAGCCCCAGATTTCACAGAAGATGAGCAAGGAACCGTGTGGTTTAAGAACCGGTTGTGTGTACCAGAGACAGGAGATCTCAGAGAGAAGATCTTGAGAGAAGCTCACGACTCAGCTTACTCTATCCATCCGAGGCGACTAAGATGTACCGGGATCTCAAGCGAGGTATTGGTGGTACGGTATGAAGAGAGATGTGGCCGCTCATGTGGCTTTGTGTGACACTTGCCACCGGGTTAAGGCTGAACATCAGAGACCCGCTGGTCTGCTTCAACCATTGAAGGTGCCTGAGTGGAAGTGGGAAGAGATCGGAATGGACTTCATAGTGGGTTTACCCCGAACCCGAGATGGTTATGATTCGATTTGGGTTATCATGGATCGTTTGACTAAGGTAGCTCACTTCATTCCGGTAAAGACTACCTATACAGGAGCTAAGTTGGCAGAGCTATACATGTCCAGGATTGTGTGTTTGCATGGTGTACCAAAGAAGATCGTGTCAGATAGAGGTACTCAGTTTACTTCTCGTTTCTGGGGGAAGTTGCATGAATCTCTGGATACTAAGCTAAATTTCAGCTCAGCTTATCATCCACAGACAGATGGACAGACAGAGAGAACCAATCAGATCCTAGAAGACATGCTGAGAGCATGTGCGCTTAAGCATGGTTGTAGTTGGGATAAGAGCTTGCCGTATGCTGAGTTCTCTTACAACAACAGCTACCAAGCTAGTCTCAAAATGTCACCCTTTGAGGCCCTATATGGAAGGAAGTGTAGAACTCCGTTATATTGGAGTGAGACAGGCGAAAGGCAGTTATTTGGAGCAGATATCATTAGAGAAGCAGAGAAACAAGTTCAGATCATCAGAGAAAATTTGAGGATTGCTCAGTCTAGACAGAAAAGTTATGCAGATGGCAAACGAAGAGATGTGGTCTTTCAGGAAGGCGATTATGTGTACCTAAAGGTATCACCCTTCAGAGGTTTGCGTCGATTCAGAGTTAAAGGAAAGTTGTCACCTCGCTTTATTGGACCTTTCAGGATCCTTGAGAGAGTGGGAGAAGTGGCTTACAGATTGGAGTTGCCAGTCCAGCTAGCTGATGTGCATGATGTGTTCCATATTTCTCAGTTAAAGAAGGGTTTTGGTCCCCATGACAAGGAGCCGTTACCCTTGGATGACCTAAACGTTGAAGAGGATCTCACTATCGTTGAACACCCCATTCGAATATTAGAAACCATGACAAGGATCACCAGGAATAGTGTGATTAAGATGTGCAAAGTACAATGGAGTAATCATGCAGAGGATGAGGCAACATGAGAAAGAGAGGATGAACTGAAGGCAGAGTTTCCAGATCTTTTTCCCAATCTGTCCGAATCTCGAGGACGAGATTGTTCTTAAGGGGGGTAGGATTTGTAACACCCTAATTCTTTTAAAAACTCGGCTTTATTAAAATTTGCTAGAAACCATTTAATTGCTTAAGGAGTATAAGGTTGTTTTATTTAATTTTAGGCATTTAAAACTTTTCTAAAATAAATTTAATGAAATATAGGATTTATTTGTTGCATACATGCTGGAGCATTGTTTTGGTTGCCTGGAATTCAAATTCAAAATTTGAATTCCATTTGTTTGGTGCCTTTCCTAAATCCCTAAAACCCCAAACCTTTTCTCCTTTTCCCCTTTCCCTTTCAGCCCAGCCTCCTAGCCCAACCCAGCCCGGCCGCCGCACCGCGCGGCCCGGCCGCGCGCGCGCGCGCGCCTTCCGGCCCGGCGGCCGCTCCCGGCCCGGCCAAGCCGCGCCGGCCCGCTTCCCCGCCCCTCGCCGCGTCGCGCAGCCACCGACAGGCGGGCCCCGCCCCGTCATCCCTCCCCGTGGCCGCCCCCGACTCCGCCGCCGCCGCGCTACCGAGTCCGACCCGCGCCCGCGCCCTCCCGTGCTTGGCCCGCACGCCAAGGTGCCTCGCGCCCGGCTATTTAAGCCGCCGCCGCCTCCCCGGACCTCCACCCGAGCCGCCCCTAGCCCTTGCGCGCGCCCCGCCGAAACCCTAGCCGCGCCGCCGTTGAACCCCGCCGCCGTCGCCGCTCCGCCGCCAAGGAACCGCCCAGAGCCGCGCAAGGAGGTGAGGAGCACCCCCGGTGCCGCTTGTTGTCATCCCCGAGCCCCTCGTCGCTCTAACGCCGTCCGCCGGAGCTCGCACCCCGCGCCGCCGCGTCGACCCGCCGCTCCGCCGCATCTCCGCCCGAGCCGCCGCCCTAGATCGCTCCGCGGTCTTGCGCGCGTCGCGTAGATGCCTTCCGCGCTTCGAATCGTGGCCGGAAACCCCAAATCCGGTCCCCGCCGGCGAGCCCGCCGCCGCCCGCCGCCGCCCGCCGCCGCCGCCGCCGCCGGCCTTCACGCGCCGCCGCCCCGTCGCTTGCGCATCACCGTGGCCGTCGGATGAAGATCCAACGCCCCAGATCTAGCCGCGCAGCCGCAACCCGCCACAGCCACCAGATCTAGATCCAACGGATCTAGATCGGGTCAACTCGCGTCAGCCGGTCAAACCCGCCGCCAGCCCTGGCACTTTTGCAGAAAACCCCCTGAGTTTTCTTTATTTACAAAAATACCCTCCCACCTTATAAGTTTTCTTACAGTTTAGTCCTTTTTCTTTATTTTAGCCCGAAACCTTTTCAAATCTTCGCAGATTAGTCCCTAAACCTTCCCGAAGCCATAACTTGGTCGTTTTAGCCCCGAATTTAGCGTTCTTTATGTCCACACGTTCGTCTCGAAGCGTAGTTTAGTTTTATGCTGCTGTTTAGATCTGTTTGATCTGTTTGGTGACTGTTTCTTATTTATTTCTATTGTATGCTTGTATGTGATGATTGTGGACCGTAGAGAGCGATTCGTTCGAGGGATTTGAAGATCCGGTCGTGCAAGAGTTTGAGCAGCAAGGCTTTGTTGAAGGCAAGTATTCCTTGATGCATGCCCGCTTGTCCTACATAACATGCATTTAAATTCACTGTTTTTACTTTCCGCATGCATTAATTTGATGGGAACCTATTAAGGATCATGCCTAGCTTTTGACTACCTTTACCTTGATGCCGGGAATTAAATTAATCTTGTGGTAGTTATTGCTTAGCATGCTCAACAGGGTTTTGGTATTAATCTACTTGGTTACCTTTTTGTTATTTCATGTTCCGTTTTTGATCTTTTACTTTGCAAGACCACTTTAATATGTAATCGGAACATGGAGAACCACCCAGGAAAACAGTACAACCACAAGAACTAATGGGCAATGGTCTTGGCTGAATAATTAGGAACTTTAGCTTGGGATGGTCTTACCTGATAAGGACAAGGGATCGGTGGTACTGTGGGGTATGGACTCGCTCTAGCAGGGGGTTGGGTGAGTTATTCTTTTTATGGTGGGGTATTGACCTGCTAGGGGACTTTATACCTTGCTAACTGATCCGGACCTTGTGAGTCATAACTTGCTAGGGAACCTTTGTAAAGGCCATGTAGCGTCCCTATACAATCACACCTCGGAAGTGTGATATGGTGTCTTGCAAACACCGCATGGTTGGGTCCAAAGTTCTTCGGAGCTTCTACGCTGCTTGTGGGTAAAGATGTACAACCTCTGCAGAGTGTTAAACTAATCGATTAGCCGTGCTCACGGTCAAGAGCGGCCTGGACACTCACATGATTAAATTATGGAACTTTAATGTTTAATTGTTGTTTTATTCTTTATTTATGATGCTACATCTTATTTAATTGGGTTGGTATACACTTACACTCTTTAGTAATCATGTTGCTAATAAAACTTGACCAACTAAAATGCTAAAGTGCTTGAACCTTAGCCATCCACCATATGGCCTCGCATGTTATGTTGTTTTTCCCTTGCTGAGTACGATATGTGCTCACGCTTGTTTATTCTCTTGCATCTACAATACCCGGATTTGTCGCTCGGGGACCGGGAGAACTTTGAAGACGTTCCAGGAGATTTCCAGGAGTTCTAGGTGTGCGTAATCTTCGGTCGGTACCGCCCGTGGAGGCATTTTGTCCGCCGCGAGAACTCGTTTATTTAAGTTTCGTTTAAGACTATGGTTTGTAATAACTCTTTATTCGTGTGGCACTGATTTTGGTATTCATAATGTCTAAGCGTGTGTGTAACTTGATCCTGGCGCACATGTGATCAATGCATTCGGTTTTGCCTTTAAAACCGGATGTGACAGGTCCCAATTTACCGGCAGGAAATTCCTGGAGTTTTGCGACAAATACCACATCCGCGTGGACTGGGCGGCTGTCGCACATCCGCAGGCCAATGGCCAGGTGGAGCATGCCAACGGCATGATCCTACAAGGCCTCAAGCCCAGGATATTCGACATGCTGAACAGGTCTGGTCGAAAATGGCTCCAGGACCTGCCGGTGGTCGTTTGGAGCCTCAGGACTACCCCGAGCAAGGCCACGGGATTCACCTCGTTCTTCTTGGTCTATGGCGCGGAGGCCGTCCTCCCCACGGACATGGAATACGGGTCGCCCAGAGTCAAGGGCTATAACGAAGGCGTCAACTAGCGAGCCCGCGAGGACTCACTAGATCAATTGGATGAGGCCCGCACCGTGGCCTTGATGCACTCAGCAAGCTACCAGCAGGCACTGAGGTGGTACCAAGCCCGGAAAATACGGCGCTGATACTTCGACAAAGGGGATCTAGTCTTAAGACTGCGCCAAGACAATCGAGGCCGCCACAAGCTATCGCCCCCATGGGAGGGACCCTACGTCGTTGTCAAAGTGCTCAAGCCTGGCACCTACAAGCTGGCGAACGAAGACGGCGAGGAACTCACAAATGCTTGGAACATCCAACAACTACGTCGCTTCTTATCTTAGAAAGGATTTCCAAGTATTTTTTCCGCTATTCACATACCCAACACCCTAGTTGGTTGTACAATTGTAAATTTCTCCACTGGATAAAGATAAAAGGGCGACTCGGCTTTCCCCCGAAAACCAAGTCCCCCTCGGGGGCTACTACGGGGGGGGGGTATTCCCCCAAAAAAATGCTCCCATTTTTTCACAAAAAATCGCACCTCAAATACGCTAAGTACGACTCAACCCGAGCCTCGGGCGAATTTATGTGGGGCGCAAGCGGCCAGACGGGAAAGATGCGCAAGTCGGAGATAGCCTACGCCTCCAGAAGGATACGACCCTTCTCTCTTGCCTCTTAACCAACTAGCTACTCGCGGAATCGAACTTTCCCAGCTCAAATTCGCCCAAGCGAAGGAAAAAGAGACGAAACAACGTAACAGGCGAAGCAGGAACAAACACTTAAAACTTACAAACATCCAAATATTTTTAAGTTCATTACAAATGCCACACGGCTCAAGTTCTAACTATGAGATTCAAAGGGCACGAACGCCCAACTACTTTCAGGCCTCAGGGTCACCAGCCGGGGGAGCGTCCAGGAACAGCAACTCCATGAAGTCTTCGGCAAGGATGTTGGCGGCGGGAGCGGCAAGGATGACAAGGAGAAATTTTGGGTTCCTTGTAATCTTCTCTCGAAATCATCCCCCAAAAATTCTTCTAACATTTTTTTTCTTGGACATCAACTTGCTCCGGGCTTCTTTCTTGTGACTGAGTAGGTCTCCAATATATCCATAAGGAACTAGTTGCTCTTCATCTTCAAAGCGGAATGAGAGGCACGACACTCCTTCATTTATGACCGGTGCTAATGTCATAAGACCTTCCAATTCAAGCTCCTTGTGAGTATACGCACCAACTCCATAAAGAATCGCACCCATCCAAGGTTGCTCAAGATTTGATATCCGAGTAGAATCCAACACTTGGAGGGTGTTGTAATCGAGATCAACATTTGGCTCGAGCCTCCTCTCAAGACGAACACACCTCTCCGCCTCCTCCTCCGTCTTCATGATACATCCATTGGAACACCTCAGAGTGTATGGTGGTGGAGCGGATGAACGAGTTCAGCATCATGGTGGAATGGTTGGCTCTTCTGTGTGTCCTCGCGGTTCGGTGTACCGCATGGATGAACTTCGTGTACTCCCCATGCCATCGAGGGGTAGCGTTTCGCTCCTCGGTGGTGCCACATCTTCCTCCATAATTCGGGGAGACTCGGAGACTGTCGGTGTTTTAGACCGGCAACCTACCAAGGGGAGTTCCTGAGGTAGATGAATGTGGCCTCGTCGAGATCAGTAACTCGAAGGAAGAGACAAGTGGCAGACAATTTAGACAAGTTCGGGCCACGATGTGCGTAATACCCTACATCCTATATGCTGTGTAGCTCTGGATTGATTGGGTGTGATTACAAAATGATGCGTATGAGAGAGGTAAGGGTCCCTGCCTCGCCTTATATAGCCCGAGAGGTAGGGTTACAAGTCGGTTTGGGGAGAGAGTACTAGTCGTGTACGTCTAGGAGTTCTCTACATGGTACAGGACATGCACAGCTTCCTATCCGAGTACCTCTCCATCAAGATCCTTGTGCTCCACACCAACAGGTGACGTGCAGCCCAAGTCGGGTAGTCCCAGGGGCCCACTGAGTAGTCGGTCCTGATACCCACCGAGGTAGTGGGCCTAGGGAAGTCCATACGACAAGCCCCCGAGTACTTTGTAGTCGAGCAAGATATTTTCAAGTAGTCTTGATGGCCTTGACGAGTAGTGCTCAGGCGTCCCCGAGTACTACAAGCCAGAAGTCCTCAAGAATACTTGAAGCATCCCGGGGCTGGAAGGTACTCCAGCTGATCCCTGAGTAGTCTTGAAGTCCTCTCGAGTAGTTCCCAAGCGTCCTCGAGTTCTCCTCTTGAAGGTCTTCAATAGTACTTGTCGGGCATACACCCCGGGTACTCATGCAAGGAAGGAAGAATAGTAGAAGACGGACTCCTGGTAGAATTCCCCTGTACTCCTACTAGGACTCGCTCTGTGTACTCCTACTAGGACTCCTGCCTTGTAACCGACTAGGAACCCGCCCCCTGGACTATATAAAGGAGGGCCGGGTACCTAGCCGCACATCCCCAATCCCTCCGGGGACAACACCAAGCGCAGGGCGCCATACTTGATCCCCCAAACAGGACGTAGGGTTCGCCACCTTGGCAGCCCGAACCTGTATAAATCTTGTGTCCCGTGTCCTTGCGCATACCTTCGAATTCTCGGTCTCCCGATCACGATCCCCACCGCACAATCTACTACCTCGGGTACCCCCTCGGTAGGTTTGCCGGTCTAAAACACCGACAGCTGGCGCGCCATGTAGGGGTGATCATCACCACCGGCGAATCGAAGGACCCTCGTCGACAAGATCAATCTACTTGTCGACTCGCCGAGATCCATTGAAGCAAGTTGCCTTGCTCTTGTCAAAGCGGAATCAATTTTCCTACGTCGCGCGTCCGGGCGCCTCGGCACGTCGCGCGGCTCGTCACGCGGCTCCTCGCGCCGCTCGTCGTCGACTACTCCGCCTCGCGCGGGCTCGTCGTCGACTACTTCGTCTTCGCCGCGCGTCCGGGTGCCTCGGCACGTCGCGCGGCTCGTCATGCGGCTCGTCGCGCCGCTCGTCGTCGACTACTCCGGGCAAGTCGTCGTCGACTACTTCGTCTTCGCCGCGCGCGTCGGGGTGCCTCGGCACGTCGCGCGCGCTCGTCACGCGGCTTGTCGCGCCGCTCGTCGACTACTCCGCCTCGCCCGGGCTCATCGTCGACTACTTCGTCTTCGCCGCGCGTCCCGGGTGCCTCGGCACGTCGCGCGGCTCGTCCACGCGGCTCGTCGCGCCACTCGTCGTCGACTACTCCGCCTCGCCCGGGCTCGTCGTCGTCGACTACTTCATCTTCGCCGCGCGTCCGGGTGCCTCGGCACGTCGCGCGGCTCGTCACGCGGCTCGTCGCGCCGCTCGTCGTCGACTACTCCGCCTCGCCCGAGCTCGTCGTCGTCGACTACTTCGTCTTCGCCGCGCGTCCGGGTGCCTCGGCACGTCGCGCGGCTCGTCACGCGGCTTATCGCGCCGCTCGTTGTCGACTACTCCGCCTCGCCCGGGCTCGTCGTCGTCGACTACTTCGTCTTCGCCGCGCGTCGGGGTGCCTCGGCACGTCGCGCGGCTCGTCACGCGGCTTATCGCGCCGCTCGTTGTCGACTACTCCGCCTCGCCCGGGCTCGTCGTCGTCGACTACTTCGTCTTCGCCGCGCGTCCGGGTGCCTCGGCACGTCGCGCGGCTCGTCCACGCGGCTTATCGCGCGCCGCTCGTTGTCGACTACTCCGCCTCGCCCGGAGCTCGTCGTCGTCGACTACTTTGCCTTCGCCGCGCGTCCCGGGTGCCTCGGCACGTCGCGCGGCTCGTCACGCGGCTTGTCGCGCCGCTCGTCGTCGACTACTCGTTGTCGACTACTTCGTCTCCGCTGCGCGTCCGGGTGCCTCGGCACGTCGCGCGGCTCGTTATGCGGCTCGTCGTGCCGCTCGTCGTCGACTACTCCGCCTCGCGCGGCAGGCTCGTCGTCGACTACTTCGCCTACGCCGCGCGTCCGGGGTGCCCTCGGCACGTCGCGCGGCTCGTCACGCGGCTCGTCGCGCCACTCGTCGTCGACTACTCCGCCTCGCCCGGGCTCGTCGTCGTCGACTACTTCGTCTTCGCCGCGCGTCGGGGTGCCTCGGCACGTCGCGCGGCTCGTCCCGCCGGCTCGCGCGCCGCTCGTTGTCGACTTCGACTACTTCATCTTCGCCGCGCGTCCGGGGTGCCTCGGCACGTCGCGCGGCTCGTCACGCGGCTCGTCGCGCCGCTCGTCGTCGACTACTCCGCCTCGCCCGGGCTCGTCGTCGTCGACTACTTTGCCTTCGCCGCGCGTCCGGGTGCCTCGGCACGTCGCGCGGCTCGTCCACGCGGCTTATCGCGCCGCTCGTCGACGACTACTCGTCGTCATCGACTACTTCGTCTTCGCCGCGCGTCCGGGGTGCCTCGGCACGTCGCGCGGCTCGTCATGCGGCTCGTCGCGCCGCTCGTCGTCATCGACCACTCCGTGCGCCGCAACTTCGTCTCGCGGCCACGCCGGCTCCTAGCCCGGCCACGCCGTGCGTGGTGACTACTTGCCTCGCGGCAACACTGGCTCTACTTCGAGCATGCCGCATGCTACCACGACGTCATCTTCCTCGGTCGCATCGCGTCGACCATTCATCTCGACTAGTTTGGAAAACTAGTCGAGAACGGCAGTCACGCCCCCAGCGATTAGCCGAATCAACTCGACTAGTCAACTTCAACAACAACCCTCGTGGCTCCATCGGCCGACCGCCATGGCCTCATCAACAAGTCTGCCCAGGCAGCAACAGCTAAGTCATTTATCTAAATGATTACTGTTTTCGTGGCTTGTTCTCCTCATCATGTAGGACTACTTGCCGACTACTCATTTGTATGCTTCTCGGCGGGTTTTCACGAGAGCTACACTCTGCTGACTACTCTTGGGGCATATCAATCAAGTCGCCACGAGTCTACTTCATCAACTCGGGGGCTATCCCTAGGAGGCAGTTTCTAAAGTCCGCTACGCGCGGCAATCTAAAGTCGACTTCTAAAGTCGCATTCTAAAGCTCCGCTCCGCGCGGCAACTTAAAGTCGACGCTGGTCGCATCTTCGCCTACTTCAGTGGCATACTACGTGTGTAAGCTTCGATGGAACCTAGCTGTAAGCGGCCCTCGGGTCCTGGCGACGATGGAACCTAGCTGCACGTGGTCTTCACGCTCTGTACCATGGGTCCAAGTGCCCTAAGTACTCGCGCTCCGTACCTTGGGTCTGAAATCCATGGCCCAGGTACGCAAGTCGACTCCGGTCGCACCTTCAAGTCCACTACGGTGGCACCCGTACCTTGGGTCTGAAATCCATGGCTCAGGTACTTAAGCCCACTCCGGTGGCACAAGTCGACGCTAACGGTCGCACTCAAGCCCGCTCCGGCGGCAACTGTACCTTGGGTCTGAAATCCATGGCTCAGGTACTTAAGCCCACTCCGGTGGCACAAGTCGACGCTAACGGTCGCACTCAAGCCCGCTCCGGCGGCAACTGTACCTTGAGTCTGAAATCCATGGCTCAGGTACTCAAGCCCACTCCGGTGGCACAAGCCGACTCCGGTCGCAATCTTAAGCCCGCTCCGGCGGCAAAACTACTCGTTTTTTTCGATTTTTTATTCGCTTTGGCTTTCCGGAAAGTGCTTTTCGTTTTTTGCATCTTAAGTCCACCCCGCGTGGCACAAAAGTCGACTACTGCAGTCGCACCTAAAGTCCGCTCTACGCGGCAACTAAAGTCGACTTCTAAAGTCGCATATCAAAGTCCGCTCCGCGCGGCATCCTAAAGTCGACTTCTAAAGTCGCATATCAAAGTCCGCTCCGCGCGGCATCCTAAAGTCGACTTCTAAAGTCGCATATCAAAGTCCGCTCCGCGCGGCATCCTAAAGTCGACTTCTAAAGTCGCATATCAAAGCCCGCTCTGCGCGGCACAAAGTCGACTTCGGTTTTCAAGTCGCATCTCAAAGTCCGCTCCGCGCGGCACAAAGTCGACTTCGGTTTTCAAGTCGCATCTCAAAGTCCGCTCCGCGCGGCACAAAGTCGACTTCGGATTTCAAGTCGCATCTCAAAGTCCACCTCGTGTGGCGCAAAGTCGACTACTGCAGTCGCACCTTAAAGTCCGCTCTACGCGGCAAACTAAAGTCGACTTCGGATTTCAAGTCGCATCTCAAAGTCCGCTCTGCGCGGCACAAAGTCGACTTCGGTTTTTAAGTCGCATTCTAAAGTCCGCTCTGACGGCACGACTACTTCTCAAGCTCCACGGCTCGACGCCAAACTGCTACTTGGAATCTCTCCAGCTCGGGGGCTACTTGAAGATAACTTCAGCATGCTTCGCTCGCTCTCAAGCTCGGGGGCTCCTCACCAATCACTACTCGACGTGGCTCATACGGCTCTCTTATCTCGAGGGCTACACGCTGCAAGAGTACTCGGATGATGGCTTCGCGAACACTGAAGACCCTTGGATTGATTACCTAATCATTTCAAGGCTCGGGGGCTGCTATGCTACACCCATCATTCAAATTTTTTCAAGACTGATGAGTGGGACCATCTTCCGGCCTCGCGGCGATTCAAGTACTATTGAAGACTTCTCCAAGCGATGCTCGAGGACGCTCAAGAACTACTCGAAGAGGCTTCAAGACCACTCGAACTACTACTCTCGACTCCAACGTGCTCGGGGGCTTGTCGGGCATACACCCCGGTACTCATGCAAGGAAGGAAGAATAGTAGAAGACGCGACTCCTGGTAGAATTCCCCCGTACTCCTACTAGGACTCGCTCTCGTGTACTCCTACTAGGACTCCCCGCCTTGTAACCGACTAGGAACCCGCCCCCCTGGACTATATAAAGGAGGGCCGGGTACCTAGCCGCACATCCCCAATCCCTCCGGGGACAACACCAAGCGCAGGGCGCCATACTTGATCCCCCAAACAGGACGTAGGGTTCGCCACCTTGGCAGCCCGAACCTGTATAAATCTTGTGTCCCGTGTCCTTGCGCATACCTTCGAATTCTCGGTCTCCCGATCACGATCCCCACCGCACAATCTACTACCTCGGGTACCCCCTCGGTAGGTTTGCCGGTCTAAAACACCGACAGTACTCGCGTTGTCTTGAAGAAGAAACCATATGGAAAATGCGATTCGGAGAATCGCATTCCATATGGAATGTAGCCCCCAAGCCTTAGTTCGAACCGTAGATTCAAGACGAGGGTCAACCTGAAGTTTTGCCAAGATTATCCCGCAAAATTCGGAGAAAAAACCGAAAGACACGTGGCACGGAGCCCCCGAGCCTTCAGTCGATTACTTCCTCTCGAATTGAAGGGTCATGTTGACTGTAGAATGTGTCCGGAGTTGATCTTGAGCCTTGTCGAAACCCATGAAATCTAACAGACATTGTTGAGCCCCCGAGATGGAGTGCATCAAGTACTAGAAGCTGAAGGGTCGAGCGGCCCGCCGCAGTCACCCGCTGGCACTTATCCATTCATTTGTTGTGGTGGCGCTTGGTGGGTTATATATAGATGCTGAAACCCTTAAGGTTTGTCATTCCCCACAGTAGTAGCCGCTGCAGTAGATCCAATCGAGTTTGCTTCCGCTGTCACTTCTGCTGCCGCGCGAGAAAGAGAGAGACCACACGCGCCACCACCACCCTCCATCAGCACAGCCCCCGAGCGGATGCGAGTGAAGACCCCCTGCTCTTGGAGGATGAAGGCTTCTACGTCCAAGGGCTCGAAGGCCGGCGGAGGAAAGAAGAGATCCTGCAGTGAGTCAGAAGGATCTGCTCACGAGTCGTCACTGCCAACATCTCCTCCGCACCCCAACCCGACTAAAGAATGGAAGAAATCCAAGCTGAAGACAGAGGATCTGCTGACCTTGGTGAACAACGGGTTCCTGCAAGAAAAGGAGATGGATTTGTGGTGCCCTGCTGCTGGAGACCCATACCCGATGGCGAAAAATCCAGATGAAATCCCAATGTTCGCCAGATTTGTGGAGCGTAGACTAGCGGTGCCAACCTGTGACTTCTTCAAAGGGCTACTTAGGTACTACGGCATCTAGTACCGGAATCTCAATCCCAACAGAATATTCCATGTTTCCGTCTTTGTCCATTTCTGCGAAGCCTTTGTGGGGATCAAACCCCACTGGAAACTCTTCAAGAAGTTCTTCCGAGTGAAGCCGCAGCCAAGCACCAACGATCCACGAGTAGTCAGAGGAGCTGGCATTCAGATGCGAGAAGACGCGGCTAACCAATACTTGTCGTACAAGTTGATAGAATCAAACCAAGACTAGAAGTCGAAGTGGTTTTACATATGTAATTACCATCCGGAGCTGCCGAAGCCGAGCGGAAAGCAGCCGAAGCATAGGTTGTGGTGGAACACCGAGCCCACCATCCAAGAGGGTATCCAACTACCCGAGTTGATGAAGAAAATCAAGGCCCTTAGGGAGGCTGGGCTGAGGGCCGAGCATGTGGCCTTCAGCTTCATGAAGAGGAGGGTGCAGCCGCTGATGGCCCACGACACCCTCGGGTACCAGTACACGGGAAATGAAGACACATCAAGAATGCCCGGCAAAGAAGTCGATGATGAAGACATTATCGAGAGGCTGAGCAAAATATTCAAGGATATGTCGCCTTCCACTCCTTGCCCAGTTCCCGAGTTCTCCACGGCTCGTCCGCCGAACCAGGTATGTAGTTGAGGCCTCTGCCCTTGAGTACTGATTGGTCTGGAGTAGTCGTGCTCACCCAAGTTGTGTTCTGCAGGATGACATCGCCAAGTATGTCTCCGACCCAACTCCCCCTCCTCGACTTGAAGATATACTGGAGGAGGGCAAGAGCAAAGTGAAGGAGCGCCGCGAAGTCGGCGAGGGTGAAGACATCGTCACCATTAAAGATACATCCGACGAGGAGGATGGGGAGACGCTCCAAGAGCGGTTTCAGCTACGGTCTAGATTCAGCCGACCTGGACTGCCCCACATCCCCCTCATTGATGACAGACCGACTAGCCTGGAGGCTAGTCTTCCTGCATCGCCAAGGAAGCCACACAATGTGGCACGAAAGCGCGTCACCAAGAAACTGAAGGTGACAGAAACAACTGCCCACGAGGTGAGTTCCTCGAGTAGAGTAGTCGAGTACTTCTCGTGAAACCTTGCACGCTGACAGTTGAATTTGGAGTTGTCGCAGGGTATTCCATCATCCGACCCCACAGATCAGGGCGACGAGGAGAACTAGGACATGGTGGGAGGAGCAACTGAGAGGAGCCTCAGTCCAACTCTCACTATTGAAGAAACCGTACCGGAGACGGCACAACAGGCGACCGTCGCTGGCCAGCCGTGAGCGTTGACAGAAGAGAGGAGGCCAGAGCGTTCCGCGACTACTAGAACCGGAGAGTCAGTAGTAGCCCAAGCCGAAGAAGAGGCGTTCGGAAGCCGGGCTCATTGATATCGCCAGCATACTTGGCGCTCTGACCATGACTGTTGTCCGGTCCAGCTTGTGAGTGAAATCTATCTTCGAGTAGTACATGTTGGTTGGTAATTTTGCTTGGCTGATCACCAAATTTGTACTGTGCAGGAAATCCATGATCTGTCCTGGGAAGGCGAGGAACCCAGTGCAGCAGCTGCCGAAGAAGACCCATCACCAGCTGTTAAGGAGTCCGCATCCCTTCTTCAGGCTGAGACCGTTGCGCAGGGCGCAAAAGCTACACCGTCAGAAGCCACTGTAGTGGAAGGTACGTAGACTGCGGTGATGCCATCTGCCCCATGTAGTAGTCGTAGCTCCCAGGTACTGACGTCGTGTGCTTTGTGATGACAGAAGCATAAGTCGAGGGGACCGCAATCCTGGAAGCTGTGGAAATTGAGGGCGTCATGCCCAAAGCCGAAGTGCTGGAGGGAGCAGCTTCTGGACTGGAGGTACCAATAGCCCCCGTGACCACGGAGGAGGTGCGTGACGACGCGCTCCCGGAGTCGAGCATGGACGTTGTCGTCCGGTCGCCAGAGATCCAAGACACGAAGCCAATCCGTTCGGTGTCGATGTCAGAGGCAGCGATGACTAGTCGTGGGGGGCTGGAGCTTCAGGCAGACGACCTTATCAACCCGGCGATGGTGGCCCGCAACTTAGAACCGATGTGCCGGGCTGAATAGTGGATGAAGGTACATGACAGGACCCTTGAGTAGTTGAATTCTGCAAGAACTGAGTACTCAATAATGATTGTTGCCTTGTATAGGATGTCGTGGAGAGGTCTCGACAGAAATCTGACATGCTCCAGGGATACGGCGACATAGTGCTTCGAGTAGAATTGCTAGAGAAGGAGCTCAATAAGGCTAGGAACCACTCTGCCATGTTGCAATCCAAGCTAGATGGAGCTTTTGCCCAGTACCACAACGAGGTACAAGAAATGCAGGCTAAAAGCGATGAGTTGGTTCGGAAGAACAAGTTGTTGCGCCAGAAGAATAAAGCTATGCCACCATCAGCCTGTCGAGTACTTGTTGAGAGTACCTTGCAGTAGTCTGAAATGTGTTCTTGAGCTTTTGCAGATCTTGAGGCCTGGGTAAACCAGCTGAAGGCATCAGAGACCGATCTGAAGAACATTGTCTACTGAGAGAAGGATGCCCGAGAGGTACTTGAATATGAAAATAAGCAGCTGTCTCATGAGTGCGTCAAGCACATGGAGCTTCGCGAAGCCTCGGATCGTGACCTTGTGAACTGGTATAAATCCCTGCATAAGCTCAATGAAGATTGCGAGAGGCTGCGGAGCCAACTCAAGGAGCTTGAAGAAGCCGCGCTCCCCATTGCAAGACTGCTGGTGCCTCACCCAGGCGGGCCCAAGATAGCTCCATTGGTGGATCAACTAAAGGAAGCCCCCGGGCATCTTATGACTTATGTAAAGCATCTGGCGAAGTCCATCCCCAACCAGGTCTTGGCATATATAAATTCATACTCCCCCAAGGCTTTGGTAGATGTAGTCGCGGGAGGACTAGCCGCGAATTGCACAAACGACTAGTACAAGGAGCTGCTGGAGCAGATGGCACCCATTGCGGAACAAGTTGCGTAGAAGCTGAATCTTCAGTAGTTGTCCTGTAGGGTTAGCTTTTGACAACATATGTAATATAAACGAAGTTATGAATAACTTGTTTAAGTTTGAATGAAAATCTTCCATCATATATGTTTGAAATGAGTACTAGTTGTCGCTGTATATGTGTGCGGAGCGCTCATCATGGAGATTTCGCGAGTAGCAGGACTCGACAGTAGATCCATTGGAGGAAATCACTGTAAATGAGTTGACTGAGAATCAAACTTTATTACCGAGGAAGAATATACCTGGATGGCCAGGACCGTTTACAAGTGTAGTCGCCTAGACCCGGAGGCCGCCTACGGCTTAAGTAGTGCTAAGACCCATGGCCGCTTACACCTGTAGACCCGTTAGTAGTCGTATAGGCTGGATCTAAGAGTACATGGTCTCTTTGTAGACCACTGCTAGAGTCCTTGATGCTCTGCGCAGCCCGAGATCCGTTAGTAGCCGTTGACGCTGGATCTTGGAGTAGAGTAGTTCGGAGACAGGTGCCTGGACCTGGAGGCCACTTACAGCGGAGAGCCCAGGAGTAGTCGTATAGACTTGGACCCCTAGAGTAGTCGAGAGACTACGAGTAGAATCGACAGAGCTGGTCGATGTTCCACGAGTTGCTGACGTTGTCGCCTTCAAGTGTTTGGAGGCGGTAGAGCCTGGTCCAGTCACCTTTGTGATTGAGAAGGGACCTTCCCATGGCGAGCTGAGCTTGTGTAGTCCTTCCGTGTTCTGGATGCGGCGGAGGACTAGGTCACCAACGTTGAAGGAGCGTTCCTTGACGTTGCGATCGTGATAGCGTCGGATACCCTCAAGGTACCTTGCTGACTAGACGAGGGCGGCACAATGAGCTTCTTCGAGTCCATCGATATCAACTCGTCTGTGGTCTTCTGAGATGCCTTCGTCGTACTGCTCTACTGTCGGCGACTCCCACATTACGTCGGTAGGTAGGATAGCCTCGGAGCCGTAGACCAAGAAGTAGGGTGACTGCCCTGTCGGCTTGGTAGGTTGAGTATGAAGCCCCCAGAGTGCGTTGGGTAGTTCCTTGATACACTTGGCCCCCTTTGTGTTAGCAGCGTCGTGTAGTCGCTTCTTGAGAGCATCAAGTACTATCCCATTGGCGCGCTCGACTTGTCCGTTGGCCCGTGGATGGGCGACTGAGACATACCGGGCGTTGATCCCGCTGTTCTCGCAGTATTCCCAGAACTGGTGATTGTTGAAGTTGGAGCCCAGGTCTGTGATAATGCGGTCGGGTAGTCCGTAGCAGTGGACGAGTTCATCCAAGAAGTCGAGTACTCTGTCAGCCTTTGGGCAGGTGACCGGCTTGACTTCAATCCACTTGGTGAACTTGTCGATGGCCACCAGAACTCTGTTGAATCCTCCCCGGCGCGGTGGGAGAGGCCCAATCATGTCGAGCCCCCAGCAGGCAAAAGGCCAAGTTGGTGGTATAGTGACTAGCTTGTAGGCCGGGACGTGCTGTTGCTTGGCGAAGTACTGGCACCCTTGGCACCTTCTGACGAGTTCCTCAGCATCACCCAAAGTTGTGGGCCAGTTGAAAGCTCATCGGAGAGCCTTGGTTACCAGCGTGCCAGAAGACGCGTTGTTGCCGCAAACGCCTTTGTGGATCTCCTCCAAGATGTTCTTGCCTTCTTTCTGATGAACGCACTTCATGAGTACTCCATAGGTGGCGCCCTGCCTGCAGATCTTGTCTCCGACTAGTACGTGGGACTTGGCCTGGCGGATGATTTGCTCGGCCAAGTTCTTGTCAGTGGGAACCTTCTGCTCGAAGATGTAGTCAATGAAGGGTTGCCACTAGTCCACATCTATCATCATGACCTCCTGGCCAGCTTGAGGAGGCGCTGGGTCAATGGTCGTGATCGCCAGCTCTGGGATGGATGGCGCGTGAAGCTCGTGGACGAAGACTCCCGCTGGTACTTGTGCGCGAGTAGAGCCAAGATTCGACAGGACGTCCGCTGCAACGTTGTTGTCGCAGATGATGTGAGGGAACTCGAGACCATAGAATTTGTTCTCGAGCTTGCGAACTTCTAGGCAATAGGCATCCATGTTCTCCTTGTTGCGATCCCAAGACTTGTTAACTTGGTTGATGACCACCGCGGAGTCACCATAGACTAGTAGTCGCTTGATGCCCAATGATATTGCGAGACGGAGCCCATGTAACAGAGCTTCATACTCGACTTTGTTGTTTGAGACCTTCCAGAAGATCTGCGGGATGTACTTGAGTTGTTCTCCCTTTGGAGATATCAAGAGTACCCCTGCACCCGCGCCCTCGAGCTTGAGTGAGCCATCCAACTACATCACCTGATGTTCTGATCGCTCGGTTGGAGTTGGTAGCTGATTCTCCCGCCACTCTGTCATGAAGTCGACTAGTGCTTGCGACTTGATGGCTGCTCATGGCTTGAAGTCGATGTTGAGGGCGCCGAGTTCGACTGCCCATTTGGAGATTCCTCCAATAGCATCTTGGTTCTGTAAGATGTCGTCGAGCGGATAGTCGGTGACGACAGCGATCGAGTACTCCTAGAAGTAGTGTCGTAGGTTCTGCGAGGTCATGAGCACTGCATACAGTAGCTTCTGTACTGGTTAGTAGCATGCCCTAGATTCCGATAGGACCTCACTGACGAAGTAGACGGGTCGCTGGACTGGGCAGGCGTGGCCTTCTTCTTGCGGCTCGACGATGATGGCAGTACTGACCACATGAGTAGTCGCAGCGAGATAGAGAAGTAGTTGCTCATTTTTGCGAGGAGCCGTGAGGACTGGTGGCTTGGACAGGAAATCCTTGAGCTGAGCCAAAGTTTGATCTGCCTCTTGGGTCCACATGAACTTCTTTTGGTGCTTTAGTAGTTTAAAGAAGGGTAGTCCCCGTTCTCCAAGCTTCGAGATGAATCTGTTCAAGACCGCCATGCATTCGGTGAGCTTTTGCACATCTTTTATGCAGGTGGGAGCTTTCATCTTGGTAATGGCGGAGATCTTCTCGAAATTGGCTTCGATGCCACGATGGCTGATGATGCAGCCGAGTAGTTTTCCCGAAGGTACGCCGAAGACGCACTTGTTCGGGTTGAGCTTCCACTGGTACTCCCGCAGAGATACAAAAGTCTCTTCAAGATCGGTGATGAGCATGTCGGAGTTTCGGGTCTTGACGACCACGTCATCTACATAGGCTTCGACGTTCTTGTTGACCTGTTTCTTAAAACAGGTCTGGATAGCTCGTTGGTAGGTGGCACCAGAGTTCTTCAACCCGAATGACATCATTGTGTAGCAGTAGGCGCCAAACGGGGTGATGAACGCGGTCTTCTCCTGGTCTTCTTCCTTGATCGCGATCTGGTGGTACCCGGAGTAGCAGTCGAGGAAGCATAGCAGGTCGCAGCCCGCCGTGGACTCGATGACATGGTCGATCCGCGGCAACCCGAAGGGTCCTTGGGGCAATGTTTGTTGAGATCAGTGTAGTCGACGCACATCCTCCACTCATTCGTGTTCTTCTTGCGGATGAGGACAGGGTTGGCACGCCACTCAAGATGGAAGACTTCTCTGATGAAGCCAACCGCAAGTAGTTTGGCGAGTTCCTTCTTGATGGCGTCCCATCGTTCATCGGTAAAACGACGGAGATTTTGTCGTTTGGGGGTAGCCTTAGGGTCGACGTTGAGTGAGTGCTCGATCAGCCTACTGGGCACCCCTGGCATGTTCGCTGGTTTCCAGGCGAAGATGTCTCGGTTAGCCCAGAGGAAGCTGATGAGCATGTCTTCCTGTTTCGGGTCAAGGCCCACCCCGATCATGGTAGTCTTGCTGCTGTCGCCTGTCCCAAGGTCGATTGCCTTGACTTGCACTTCCTCAGAGAGTTGAGGCTTGTTGGCTGTGTCAGACTTCTCTGGAATCTCGAGTTTAGTTGGAGCAAGCTTCTTGGACGCAGCATAGATTTCCATCATTGCATTGGGTACTTGATTGGTAGCTACGAGTTCCACAGCCTCTGTGTCACAGTCGAAGGATATCATCAAGTCCCCTTACAGTGAGAGTACTCCCGTAGGGCTTGGCATTTTGAGTACCAAGTGCGTGTAGTGGGGTACTGCCATGAACTTGGCGATAGCTGGTCTGCCGAGGATGGCATGGTAGTAAGTCTCAAAGTCCGCAACCTCGAACTTGATGTACTCGGTGCGGTAGTTCTCCCTGGTTTCCCAGAAGGTAACTGGCAGGACCACTGAACCTAGTGAAATAGCCACGTTCCCGGGGACGATGCCATAGAAAGGTGATGTGCCATTGGTGAGCATGTGGGTAATGTCGAGCTTCATCTTCTTCAAGGTCTTGGTGAAAAGGACATTAAGCCCACTCCCACCGTCGATGAGTACCTTGTTGAGTCTTGAGCCCACGACTACCAGTTTCAGGACGGGTGGAAAACGCCCTGGCTCGGAGAAGCTTGTCCATTGATCTGCGCGGGAGAAGGTGATGGTACCTTTGACCACCTAAGAGGGCTCGGGACCGCTGGTTCAATGTTCAAGACTTCCCGTCTGGTGGCCTTCTGAGACCGTCTGGTGGGTAGTCCGCTAAAGAGGACGTTCACCGTCTTGTCGGGTTTTTGGAAGTCACCATTGCCTTCGTCGGCTTTTTTCTTACCCTTCTTGTCATGAGGAGGTCGTGGGTCTGGAGTATTCTTGAGTGCTCACTGGAGATGATAGGACTGTCGGGCATACACCCCGGGTACTCATGCAAGGAAGGAGGAAGAGTAGAAGACGGACTCCTACTAGAATTCCCCTGTACTCCTACTAGGACTCACTCTGTGTACTCCTACTAGGACTCCCGCCTTGTAACCAACTAGGAACCCGTCCCCTAGACTATATAAAGGAGGGCCGGGTACCTAGCCGCACATCTCCAATCCCTCCGGGAACAACCCAACACCAAGTGCAGGGCGCCATACTTGATCCCCCAAACAGGACGTAGGGTTCGCCACCTTGGCAACCCGAACCTGTATAAATCTTGTGTCCCGTGTCCTTGCGCATACCTTCGAGTTCTCGGTCTCCCGATCACGATCCCCACCGCACAATCTGCTACCTCGGGTACCCCCTTGGTAGGTTTGCCGGTCTAAAACACCGACAGCTGGCGCGCCAGGTAGGGGTGATCATCGCCACCGGACAAATTCGAAGGACCTTAATCATCAAGATCAATCTGCTCGATGACGCTGACAGTCACATGGACAACTATTCGACGACCAGCAACTCGCAGGCTCGGCGAAACTCTACACAGAATCGATTTCGTGCCAACCGATCAAGTTTGCATCCCAAGCGGAGACCAACCTGTCATAGTCAGCATCACGATCAAGACGACGACTTCGAGTCAAAATCCGGTCAAGAGTCGATCTTTGTATTCAAGTCCGAGATGGAGCAGTACTCGATCTCGTCGAGTTCTCGTATCAACATTGCTGCCAAGACATCTCCATCAACTCCAAGTGCACCACGTGCCAAGCAGAACAGATTGATTTTGCGCACGCTTCCCTCCACGAGATGAGCAGTCAATTCAAGGCTTCAAGCCATCCATGCTGCACATGGCACGCGCTGACCAGGACAGGGCGGCAGCACCCCTTGCTTCGGAAGCTCCAAGATCTTTGGCTTGGTGCACACACAAGACAGTACGTGAGTACGTAGTACTTGGGTACAACTACCCTCGGCCACCTCAACCTCGCCGTGCGCCGCGAATACTCGTCTCCGTCCGCACGCGCTCTACGTCGACCTTGTCGTGCGCCGCGACTACTCGTCTCCGGCCGCACGCGCTCTACGTCAACCTTGCTGTGCGCCGCGACTACTCGTCTCTGGCCGCACGCGCTCTACGTCGACCTCGCCGTGCGCTGCGACTACTCGTCTCCGGCCGCACGCGCTCTACGTCGACCTCGCCGTGCACCGCGAGTACTCATCTCCACTCCCCTGGCTGCAGCGATCTACTTCGACTACGCCGCGCGTCCGGGTGCCTCGGCACGTCGCGCGGCTCGTCACACGGCTTGACGCGCCGCTCGTCGTCGACTACTCCGCCTCGCCCAGGCTCGTCGTCGACTACTTCGTCTTCGCCACGCGTCCGGGTGCCTCGGCACGTCGCGCGGCTCGTCACGCGGCTTGTCGCGCTGCTCGTCGTCGACTACTCCGCCTCGCCCAGGCTCGTCGTCGACTACTTCGTCTTCACCGTGCGTCTGGGTGCCTCGGCACGTCGCGTGGCTCGTCACACGGCTCGTCGCGTCGCTCTTCATCGACTACTTCGCCTACGCCGCGCGTCTGGGTGCCTCGGCACGTCGCGCGGCTCGTCACGCGGCTCGTCGCGCCGCTCGTCGTCGACTACTCCGCCTCGTGCGGCGCTCGTCGTCGTCGACAACTTTGCCTCCGCCGCGCGTCCGGGGTGCCTCGGCACGTCGCGCGGCTCGTCCACACGGCTCGTCGCGCCGCGCGTCGTCGACTACTCCGCCTCGCGCGAGCTCGTCGTCGTCGACTACTTTGCCCCTCCGCCGCGCGTCCGGGGGTGCCTCGGCACGTCGCGCGGCTCATCTTGCGGCTCGTCGCTCCGCCCATCGTCGACTACTACGGGCTCGTCGTCGACTACTTCACCTCCGCCGCGCGTCCGGGTGCCTCGGCACGTCGCGCGGCTCGCCACGCGCGCTCGCGCGCGCTGCTCGTCGTCGACTACTCCGCCTCGCGCGAGCTCGTCGTCGACTACTTTGCCTCCGCGCGCGTCCGGTGCTCTCGGCACATCGCGCGGCACGTCTTGCGGCTCGTCGCTCCGCCCATCGTCGACTACTCCGGGCTCGTCGTCGACTACTTCACCTCCGCCGTGCGTCCGGGTGCCTCGGCACGTCACGCAGCTCGTCGCGTTGCTTGTCGTCGACTACTCCGCCTCGTGCAGGCTCGTCGTCGACTACTTTGCCTACACCGCGCGTCCGGGTGCCTCGGCACGTCGCGCCACTCGTCATCAACTGCTCCGCGTCGCGCATTCTCGTCGTCGACTACTCTGTGCGCCGCGACTTCGTCTTGCGGCCACGCTGGCTCTACTGCAGCCACGCCGTGGGGTGCCACTACTTGTCTCGCGGCAACACTGGCTCTACTTCGAGTACACCGCGCGCCGCCACGACGTCATCTTCCCCTGTCGCATCGCGTCGACCATTCATCTCGACTAGTTTTCCAAACTAGTCGAGAACGGCAGTCACGCCCCCAACAACTAGTCGGAATCAACTCTGACTAGTCGACTTCAACAACAGCCGTCGCGGCTCCATCGCCGATCGCCACGGCTTCATCTACAAGTCTCGCCAGTGCAAGAATGAGCCTAAGTCATTTATCTAAATGATTACTGTTTTCTTGGCTTGTTCTCCTCATCATGTAGGACTACTTGCCGACTACTCATTTGTGTATGCTTCTCGGCGGGTTTTCACGGGAGCTACACTCTGCTGACTACTCTTGGGGCATATCAATCAAGTCGCCGCGAGTCTACTTCATCAACTTGGGGGCTATCCCTAGGAGGCAGTTTCTAAAGTCCGCTACGCGCGGTAATCTAAAGTCAACTTCTAAAGTCGCATTATAAAGTCCGCTCCGTGCGGCATCTTAAAGTCGACTCCGGTCGCATCTTCGCCTGCTTCAGTGGCATACTACGTGTGTAAGCTTCGATGGAACCTAGTTGTAAGCGGCCCTCGGGTCCGGGCGACAATGGAACCTAGTTGCACGTGGTCTTCACGCTCTGTACCATGGGTCCAAGTGCCCTAAGTACTCGCGCTCCGTACCTTGGGTCTGAAATCCATGGCCCAGGTATGCAAGTGGACTCCGGTCGCACCTTCAAGTCCACTACGGTGGCACCCGTACCTTGGGTCTGAAATCCATGGCCCAGGTACGCAAGTAGACTCCGGTCGCACCTTCAAGTCCACTACGGTGGCACCCGTACCTTGGGTCTGAAATCCATGGCCGAGGTACGCAAGTCGACTCCGGTCGCACCTTCAAGCCCGCTCTAGCGGCAACTGTACCTTGGGTCTGAAATCCATGGCTCAAGTACTTAAGCCCACTCCGGTGGCACAAGTCGACGCTAACGGTCGCATCCAAGCCCACTCTGGTGGCACAAGCCCGTTCCGGCGGCAACTGTACCTTGGGTCTGAAATCCATGGCTCAGGTACTTAAGCCGAGTCCAGTGCACAAGCCGACTCCGATCGCAATCTTAAGCCCACTCCGGCGGCAAAACTACTCGTTTTCTCTGATTTTTCATTCGCTTTGGCTTTCCGGAAAGTGCTTTTCTTTTTTTGCATCTTAAGTCCACCCGCGTGGCACAAAGTCGACTTCTAAAGTCGCATATCAAAGTCCGCTCTGTGCGGCAACTAAAGTCGACTTCGGTTTTTAAGTTGCATATCAAAGTCCGCTCCGCGCGGCAACTAAAGTCGACTTCAGATTTCAAGTCGCATCTCAAAGTCCGCTCCGCGCGGCACAAAGTCGACTTCGGTTTTTAAGTCGCATTCTAAAGTCCGCTCTGACGGCACGACTACTTCTCAAGCTCCACGGCTCGACGCGAAACTGCTACTTGGAATCTCTCCAGCTCGGGGGCTACTTGAAGATAACTTCAGCATGCTTCGCTCGCTCTCAAGCTCGGGGGCTCCTCACCAATCACTACTCAACGTGGCTCATATGGCTCTCTTATCTCGGGGGCTACATGCTACAAGAGTACTCAGATGATGGCTTCGCGAACACTGAAGACCCTTGGATTGATTACCTAATCATTTAAAGGCTCGGGGGCTGCTATGCTACACCCATCATTCAAATTTTTTTCAAGACCGATGAGCCGGGACCACCTTCCAGCCTCGCGGCAGTTCAAGTACTATTGAAGACTTCTCCAAGCAGTACTCGAGGACGCTCAAGAACTACTTGAAGAGGCTTCAAGACTACTCGAACTACTACTCAGCTCCAACGTGCTCGAGGGCTTGTCGGGCATACACCCCGGGTACTCATGCAAGGAAGGAGGAAGAGTAGAAGACGGACTCCTACTAGAATTCCCCTGTACTCCTACTAGGACTCACTCTGTGTACTCCTACTAGGACTCCCGCCTTGTAACCGACTAGGAACCCGCCCCTTAGACTATGTAAAGGAGGGCTGGGTACCTAGCCACACATCCCCAATCCCTCCGGGAACAACCCAACACCAAGCGCAGGGCGCCATACTTGATCCCCCAAACAGGACGTAGGGTTCGCCACCTTGGCAACCCGAACCTGTATAAATCTTGTGTCCCGTGTCCTTGCGCATACCTTCGAGTTCTCGGTCTCCCGATCACGATCCCCACCACACAATCTACTACCTCGGGTACCCCCTTGGTAGGTTTGCCGGTCTAAAACACCGACAAGCACTGCTCGGTGGTGTGATTGCCCTCCAGATGCCGCGGGCACTTATCTTTCAGCAAGTCTTTGAAGCTGCCGGAGGTCTTCTTCGAGTTGACTTTCGCGGGGCCCTGGATAGTCGCGATTGTGTTGTCTGGCTTGCGCTTATGGTTAGGACCCGAGTAGTAGTTGTTGTTGCAACTCCCTTGATCCCTGTTGTTGTTGTTGCTGCCGCCCGGGTTGTTCTTGCTCTTGCTGCGAATGGCGTCGTACTTGGCGTTTGCCTTGTCTTCTACGTCTGCCCATGAGGTGATCATGTCCTTGAGCTTGGTGATAGAACTCGGGCGGCGGCGACCGAAGTCTTTGAAGGTAGGGCGGTGGTAGAGACCTTCTTTGAAAAGGTCGATGACCTCCTTGTCGGTGACATCGACTACCGTAGCGCGCTTGTCGAAAAAGCGTCGCATGTACTTGCGTAGCGTCTCGCCTTGTTCCTGCTTCACCATTGCCAGGTCCATGCGAGTACCCGAGCGCCCCATGGTGCCCGTGAAGTTGCTGGTGAACTGATCCTTGAGCTGGTCCCACTTGTCGATCGAGTTCTCATCGAGCGACTCGAGCCAGGTGACTGGTGCTTGGTCCAGACACAAGGGAAAGTAGAGGCACTTTGTGTCATTGTTGCCACCAGCATTTTTGATGGATAGGGCATAGCATCTAAGCCACTGGACTAGGTCTTGCTTCGCGTTGTACTTGGTGATCCCCAGAGGTTTGAATTTCTCTGGGAGAAGCAGATTGCGAAGTCGAGCAGAGAAGGCGGGGAAGCCATCGTTGTCACCTGCCGTGGAGGACTTCTTGCGTCGTATTTCTTCAATTCTGCGGCGGGCATCGTAGCTGCCGCGTGAGACATCAGTGGCGTGGCTGTCTGCATGGCCTCGGCCTCCGCGATCGCCTCCACTACCAGCTCTCCTTCCAACTCCGTGTGAGTAGCTCCCGCCGCCACTTGCTCCACCACCAGCGTCACCATGACTGGCAGCACCGCGACTACCGCCGGCGCCACCGGCACATCGTTACCACCCCGAGAAGGTCCTCCGACCGATGCCCCAAGACAGCTTGGGGTTCCGTGGTCGTTCTCCTCGAGTACGGTTGCGTCCATTACCCGCTGGACTGCGATTTGTGGCTTCATGGTTCTCGTGTTCACGAGTTCCGAGGGAAGGTACTTGAGTGACTCTGTTGTCAACTCTCATGAAGTAGGCATCCTCCGCGAGCTTGGCGATGACTTCACCTGCGCGTATCCCCTCAGGCTGACACGCTATCGTAGTGATAGACATGAGGCACTGTTCGGGGGTAGTGTGCACCCGGCTGGCAACTTGATCGAGGGTCTCTGCAAGAATTCGTATAGGGAGGGATTCTCGGAGACGTCTGCGCCGTTCTTTGCGCTTCCTGTTGCGCTCACGTCAAGCGTTCTTGTCGTCGTTGGTTTCATTAGCGGGTGCGTTGGCAGACAACTCGTCTGCTGAGATGTCGTCGAAGTACCGGTCAGGTCGGGTTCCTGAAGGTCCTAGCGTCTCGACAGTAGCCATGAAGACTTTGCGATTAGGGGTACTGAGACCATAGTCAGTACTCACCACCTCGGTTGGAGTGTGCTCCTCTGTTGGAGCTAGGGGTGTTCCCTCCTGGAAACGAAGCGAGTTGAGGTAGGCGACGCAAAGGTGAGTTCCCCGTCCGTCGGTCCGCAGCTTGCGGTCCGGCCGCAGACGAATCTGCCGGCGGGTGTTGATGTTATAACCAGGTCGGTGGATGGTCCTGACAATGGTTGCTCGGTCGTCGAGTTCTCAGACTCGGGCTCGTCGGGGTCTGACCCGAAGTCGAACTCGTAGGAGAAGTCCGAGTGGTAGCCGGAGGCGGGGTTGGAGTCCGAAGAGTAGCCGGAGACGATCTCCTTGCCGGCCCGGCGTGCAGCGAGAGCTTCCGCATGGGCCCGCTAGCATTGCAGAGGCCATATGGGAAGTGCTCGTGGAGTGGGGGCGTCGCACATGATGGCTCAGTAGTCGGCTCGCATGCGATGACCCATGGGGACGCCGAGTTTGAGTTGAGGTGGATCCGGACTCGAAGTCGGCGTGTTGGTTGTAGAGCGAAATTTCGCCGAATTTTGCGGCGAGATTGCCCGTGATCACCTCAAGAAGTGTCACAAGCCCGGTCTTCGGGTTGGATATCATGGTGAGGCGGTGCTGGAAGGATCCAGCTTGTTGACGGTTAATAATTGTATCAAAGTTCGTTTGTGACTCGCAAGCGTACAAGTCTCCCGTCGTAGTCAAGGGACCCTTCTTCCCTCGAGTGGTGAACCCAAGGTATCGAATCCGTGGAACAAATGTGTGACACAAAACTTAATCTATTAAAGCCAAGTAACTTCAATCTTCGATAAAAACCCTAATGCATCTAAGTAAAAGACACAAAACGAATCTAATCTACTAAAGACCGAAGAAAACAAAGTAAGATTGGGTAGATAAACCGATCTAGAGGGATCGGGGTAAGCCTTTTGTTGAAGTTCCAAGCAAGAGAAGAAGTAGCAAATCGAATCTTAATAGAAGCCTCTTTAAATCGTGGTTTCCCGTCCAAATCCGAAAACATCCGCCTTTCGAGACCCCCGTTCTATCACAACGTATCCCTATTCATGTGGGGAGCTGAGGGCGAGTCAAAAGACAAGTCGAGATTCTTTCGGAAGATCCGGCGTGTACCTCTAGCCACCACGGCTACAAGAACACCCTATGTAATCTATCTCGAGAATAGAATTGGAATAAGCAAAGCCGATCGAAAAACGAAATCTTCGAGGAAACACTTGATCGCTAGGAAAAGATTCAACTTGATAATTCAACTATAACAATGATACATACACAAGATCACCACCGGGACCCTTCCTTGATCTTGCTTCTAGCTCGTGGAACTCCGACGTGGTCTTCCGTGCTAGGTTCCCACGTCGGCTAGGAAACCCTAGTCAACTAGCTCGACCCTCTCCTCTCCGAGATGGTGTCCCTCTCTTCTCTCGCTTCTCGGCGGCCGAAGACGAAATCTTCTCTCGCGTGGCTCTCGGTCGTGGGACTATAAATAGCCCGATTGGCGGCTACGGCAAAGGAGAGCGTGTTTGGGCCCAAAATGGGCTCCGGGCCGACCGGACCGGGCCGGCCAACTCCGGGCCCATTTAGGCCCGGCCCCGTGGGCTCCTTTGCCCCACGTCGGTTCCCTTGCTTCCCGGATGCTTCCCCCTTCGCATGTAGGTCCATGTCGTCGGTTTCTTTCCGAATTGGACTCAACTCCTTGTCTTGCAAGATTCAAGACTTTTCCGGTCGTGTCCCCCGGAATCTATCGTCTTCTCGGATCAAGTCCCCCGGCTTCTTGGAGTTAAGTTTGCTTCATTGCATGACTTGTACGGGGCTTCAAGGTCTTGTCATGAGGTGCTTGATGAACTTATCCCGAAAGTCTTGCATTCAACACTAAAACCCTGCATAAACATTAAACTCCAAAACCGACATGCACACGTGAACTTGTTATACCACGGGGGTTAGTACAAATGGATAAGGTATAAAACTCATGCCAACACCGAAGGTAAACTCATGGCTAGGTTGACGGATTTTCACCGTCAACATCTCCCCCATGCTTAAACCTTGCTCGTCCTCGAGTAAGCCTTCGATGGATATCATCATTGCTAAACAATGTTTAAACTCTGCACTTGATTACACATGAGAAAACATAATGCTCTCAAAATTTTAATTCATTAAAGTTCCATAATGTACTAGCCTTCATCTCTACGGAGGGTAGATTCTTATTAAGCTTATCCCACAAGTATTAACATGCTCACAAAGTTTTAAATAGATCTCAAAATTTTTTGAAATGAAGAACGAGATAAAGAAAAGCTAAACCAAATTCACAAATTTAAATCATCTCGTGTATTGCTCATGAACTCTCATCTCACTTGTCTCTCAAGCCTATATATTCTACTCCTTTCCCTCTCATATATATGTGGTAGGCTTTATATGGAGCTTTGGGAAAGTTTAGTCCTAACAAGATTTTATAAATGAGGTGTTGTCAAAACAAGACAAGCTTCTCATGGTCTTACCGAGACTCGTCAAAAAGGTCATTGGAAAATAATGTTAAATCAAGGAGGGGAAAGAGAAAAATACACACACTTTAGATAAGTGGACATGTGCAAATGACAAAGAGTGATCCCGAGGCACAAAGGAAGTCCTCGTTATCGGATTGCACATGGTTGGAAAATGAGAATGGATCTTTTTATCTTGAAGCCTTGAATGCACTCTTAGAGAACCAGGGAGTTCACTTTACGCACATATATATATTTTTTCTTTCTCATATTTCTCATTCTTTTCTTTCTTTCTTTCTTTCTTATATATATATATATATATGTTTTTTTTCTTTCTTCACCTTGGAAGTCACGTACATCGCCAAATTTTTTCTTTCATCATTATGTATATATTTTTTTTAAAATACTCCCTTTTGAACTCTAAAACTGCACCGTACCTACCTCCTCCCCCATGCTTAGACGATGCTCGTCCTCGAGCAAAGAGGCGAAAAATAAGGTAGGTACCGGAGATATTTTTCCTTGGAGAGATACTTGAAATCTTCAACGTTGGCACCGTCTTGCGATCTTCTTTGAATTGATGATCCATTCTCAACGATAGGTTGTGGTCAAGGAGGTAATCACAAAAGATGATATTTGGTTTAAGGGTGGATCTCCGGCGAAGTTTGTAAGATCACCGATGCGGGGATACACAATGCACGGATAAAAGGCTAGCAAAAAGATAGATACGCAAAAACGGAATGACCAGCTTCTTAGTCTCGGGCCAGAGAAATCATGGCCTGCAATAACTCACTCAAAAATAAATCTTGTACACTAAGGTTTATGCACTCAAATATATATAAGGCTTTGGATAGGTTGAGCAGCACACAAGTGATATTTGTGACAAGGTTAGCAATATTTTTGAGCTTAAAAGACATCTTTAATCTATTCATAACTTGAGAGCACATAAAACACTATGGGTCTTTATTTTAATCATAATCTCCGCTGAAAATTAATCTAGCATTTAAATAAATTCAGATCTGTATTTTTAGGAGAGCACTAGCTTTAACATGCATAAATCAATTACAAAGATGAACAAAGCTGCAATTATAATCATATATCATCATGACACGAATTTTGTAACTTTTCTAATGATATAATCAAGGTGGTGTCTTTATTAATGATGACATCAAGTTGAAATACAAACTGAAAATAAACAAACATGCTTGCTGAAATTTAAATAAAAACAGAAAATACTACGCAAACACACATAAGCAAAAGCTGAAAATTACAGAGAAAAAGAAAAGAAAAGAAAACTAAAGTTCCTAAATCTTCTAGTCCTCCGCCGGTGGTTGATGTTGATAATCTTGATAATAATACCCTTGCTCATAATACGATTGGACATTTCCTCCGACGAATTGATTTGGCTCCACAAGGTGAAGGCGCCCAACTTCAAAGGCGATATTTGCGTTGCCTTCACCAAGTTGGGCTGCGTTAGCTTGGATGGCTGCGACGTTTTGAGCATTTCTTGCAGCACACCTTCCAATTATGGCCATGCTTTGTTGTGGTTGGGGATGATGAGCGTAGGCCTCCGCGAAGTTAGCGTTGGGCACAACATAATTTTGTGGGGGTACCGGTGCACCACCCCCCCATGCTTGTTCTTGTGACCCTCCGTAATAACTTGGCGGAGGAGGGACCCCGCCGAATGGTTGCACATTGGGTTGTGCTCCACTCGCTTGTGCGGAGGATGTTCCCTCCTCTACGATTCTTCCTCTTTTGTTCTTCCTTGCAGGGACAAGTAATCCCTCTTCCAACCAATCTTCTCTTCCTTCGGTGAAAAGCCTAAGCCTCTCATTCGGAAGGGGTAGGTTCACTATGGCCAACCGATAACCTCCTCTCTCATCTCCACTAATGTATTTGCCTTGCCGCAAATATTCAAAACCGAGAGAGGTACCACGCAAAAGGTGAGTGGGGTTTCTTGCGATCCCCGGCCGCAAGGAAAAGGCCAACATGGAGAGGTAACACCCCGAACCAATATTACCCGCCCCCGATGTTGCTTCACAACACCAACGGTTGATCATGAGGTAAGAGGGGTCTATTGGCTGCCTGGCAATTAAAGCCGAGTATAGCCAATTCAAATCCGTGTCGGTCACCTTTGTTTCCTTCATCCTCCCCAATACCCTCTTGCACATCCAAGAGTGAAATATCCGGATAATGTGGTTGCGGATGCAATTGCGTTGTTGATGGGCTTCTCCGGAGATCATGTTCCAAAATCCCGCCAACATGCCGGGTGGCACGTCAACCTTCTCCGGAGCTCCCTTGTGGAATCCAAGCAGCTCCCTAACGTGCTCGTAGGGAACCACTTGTTGGATTCCCTCCAAACGGAATGACAAGCTTTGCACCCCATCATCATCAACGATGGGTGCAATAGTCATCAAATTTCCAAGGCGTAACCCAAATGGGTGTCCACCGATATTCCGTTGGAGAACTGCACCCATCCGAGGTGCCCCAACATATAGTATATGTCGGTGCAAAAACCCAAGGTGTAGAGTGCTTGGTCGTCGAACTCGACGTTCGGCACAAGCCTCTTCTCAAGATTGGCGAGCCTCTCCTCCTCCTCCGCCGACAAGATGATGAAGCCGTACGAAGAGTGTGTCGGGGTGTAAGGAGGTGGTGCGGTTGAGCGAGTCGATCGTCGTGGTGGCGCGGGCTGCTCCTCCGTGTGCCCACGAGTTCGGTGAACCTCATGGAAGTGCTTCTCGCAGCCCTCATACCACCAAGGAGGAGAGCATTGTTCCTCCTCGGTGGTGCCGTATCCGTCTCCATGCTCCGGGGAGACTCGAAAACCGAGTGCCTCCTCGAAGACGTGGTTGATGATGGCTTGGACGACGAAGAACTCTTCTTCTTGGAGAAGAGACTTGTGGTCTTCTTCCACATGGTTGCTTGCACTCTTTCTTCAACTAAAATTCCGGGTTGCAACCGGTAAACTAGGCACTTAAACTCTTTGCTTCGGATGTGGACTTTGAGTGGATTAAGGATGTGGATTTTTTCTTGAGCTATCAAGCTTGGGATGGTTGGCTATGTCTACGGAGGTTCTGAGCACACAAACTTGAACACACAAACAAGGGAAGGAGAGGGAAGCTTGCCTCGCAGAAAACGGGAGCCGGGGGGCTCCTTAAGTAGGTCGGCCGGCCGGCACGGGCCGGCCGGCCCGGGGGTCTCCCCGGCTCCTCCCCGCCGCGTCTTTCTCCCAGCACGATCATTTCGCCTCTGCAACTTTCCTGCCCGCGTGCTCCACGAGTTGCACCGCCCAAATGCTCTCGTCCACTCCTTTTCTTGAATTATTGGTCCTCCCACTTGATGCTCCATGCTTTGGGACATGTCCATGCTCCCTAGCTCCACTTGCTTCACATGCCACCATGAAAATCCTGCAAAGTTGATGCTTGCTGCCCACCATGCTTGTCCTTTGCATGTGGAATTGGTGAAAGTTGATAAAAGGGAATCCAATGGTGCATGCATGATTAATTCAAACTAGATTGCCTCCATTTAGGTGTGTTTAAGGTTAAGCACTCCTCTAATTCGAAATTTAAAATATTTTTCAGAGCCATGCAAGAGCTCAAGCATAATTTTAGAGAAGTTTTTAAACCATTAAAAACAAATGTAAGTCAAAAATATTTTTCGACTATGTCGATTTCGGTCTCACCGGTATAGTTTGCTTTCATCGGTTGAGAGCGAACATTTTCCCGGCTTGATCATGGGGGCATAGGTTTAGGTTCTAATTTTGGCTAAATAAGAAAGATTTTGAATAAAATAAAATTAGAATAGGCTTAGAAAAATTCTAATCCTAGAGAAACCAAGGATAAAGATTTTTAAAACCAACCAAAAGCTTTGATTTCTAGGTTCACGCGAGTCCTACCACGTGCTGAATTTTATTAACACTTAAACATAAATCGTGGCTCTACTCGTGTGGTTTTAGCATGAAAAATAAGTCAACCTCAGCACCATAATGAGGGTGAAAGGTTGAGTTAAGGTTCTGAAATTATTTGGTTGAGGTTTCTCGAAAAGAAAAGAATCAAACAAGCACATAGGAGGGTACATGCAAAGGGTTTATGATAAAGCAAACATTCAATCAAGAATTATGTCTCTAATATTGTTCAACCAGTTCTAAGTCTAATGTCTTTGCGTAATAAAACTCAAAAACTAAATTATTAAAAATACTCGAAAAACCTGGAATCGGGTTGTCCTCCCGGTAGCTTATTCTTGACTCGACGAAACGGGTTGCTTCCCGCCTAGCGCTTCGTTTATAGTCTATATGTAGACTTCTTCACTTGATTACTCCGGATCAACGCTCTTTGCGGGCGTTGCAATCTTGGGTACCCACTTCCGCACCATCTTGGGTGCGGGCTTGTCTTCCGGCTTAGTTGGCTTAGTCATCTTTTTGGTCTTCACAGGCGGCTTCTCTTCCTTTGTCTTGACGGATGCAACACCTTCTTTGATTTTCGTTACGTTCATTTTTTTCGGCTCCTTCTTCTTTTTCAGCCCCTCCATTTGTTTTGGTTCTCCCTTCACTCCAATCATGTTGCATGCCTCAATCCTTGGACGGAACTTGAAGGAACTCCTTTCTCCGTTGATATCAAACATGATCTCCCCCTTGCCAACATCAATAGTAGCACCCACTGTCTTGAGGAATGGCCTCCCCAGGATGAGCGGCGGCTTCTCCCTCTCTCCCATCTCGAGCACAACGAAGTCGACGGGGATGAAGTGGTGTCCAATCTTCACGGGTACATCTTCAGCAATGCCCAAGGGATAGCGAATGGAGTTGTCACCCAACTCCAAACATATTCCCGTAGGCTCCATCGGTAGGCGTAGCTTCTCGAACACATCCCTCGGCATGACACTCACACTAGCTCCAAGGTCGCATAACGCCTTCTCGAAGTTGAAAGAACCAACCGAACATGGAATTGTAGGGCACCCGGGGTCTTTTTGCTTCTCTAGCCCATAAGCAATAGGCCGCACTACACTCCTCGGACATCTTGACATGATCTACCCCGAGCGTTGCTATCTCATATTTATTTGCAAGTATGTCTTTAAAGTAAAGAGAATATGTAGGTACTTGTAGGGCATCTAGTAATGGCATGTTGATGCTAAGTCTACGCACAACTTCCACAAACTTCTCAAAGTGGTTGTCAAGTTTACCTCGGAAGTAGCGTGGCTTGAGTTGCGGTATCCTCGTGTCTTCCTCCGGCATCTCGAATTCGGGTTCCTCGGTGACGATCCCCGTAACCTTCTCTTTAGCAACTCCTTCCACCTCGGTGGATGGTTTAAGCTTCCTTGCTCCCGCGGAACGTTCTGGATCTCCGGTCTCCTTCCCCGATCGTGTTTGAATGGCCTTCGCCGATTCGGGACATTTGGGTTGTCCCGGAAGCTTCCCTTCATCATTAGTGAGGCGCCCCGCAAGTTGTCCAACTTGTGTCTCGAGCATCTTCATCATGTTGAGCACTTGATGATTGGAACTTCCGACCTCCGTCACTTTGCTATCGATGTTCTCCAACACCTTGTCTATGGTCTTGAACTTGGTGACGGTGTCCTTGTTGATCTTAGCTTGCTCATCCATGAACTCCTTCAATTGTATCCGAAGCGGAACCGCGTTAGGAATAGATGAGCTTGCATTAAATTGAGGCCTACCTTGCCCGTAGCGGAAGTTCGACAATTCTCCCTTCCTCATGTAGTCGAGCACTTTGGCTTCCTCCGGACAATCTTTGCGGACATGGCCATACTCTCCACATTCTTCGCATGTGGACCTTGCTTCGGCGGCCTTCAAATCTTGAGCCTCTTTCTTTTCCATCTCCATCTTCTCCAACCTCCTCATGAGCGAGTCGATCTTGCCCTCAAGTATGTCTTCCTTCTCCACTTGCAAGACTCCTTTGACGTTCCCCATGGGTTGAACCGGATGTAGGCGCCCGGACGACGCCCACGTGTCATTATCCGCGACCTTCTTGAATAGAGTGAAAGCTTCCGTCGGTGTAAGCTCGATGATAGATCCTCCCGCTGATGCATCGATGATCGTCCTTGACGCCATGGTGAGTCCTTGATAGAACTTTTGCACGAGGTCTTCTTTCGGGAACTTGTGATGTGGAACCGCCCCGGTGTACTCGTTGAAGCGCTCGAATGCCTCCGAGATAGTTTCTGTAGGATATTGAACAAAGGTGGCAATCTTATTACGCAAGCTTTGAGTTTTACCCGGTGAGTAGTATTCCTTCATGAAAGCCTTCATCAACGTGTTCCAATTTTGCACCGTCTCCGCCGGTTGAGAGTGGAACCATTGCAAAGCCTTCCCGAGTAGTGAAAACGGAAAAAGCCTTGCCCTCATTTGATCTTGAGTCACCCCATCCATGTTGAAAGTCCGACATAGTTGAATGAATGCTTGGAGGTGAAGGTTCGGATCCTCCTTGCCGGTGAAGGGTGAATGTTGCACCATGCGGATTGTTGAGGTCTTGATCTCGAACGGTCTTCCGATCTCCTCGAGGTTCAAGATTGGTAGGTCGATGATGTCTGGGGTGCATAGCTCCCCAATCTTGCGTTCTTCCGGTGGTTGGTCACCCATTGGTGGAAGTCGATTCTCCCGCGGACTTTGAGGTGGTGAATTCTTCGGAGATTCCTGCGATCCTTTGTCTTCCGACTCCGAATCTACAAAATCCAGCTTTTTAGCTTGATGTGCTTCGCGTCTCCTTAGCCTGTAAAGTTTTTCTGGATCATCCACAAAATTATTGGGTTTGTTGGAGAGGTAGCCGTCCATCTCCTGTTAGGGTTAGCAATAAACAAAGTATGCAAAAAACTAGAAAGTAAAAAACGAATCTATAAAGACTAGAGTTAGACAAACTAGATTAGATGTAATTTGAGGATGATCAAAATTTAGTAGATGCAAAAATAAAAACAAAAAGAAAACTGAAAATTACAAAAAGGCAATAAAAAAATCAAATCTTGATCACTTGTTCCCCGGCAACGGCGCCAGAAAAAGGGGCTTGTTGACGGTTAATAATTGTATCAAAGTTCGTTTGTGACTCGCAAGCGTACAAGTCTCCCGTCGTAGTCAAGGGACCCTTCTTCCCTCGAGTGGTGAACCCAAGGTATCGAATCCGTGGAACAAATGTGTGACGCAAAACTTAATCTATTAAAGCCAAGTAACTTCAATCTTCGATAAAAACCCTAATGCATCTAAGTAAAAGACACAAAACGAATCTAATCTACTAAAGACCGAAGAAAACAAAGTAAGATTGGGTAGATAAACCGATCTAGAGGGATCGGGGTAAGCCTTTTGTTGAAGTTCGAAGCAAGAGAAGAAGTAGCAAATCGAATCTTAATAGAAGCCTCTTTAAATCGTGGTTTCCCGTCCAAATCCGAAAACATCCGCCTTTCGAAACCCCCGTTCTGTCACAACGTATCCCTATCCATGCGGGGAGCTTAGGGCGAGTCAAAAGACAAGTCGAGATTCTTTCGGAAGATCCGGCGTGTACCTCTAGCCACCGCGGCTACAAGAACACCCTATGTAATCTATCTCGAGAATAGAATTGGAATAAGCAAAGCCGATCGAAAAACGAAATCTTCGAGGAAACACTTGATCGCTAGGAAAAGATTCAACTTGATAATTCAACTATAACAATGATACATACACAAGATCACCACCGGGATCCTTCCTTGATCTTGCTTCTAGCTCCGGGAACTCCGACGTGGTCTTCCGTGCAATGTTCCCACGTCGGCTAGGGAAACCCTAGTAAACTAGCTCGACCCTCTCCTCTCCGAGATGGTGTCCCTCTCTTCTCTGCTTCTCGGCGGCCGAAGACGAAATCTTCTCTGCGTGGCTCTCGGTCAGGGGACTATAAATAGCCCGATTGGCGGCTAGGGCAAAGGAGAGCGTGTTTGGGCCCAAAATGGGCCTGGGCCGACCGGACCCGGCCGGCCGGCTGGGCCCATTTAGGCCCAGCCCGTGGGCTCCTTTGCCCCACGTCGGTTCCCTTGCTTCCTGGATGCTTCCCCCTTCTGCATGTAGGTCCATGTCGTCGGTTTCTCTCCGAATTGGACTCAACTCCTTGTCTTGCAAGATTCAGCACTTTTCTGGTCATGTCCCTGGAGTCTATCGTCTTCTCGGATCAAGTCCCCGGCTTCTTGGAGTTAAGTTTGCTTCATTGCATGACTTGTACGGGGCTTCAAGGTCTTGCCATGAGGTGCTTGATGAACTTATCCCGAAAGTCTTGCATTCAACACTAAAACCCTGCATAAACATTAAACTCCAAAATCGACATGCACACGTGAACTTGTTATACCACGGGGGTTAGTACCAATGGATAAGGTATAAAACTCATGCCAACACCGAAGGTAAACTCATTTGCGACCCCGACAAGTGTTCTCCGCTTCGAAGCATCTTGATCCCGGCGGCCAGGGCGGTCAGACTGCCCCCCTTGGCGGTTAGACCGGCCTGGGCAATCTGACCGACCCCAGGTGGTCTGACCGCCCCTCCTGGGCGGTTGAACCGGCCTGGGTGGCCTGTTGACGGTGAAAATCCGTAAACCTAGCCATGAGTTTACCTTCGGTGTTGGCATGAGTTTTGTACCTTATCCATTGGTACTAACCCCCGTGGTATAACAAGTTCACGTGTGCATGTCGGTTTTAGAGTTTAGTGTTTATGCAGGGTTTTAGCGTTGAAAGCAAGACTTTCGGGATAAGTTCATCAAGCACCTTATGACAAGACCTTGAAGCCCCGTACAAGTCATGCAATGAAGCAAACTTAACTCCAAGAAGCCAGGGACTTTATCCGAGAGGACGACAAACTCCGAGGACCCGACCGTAAAAGTGTCGAATCTTGCAAGACAAGGAGTTGTGTCCACTTCGGAGAGAAACCGACGACATGGACCTACACGCGTAAGGGGGAAACATCGAGGAAGCAAGGGAACCGACGTAGAGCAAAGGAGGCCTCGGGCCGGGCCTGCATGGGCCCGGGCCGGCCGCCCAGCCGGCCGGCCCAGCCTCCGTCCGTGGCCCGGGAGGCTCCCCTTTGCCCTAGCCGCCAATCGAGCTATTTATAGCCCCCCCGACCGAGAGCCACGCATCATACAATTCGTCATCGGCCGCCGAGGAGCAGAGAAGAGAGGGACACCATCTCGGAGAGGAGAGGGTCGATCTAGTTGACTAGGGTTTCCCTAGCCGACGTGGGAACCTTGCACGGAAGACCACGTCGGAGTTCCCGGAGCTAGAAGCAAGATCAAGGAAGGATCCCGGTGGTGATCTTGTGTATGTATCATTGTTATAGTTGAATTATCAAGTTGAATCTTTTCCTAGCGATCAAGTGTTTCCTCGAGGATTTCGTTTTTCGATCGGCTTTGCTTATTCCAATTCTATTCTCGAGATAGATTACATAGGGTGTTCTTGTAGCCGCGGTGGCTAGAGGTACACGCCGGATCTTCCGAAAGAATCTCGACTTGTCTTTTGACTCGCCACAAGCTCCCCGCATGAGTAGGGATACGTTGTGACAGAATGGGGGTTCCGAAAGGCGGATGTTTTCGGATTTGGACGGGAAACCACGATTTAAAGAAGCTTCTTATAAGATTCGATTTGCTACTTCTTCTCTTGCTTGGAACTTCAACAAAAGGCTTACCCCGATCCTTCTAGATCAGTTTATCTACCCAATCTTACTTTGTTTTCTCCGGTCTTTAGTAGATTAGATTAGTTTCGTGTCTTTTACCTAGATGCATTAGGGTTTCTTTTACCGAAGATTGAAGTTACTTGGCTTTACTAGATTAAGTTTTGCGTCACACATTTGTTCCACGGATTCGATACCTTGGGTTCACTACTCGAGGGAAGAAGGGTCCCTTGACTACAACGGGAGACTTTTCCGCTTGCAAGTTATAAATGAACTTTGATACAACTATTAACCATCAACATGGCCTCACCTCCTCGTCGAGTCTTCGGCCTCGGTTTTGTGGCTCAACCGAGTAACCCAGTGGTTTTCTGGTGAACCACTGTAAACCCTGCAAACTCGGTGTAGCCTCCGCCAATCTCCACTCATGACTCGGCTCCCACGTAGTCCAGGCTCGACCTTGGTTTTGAGGCTCTACCAAGAAACTATCCACGACTTCATCTTGCTGTTCATGCCACCATGCGGCCCGCACTTGACCCCACTGGCCACCGGGTCCCTCGAACGAAGCCTACTTGTCTTCTCTACACCTGGAGGCCTCATCGGCAACGACCTTTCGCGCTTGTTCTTCACCTGCACCAACACGAGTCAAGCCGCAACCTGCACCTGCAATACTTAGCCAAGAATCAGTTCACACCACGTTGTCAATCACTCATCACACAAGGAAGCGACCATCCACCGGTCCTCGAACCACACATGGTCCTCAATCTCCCCCTTGATGATTTCATTGACAACACACATGATTTGTAACAAAGAGAAAAAGAAAATAAAAGACACTACTAAAAGAAAAACTCCAACAAGTGATCGAAAGCCAAAGAAAGGCAAAGAGCAAGATCACTTGAAGAAGAACAAGTCTCGGACCCCTTAGGCAAGGGCAACGGTTCGACACATCCGAGACAAAACATGCTCAAGCAAAGAGCAAAAACCACCAAAAGCACACAAGGCCACGAGCCAAAAACCTCACACAAAAGCTCCCCCTTCACATATGCAAACTCCCTTTGAACCAATGCATGAAGAAGGTCACTTGGAAATGCATGACAAAGAGCAAACCAAGCTCACACTGCATAGGGCGGTTAAACCGCCCCTGGTCATGTGACCGCCGCCCCTCCCGGGAGGTTAGACCGCCCCATGTGACCGCCCCCGCAAAAACTTCTCAAAAATTGCCGAACCACTTTGGACACCTTCCATTATCTCCCAGTGTGCCCAAATCATGCACACACTTCTCCCCCTTGTTGACAATGCATGAATCAAGGCAAAATGCGAAAACTTTCAACATATAGCTTCTCAAATATACAAAATTCATCACAAGAAGCTACACAAGTCCAAATGAGCAAGTTAGATACTCGACATGTTCGTAATGACCTTAACTACGTGATCACCAAGTTTCACAACCATTGGACAAGGCTAAAAAGGATTTGAGTAATTTTGCGAAAAGTTACTCTCTCACAAGCAAAAACCTAAACATGAGCAAAACATGTCGAAAAGGCAAAGCCATACAAACTTCATGCTAGGACAGCCATTCTAATCATAAGACCATCACAAACACCCGCAAGCACCTCATGTCATGTCAAAGCCACCGAGCCATGTGCCTACTTCTATGTATGAGACTTCTCATTGGTAGGCATCATGCAACGGTTTAGCACCCAAAGCAAATTAATTTCAGCACATATGACATGGGAGCATATTTTCCAAGCAGTTTACATTTCATTTTCAGATTCATAATTGGTACATGAAATGTCTTTGCGACAAAAAGGAACTTATGCCCCTCCATAAGATAAAGCAAGAGGGCTAAACATTCATGATGGCAAATGAACCTTTGGCCCCATATGATCAATGAACTAGCTATCCAACCACAAATTAAGCATAGCCAAGCCACTAAAACATGCCAAGATCATATAGAGGCATTTACACATGAGAGTGCATATATGTGACATTTTTCAAAAGCATAGCCATCAACCATGGATATAAATCAAGATCATCAAGAGCTAAGCCAAACTAACCATAGCATACCAAACAAGCTCACACGATCATATATAGCCCATCATGGTGAACAATGTATATAGGAGAAGCTTTTCCTATCAAATGCATATGATACAAAATGCATGGAACCTAAGATACAAAGATGCCTATACATCATGTTACATATGCCATGCCAAATGCAAAAATGCATAAAAGGAAAGCTAAACATATGCTACAAAGGAGCTCCCACGCAAAACTCACTACACACACCAAGCTCACAAAAGACCGCTCGAGGGGAGGCAAAAAGGGCTCGACACCACCGGCAAAAGAGTAAAGGACCACAAAACTCACAAGCTCCCCCTAAACTCATGCATTAAGGCCAAAGAGCACACAAAGCTCACCTTACACACATGAGATAGTGCAAAGAGCTAAACGAACCAAGTGACTTGACTAATGCCACACACATGAAGGTCACAAATTCACTTACCTTTATCAATTTCTTCAGAAGTCACTCATCCTTGTCCACCATCCCCGAAAGTGATGTACCTCCATGTCACCACCGGGGTATGAGCCCGAAGAACCACCCCCGATATCAACCAAATGTTCTCCGGGCCTCCCATCTGCAACTCAAAACCAAGAGCGAGAACGAGCAAATGACTCAACACTAGGGTTAGTCCCAAAGGTGTGAAACCAGTGTCGGGCCATTTCCTCAAAAGTAGGGTTAGCAACATTCATCCTACCCTGCCTATCAATACAGCGATCCATCCTGTCAAACCTATCAAACCTGGAACCACCATGGGAAAACCACTCCCGTCTCACTGGAGGAGTACGAGTACCACGAAAAAGAAAGCATGGTCCGTAGCCCCTCTGAGACTCACAGCTGCAACCTCTCCCAAACTCGTATTGATCACGAGGTGGAGAATGTCCAGCAAACTCAACACCAACAGACTCAAAGTGTCTACCATCTGCACCATGACCAAGGGAACTGAAACCACCAGCATCACGACCTCGAAAACATAACTGCCCAGAAATCTGGGGAGGGCCGGTCTCACCGCCTAGCCAGGCCGGTCTGACCTCCCTTCCCTGGGCAGGGCCGGTCTGACCACCTAGCCAGGCCGGTCTGACCGCCCTCTCCAGCACCACCACCGCGGCTACGAGATTTCTCATCTCCCCATGTCGGATCCTTACGCACAAAGCCCTTTCCCTTAGGCAGTGGCATACGAGGCTCAGGCACACCACGAGAAGGGTGGTACCTATCCTTGTTCATCCACTCCTTAGCCATTCTCGCCTCTCTCTTTCTCTTATAGAAAAACTCTCTTGTGACCATCCTTTCCACAAAACTCACAATGGAAAAGGATTGGTTTGGGCTTAGGCTTGGGGTGAGGCTCTTCACTTGGTTTCTCACTAGGCTTTTCACTTGCCTTCTCACTCGGTTTTTCTCTAGGTTGGTGTGGCTTGGATGCAAACTTGTCTTTGGGTGTGGGTTGTGGTGGAACTGAAACATTCCCAAATTTCCTTTCTCTCTCACCACTGCCCTCACCAACCTTATCCAATCCCAAATCCCAACCATCAAAGCGCTTATAGCTAGCAATCATCATACCAAGCTGAGGTTCTTGACTCGACAACCAACTCAGCGCTTCACGCAACTTATCATTCTCATCTTGCAAGCGACCAACACATTTTGCAAGATCCAAATTCTTCATAGCATGCAACTCACATGTAGAACAAGAAGTAGGAATAGGCACTTTCAAATCAGCCTCTAGCGAACCAATGCGAGAACAAAGCTCAACAAATTTCTCATGCAAACCAGGGCAAGAAGTGCAAGCACCAAGCAAAGTGGGTCTAGATTGTAGCTCAGCCAACTCAACCATAAGCACATCTAGTTCCTCACACTTGGAGGCATACTTCTCCCTAAGATCAGTCAAGTCAGCCAGGAAAGCAGAGCAATCAGCACAATCATTTTCATCAGAAACAACAGGGCTAGCCTTAAGCGAATCAATTTCAAGCTTGCTATCAAGAACCTGTGTTTCTAGCTCAGCCACTTTAGTCCTAGCATTCTCGAGCAAAGATCTAAGATCCTTCCTAAGCTTCTTAGCCTATCTAAGCATGTGATCGTGATTATCAAGCAAGTCAACCAACTCCTCATTCTCCTTGCGCAAAGAAGAGAGCTCATCACATCCCACCTCCTCCCACCCCACCAAATCCGCGTCCGCCGCGCCCCCCCGCCCTGCCCCCCCCCCCCCCCGCGCCGGGAGTCGTCCTTGAGGCTTAGGCCCGGCACCCAAACAAAGTTGAGATACTTACACAAGTCTTTTTTTTCTTCTTCTCCTTCTCTCCCCCCCCCTCCTCCTCCCCCCCTCGAGCAAAAAGACGTCCCCCCAAACAGACTCGATGTCGCTTGATCTCTTCATCTTCTCTCGAGACCGTGACTTCTTCCCATGTCCATGATCCTTCTTCTTGGACTTCTTCCTCTTGTCCTTGAACTTGTACTTGTCGTAAATTATCTTCCTCCCCCCACCCACAAAATAGCGTCCTATCCCACCACACCAGAAACAACTCCCCGCTTCCCCCCCCCTTCCCCCCCCCCCCCCCCCCCCCCCCCCACCCCCCACCCCAACACACCCCCACCATCCCCACCCACCCAAACAACCCCAACAACCCCCCAAGCAAGAAAAAAAAAAAAAAAAAAAAAACAACACAGGGCAAGAGGTAAAGTTCACCCTTCCCAACAACCACCAAAACAAAAAAAAAACGAGAAACTCCCCCACCCCCCCCCCCCGACCCCACCACCCCCCCCCCCCCCCCCCCCACCAGCCCAGACAAAACACACCCCCCCCCCCCCAGTGTCATACCTCCCCCACCCCAAAAAGGCCCCCAAACCCCCCCCCCAAACACGAACCACAAAAAGAGAGAAACAGGACCCCCCCCCCATCAACAACACACGACAGCACCACCACCATGGCCCCCCAGTTGTTCCAAACCACCATGAAACCCCCGAAACAAGGCATCGATGCCCTCAACCCGACAAAATACCAACACCCTCACACATGAAAAAATCCCTCTCCCCCCCCCCCCCCCACCCGACCTCGCCCCCCCCCCCCCCCCCCCCCCACGCCACGCCACCCCCCCCACACACCACACACCACCCCCACCAAGAAAAACAAAAAAGAAAAAAAAAAAAACACCGGAGAGGTAAAATAAAGCCATCCCTCCGGAACCACCAACAAGGGAAAGACTAAATAAACACCCCCAATCCCCCCAAAACCCACCCCCCCCCCTCCCCCCCCCCCCACTAAACAAAAAAAAAACACCCCCCCGCCAATCCACACCCCCCACCCCCAACCCCCACCCCCCCCCCCAAACATCACCAAAAAAAGAAAAAACACCCTCTAACAAAACATCCACCCACCCACCCCACCCCCCCCCAGTCACCACCACCCCCCACAACCCCCCAAACAAGGCACCGACTCACCGGGGAGATGAGTGAAGTTCTCGTACTCTCTCCGTAGGTCGCATACATCCGTGCCCGAACCTAGGCGTTCCCAACATGAGCCTCCTTCAACACCCCACCCCAATCCTACAAGCTAAGTGCTCGTGTGCACCCGATCGAACTCAGCCGACACAAAGCACGAAACAAGTAGTCGACCGCCTTATTGTTGGCGTCGAAACCGTCCCTCGATCCCCGGAGCGAGGAAATCAACCGGCCGGACATAGCCCGTGTCCACCATGACATCCCAAAGGATCCGACCCTTTCCGCGGAGAAAAGCACCCATCCGCTTGCTCCACATCCGGTAGTTCTTGCCATCGAAGTGTGGAGGACCCGAACCCCGTTCCCGGTACGCCATCCTTGGATCTTAGACTCGGTTAGAGTCAACAAAGACCCGAATCGGCTCGATACCACTTGAAGGACCGATTAGGCGACCGAGAGAGGGGGGGGGGGGGGAGTGAATGGGAGCCGATAAAAATTCTTCTCGAGGGAGATTGAAACTCCGACAAGACGAACTAGCCTCGGCCGAACCCCCGAAATCACACGCTCCGCACTTCTACCTCCCGTGTGCCAAAACCACGTAGCCACCGGAGTGCTACCGGTCCTAGGAACAAACTCTACCGAAGAACCACAACACACACGCAAAGCAACGACAACCAAAAACAACTCGAAAGCCGGCTAACCGAGGGGGGGCGGTTAGACCGGGTATAGGGGGCGGTTGGACCGCCTTCACTCGGCAACCAAGAAATCCTCCGAAATGCCTCTTCCGAGCACCAAAACTCACCCCTCGTTTCACCAACAAAGATCTCTCGGTCAAGGCCATGCTAGCTACCGAGAAAATCTTGGCGAAAACCAAAACTCCACCCGGGGGCCTAGGGGCGGTTAGACCGGCTACCCGGGGCGGTCTAACCTCCCGTACCCAAGCAACAAACTCCAACCAAGAACACCTAGCAACCGCACGAGAACGACCCCAAATTTCACCCGCACGCTCCTCCGATCAAGGCGAACAAACTCACAGAGGAAAATCCGCCGAAACAAAACTTCGACACCGGAAACACCCAGGGCGGTTAGACCGCCCCCTGCAGGTGGTTAGACCGCCCCTTCCAGAAAACGAACCCGCGGGTCAAACCTCAACTTCCTCGCGCCCGATCTCCCGAATCACTCCATGGATTGCAGCAAAACTTCGGGAATAGCTGGGTTACCTCCTGGGCAACCTCTACCTCAAAGGAATCAACCCGAAACGCTCACAATCAAGAGCAATCAAAGAAATCTCTTGTCTAGGTCAAGAACTCGCCCAACTCGAGAAACCACCAAATCGAGTCCGATTCAAAGGGGATTTTGGGGCAAAGTCACCAGCCAAAGAGGCACAAGAAACTCATACGTGACACCCACCCAAAAACCCCAAGAAATCGTCCTCAAAACACCGCCAAAAAGAGCTCCGAAAATCAACACAAAAGAGATGGGAAAACCACCATGATGAACAACGCCAAACCTTCTATACATGCCATGAAAGGTTCGTACAAGGTCTAGCTTGCCACCCAAACATCCATCCCTCTCTCTAGATCTCACATGAAGCTCTCAAGATAGTCCTCTAAAACCTAAGGAAAATGGAGAACGAAAATGGAAAAACAAATGAGATAGGGTTCCAAGAGTTGGCTGCCATCCACCCATCCAATGAGTATATATGGAGGCACCCAAAAGACTAAACTACCCTTCACTAATAACTAGGGATACATGCCCCTCGAGGGCGGATTTGGAAGTCTTCATGTCTTCACCATCGGACGGATGCCCGGCGACCGCAACCTGCTTAGCCTCAACGCAAGCCTTGCGATCCCGACGCGTGTCCTCCGCTTCGAAGCTTCTCGACGCCGGCGGCCGGGCGGCCGACCGCCCCCCCCCGGGCGGTTAGACCGGCCCGGAGATCTGACCGGCCCCGGCGGTCTGACCGCCCCTCCTGGGCGGTTGAACCGGCCTGGGTAGCCGCTCCTCTTCGTCGAGTCTTCGGCCTCGGTTTTGTGGCTCAACCGAGTAACCCAGTGGTTTTCTGGTGAACCACTGCAAACCCCGCGAACTCGGTGTAGCCTCCGCCAATCTCCACTCATGACTCGGCTCCCACGTAGTCCCGGCTCGACCTTGGTTTTGAGGCTCTACCAAGAAACCGTCCATGACTTCATCTTGCTGTTCATGCCACCATGCGGCCCGCACTTAACCCCACTGGCCACCGGGTCCCTCGAACGAAGCTTACTTGTCTTCTCCACACCTGGAGGCCTCACCGGCAACGACCTTTCGCGCTTGTTCTTCACCTGCACCAACACGGGTCAAGCCACAACCTGCACCTGCAATACTTAGCCAAGAATCAGTCCACACAACATTGTCAATCACTCATCACACAAGGAAGCGACCATCCACCGGTCCTCGAACCACACATGGTCCTCAGGAGTCCACTCCCGCCCTCAGGCGGAGCCCGAGGCGCCAACCGCTGAGGCTACGCTGCCCGAGGCCAGCGTCGTTGAAGGTAAGTACTCTCTCAGGTGGAATTAGCCAGAAGAGTAGTCGTAGTCGCCAAGGTATGACTGATGCACTTGTTCTCTTGTCGACAGGTGCTGAGGCCGAGGGAAGCGATATCTCGTCGGTGGTGCCCGTTGAGGACGTGGCACCAGGGACTCAGGAGGCTGCCGGAGAAGCCCCCGAGCCGATGGAGGTGGCCACCGGAGAAGCCGTCGCGACGACTGGAGGAGAAGGGGACGACGCGCTGCCAGAACCCGCTCTGGAGGTGGTCGTCCGCTCGTCGGAGATCCAGGACGCGAAGCCAATCCGCTCGACGCCGATGATCGAAGCCGCTATGAGTAGTCGTGGCGGGCTCGAGCTGTTAGCAGATGATCTCGTCAACCCGGCGACGGTGGCTCAGCACATGGAGGCGGTGCGCCAGGCCGAGTGATGGATGAAGGTGAGTAGTCATAACCCTTGAGTAGTCAATCCTTTAGTGTTGAGTACCCATTTGATGTGTGTTGTCTGTGCAGGACGTCGCTGAGAGGTCCCGCCAGAAGTCGGAGATGCTTCAAGGATATGGCGACGCGGTGCTCTGGGCCGAGACATTGGAGGAGCAACTCGTGAAGTCCCGGAAGCACGCTGCCGCCATGCAGTCAAAGCTGGACACCGCCATCGCCAAGTACCACAACGACGCCCAAGAGATGCAGGCGAAGAGCGATGATCTGGTGTGGAAGAACAAGTCTCTCCGCAACAAGAACAAAGGTACGCCATTGTCTTGCTGAGTACTTATTGGAGGTCGAGAGGTAGTCTGACCCGCTGTGCCTTGTTGATTGCAGAGCTTGAGACTCGAGTAGATCAGCTGAAGGCTTCGGAGACTGATCTGAAGAACCTCTTCTACCGGGAGCAGGAGGCCCGCCAGGTACTGGAGTACGATTATAAGGAGCTTGCTTACGAGTGCGACAAGCACATGGAGCTCCGTATTGCATCAGACCGTGACCTCGTCAACTGCTACAAATCCTTGCAGAAGCTGAACGAGGATTGCGAGAAGCTGCGGGCCTAGCTCAAGGAACTTGAAGAAGCCGCGCTCCCCATCGCGAGGCTGCTGGTGCCTCACCCTGGCGGTCCGAAGATAGCACCCGTGGTGGACCGGTTGAAGGAAGCCCCCAGCCGGCTGGCGACCTACGTGAAGCACTTGGCGAAGTCGATCCCGAACCAGGTGCTAGCCTTCATGAAGTCGTACTTCCCGAAGGCTCCCGTGGATGTAGTCGCCGGCGGGCTAGCCGCCAACTGCACTGACGAGCAGTACGCGGAGCTGCTGGAGCAGATGGCGCCTATTGCAGAACAGGTCGCCGAGAAACTTAATCTCCAGTAGTCCTATAATAGTTAGCTCGTAGCAGTAGTTGTACAAAAACAATTGTAATGAAATTATTTAAGTATGAATGAAGAAAAACTTTCGTGGATGAGTACTCGTTATCGCGATCTTTGAGTGTGGAGTCCCATCGTGGAGTTGTCGCGAGTAGTCGTACTCGCCAGTAGTCCCGTTGAGGGAAGAAGACAGTAAAGTAGTTGATGAATAATCGAACTTTATTACTGAAGAAGTACACCTGGATGGCCAGGGGCGTAGTTACAGAGTAGTCGCCAGGACCCGGAGGCCCGCCTACGGCTAAGTAGTGCTAGGGCGTGTAGCCGCTTACAGCAGTAGATCCATAAGTAGCCGTATAGGCTGGATCTAGGAGTACATGGTCTCTCAGTAGACCGCTGCTAGAGTCCTTTGTCGCTCGTCGCAGCCCAGGATCCGTAGGTAGCCGCATGGGCTGGATTCTGGAGAGGGGTAGTCCGGAGACTGGTGCCTGGACCCGGAGGCCGCTTACAACGAAGGAGTAGTCCGGAGACTGGTGCCTGGACCCGGAGGCCGCTTACGGCGGAGGGGTCTTGATGTAGTCGTGTAGACTAGGCGTAGAACCGACAGAGTTGGTCGACGCTCCACGAGTTGTTGACGTCTTCGCCTTCAAGCGTCTGGAGGCGGTAGGAGCCCGGTCCGGTCACCTTTGCAATTGTGAAGGGACCTTCCCAGGGCGAGCTGAGCTTGTGTAGTCCTTCCGTGTTCTGGATGCGACGGAGGACAAGATCACCAACGTTGAAAGAGCGTTCCTTGACGTTGCGATCATGGTAGCGTCGGATACCCTCCAGGTACCTTGCTGATTGGACGAGGGCGGCGCAGCGAGCTTCTTCGAGTCCGTCGATATCAACTCGTCTGCTGTCTTCAGAGACGCCTTCGTCGTAGTGCTCCACTGCTGGTGAGTCCCACATGACATCGGCAGGGAGGATTGCTTTGGAGCCGTAGACCAGGAAGTATGGAGATTGCCCCGTTGGCTTGGAGGGCTGAGTACGTAGCCCCCAGAGTGCATTGGGTAGTTCCTTGATCCACTTGCCTCCTTTAGAGTTAGCAGCGTCGTGTGGACGCTTCTTGAGAGTGTCGAGCACCATCCCGTTGGCGCGCTCGACTTGTCCGTTGGCCCTAGGATGGGCGACTGAGACATATCGGACGTCGATCCCGCTGTTCTCGCAGTACTCCCAGAATTGGTGGTTGTTGAAGTTGGAGCCCAGGTCTGTGATGATGCGATGGGGTAGTTCGTAGTGATGTACCAGTTCATCCAGGAAGTCGAGTACTCTGTCAGCCTTGGGGCATGTGACCGGCTTGACCTCGATCCACTTGGTGAACTTGTCGATGGCCACCGCACTCGTTGAATCCACCCGGCGCGCTTGGTAGTGGCCCAATCATGTCGAGCCCCCAGCAGGCGAAAGGCTAGGTTGGCGGTATGGTGACTAGCTTGTAGGATGGGACGTGTTGCTGCTTGGCGAAGTACTGGCACCCTTGGCACCTTCTGACGAGTTCTTCGGCGTCGCCCAAAGCTGTGGGCCAATAGAAAGCTCGTCGGAAGGCCTTGCTGACCAGCGTATGAGAGGACGCGTGGTTGCTGCAGACGCCCTTGTGGATCTCCTCCAAGATGTCCTTGCCTTCTTGTTTGGGGACGCACTTCATGAGTACTCCGGAAGATGCGCCCCGCCTGTAGAGCTTGTCTCCGACGAGGACATAGGAATTGGCGCGGCGGATGAGTTGCTCCGCCAAGTTCTTGTCCGAGGGAATGTTCTGCTCGCTGAGGTAGTCGATGAAGGGCTGCCTCCAGTCCATGTCGATCATCATGACCTCCTGGCCAGCTGGGGGATGCGCTGGGATAGTGGTCGGTGGCGCCGACTCCGGGATGGATGGCGCGTGAAGCTCGTGGACGAAGACACCCGCTGGTACTTGAGCGCGAGTAGAACCAAGCTTCGACAGGACGTCCGCTGCAACGTTGTTGTCGCGGACGACGTGGTGGAACTCGAGACCATAGAACTTGTTCTCGAGCTTGCGTACTTCTAGGCAGTAGGCGTCCATGTTCTCCTTGTTGCGGTCCCGGGACTTGTTGACTTGGTTGATGACCACCGCGGAGTCGCCGTAGACTAGTAGCCGCTTGATGCCCGCGTGAAGCCGCAAGGCGCGAGCCCGTGTAGCAGGGCTTCGTACTCGGCTTTGTTGTTTGAGACCTTCCAGAAGATCTGCAGGACGTACTTGAGTTGTTCGCCCGTTGGAGAGATCAAGAGTACTCCCGCACCTGCGCCCTCGAGGTTGAGTGAGCCGTCGAAGTACATCACCCAGTGCTCTGGACGCTCGGTTGGAGTAGGTAGCTGATTCTCCCGCCATTCCGCCATGAAGTCGACTAGTGCCTGCGACTTGATGGCTGTGCGTGGCTTGAAGTCGATGTTGAGGGCGCCGAGTTCGACTGCCCACTTGGAGATTCTTCCAGTAGCATCTTGGTTCCGCAGGATGTCGTCGAGCGGGTAGTCGGTGACGACGGAGATCGAGTACTATTTGAAGTAGTGTCGTAGCTTCCGCGAGGTGATGAGCACTGCGTACAGAAGCTTCTGTACGGGGCTGGTAGAGTGTCTTGGATTCTGACAGGACCTCTTTGACGAAGTAGACTGGTCGCTGGACTGGGTAGGCGTGGCCGTCTTCCTGCCGCTCGACGATGATGGCAGTACTGACCACGTGAGTAGTCACAGCAAGGTAGAGCAATAGCTGCTCGCCTTTGCGAGGAGCCATGAGGACTGGTGGCTTCGATAGGAAGTCCTTGAGCTGGGCAAGGGCTTGGTCCGCCTCTGGAGTCCACACGAACTTTGCTTGGTGCTTGAGTAGTTTGAAGAAGGGAAGCCCCCGTTCTCCAAGCTTTGAGATAAATCTGTTCAAGGCCGCCATACACCCGGTCAGCTTCTGGACGTCTTTGATGCACGTGGGAGCTTTCATGCTGGTGATGGCGGAGATCTTCTTGGGATTGGCTTCGATGCCGCGATGGCTGATGATGAAGCCGAGTAGTTTGCCCGAAGGTACGCCGAAGACGCACTTGTTCGGGTTGAGCTTCCAGCGGTACTCGCGCAGGGATGCGAAAGTCTCTCCAAGATCGTCGATGAGGGTACTGGAGTTTCTGGTCTTGGCGACCACGTCATCCACGTAGGCTTCGATGTTCTTGTTGAGTTGCCTCTTGAAGCAGGCCTGGATAGCTCGTTGGTATGTGGCACCGGCGTTCTTCAACCCGAAGGACATGGTCGTGTAGCAGTACACGCCAAATGGGGTGATTAACGCGGTCTTCTCCTGGTCTTCTTCCTTGATCGCGATCTGGTGGTACCCGGAGTAGCAGTCGAGGAAGTAGAGCAGGTCGCAGCCCGCCGTGGAGTCGATGACTTGGTCAATCCGCGGCAACCCGAAGGGGTCCTTGGGGCAGTGCTTGTTGTGGTCGGTGTAGTCGACGCACATCCTCCACTCGTTCAAGTTCTTCTTGCGGATGAGGACGGGGTTGGCGAGCCACTCAGGATGGAAGACTTCTTTGATGAAGCCAGCCGTGAGTAGTTTGGCAAGTTCCTTCTTGATGGCGTCCCGTCTGTCGTCGGCGAAGCGGCGGAGGTGTTGTCGCTTCGGGGTAGCTTTAGGATCGACGTTGAGGGAATGCTCGATCAACTCCCTGGGCACCCCTGGCATGTCCGCTGGCTTACACGCGAAGATGTCGCGGTTAGCCCGGAGGAAGTTGATGAGCGCGTCTTCCTATTTGGGGTCGAGGCCCGCCCCGATGGTGGTGGTCTTGCTGCTGTCACCTGTCCCGAGGTCGATCGTCTTGACCAGAACCTCCTCAGCTGGCTGAGGCTTGTTAGCTTTGCTCGACTTCTCTGGGATGTTGAGTTCACTTGGGGCAAGCTTCTTCGACGCAGTGTATATCTCCATCATTGCATTGGGTACTTGATTTGTGGAGGTGATCTCCGCAGCTTCCATGTCGCAGTCGTGCGAGATCTTCAAGTCCCCTTGCAATGAGAGTACACCTGCTGGGCTTGGCATCTTGAGTACCAAGTAGGTGTAGTGGGGTACTGCCATGAACTTGGCGATGGCCGGTCTGCCGAGGATGGCATGGTAGGACGTCTCGAAGTCCGCGACCTCGAACTTGACGTACTCGGTATGATAGTTGTCTCGAGATTCCCCAAAGGTAACTGGCAGGACCACTGAGCCCAGTGGGATAGCCGCGTTCCCGGGGATGATGCTGTAGAAGGGCGAGGTGCTCTTGGTGAGCATGTGGGTGATGTCGAGCTTCATCTTCTTCAAGGTCTTGGTGAAAAGGGCGTTGAGCCCGCTTCCACCGTCGATGAGGACCTTGTTGAGCCTGGAGCCCACGACCACCGGCTTCAGGACGAGAGGGAACGGCCCTGGTTCGGAGAAGCTAGTCCACCGATCCGCGCGGGAGAAGGTAATGGGTACCTCCGACCACCTGAGAGGGGTCGGAACCGCTGGTTCAATGCTCATGACTTCTCGACGGGTAGCCTTTTGTTCCCGTCTGCTGGGTAGTCCACCGAAGAGGACGTTGACCATCTTGTCGAGTTCCTGGAAGTCGCCATTGCCGTCGTCGCGCTTCTTCTTGCCTTTCTTGTCATGAGGGTGTGGTGGCTCTGGAGTACTCTTGAGTGCTCGTCTGAGTTGGTAGCACTGCTCGGTGGTGTGGTTGCCGTCCAGATGCTATGGGCACTTCTCTTTCAGCAAGTCTTTGAAGCCGCCAGAGGTCTTCTTCGAGTTCTCCTTCGCAGGGTGCTGGATAGCCGCGACAGTGTTGTCTGGCTTGCGCTTGCGGTTGGGACCCGAGTAGTTGTTGTTGTTGCGACCGCCTTGGTTCCCGTTGTCGCTGCTGCCACCACCAGTGTTCTGTTTGCTCTTGCCACGGATGGCATCATACTTGGCGTTGGCTTTGTCTTCTTCGTCCGCCCAGGAGGTGATCATATCTTTTAGGTGAGTGATGGACCTGGGGCGGCGTCGACCGAAGTCTTCGAAGGTGCGACGGTGGTAGAGACCGTCTTGGAAGAGGTCGATGACCTCCTTGTCGGTGACGTCGACTACGGTGGCGCACTTGTCGAAGAAGCACCGCATGTACTTGCGAAGGGTCTCGCCCTGTTCCTGCTTCACCATAGCCAGGTCCATGCGAGTACCCGAGCGGCGCATGGCGCCCGCGAAGTTGCTGGTGAACTGCTCCTTCAGCTGGTCCCATTTGTCGATCGAGTGCTTGTCCAGCGACTCGAGCCATGTGAGCGGAGCCTGGTCCAGAGCAAGGGGAAGTAGAGGCACTTGGTGTCGTTGTTGCCGCCAGCATTCTCGATGGAGAGGGCGTAGCACCTGAGCCACTGGATGGGATCCTGCTTCGCGTCGTACTTGGTGATTCCCAGAGGCTTGAATTTTTCTGGGAGGAGGTTACGAAGTCGCGCAGAGAAAGCGGGGAAGCCGTCGTTGTCGCCCGATGTAGAATCCTTCTTGCACCGTAGCTCCTCAATCTTCTGGCGGGCGTCATAGCCGCCCTGTGAGGCTCCGGAGGCGTGGCTGTTCGCGTGGTCTCGACCGCCGCGAGCGTCTCCACCACCGGCCCTCCTATTGGCCCCATGGTGAGCTTCGCCGTCGTTGCCTCCGCCGCCGGGGTCGCGGTGGGGGACTGGCCCTCACGATCGCCGATAGTAGGCGTAGGCGGTTGTTGCCCGACTTGTGAGGGTACGCCGACGTTTGCACGAGTACGGTTGGGGCACAGCAGAGGCTGGCGGCTCGGCTCGAGTACGGTTGCGGCCGGGTCCGCGCTACGACTTGTAGCTTCGTTGTCGCGGTTCTGGCGAGGGCGGGCCCAGGTGACCTTGTTGTCGACTCGCATGAGTAACGTCTTCTGTGACTTGGTGACTCTTCTCCCGACGCGTATCCCCGAGCTTGGCGTGCGATCGGCTGACGATCGACATGACGCATTGCTGCAGGGTGGTGTGTGCCACGCTCTTGACTTGTTAGAGGGCTTGCGAGGTTGCGGATGGGGGAGGTTGTCTCGGAGATGCGGCGGTTCGTTCGCTTTATGTTATGCTCACGTCGGCGTCCACACTGTTGGCGTCGGTCTCGTCCACGGGTGCTTCGGCGAGCAGCTCATGCGGAGATGTCTTCAAGGTTCGGTCCTGCGCCGTCCCCGAAGGTCACAGTGTGTCGACGGCAGCCATGAAGGCTTGGCGGTCGGTTGCCAAAGCTGAGTCGGATCTCGCCACCTCGGTTGGAGTATACTCCTTAGCTCGAGCAAGTGGTGTTCCCTCTGGAAGAAGCGAGTCGAGGTAGGCGACGTAACGTGAGTCCGAAACATCGAGGTCGGCGGGCTTGCGATACGACGTAGGCGAATCTCCGGCGGGTGTGGACGTTATAACCAGCCCCGAGAAGCGGGACACGGCCAGGGTTGCTCGGTAGAGTTGTCCTCGGTCTCGGGATCCTTAGAATCGGAGCCCGAAGTCGAACTCGTACGCGAGGAGTCAGAGTAGAAGCCGAAGATGGGGTTGGAGTCCGAGGCGTGGCCGGGCGGTGTCGGAGTCCGAGTTGTACTCGAGGAAGTACGGGCTCCTTGCGGCCGGTGTGTAGAGGGAGCCTCCGTGCGGGCCTGAGGTTGCGGGGAGCCCACGCGCGAAGCGCTCGCGGGGTAGGGAAACCACATGCGATGGGTTTAGTGGGCGGCTCACATACGATAGCCCACAGGGATGTCGAGTTCGAGTTGGAGGCGGATCGAGATCGAAGTCGGTGTGTTGGTCGAAAGCGAGAATTTCGCCAACCTTGCTAGCGAGTTCGCCGTGACTACTTCGGGAAGCGTCACGAAGCCGGTCTCGGGTTAGGCGGCATGGTGAGGCGGCGTTGGAAAGATCTAGCGCCGTCAGTGGTGCGGACCCGGGGCGCCGAAGACGACAGTGTCGCCGCGGTTGAAGGCGACGGTTGGCTTGATGTAGACGAGAGCCGTCGAGTTCGCCATGTGATCTCGGGCGGACCCCCTGCACAGCGCGCCGGTGTCGGTGTTTTGGCGGCAACCTACTAAGGGAGTACCGAAGTAGATGAATGTGGCCTCGCCGAGATAAGTAACTCGAAGGAAAGAGAGACACGTGGCACACAATTTAGACGAGGTTCGGGCCGCGAGGTGCGTAATACCCTACGTCTGTCTTTGCGTAGCTGGATTGATTGGGTACGATTACAAGATGATGCAATCTTACGCCGTGAGATGGGATGAGGGGAGAGAGGGTCCTGCCTGCTTGTATAGTCGGGAGGCGGGGTTACAAGTCGATTCGGGGAGAAATTACTAGTCGAGTACGTCTAGGAGTCCTCCATGAGTGCGGGACATGTACGGCTTCCTAACCGTGCTTCTCCTGCGGTCCTTGTGCTTCACGCCATCGGGTGCGGGTACGGCGCAAGTCGGGTAGTCCCGGGGGGCCCAGAGTAGTCGGTCACAGTGCCATAGGGTAGTGGGCCCGAGGGGAGGTCCATACGACTACCCTAGGAGCATATCGGACTTTTCGGGGATCTCCCCGACATCCCGCAGGAAACCCAACAATCATCATTGAGTAATCAATTCCGCGAGATTATTTCTCGGGGGTACTTTCACGTACCTTCATCCACTTGCTCGGCTGGCGCATCTTCTCCAAGTTACGGGCCACCATCGTACCGGGTCGATGAGGGTCATGCAGAAAGCCCGCCACGAGCCGCGCGCATCCTCCCCGGCATCGGTGCGAACGGATTGGCTCGCGTGCGGATGCGGCGGCAGGACGACAACGTCCATGCTCGACTCTAGGAACGCGTCGTCCTCTTCGTGGCCTCGGGGGCTATCGTCACCTCCGGTTCGGAAGCTGTCCCCTTCAACACCTCGGCTTCAGGCACGACGCCTTCGACCGACACGGCTTCGGGGATCGTGGTCCCCACGACTTGTGTCTGTCATCAAAAAGCATACGACGTCAGTACTTGGGAGCTACGACTACTACACATGCGGATGGCATCACCGCAGTCTACGTACCTTCCACAACGGTGACTTCGCGGCCCCGTAGACTGCGCACAGCGCAACGGTCTCGGCCGAGAGGAGTGGACTCCTCAACACAGCGACGGGTTTTCCTCGGCGGGCGGTATCGCGGGTTCTTCTCCTTCCCCGGGATGAATCGGTGATTTCCTACACGGTACATATTTTGGTGAAGTCGGCCAAGCAAGATTACTAATCTACCGTACTCGAAGATTGATTCTACTTACAAGCTAGACCGGACAATAGTCACGGTCGGGGCGCCAAGTATACTGGCAATATCAACAAGCCCGGCTTCGACAGGCGCCTCTTCTTTAACGAAATTTCTTTCATGGGTCCTCCCGGTTGCGGTCGTGGCGGCGTAGGCTACGCTTTCTTTCCTGGTGACGCCTGTGGCTCGGCGGTAACGAGGGCGTCTGTTGTGCCACCTGTGGCACGGTCTCCTCACGGCGGGCGGGCCCGAGGCTCCTCTCGGAGTCCTCCCTCCCGGAAGTGTCCCGGAGTGATCTTCTTCCCTCGGTCAGCGGGGTCGGACAATGGAATCTCTTGCGACAACTCCAAATTCAACTGTTAGCATGCAATGCTTCAAGACAAGTGCTGGCCTACTCTACTCGAGGAACTCACCTCCTGGGAAGTGGTCTCTGTCACCTTCAGCTTCTTGGTGACGCACTTTCGTGCCACATTGCACGGCCTTCTCGGCGGCGCAGGAAGACTAGCCTCCAACTAGTTGGTGGATCATCAATGAGGGGGATATGGGGCGGTCCAAGTGTTGAACTGGACCACTGTTGAAATCACTCCGGAAGTGTTCCCATCCTCCTCTCGGACGTGTCTTCAATGGTGACGGTGTCGTCACCTTCAGGCTTCACGGCATTCCTTCACTTTCTTTGTTGCCCTCCTCTAGAATATCTACAAGTCGAGAAGAGGGAGGGCGGGTCGGAGACAAACTTCACAATGTCATCTGCGACAAGCAACTTGGGTGAGCGCCCGGCTGCCCAGTCAATCGGTCCCTGGGAGCGAGAGGTCACAATTACTAACCTTGTTCGGCCCGAGCCGAGCCATGGAGTACTCGGGGGCCAGGCGAGGTGTACGGTGGCATATCCTTGAATATCTTGTCCGACCTCTCGACAATATCATCATCGTCGACATTGCCGGGCATCCTTGACGTGTCTTCATCGCTAAGTGTCTGCGGTACCGGGGTGTCGCGAGCCTTCGGTGGGGCGCACCCTCATCTTCATGAAGCGAGGAAAGGCCACATGCTCGGACCTCGATCTTGGCCTCCCTCGAGGCCTTCATCTTACGCATCAACTCGGGAAGTTGGATACCCTCTAGCATCGTCGGCTCTGTGTTCCACAGAAGCCCGGTCGCCCGGCTGTCCCGCTCGGCTTTAGCGGCTGCGGGTGGTGATTGCGATATAGAACCATTTCGGCCTTCAGGTGCTTGGTTCGAATCAATGAGCTTGTACGCCAAGTATTAGTTAGCCGCGTCTTCTCGCATCTGGATGCCAGTGTAACAACCCGCCCCGGGGAAAATACCGTACTATCGCTACGCTCAATCCACTTTGGTCATTAGCGATAATAACATATCATCCTGTCGTTAGTTGCGGGTTAACGCAGGTAAATCATAAATAGCAACAAGGATCGACATATATGCATTAAAACTCACTCGAAGGCGAGTCCAAAGATACAACATCATTAACATCAAAATTTGTACCACGAAGGGTTTAATTTATTACAAGCGAAGTTTTTGTCATCATAACGTGATTGAGTTTTTGAAACGGTGGAATTAAACTAACGGGAAGAAGGAACACCACGGGAGGTCATCCATGATGCTCTCGGTCGTCATCCTCCACCCACTCGGCTCCCGGCGGGTGGGATCTCTCGGGCCACACATCACGAAAGCAATACCTGGATCAACATATTATAGCAAGGTTGAGTATACTAATATAAGCAACACTTACCGTCGGTGATAACTACTTCACCAACTCTGAACATGAAAGAAACTTTTGGCCCTTTCGAGTTTCTTTATTTGAAAAGTAACAAAAAGTATGTCCTTACTTTCAGATTTTAGCACAAGTTCTAGTGGGTTTAATCTTTACTAAGTCATCCCAATTAGTACAAACATAGTTGTACAATACAATTAATCAAGCATAGTATTCATCAACTTCCATCATTAGGGATCTCATGGCTAGTGGAGTAAAGTAGTCTCGATTAACGGTGAGAGGCCGACAATCGATGATTCAAACCACCCGAGGTGAACCTAAACACACGGTAGAAATTTGCTTTTGCGGGGACAACTTCCCAAGCAGTTCCCCAAAATCCTGCAGGTCGGGATAAGAAAGGCCATAGTCTTTGGTGTAGGCTATGCGGAATGCCTCGCCGAAGTACCGGACTCACCAGCACACCAGTAGCTAGCCATGAGACGATTTCAAGAGTAGTGAAAGTTAAATCCCTAGCCGTCTCATTAAGGTGCGAGGCTTACGGACCGTTCTACGACAAGTGCTTAGTACGTTCAAACACTTAACCCACAATAGCCATTGGACGGAGCCAATCCCATGCTGCTGCCACACCAGGCAATCCATTTTAAGATATCTTGTGATTCCTATCTAGGAACCTATTCTCGCGAGTGAGGTCATCACGAGCTTGTAACGGTCCTATAGCTTAGCATTATTTTATCATACTAGTAAGGACAAGGTACCTAGGGATCATGCATCTAAGGTTCCATTCAACTCCTGGACTTAAATGCACAAGCAACCATAGATAATTGAATAGTAAATTTATTTGGGTTAGATACCACCAGGGGCTTGCCTTCTTGACTAGGTTAGCACGAGCACCATCGATGTCGTCGGCCCTTCCACGTCTTGCGGCGAAGCTTCTGTCCTCCTTCCTCGGATTAGGGACGAGGGAGTAGTCATCGTCCGGAAGATCTACACGGAATGCGATACAAGGTTCGGGTGATGTGACGGTTTGTTTATCTTACCCAACTCTTGTTGGTGTATTCACCTTAACCAATATTTAATTATTACATTCCTTTTAGGAAGGTTATTAATTACATAGGGTTCATTCTTTTATTGCACACTTGAGTCCATGTTTCCTTTATACTTGTTATTTCATGTGAGGTTTATCCCCTTTACCTTTTACTAGCAAGGGTGAGTACAAGATATTTATTAATAATTTAATCTCTTCATCGGCAAGGGTGTGTCCTTAGCTTTTCATTAAGTTAGGCAACACTTTCCAAAAAGGAAAATGAATTAAAAAGGCATTTTCCTTATTTATTAATTCTTTAATCTTTAAAAGGGCTTTTAAGCTTGTTATTAAGCAATAATTCACCAAAATTTTAATGAAGTGTTTCTTAAGCATAACAACACCTATCTTTGAACCATGGACCTACATCAGCTTGAAAGCTAGAAACTAAAATAGTTTGGAAAAATAACAAAGACTAGCTGCGATTCAATTTAAATACATACAAAAATAAATAAGCATCAAATTGATCCAATCTTTCTCATGCATGCCCTCTGGTCCTAAACAGCAAGAACCGGCAAAAGCATACTTAGAAGCTCTCTTGATCTTGTACAAATTACAAGGAAAACCTGCACAAATTAAGAATAAATATTTACGATAAAACAAAAATCATGATTACTTCACCGGAGGTGTGTTTTGACATAACAAGACGACGTACAAGTTGGGCACAAAAACATAAATATTTTTAGCTACAAAAATCTAAGTGAGCGGATTCTGCATAAAAAGGAAAAAAATTATATAAAAATATTTCTTGCATAACTTGTGCAATTTTGCTTGCAAGGAGCTAGTCATGATACGATACCCACAACGTATCAAAATTTGGATGCGGACGGTTTATAGTTTTTGAGTTATGGAAGATCAGGTTTTCCACATTTCTATTTTCTGCATGTTAAAAATATCGAGAATCGAGACCATGTGAGAATAACAAAAGTTGTGGTATTCTTCACAACGAATCCGACAAAATTGGTTTTGCAATTTATTTTGGTACTACTACGATTTCTACATTTTACAAGTTTTAACGAAAACTGCATCACTATAGAAAGATGTACTCTTGCACGGAACCCTCGGAAAGATTTAAATCATTGCTTCGGAGCCCTTGGTTTGCGGATAAGCACCAGAAAAAACGAGGACCTTGCAATTGGGTCCTTGGCCGCGGGGACGAGCGGGCTGCGGAATTCCGGCGGCTCTCGGCCGCGCTCCCGGGCGGGGGGTGGCTCGGGGGTCGAGCGAGGGCTCACCTAGGGCCCTGCGGTGGCCGAGGTTGGGGCAAGGGGGTCGCCGGGAGTTCGACGGCGGCGGCCCGGCGGTGGCCGCGGCGGTGCGGTCTCGGCGTTGGCGGCTCGCGTTAGACAAAGCGTGGGTCGGGCGTGCTAAGAAAGTGCTAGGGGAAGGCTGAGCAACTCACACGGCGCGGGGTTGCGCGGAGCAAGGGTCTTCGCCGGCGGCGCCAATGGTGGCGGCGCGAGCGAGGCTTGCGGCTCGGGATGGCGTGGGGGAGAGGAGAGCGGGGGCGGCCTTATATACATGCGAGCTCGGGTGACGACGGGTGACGACGGGAAGGTATGCAGGTGCTACGGCGCCTCGACCGCGCGCGTACGGTCGGCGCTCGGACGGACGGGGTCGCCGCGCGCACGGCGTGCGTACGGCGGCGGCATCGCGCGGCTCAAGGCGTCTGGGGGCGAGCGGGAGGGCGTGGACCTCGGGCGGCGCACGGCCTCGGGCGGAAGGAGCGTCGGAAGGTGCGCGGGCACGGCCGAGTCGAGGTCGGTCGGCGGCCCCGGCCGGGGACGCGCGGCGCGCGGGCGCGCGACGTCGCGGCGTGCGCGCCGGGCACGACACCGTTTTGTTGGGCCGGCCTTTGGGGGTGATTTTTCAAGATTTTGAATACAACTACGACCAAACTTTGAATATGAAAGTTATTGATCTAGCTACCTTCTATCAATTCCAAAAAGGCTATATGGGGTTTTCCCCCACAGTTTTGAAATAAACGGTAGCAACTTTGAATGTGCTGTTTCCCTGAATAGTAGATCCTGCTTTGGAACAAGTTTTTCAAGATTTTCCACTCAAAATTTGAAATGCCAATCCACATGAAAGTTGTGTCCCTCAACAAGATGGACAACTTTCATAAAGTGGAATTTTAAGTGTTAAGTGAATTTCGGAGAACGCGGCAAAAGTTAGGGGACATCTTTGGACACTAGGGGTGAAAGGGTTTGCAAACCAAGTCTTTGACCAAGGGTTGGCCCCACAAGTGTGTCCTACTAGTAAAAAGGGTTCAATAAGGTAGGTTAGTGAGTTTTTCGAGGTGAGGGCCCGAGTTGACCGTGATTTCTGCTAATCGGCTGGGTTGACGGTACATTAGGGTTGATTAAAAACCTGGGTGTCACGGCCCTACCCCCCTTAAACGGAATCTCGTCCCGAGATTCGATTTGATAACGATAAGATGGTAAGAAGAACTCACAGTTTCGAGATTGCGGGAAGCCGGATACTTAGTGTTGAGGTAGTCTTCGTCTCCCATGTTGCTTCTTCTTCGGGTGTGATGACTCCATTGAATTTTGTACATTTGTATTGTTAGCCTTCCGGGTACGCTCTGCTCTTTTTGGTCTAATACTCTCGGTGCTCGATGAGCTTCAAGCATTAGCTTAGTGATGACTTCATTCTACGGCAAGGCATTCCCTTCTTTATTTGAGTTACATGAAACACATTGTGGACCACGGAAAACCATTACGGCAGGCGAATATGATAAGCCAGCGGCCCACATACTTATATAACTTCATAGGGTCCAATGTAGCGCGGGCTAACTTTCCTTTGACACCGAACTGCACACCCTTGGTGGGGACATCTTCAAATACACGTAATCTCCCACTTCAAAGTGTCGGGCACGGTTTCACCTTGGTCATGGTAACTCTTACGCACTCCTCCCGAGCCATCTTCAAATTCTCTCTTATCACTTGCACTCTTTCTTCGGCGGCTTTAACTAAGTCGGACCAAAGAGTGTCCTTTCTCGACTTCGACCAATTCAGTGGATCTTGACATCTTCGTTCGTAAGAGCATCGGAAACGGTGCCATCTTCAAGCGGCTTGGTAACTATTGTTGTAGGAGAATTACGCAAAGACAAACACTTGTCCCAACTCTTGTCGAAGTGCACGATGTATTCGTAGCATGTTTGGAAAATCTTTGTACTATCGCCTAAACCAATCCACTTTGGTCATTAAGCGATAATAACATATCATCCTGTCGTTAGTTAACGGGGTTAACGCCGATAAATCACTTAAATAGCAACAAGGATCGACATATATGCATTAAAACTCACTCGAGAGAAGGCGAGTCGGTACAACATCATTAACATCCAAATTTGTACCCACAGAAGGGTTTAATTGTATTACAAACGAAGTTTTTGTCATCATAACGTAGTTCGAGTTTTTGAAACGGCGGAATTAAACTAACGGGAAGCGAGAACACCACGGGAGGCCATCACGGTGCTCTCGGTCGTCATCCTCTACACTCCGGCTCCCGGCCGGGCGGGATCTCTCGGGCCACACATCACCGAAAGCAATACACGGATCAACATATTATAGCAAGGTTGAGTATACTAATACTCGGCAAGACTTACCCAACGTCGGTGATAACTACTTCACCAACTCTAGACATGAAAGTCTTTTTGTACTTAGAGTTTCTTTTTCTTCGAAAAGTAACAAAGTATGTCCTTACTTTCAAGATTTTTAGCACAAGTTCTAGTGGGTTTAATCTTTACTAAATTAGCCAACTAGTACAAACATGGTTAATACTGATACAATTAATCAAGCATAGTATTCATCAACTTCCATCATTAGGGATCTCATGGCTAGTGGAGTAAGTAGTCTCGGTTAACGGTGAGAGGCCGACAATCGATTGATTCAAACCTTGCAAGGTAGACCTAAACACACGGTAGGGCGCATACAAGGACAACTTCCCAAAACGGTTCCCAAAAATCCTCGAGGTCGGGATAAAAGGCCACGGTCTTTGGTGCGGGCTATCGGAATACCCCGCTAAGTACCCCCGAGACTCACCATACACCATAGGTAGCTAGCCGTGAGATAGACCCCAAGAGTAGTGAAAGTTAAATCCCTAGCGGTCTCATTAGGTACTAGGCTTACCGGTCCCATTCTAAAACGAGTGCTTAGTACGTTCAAACACTTAACCCACAATAGCCATTGGACGGAGCCAATCCCATGCTCTTACCACATGAGCCGTCCATTAAGGATATCTTGTGATTCCTATCTAGGAACCTATTCTCGCGAGTGAGGTCATCACCCGACTTGTAACGGTCATATAGCTTAGCATCTATCGACCTATCATACTAGTAAGGACAAGGTACCTAGGGATCATGCATCTAAGGTTCCATACAACTCCTGGACTTAAATGCACAAGCAACCATAGATAATTGAATAGTAAATTTGAAAGGCGGGTTAGATGCCAGGGCTTGCCTTCTTCGGCTAGGTTAGCACGAGCACCCTCGGTGTCGTCGAGCACTTCCACGTCTTTGCAGCGAAGCTTGCTCCTCCTTCCTCGGATTAGGGACGAGGGAGTAGTCACTTGTCCGGAAGATCACACGGAATGCGATACAGGTTCGAGGTGATGTGGCCAGGTTTGTTTATCTTACCCAACTCTTGTTGGTCATATTCACCTTAACCAATATTTAATTATTACATTCCTTTTAGGAAGGTTATTAATTACATAGGTTCATTCTTTTATTGCACACTTGAGTCCATGTTTCCTTTATACTTGTTATTTCATGTGGGGTTTATCCCCTTTACCTTTTACTAGCAAGGGTGAGTACAAGATATTTATTTATAATTTAATCTCTTCATTAGCAAGGGTGTGTCCTTAGCTTTTAATTAAGTTACGCAACACTTTCCAAAAAGGAAATGAATTAAAAAACGGTACCTTATTTATTTATTCTTTAATCTTTAAAAGGGCTTTTAAGCTTGTTATTAAGCAATAATTCACCAAAATTTTAAGGAAGGGTTTCTTAAGCATAACAACACCTATCTTGACCCCTTTGGACCTACATGCAAAGCTTGGAAGCTAGAAACTAAAATAGTTTGGAAAAATAACAAAGACTAGCTACTGATTCAATTTAAATACATACAAAATAAATAAGCATCAAATTGATCCAATCTTTCTCATGCATGCCCTTTGGTCCTAAACAACCGTAAAGAACCAGCAAGCATACCTAGAAGCTCTCTTTTGATCTTGCTTCACAAATTTACAAAGGAAAACATGCACAAATTAAGAATAAATATTTCTGATAAAACAAAAATCATGATTAATACACCAGAGGTGTGATTTGACATAACAAGACAGCATGCACGAGTTGGGCACAAAAACATAAATATTTTTAGCTACAAAATCATCTAGGCAGTTCTACATAAAGGAAAACAATTTATATAAACAGATTTGTTGCATAACTTTGTGCAATTTTTGGCACAGGAGCTAGCCATGATATGATACACAACATATCCAAAATTTGGATGCATAGGGTTTATAGTTTTAGAGTTTATGGAAGATCAGGTTTTCCACATTTCTATTTTTCATGTTAAAAATATCCGATCGGACCATGTGAGAATAACAAAAGTTGTAGTATTCTTTACAACTAATCCAACAAAATTTGTTTCGCAGTTTTATGAATTTTCTACGATTTCCTACACATTTTACAAGTTGCACCAAGCTGCATACTATAGAAGATGTACTCTTGCCGGAACCCTCGGAATGATTTGGATATTACAACGAGCCCTTGGTTGTGGATAAGCCCTTAGAAAGAAACGAGGACCTTGCAATTGGGTCCTTGGCCGCGGGGGACGGCGGGCGTCGCCCAGGAATTCCGGCGGCTCGGCCGCGCTCGGGCGGGGGTGGCTCCCGAGGTCGAGCGAGGAGCTCACCTAGGGTCTCTTGGTGGCGGGGGTTGGGGCAAAGGGGTCGTCGCGCGGGAGTTCGACGGCGGCGGCGGTGGCCACGGCGGCGCGGTCTCGGCGAGGGGCGGCTCGGAGTTGGAGCAAAGCGTGGGCCGGGGCGTGCTAGTGCTAGGGGAGGCTGCGAGCAACTCACATGACGCCGGGGTTGCGCGGGTGAACAGGAGTCTCGGTGGCGGCGCCAATGATGGCGGCCGCGGCGAGCTTGCGGCCGGGGATGGCCGGCGGGGAGAGGAGAAGCGAGAGGCGGCCTTATATACATGCGAGCTCGAGGTGACGGCGGGTGACGACGGGAAGGTGTCCTCGCGTTCCTCACGGCGCCTCGACCGGCGCGCGTACGGCGCCGGGCGGGCGGGGGTCGGCGCGTACGGCGGCGCGCGGCGGCGTGGCTCGGCGTCTGGGGTGGGAACGAACGTAGGAAGGTGTGGACCTCAGGCGGCGCACGGCCTCGGGTAGAGGTCGTCGGGAAGGTGCGCGGGCACGACCGTCGAGGGTAAATTTGGCCTTCGTCCGCTGACAACGGCGCGGGCGTTCGGCGGGACACCGTTTTGCTAGGCCGGCCTTCGAAATTGATTTTTTTCCAAAATTTTGAATACGGCTTGACAAACTTTGAATATGAAAGTTACGAGATCTAGCTACCTTATCAATTCCAAAAAGTATATGGGGTTTTCTCCACAATGATTTTGAAATAAACGGTTGCCAACTTTGAATGTCGGCCTGTTTCACGAACGATAGATCTTTTTTGCCTTTGGAACAAGTTTTTCAAGCTTTTCCACTGAAAATTTGAAATGCCTATCTACATGAAAGTTGTGTCCCTCAACAAGATGAGCAAATTTCATAAAGGTAGATTTTTTAAGTGTTTAAGTATGTTCTAGAAAGTCTTTCATCTTTCAAAATTGACTTATTTACGTATAAAATCTAATTTAATCTTTGTTTTCTTGTTAAAACACATCTCTTTGTTTTGATCTATACTGAGTTCAGTTTAGGTGCTATTAGCTGGATCTCCATCACCTGTGTTGCCTAATATAAGTTCTTAGTCTGCCTACCCTTTATCAACTTCGATAGAAACATTCCTGCGAGGACGATCGTTGTGCTAATGTTTGTTGTTTGAACACATGTTTGATTTGGATCTTTGCTTGTGTGAGTTGCATTCTGGAGTGATGGTCACAACGCAAACAAGAAATAAATTGTTAGGTTAATAAAGATAGTTTGGGTTCAATCTGGGTTATCTTTTTCTTTATCTATCCTACAAGTTGGTTGAAGTAAAATCTCTTTGCACAACTCTTTGACACAACTTCACTATTTTAATCATATCATGAGCTATCACAATCTATCTTAATTTTGAAATTTGTGCTACTTCATCTTTTCGTGTTTATCTCATCATGCATCAGTTCAATCTTCTTGTCTAAAATAATTCCTCTAACAATGAGATAGTACAAACCAGGTTAGGAGAAGGTCAAGACGTTCCGCCGGTGATCCGTGCTCATATTGCTAATCGACAGAATCAAGCACCACCACCTCCACCCATATTGCTTAACCAAATGGATCCCGCATTGCAATAATTCTTTGCCGCTCAAACCCAGCTGTTGCAAAACCTTACTGCCACCGTACAGAACTTACAAGCTCAACAGAACCAACAAGCACCCCCTCCTCCACCTCCGCCACAGCCGAGGGACAAGCATAAGGAGTTTATGAGCCACCACCCTCCTACCTACTCCCATTCCTCCGATTCGTTGGATGCCGACAACTAGTTGAAGAAAGTTACCAAGAAACTTGAGATCGTTCAGTGCACCGACCGAGAGATGGTCCTTTATGTTGCAGGCAGATTTACAGGGCAAGCTGCTGATTGGTGGGATGCATATTCGACTGCACATCCTAATAGAAACTGTCGGTGCGGAATATGGTCCCGACACTAACCAGTAGTAAGCGCCGTGGTCTATCCCTCAATGGTCGATGCTAAGCAACAAGTGACACAGAGTTTTATCCTGGTTCCGGCCGAGGGGGCCGTACGTCCAGCAGTGGCGTGCTCAAGGCACTATATTACTTAGCACCGGGGGTGCCTGTAGTGGGGCTGCTACAACCAAGGCGGGAGAGGAAGCCTGGCTTCCAAGTCCCTGGTGTGATGGCTGAAGATGTTGTGGGAGAATTGGAGAGCAAGTGCGTGGTGCTGCCTGTCTCCAGTTGTGCTGTGTCTGTGTTTTCTTCGTCCTCCGTCCCCCCCCCCCCCCCCCCCCCCCCGCGCGGCAGGGAGGGTTCGTCCCCCTTTTATAGATCAAGGAGGGAGCGAATCACATGCGCACCGCACTATCTAGCTACGTGAAGGGGCGTGGCGTGCTATGCTGTAGAGTGGGCGGCTGTCCGGACGATCCTTGCAGCGATCCGGCCATCATGGCCTATCTTGTACCCGAACAGTGGCGGTTCGAGGGTAGAAGGGTGGCGGATGGCAGTGATATCTTCTGATGGGCTCGAGGGAGCTGCTGACGTTGGCCCGTACGGAGTACAGGAGTAGGTAAAACGGCGTCCCGTTCCAATACATTTCACCGTACTGGAGTTGTTGCTACAGAGCCTGGCGTGCGCCTGCATGCGCGGGGGCGGCGACCATGCTGTAACAGTGGCAGGGATGGCGTTCCTCCGGCCTAGCGCCTCCACCTAACCCTGTAGGGTCACAAGAAAGCAAATCGAGGGTGAAGCCGGCCCCCCTTCGAGGGCTCGGCGCGTTAGCCGTACTGGAGCAGGCGCACGGTGTCCCGGGACTGACACCGGCCGTGCTGCACAGTCCCTCCCCACAGTGATGGGGATGGGCTCCCTCCTGGGGAGTTGGCGCGGCGGCACCGGGGCGCGAGCCCCGAGCGCATGATGGCGCCGTCCCGCCGGTGTCGGGCGTTAAATGCCCGTGTACGGGGGGCGGGCGCACGCGAGCGGGGCGCCCTCGAGCGAGGCGGACCCCGGTCGAGGGCGGGGCGGACCCTCGAGCGAGGTGTAACCCGCTCGAGGGGGAGCGGGCCCTCGAGCGGGGTGGAGCCCGCTCGAGGGAAGCGCACTCCCTCGAACGGGACGGTGCTCTCCCGAGGGAGGCGCGCACCCTCGGGCGAGGCGAAGCCTGCTCGAGGGGATCTTCAAGAGGGCCGCCTTGGTGGGCCGTTGAGGTCCTTGCGGCGTGGGCCGTATCCTGCATGGTTAGACAAAGTGTGTTTGGCTTTGTTGCAGGTTTTAAGTAGGGGTTTCCCGGTTGTTAAAGGGGACCCCTAAGGCTGTCCCCGACAGTAGCCCCCGAGCATCTGCGGGTTTGCCATTGAGGCTCCTGCAGATGCTGGAACCTACTGATAGGACATTCTTCCCTTCTTGTCTTGCGAACGCTTTCCGTGGGGCCGCGTCAGCGGACCCGCGGGTCTAGCCCCCGAAGCCCTGCAGGAGCGTGAATGCTCCTGCAGGGGTTAACCGTGAGAACTAGCCAGAGGGCGTGGCACATGTTTCAACCGGCGTCGGCAATGTCTCAGCCGGCTTCGGTGGCGCACGCGCTGCTGGTGCTGTCTACGGTGGGTGCAATTCAAGGAGGTGTAGCCGTGCGTCAAGCCCCCGAGCCTGGGCCCATTCGAGGCGATCGGGTAGAGATTTACGACTTGTTTCTTAACGTGCCCTCGCCGTCCCTCCGCGGGACGGAGGGTGAGGTCTCCGCAACCCCCATCGAGCGGGTCGCGAAATGCGGATTCCTTGTTGAGCTGCTAGTGGGTGGTTCGAGTGGACGCCCATGCCTCATTCGATAAGGGTAGGCTGCGTGGTCCAGAGACACGTCCATTGAAGCGCTTGCGTGGGTTTGCTAGGTGGGGCTCGGTCACGTTCGATAGGGACCGAGGGCGCGGAAGCTCTCCCTCGGTGGGATCCCCCGGCTAGCTGCCCTCGCTGGCTCTCGAACACGACATGTGGGGCACCCTCGAGCCATGGGCTCGTGGAACGGATCGAATGCGCGTGCCTTCGTCATCCCTGACTCTGCGATCTGGGGCGCCTGTTCGAACCCGTCGAGGGTCAGGCTTCGAACCTCTGATCAGTAGGGCCGTGCGGGGCGGCGCCTGGGCGGCCCCGTCTTTGCGTTTGCGGCCGTCGAGGGGTCTGGGCATGCTAGCCCTCGAGGCGTTGGTCAGCAGCACAGCGTGGCATGGTGCTCGTGGTACCTGCCTTGTTTTCAGGCGGGCCTCGGGGCGACCTTCTCACGCTTGTGCCCCTTTAGAAGGTTGATATTGTCTCGAGCCAGGGGCTCGTGCCGCTTGAGGGTTCTACGTGGCATGGGTGCTCGCGATGCCCGCTTTGTTTCAAGCGGGCCTCGGGGCGACCTTCTCACGCCTGTACCCATTCGAGGGCTGACATTGTCTAGAGCCAGGGGCTCGTGCCGCTCGAGGGTGCTACGTGGCATGGGTGCACGCGATGCCCGCTTTGTTTCAAGCGGGCCTCGGGGCGACCTTCTCACGCTTGTACCCATTCGAGGGCTGACATCGTCTAGAGCCAGGGGCTCATGCCGCTCGAGGGTGCTATGTGGCATGGGTGCTCGCGATGCCCGCTTTGTTTCGGGCGGGCCTCGGGGCGACCTTCTCACGCTTGTACCCATTCGAGGGTTGACATTGTCTAGAGCTAGGGGCTCGTGCCGCTCGAGGGTGCTACGTGGCATGGGTGCTCGCGATGCCCGCTTTGTTTCAGGCGGGCCTCGGGGCGACCTTCTCACGCTTGTACCTGCTCGAGGGCTGAATTTATCCCAAGCCAGGAGTCCGTGCCGCTCGAGGGTTCTCCTTGTTTTACAAGGGACCGGGCCATTAAATGCTCCACGGGGAGAGGCCGCGGTTTCGCATCGTGGGCGCACCTTTTTAGGCGTCGCGCCCGCGCGCGCGCGCGTAGTGGGCGGCGTGGGCAGGCGGACGTGACCGCCTGCCACGGCCCCGGCTAGTCTTCACCGTGATGATGGCCCGTTTACGGTGATGTGGCCGCTGCGGTCGTGGTGGGGTCCGCTCGCCAGCGAGAAGAGAAGATTCCCTGCAGTTAACGCGCGCGGGACATCCGCCCCGGAGAGCTCGCCCGCGGCTTATAAATCTGAGGAGAAGGGGAAACGGTGGTTTTTTACCTTAGCGCTACACCATTTTAGCCCTCCGTGCTTTCTTCCTCGCTTTGCCTTTGCCACCGTGCAGCTTCGCCATTAGAGCTTTTCCTCCTCTTCCTGTCCTTCGTTCTTCGCATCCTTTGCCCTTCCTCATGGCGCCGCCTCAGCCCCTCACGGTCCTTGACCCGTATGCCTGGGAGCGGTCGACGGTGACCCGGCTGGCCCTTGGCGAGCTGGTCACCGCCGGCCAGTTGGCGGCTAATGAGGATGGCCGCCCGGCGGAGTGGATAGTGCCGCCGGCGGGGGACCGCGCGCCCAACCCGCCGGAAGGCTATGTGGTGAGCTTTGTCCGCTTCCACGAGCGAGGCTTCAACACGCCGGCGAGCCGCTTCATGCGAGCATTGTGCCACTACTACGGCGTGGAGTTGCACAACTTCGCGCCCAACGCGATTTCGCAGGCGGCCAAGTTCGTGGGCGTCTGCGAGGGGTACCTGGGGATCCCAGTCAACTGGGAGCTCTGGGTACACCTCTTTCGCGCGGAGCTCTTCACGCAGCCCACGACGGAGCCGAGGACCCGCCGCGCGGTGCGCGCCGGCGGGATGTCACTCGCCCTGTGGGCGCAGTTCAAGGACGACTACATCCCCTGCACCATGACGACGAACAACGCCGGCTGGGAGCGGGGATGGTTCTACCTACGCAACGCCGAGCCCGGCCTCCCCCCTACACCGGTCGGGTGTTCAAGGGGAAGCCCAGCTCCTGGGGGTACGGGGTGTCCACGCCCCAGCATCGGAGGCGGCATGACTCGGTTTTGGCCGCCCTGAGGAGCCTCACGGCGCAAGGGCTGACCGCGGCGAGCGTCCTTGCCTTCCTCCATCACCGGCGGGTCGTGCCTCTGATGGAGAGGCCGCTCTGCATCTACGAGATGACAGAGGAGGCGGAACCCGTCGCGCTGGCGAGGTCGCGGATGCTCCCGATCCCCCTCGGGCGGCCGTATGCGCTCACCCGGGCACGGAACGCTGTCGACACCCGGATCTTCGGCGCACCGGACCGGACCCCGTGGGACCTCGAGGTGCTCCCCACCGGCCCGCTGGTGAGTTCGATTCTTGATTCCGCTTTAGTCCTTGGTGTTGCCTCTGCCTCCTGACGCGTCTTTGTCGTTCCTGCATGCAGTTGGTGAGCTTCACCGCCGCGAAGTCCGTTCTGCCCACCCGGACTCCCGCGCGCTCGGTCGGGCGGCGCGGCAACGGGAGCGAGGAGCGAGCGGCGCGCAAGAGGGAGCGCGTGAGGCGGCACCACGAGCGCCGCGAGCGACGTAACGCGGACTACCGGCGGCGCGAGGAGCCGGGGCTCTCCTCCCCGGGGACCGAGGGAGTACTCGTCCTCGGAGGAGGACGAAGAGGAAGAGGCCGAGGGGGGAGGGCCCCTCGATAGGTGGGAGCTCGCGCCCCCGTCGCCGAGCCGGCTCCGGCGGCAAGGGCGGCATCGCGCGGGGCGGGCGCAACGGCGCCCGCCGCCCAGAAATCGACGACAAGGGCGGCGCGCGCCGCGCGAGGCGCACGCGACAAGCGCGCGCGCGCGCGGGGTGAGCGTGCTCGCGTGCGGGGCGGGGGCCGCGCGCGCGGTGGCGTCGTCGGGGAGGCGCGGCGGCGGGCGTGCCGGCCGTGCCGGCCTCATCCGCTGAGGCTTTGAGGAAAAAGAAGCGCGCCTTTTCCTCCTCGAGGTAAGGGGCTCGCTTTTCTGCTTGGTTTGGTTTTTTGACTATCAGGCATTCTAACTTTCTGTTTGTGCTTGCGCAGGGTGGTGCCAACTGTGCCTCCCCTTGCACCGGCCAAGGTGCTGAGGGCGGACGCATCCATCCGCACCCGGCGGCGCTCGTCGAGGGCGTCGCGGGCGGGGGCAAGCACGGCGGCGGCGGGCGAGAGCTCGCAAAGCCCGGCGAGGCTTCGAGGCCTCGGCCGGTAGATCACCCCCCGCCATGGCGCGGCCGGCGGTCGCCGAGGAGCGGCCGGCGCCGGCCATTGTGGGGACGCGAGGAGCCACGGCGGCGGCCGTGGCGGAGGGCGCAGCCCGCGGAGGCCGCCGTTATGGAGGTGCGGTCCGTGGCGCCGGGCCGCAGAGGAGGCGGAGCGGGTGCAACCCGTGGCGGCGCCCGTGGTTGCGGAGGCACGGCGGAGGTGGTGGCCGCCGAGGAGGGCGGACGGGCGCCGGCCGCCGCGGGGGCGCGGCCGCAGGCGGTGGCCGTGGCGCCGCGTCCGGCGCCCGCGGCCGTGGAGGCGCGAGTGGAGGTGCCGTCGGAGGCGGCGCAAGGGCCGCGCGCCGCCGGCGGTTCCCGGGCGGAGGTGGTGGAGGTCCTGGATGATGACTCCCCGCCGCCCGGGTGGGATCAGTGGGCGACCTTCCCCACACGCTCCCCCGAGCCCCAGGAGGAGGCCCTCGTGAGGCGGCGCGAGGGTCACATGGTGGCGGGAGATCGTGGGCACGGCGCCGAGGCCTCGTCCTCCCGCGCCGGCCACTCCGCCCAGGTAGAGGGAGCCGCTGGCAATCCCCCTGCGTTTGCCGACGCCCGGGGGGAGCAGGAGCTCTGGGGAGAGCTCCAGAGCCACGGCGCCACGCTCAACTGCGCGCTGAACGAGGCGCTGAGGGTCCATGGCGGCCCTGCATGGCGCGTCTTCCAGGTAGGGCATCGATGTTCATTTTCTTCTTTCTCTCATTTTTGTGCGCTGCCTCTGTGTCGTGGCGCTTACGGGTTTTGATTTGTGGGTGCCAGGAGCTCGAGCGCCGCGCCCACGACAAGTACGACGCCTTCGATCGGGTGAACGCCGAGGTCCACCAACTCCGGGAGCGGTGCAGTGCTTTCGACACGCTTGCTGACACCCGCAGGACCCCGGACAGCTGGCTGGCGTACCGGGCTGTGGCCTGGCGCGACGAACTCCCTGAGAGTTCGAGGCAGGACCCGGCGCGCCGCTCCAGCCTCGAGCGGGTCTGCGCAGCCCTCATCGACCGTGATGAGGCGCGCGTGCGGTGCGCGCTCAGACCTGGAGAAGATGCGCACGCTGGCAACCAACTGGGAGGCGGAGGTGGCCAGCGTCCGTGGCAAGAACCGGGGGCTCCGCTCGTCGCTCGAGGGGGCGCGGGCGCGGCGGCGCCGGCCGAGGAGCGGGTGCGCGGGCCGGGAGCAACGGGCCAAGGAGGCCGACGACTTGAAGGTCGCCCTCGACGCCAAGGTCGCGGCGCTCGTCGTCGCCGAGGAGCGGCTTCGGCAGAGCGCACCGCCCGCCAAGGGGCCGAGGGGCGGCTCCGGCGAGAGCAAGCCGCCCTCGTCGACGCCCGGTCGGCGCTGGAGCAGGAGCGCGTCGCTCGCGAGGTGGCGCAGAAGTCGCTGGAGGAGCGGAACACCGCATTCCCCAAGGCCGAGGGCGAGCTGATTGTGCTCAGCATTACAAATGCAAACCATGAGCTGGCCCTCCAGGAGCAAGGTGAGACCGTCAAGCGCCTCGAGCTGGCGGTCGAGGCCGTGCGCCGCGACCTCGAGGCGGAGAGGAAGCAAGTCGAAGGTGAGCTGCTGCTTGACTCTTGTATGGTTGGTTTTCTGTTTGGGCATTCGCACTCCTTTTTCTGATTTCTTTCTTGTCTTGGTGACTCCAGGCTTGCGCACCGCTTTGGGGCATGCAGCTGAGCGGGCCGAGGCACTGCAGGCTTCCTATAACTCCTCCGAGCAGGAGCTGCAGGAGAGCTGCGTGGTGCGGCCCTCAAGACCTGCCAAGCCGTGGAGGAGGGCAAAGCACAGGCCGGCAGCTCGGCGGCCGGCCGCCGCGCGCCCTTGGCGGCCACGTCACCGAGCGGATGCGCCGAGCGCTGCGTCTTGGCGTCCAGAAGGCCCTCGGAGTGGTTCGATCCCACTACGAGGTCAACTTTGAGGCGCTGGCGGAGGGCTACGTAGTTCCCGAGGGTGTCGAGGACGAGGTGGTGATGGAGCGTGTGGACGCGCTCGCCGCTGACGCCGCCGGGTCGCTCACTGAAGCCTTCGAGGAGTTCCTCTTCCCGGACGCTGTTGACGCCGCCGCTCCTCCAGCCTGAAGACATTTGGGCGCTAGGCCCATTTTTATGTGTGTCAGTATTCTGGCCTCGCGGCCTTTTTAAATGAACGAATTGTTTTGATCGTAAACATTTGTTGATGCGAAATGAAGTTTTTTGCGCTTTTTTGTTTCTCCTTCCTGAGTAGATTCTAGTTAGGGGAGTTCGATTTTCGCGGGGGGCCTGCTGGGTTGGAGGCGAGAGAGAAGGGCCATATCCTCGCGGCGTAGGCTATCTCTGGCTCGCGCGCTCCTTCCGCTAGGCCGCCTGCGCCCTGTTCGAATCATTGCTCGGGGTTGAAGTAGAAAACAAACTTAGCGCATGTGAGTTGTTTTGTTTTTGCGCGAAAAATGGGACCATTTTGGGGGGGGGGATGCCCCCCGCAGTAGCCCCCGAGGGTAACTTGGGTTTCAGGGGAAAGCCGAGTTGCCCTTTTTATTAGACTTGAAGCATTTACATAGTCGTTACCAACTGGGGCGTTGGTCATATGGTTTTTACAATAAAAAGTACTTGGAAATCCTAGCTAAGGGTAGAAGCGACGTAGGCCGTTGGATGTTCCAAGCGTTGGTGAGCTCTTCACCGTCCTCGTTGGCCAGCTTGTACGTGCCGGGCTTGAGTACCTTCACCACGACGTAGGGTCCCTCCCATGGGGGCGATAGCTTGTGGCGCCCTCGGTTGTCTTGGCGTAGCCTTAGGACCAAGTCCCCTTCACTGAAGTCCCGTCGACGTATCTTGCGTGCTTGGTAGCGTCTTAGGGACTGTTGATACCTTGCGGAATGCATTAAGGCCACGAGGCGTGCCTCGTCCAGCTGATCCAGCGAGTCCTCGCGGGCTCGCTGGTTGGCATCCTCGTCATAGCCTCGAACCCTGGGCGATCCGTATTCTAAGTCCGTGGGGAGGACGGCCTCCGCACCATGGACTAGGAAAAACGGGGTGAACCCAGTGGCTCTGCTCGGGGTGGTCCTTAGGCTCCACACAACCGCTGGTAGCTCTTGGAGCCATTTTCGCCCAGATTTGTTGAGCTGGTCGAAAATTCTGGGCTTAAGGCCTTGTAGGATCATGCCGTTGGCACGCTCTACTTGGCCGTTGATCTGTGGGTGTGCCACAGCTGCCCAATCCACACGGATGTGGTATTTGTCGCAAGACTCCAAAAACTTCCCGCCCGTGAACTGGGACCCATTGTCGGTGATGATGGAGTTCGGCACTCCAAAGCGGTAGACGATGTCGGTGAAGAATGTTACCGCCTGCTCTGCCCTGAGATTCGTGATGGGGCGCACCTCCACCCACTTGGAGAACTTGTCGATTACGACTAACAAGTGGGTAAACCCCCCGGGCACCTTCCGCAGGGGCCCAACGATGTCCAGCCCCCACACGGCAAATGGCCACGTTACGGGGATGGTCTGCAGGGCATGGGCGGGTAGGTTGGACTTGCGGGCGTAGAACTGGCACCCTTTGCAGGTGCGTACGATTTCGCCGGCGTCCGCAACCACGGTAGGCCAGTAAAAGCCTTGGCGGAACGCATTGCCGACGAGGGTACGAGGCGCTGCATGATGGCTGCAGATCCCGGCATGGATGTCCCGCAGGAGTTCACGCCCTTCAGGAATGGGCACGCACCGCTGCAGGATGCCAGAGGCGGCGCGCTTGTACAGCTCGACGTCAACGAGGGCAAAGGACTTGGCCATCCTGGCGATGCACCTGGCCGCGGCCCGGTCCGCGGGGAGTTCCCCTCGAGCCATCCAGGCAATGTATTTGTCACGCCAGTCCGTTTTGACAGGAGCTGGCTCGATGTCCATCACGTCAGCTCCGTAGGCGCCATACCCCTCGAGGAGGGAGAGCACGTACGCCTCGTTCGAGGGGTCCTCGTCCATGGGTTCCGCACCCATTGGGTTCGAGGGAGCCCCCGAGGGTTCAGCGTAACTCGAGGGGTGGGGCTCGAAGATGACCGAGGGTTGAGCGACGTCGCGCGCGAAAACGTTCGGGGGAACGGTGATCCGCCCGGACGCAGTCTTGGCCAGCTCATCCGCCTCCTCGTTGTACCGGCGGGGCACATGGTTGAGCTCGATGCCGTAGAACTTGTCCTCGAGGGCTCGCACGGCTTTGCAGTAGGCCTCCATCTTGTCGTCATGGCAGCTCGCGTTCTTCATGACTTGGTCGATTACGAGCTGCGAGTCCCCCCGCACGTCGAGGCGCTTGACGCCTAACTCAATGGAGATTTTGAGGCCACAGAGGAGGGCCTCGTATTCAGCCATATTGTTAGACGCGGGGAAGTGGAGGCGCACTGCGTAATGCATGTGCTCCCCAAGGGGTGACACGAAGAGCAGGCCCGCGCCCGCCCCTGTTTTCATCACCGAGCCGTCGAAGAACAGAGTCCAGCACTCTGCTTGGATCTGTGGGGGCGGCAGCTGCGTATCCGTCCACTCAGCGACGAAATCCGCCAAGATTTGAGACTTGACGGCCTTGCGCGGGGCGTAGGCAAGCGTCTCGCCCATCAGCTCTACGGACCACTTGGCAATCCTGCCTGCGGCATCGGGGTTGCGGATGATCTCTCCCAGCGGGAAAGATGAGACCACCGTGACGGGGTGGGCCTCGAAGTAGTGGCGGAGCTTGCGCCGCGCAAGGACTACCGCGTACAGCAACTTCTTTGACCTGGGGGTAGCGCGCCTTGGTGTCTGACAGGACCTCGCTAACGTAATAGACAGGCCGCTGTACAGGTAAAGCATGCCCTTCCTCCGTGCGCTCCACGACGATCACAGCGCTGACCACCTGGGTGGTCGCGGCAACGTAGAGCTGTAAGGGCTCGCCGTCCTGCGGAGGCGTGAGAATGGGGGCATGTGCTAAGGATGCCTTTAGCTTGTCGAGCGCGTCCTGGGCCTCGGCGGTCCAGGAGAAGCGTTCGTGTTTCTTGAGGAGGCGATAGAGGGGCAGGCCCTTCTCGCTGAGCCTCGAGATGAAGCGGCTCAAGGCGGCAAGGCACCCCAGCACCTTTTGCACCCCTTTGAGGTCCCGGATTGGACCCAGTGCGGAATATGGTCCCGACACTAACCAGTAGTAAGCGCCGTAGTCTATCCCTCAATGGTCGATGCTAAGCAACAAGTGACACAGAGTTTTATCCTGGTTCCGGCCGAGGGGGCCGTACGTCGAGCAGTGGTGTGCTCAAGGCACCATATTACTTAGCACCGGGGGTGCCTGTAGTGGGGCTTGTTGACGGTGTATTTTGGTGCACCTAGCATGTTCATTACACTTTGGTTTGGATTTGATTATTGAACTAACCCGCCACTAGGCACACTAATCATATAACAAGTTCATCTTTGTGCATGCATTTGGAAGTGTTGTGTTTATGTAGGAAATCATGGACATAAAGGACGGATTCACAATAAGTTCAAAGGAGCATTCATGGAGTCTTGTTCGTGTTCATGAGTTCGCTGAAATTACTTCCAATGGTGGTGAGGACCGAAGTGTTACGAGGAACACCCCTGGGGATTGAAGCGTAAAAGATCAAACTTCATGCAAAGAGAGCCTCCATCTTGATCGCGAGGATAATAGCGTCAAAATCATCCAAGTGGAAGGGGCAAAGTAGATAAGTGCACGAGGACCCACGGAGCAAAAAGGGCGACCGAACCGGGCCGAAGCGGGCTCGGGCCGGCCGGCCCGGTCGGATCGGCCCGGCCCACTTCGGGCACCGGTTCGGTCCCGTCTTCCTTGCCCTCGAAGGATCTTCGACCCTAAAACCCCCGACGCGCCGCCAACAGAGAGAGAGGAGTTTATTCGCACCAGAAGGCCATCCACAAGCTAGAGAGAGAGGAGGAGAATCTCCGGCTGGAGATCAACCACCTCGAAGGAAGCACCCTCTCGTGGAGAAGAAGGAAGACACCGGCGGAAGGGAAACCATGATCAACGGTGCCATGACCAGCACCTTGATGGGGTAATCTTCTCATTCGTCCATGGGTTGTAATCGATATTGAGATGTAATCGCACTTTGTCGGAGTATCTATCTATCATCTTGTGTTGAACATACTTTAATGCTTAAGGCTTGCAACCATGCCGTAAAGGGAGTAAGGCCTCAATGCTTCCTTGGATCCATTCAATACGCCGTGGCCATCAAAGGTCTAGTCATGAATACCTTCGCGTAGTGACAGTATGAGAGGAGGGAAAGGGCGAAACCGTGGTCATAACCCCGATAGATTAGATTGGTTTTTCATGTCTTTAAGCGATTGCATGCTCTAGTATCGTAGACCCGTGGGCGAGTGTCTTCTCTCTTGATCGTTTATCATTCTCTCTAGTGTAGTTTAGTTATTTTCTAGTATAATAGTAGTTAGGGTTTTAGTAGCTAAGTGTGTCATAGTAGATCGAACGCTTGTAATCCCCTTGCTCCGCGGATTGACAAGAACCTTGGGAATCCCGTTGTGAAGAAGGTGTGGGGTCCGTACGCTTGCGGATCGTAGAGGGATACGTCTTTTATCCGTCAACAAGCCCCTTTTTCTGGCGCCGTTGCCGGGGAGCAAGTTAGTTTACATCGTTTGATTTGCATCTAACTTAGTCTTATATTCTAGTCTATCTTTTATTCGCTATATCTAACATATATTATCAGAAAAACACTTGTTTCTTTTTTGTTTTTGTTTTTATCTTATTGTCTAGATGGAGTTCGTTAATCAACCCGTGGAAGAACCGGAGAAATCATTAAGGGATTACGCTAGCCCTCGATGTGAAGACATAAAGGTACAAGAGTCGGATTCGAAGCTCGAAGCGACCAAGTATGAAATTAAATCCAAGATCATGAAGATGGTGGCGGAAAACCCATTTGAAGGGATGGTTACGGAGAACCCATATAGACACATAAGGGATTTCACGACAATATGCAACACGGTGCGTCAAGAAGGAGTTCCCGATGAATGGTTCAAATGGAATCTCTTTCCCTACTCACTTGCCGGCAAAGCAAAGACATGGTATTCGGTTGCGTCCTTTGAGGTTGAGGGCAATTGGAACATGTTGACAAAGAAGTTTTGCGAGAAGTTCTTTCCAATGAGCAAGGTTCAACATCTAAGGAGGCAAGTGATCAATTTTATGCAAGGAGAAGAGGAAGGGATAGACCAAGCCTGGGATAGGTTTAATGAATTAATCGAACAAGGACCAAAACTCGGCTTCACCGGTGACGTACTCTTGCATACATTTTTCTTTTCCCTAACCCCTAGTTGCATGCGACACGTCGAAATGTGTGCGGGTGGGGATCTCATGGAGAAAACACTCACGGAAGCCGCCCAACTTCTACAAAAAGTTAGCAAAGCGGCTGCCATGCGAAGAGATTGGGAAACAAGACTTGCGGAAGAGCCGGAATTCAATTCAAGGAAGAAGAAGCTTGCTGATTTTTCTAAAGAGGCAACCCGGAAGTCACAAAAGAGGAGCCAATCATGGAGAAGCTTGAGCAAGAACACATCAAATCAAGAACTACACCAAACGTCGACTTCGCCGCACCAAATGAGACGAACAAGAGAAGCATGTCAAGCGCGAAGCCACTAAGGGAGTTCGAGCCAATGGATTGGGTTCCTATTGATTACGGAGAAGTATTCGACAAGAGAAGACCGTTCCCTAATCAAAAGGGAATGGCAAGAGCATTGGAAGTCGATTTCCCACCGGAGAGGAAAGCTGAAAATTCATACGACCTCGAAACCACCGGTGAGATTTTTGAAAAGCTCTTTGGAGATGACGTGGTGGATCCGGAACATATTGCCGAGGTGAAGAGGATCATGGGGATCAAGCCCGAAGCATCACCATATGCTCGCCTTGCTGAAATTTATTCGATCGGATCCGAAGAAGAAGAGAAGATGACGCCGCACTTGAGTTGCGAGATCAACGGAGTTCAATGCAAAGCCTTATGCGACATCGGAGCCCAAGTAAGTGTTCTATCTTCTAAAATTTACGATAAAGTTCAATACCACAACCTAGACTTAGCTCCAACATCAACGAAATTAATTATGGGAGATGGTAGAACTATCAAACCTCTAGGTATTGCTTGCAACATGAAAGTAAAAATCTCTAGAAACTATATACCAACCGATTTCTTTGTTATTGATGCTTACCATAGTAATTCTGATCATATAATCTTAGGTAGGCCCTTTCTTAAGTTGGTTGATGCCGTGTTAGATGCCGGAGAAGGCAAGGTAACGATGAACCTTAATGGAACAAAGTACACATATAGCTTTCTTCGTGCTTCTAAACACCTTACTCCTTTTCCTCCCGAAGATGAAGAAATAGAAGAGATAGATAGTCTTTGTTTTGTTGAAACCCTTAGAGACCCGCTGCAAAGAGCGATGGAAAATCAAATTAGTAATCAACAAGATGAAGAACTAGAGGAAGCAACAAAAGGCTTAGAGCCGCATGATGGTAGCGTGGAGGAAGAGAAGTTCGAAGACATAGGAGAAATCAAACCCGAGGAGCCACAAGTGCCCGAAGTAGACCTTAAACCTTTGCCCAAGGGATTAAAATATGAATTTTTGGGGCCGGACAAAACCTATCCGGTCATTGTGAGCGACGAGTTGAGCCCCGAAGAAAATGAAGCGTTGCTGATTTTATTAAAAAAACATAGGAAGGTGATTGGATATTCAATCAATGATCTCAAAGGTATTAGCCCAGCCTTTTGCACTCATCGTATACCAATGGAAGACCAATGTAAGCCGTAGTGGACCATCAAAGGAGGCTAACCCATGCCATGCGAGAGGTAGTAAAGAAAGAGGTTATCAAGTTACTTGATGCCGGAATCATCTACCCGGTTCCACATAGCGAATGGGTGAGCCCGGTACATTGTGTACCGAAGAAAGGAGGTTTGACCGTGGTGAAGAATGAGAAGAACGAATTGATACCGCAAAGAACCGTGACCGGGTGGCGGATGTGTATTGATTACCGTAAGCTTAACAAAGCGACGAAGAAAGATCACTTCCCCCTACCGTTCATAGACGAGATGCTCGAGAGGTTAGCAAACCACGCTTATTTTTGCTTTCTCGATGGATACTCGGGGTTCATGCAAATTCCTATTCACCCGGAAGATCAACATAAGACAACGTTTACGTGTCCTTACGGAACGTTTGCATATAGGAGGATGCCCTTCGGCCTATGAAACGCTCCGGCCTCTTTTCAACGTTGCATGATGGCCGTGTTTTCGGAATTCATCGAAGAGATTGTTGAAGTGTTTATGGATGATTTTTCCGTTTACAGGAAGACGTTCATGGATTGCTTAGCAAACTTAGAAAAGGTCCTTACAAGGTGTGCGGAGGTAGATTTGGTTTTAAATTGGGAAAAGTGCCACTTCATGGTTAAGCAAGGCATAGTGCTCGGACATGTTATTTCCGAGAGAGGAATTGAAGTGGACAAGGCTAAGGTAGAGACGGTTGAGCAACTCCCACCTCCTACGGATATTAAGTCCTTAAGGAGCTTTCTAGGCCATGCCGGATTCTATAGAAGATTTATAAAGGACTTCTCAAAGATCACCAAGCCTTTAACGCACCTTCTTCAAAAAGATGTGGCTTTCGACTTTGATGAGAAGTGTCTAGCGGCATTCCGGACCTTGAAAAATGCGTTGGTGAGTGCTCCCATCATCCAACCTCCGGATTGGAGCCAACCTTTCGAGATCATGTGTGACGCAAGTGACTACGCCGTAGGCGCGGTCTTGGGACAAAGAAAGGAAGGCCGAGTTCACGCCGTTTACTACGCTAGCAAAACTCTTAGTGGGGCACAATTAAATTACGCCACTACGGAAAAAGAGTTGCTAGCGGTGGTATTCGCTTTCGAAAAATTCAGATCCTACATCGTGAACTCGAAAGTCATTGTTTACACCGATCACGCAGCCATAAAGTATCTCTTGGCTAAGAAGGAAGCTAAACCACGTTTGATTCGTTGGATCCTTCTTCTCCAAGAGTTCGATGTTGAAATTCGTGATAAAAGGGGGGTGGAAAATGTTGTGGCCGATCATTTGTCTAGGATGAATCGTGGGCAAGATGATAAAGAGCCCATAGAAGATAAGATGAGAGATGACCACCTCTATAGAGTGCTTGATAAAGATACTTGGATGATCGACATCATTCGAGCAATTCGAAAGATGCCCCTCGATCATCTAGACAAAAACACTCAAAGGAAGATAATTTCGAAAGTAAGAAATATTTTTGGGATGCACCATACCTCTTCAAGCTTGGCAATGATGGAGTGATGAGAAGATGTGTGCCAAGAGAAGAGAGGCTTGAGATTCTAAGGAAGTGCCACTCGGCGGAGTACGGTGGGCACTATAGCCATTTTCGAACCGAAGCCAAAGTATGGTCGAGCGGATTCTATTGGCCGGAGATGCATGAAGATACTAAAAGATATGTTGCGTCATGCCCCGAATGCCAAAGAACCGGAAACATCTCTCAAAGAAATTCTATGCCTTTGAAATACAACTTGCAAATCGACATATTCGATGTATGGGGCATAGACTTCATGGGGCCTTTTAAAAATTCATTTGGATTCGAGTATATACTTGTTATGGTTGATTATGTATCCAAGTGGGTAGAGGCTATACCATGTCGTAAAGCTTCCACGGAGGAGTCCATCACTATGATCAAGAACGTGATTTTTCCCCATTTCGGTACACCGAGAATCTTGATAAGTGATGGAGGAACTCATTTCACCGGGAAGAACTTCAAAAAGTGCTTGTCCAAGTTGGGAATTGAGCATAGGGTCTCCACGGCCTATCACCCACAAACCAACGGACAAGCGGAGACGTCAAATAGGCAATTAAAAAGCATACTTAACAAGACCATAGAGAAGGGAGGCAAGGATTGGTCAAAGAAATTAGACGGAGCTTTATGGGCTTATCGAACGGCGTTTAAAACACCGATAGGTATGACCCCCTATCAATTCGTCTATGGAAAAGCTTGCCACCTTCCGGTTGAGTTAGAACATAAAGCCTATTGGGCGATTAAAGAGATGAACCTTGATCTCGATGCCGCGGTGGTGAAACGGAGAATTCAAATAAGCGAGCTAGAGGAGTTGAGGTTGAAAGCTTATGAAAACGCAAGCATATACAAGGAGAGAATCAAAAGGTGGTATGATAAAAGATTGAAGAAAAAAGAATTTAAAGAAGGAGATAAGGTCCTCCTCTACAATTCGAGGTTTAAAACCTTCGGAAAGGGGAAATTGCAAAGCAAGTGGGACGGACCTTATGTTGTGCATTCGGTGTTCTCCAACGGAGCGGTAACCATTATGGATATAAACGGCAATCAATTTGTGGTGAATGGACAGCGGCTTAAGGTTTACTACAAACCCGACATCGTGCCCATTCATCATGTTGACGTCTTTACCATGGAGGAAGAGCCCGAACGTCCCGCCTAGGACGAAAAACAAGGCACCAACTTCTGTAAATAATTATTCTTTTAGCTTTACGGAGTTTTTCGCGAAGATTAAGCGGGCCAACTTTTTCCCACGGGCCGAGGACGAAAAAAATAGGGCGGTGTGCAAAAAAAACCGGACCGGCCCGGCCCCCGAGGCAAGGTGGGCCGGCCGGCCCGGTCGGATCGGCCCGGGGGGGCCCGACGCCCGATGTCCCCGAATTTCGCCCCGAACCGCTCCTTTTCGAATTCCTTGTTTGGTCGAGAAAATTTTAAGGGAAGTGTAAAAAAGGAAAATAAGGTTCCCGGGGCTTTTCTCTCGGGACTATATATTTGGCCGAATTGGGAGCTCGAGAATCAATCCTTTCAAGCAATGTGTTGCACCCTTGTAGCAGCCATTGAGCCTCCAAAAAGCTTAGAGTTGAAGGTAGAAGCCAAGAAGCCATCGATGGAGGAGGCGATGCGATGCGAGGTTAAGCTACCCGTCAAGAGGACCGCACGTATCCGTTGCGGAGGACGTGTCCCGACCGGAGCTCTTGCATCTCGCCACCCCGTCAAAGGAGAGAAGGTCCCTACACCCGTTCGAAGGTCGGCACGTCTCCAAGGCATCAAGCGTAAGGATTACAAGGAGGTGTCGCCGGAGCCTAAGGAATATGGGGATAGCGACTACTCCGACGATCGTAGCCCGAACTCGTGGGCGGCCGCCGGTAGAGATGATGATGATTGGGATGAGCATCCTTATGAAAGGACTCCCGAAGGCCCCAACGGCGACGGCAACGGCGGTGGCGAAGGCGACAACAATGGAGGTGGCGACGACGGTGGTGACAACGGTGGAGATTATGGCGACGACGACCCCTTCGGATTGCATCCGGTGTGCTGTCGAGTTTGCCGTCAATCCATCGCAGCTCTCTACGCATCGGCCGACGAATGTCTTCAAACCATGGAAGCGATGAAGCAGCGTATGGAGGACTTGGAGCGCGTAGTTGAAGATGACTACAAGTTCCTTAACCGTAACGTGCGCAAGCTTTTCGGCATGGTTGGAAACATGAGAGGCAAGTGGTGCAAGGCTTGCTCGAAGTACCATTAGATCTAGTTTTCCCCTTAGGATTTTTGTAAGATACGACGAGGACGTCGTATGTTTTAAGTGTGGGGGAGAGCTAGCTCGCTAGCCTTAGCTTTTGAACTTCAAGTTTAGGTTCGGTTTAATCTTCGTGTGAGAGTCTTAGCGTTTTAATGAGTCTTTAGTTTTCGAGTCTGTTTTTAAAATTTTTGCAAGCGTATTAAATTAGTGTTGAGTCAAGAAAACCAAATAAAAAGAGTCTTATATATATCTTTGTGTTTTATGTATTGTTTATCTTTATTTACTTGTTTGCTTAATCTTCGATTCTTGATATATGAACACAAGTATATGGTTTGAAAATCGTTTACCGTGGTGCTTAGTGGAATCGCTTCTACTTAAAGTACCCATACCGCACTTCGATCTTGAGCTTCACATGCTAGTTGTGCTATGTTCGATGCTAAAAATTGGAGAATTTCAGTTCTGAAAATTATATGAAAACCCTTGTAATAAAGGTTAGCAAAACCTCTTTTTCCAAGTTGAGAGTATGAAAAAATTCCTATCCAAAGCCAAGTTTGTTTTTTTTCGCTCCACCATAAGTGTGATTAGCACGATGAGTTAGGCTAGGACCCTTCTCTCTTGGTGAGTTTTAATTTCAAAGCAATGATCATGTCCTTGTGCTTATCTTTTGTTGCTAGCCTCGTCATTTATTCAGTTCATGACTTTCATAACGAAAGTCATGTATATCACTGGATTCCATACCCAACCCTATACATCTCTTTTGAACATCGTATTCCTTGAACACAACCTATTTTCAAAGTTTCGTCTCGTCTCTAGCATGATTTATTTAAAAATTTCAGATTGTGTGCATGCGAGAAAAGGGAGAATTGAAAGCTTTGAAAAGATGTCAAGAGAAAAAAAATAAAGAGAAAAAGTATGTGTAGGAAAAGAAAGAAAGGAAGAAAGAAAAAAATCATATGTGAAGAAAAGAAGAAAAGAAAAAAAAAGAGAGAAAGATGAGTTAGCAATGAAGATATGAGAGGGATGGATCAAGTGAAAGAAAAGAAAAATAATAAAGTGTAAGGTAGGATGTCACGTTGATTGTGAGACGAAACTTTTACTCTATTTCCAACCATGTGCAATCCGACGACGAGGACATCATTGGTGCCTTGAAGTCACAATTTTCTTTTGCCCTTGCACATGTCCACCATTCTAAATCTTCTCATCCTTGATATCCCTACATATGGTTAATTCTCATGATCATTGGCTTTGAAAGGTAGACAACCATTAGAGGAAGTTCTTAGTTTGACAATACTTGTGTTGATTGCGCTAGCCCTACCTATAGCTCCACTTTTACATGATATATGAGAGATTAATGGGAGGTGAGAGTTTTATAAAATTTGGTAGGGATAGACAGTTCATATGAGTGACTTGAGAGAGCTTGGAGAAAGGTTTTTGTCTAATACTTGTTGCAAGAATTTTGTTTTGAAAATCATAAAAACCCTCCGATGGAAGCAAAGAAGTAAGTATGGCTGAAATTGAAAGCTTCGAGTGAAGAGTTTGAGTTGTGGGGTAAATCTTGACGTGGTAAAAATTCTAAACGCCCATGTTTATGATTGATTATCATTACTTTGTGTTTATGTATGAAAGATGAAGGGATTGACTAACTTGTGAAGAAGGATAAGTGATACACGATTACACACCTTGGATGAAGTTCTTTTACGAGTACTTGCTCGAGGACAAGCAAGAGCTAAGTGTGGGGGAGATGTTGACGGTGTATTTTGGTGCACCTAGCATGTTCATTACACTTTGGTTTGGATTTGATTATTGAACTAACCCGCCACTAGGCACACTAATCATATAACAAGTTCATCTTTGTGCATGCATTTGGAAGTGTTGTGTTTATGTAGGAAATCATGGACATAAAGGACGGATTCGCAATAAGTTCAAAGGAGCATTCATGGAGTCTTGTTCGTGTTCATGAGTTCGCTGAAATTACTTCCAATGGTGGTGAGGACCGAAGTGTTACGAGGAACACCCCTAGGGATTGAAGCGTAAAAGATCAAACTTCATGCAAAGAGAGCCTCCATCTTGATCGCGAGGATAACAGCGTCAAAATCATCCAAGTGGAAGGGGCAAAGTAGATAAGTGCACGAGGACCCACGGAGCAAAAAGGGCGACCGAACCGGGCCGAACCGGGCACGGGCCGGCCGGCCCGGTCGGATCGGCCCGGCCCACTTCGGGCACCGGTTCGGTCCCGTCTTCCTTGCCCTCGAAGGATCTTCGACCCTAAAACCCCCGACGCGCCGCCAACAGAGAGAGAGGAGTTTATTCGCACCAGAAGGCCATCCACAAGCTAGAGAGAGAGGAGGAGGATCTCCGGCTGGAGATCAACCACCTCGAAGGAAGCACCCTCTCGTGGAGAAGAAGGAAGACACCGGCGGAAGGGAAACCATGATCAACGGTGCCATGACCAGCACCTTGATGGGGTAATCTTCTCATTCGTCCATGGGTTGTAATCGATATTGAGATGTAATCGCACTTTGTCGGAGTATCTATCTATCATCTTGTGTTGAACATACTTTAATGCTTAAGGCTTGCAACCATGCCGTAAAGGGAGTAAGGCCTCAATGCTTCCTTGGATCCATTCAATACGCCGTGGCCATCAAAGGTCTAGTCATGAATACCTTCGCGTAGTGACAGTACGAGAGGAGGGAAAGGGCGAAACCGTGGTCATAACCCCGATAGATTAGATTGGTTTTTCATGTCTTTAAGCGATTGCATGCTCTAGTATCATAGACCCGTGGGCGAGTGTCTGCTCTCTTGATCGTTTATCATTCTCTCTAGTGTAGTTTAGTTATTTTCTAGTATAATAGTAGTTAGGGTTTTAGTAGCTAAGTGTGTCATAGTAGATCGAACGCTTGTAATCCCCTTGCTCCGCGGATTGACAAGAACCTTGGGAATCCCGTGGTGAAGAAGGTGTGGGGTCCGTACGCTTGCGGATCGTAGAGGGATACGTCTTTTATCCGTCAACAGGGCTGCTACAAGCAAGGCGGGAGAGGAAGCCTGGCTTCCAAGTCCCTGGTGTGATGGCTGAAGATGTTGTGGGAGAATTGGAGAGCAAGTGCATGGTGCTGCCTGTCTCCAGTTGTGTTGTGTCTGTGTTTTCTTCGTCCTTCGTCCCCCCCCCCCCCCCGCGGCAGGGAGGGTTCGTCCCCCTTTTATAGATCAAGGAGGGAGCTAATCACATGCGCGCCGCGCTATCTAGCTACGTGAAGGGGCATGGCGTGCTATGATGTAGAGTGGGCTGCTGTCCGGACTATCCTTGCAGCGATCCGGCCATCATGGCCTATCTTGTACCCGAACAGTGGCGGTTCAAGGGTAGAAGGGCGGCGGATGGCGGTGATATCTTCTGATGGGCTCGAGGGAGCTGCTGACGTTGGCCCGTACGGAGTACAGGGAGTAGGTAAAACGGCGTCCCGTTCCAATACGTTTCACCGCATCGGGAGTTGTTGCTACGGCGCACGGCGTGCGCCCTCGCACGCGCGGGGGCGGCGGCCATGCTGTAACAGTGGCAGGGATGGCGTTCCTCCGGCCTAGCGCCTCCACCTAACCCTGTAGGGTCACAAGAAAGCAAATCGAGGGTGAAGCCGGCCCCCCTTCGAGGGCTCGGCGCGTTAGCCGTACTGGAGCAGGCGCACGATGTCACGGGACTGACACCGTCCGCGCTGCACAGTCCCTCCCCACAGTGATGGGGATGGGCTCCCTCCTGGGGAGTTGGCGCGGCGGCACCGGGGCGCGAGCCCCGGGCGCATGATGGCGATGTCCCGCCGGTGTCAGGGCGTTAAATGCCCGTGTACGGGGGCAGGCGCACGCGAGCGGGCGCCCTCGAGCGAGGCGGACCCCGTCGAGGGCGGGGCGGACCCTCGAGCGAGGCGGAGCCTGCTCGAGGGGGAGCAGGCCCTCGAGCAGGGCGGAGCCCGCTCGAGGGAAGCGCACTCCCTCGAACGGGACGGAGCTCGCCCGAGGGAGGCGCGCACCCTCGGGCGAGGCGAAGCCTGCTCGAGGGGATCTTCAAGAGGGCCGCCTTGGTGGGCCGTTGAGGTCCTTGCGGCGTGGGCCGTATCTTGCATGGTTAGACAAAGTGTGTTTGGCTTTGTTGCAGGTTTTAAGTAGGGGTTTCCCGGTTGTTAAAGGGGACCCCTAAGGCTGTCCCCGACGCAGCCCCCGAGCATCTGTGGGTTTGCCATTGAGGCTCCCGCAGATGCTGGAACCTACTGATAGGACGTTCTTCCCTTCTTGTCTTGCGAACGCTTTCCGTGGGGCCGCGTCAGCGGACCCGCGGGTCTAGCCCCCGAAGCCCTGCAGGAGCGTGGATGCTCCTGCAGGGGTTAACCGTGAGAACTGGCCAGAGGGCGTGGCACATGTTTCAACCGGCGTCGGCAATGTCTCAGCCGGCTTCGGTGGCGCACGCGCTGCTGGTGCTGTCTCCGGTGGGTGCAATTCAAGGAGGTGTAGCCGTGCGTCAAGCCCCCGAGCCTGGTCCCGTTCGAGGCGATCGGGTAGAGCTTTACGACTTGTTTCTTAACGCGCCCTCGCCGTCCCTCCGCGGGACGGAGGGTGATGTCTCCGCAACCCCCATCGAGCGGGTCGCGAAATGCGGATTCCTCGTTGAGCTGCTAGTGGGTGGTTCGAGTGGACGCCCATGCCTCGTTCGATAAGGGTAGGCTGCGTGGTCCAGAGACACGTCCATTGAAGCGCTTGCGTGGGTTTGCTAGGTGGGGCTCGGTCCCGTTCGATAGGGACCGAGGGCGCGGAAGCTCTCCCTCGGTGGGATCCCCCGGCTAGCTGCCCTCGCTGGCTCTCGAACACGACATGTGGGGCACCCTCGAACCGATGGGCTCGTGGAACGGCTCGAATGCGCGTGCCTTCGTCGTCCCTGACTCTGCGATCTGGGGCGCCTGTTCGAACCTGTCGAGGGTCAGGCTTCTAACCTCTGATCAGTAGGTCCGTGCGGGGCGGCGCCTGGGCGGCACCGTCTTTGCGTTTGCGGCCGTCGAGGGGTCTGGGCATGCCAGCCCTCGAGGCGTTGGTCAGCAGCACAGCGTGGCATGGGTGCTCGTGGTACCTGCCTTGTTTTCAGGCGGGCCTCGAGGCGACCTTCTCACGCTTGTGCCCCTTTAGAAGGTTGATATTGTCTCGAGCCAGGGGCTCGTGCCGCTCGAGGGTTCTACGTGGCATGGGTGCTCGCGATGCCCGCTTTGTTCAAGCGGGCCTCGGGGCGACCTTCTCATGCCTGTACCCATTCGAGGGCTGACATTGTCTAGAGCCAGGGGCTCGTGCCGCTCGACGGTGCTACGTGGCATGGGTGCTCGCGATGCCCGCTTTGTTTCAAGCGGGCCTCGGGGCGACCTTCTCACGCCTGTACCCATTCGAGGGCTGACATCGTCTAGAGCCAGGGGCTCGTGCCGCTCGAGGGTGCTACGTGGCATGGGTGCTCGTGATGCCCGCTTTGTTTCGGGCGGGCCTCGGGGCGACCTTCTCACGCTTGTACCCATTCGAGGGTTGACATTGTCTAGAGCCAGGGGCTCGTGCCGCTCGAGGGTGCTACGTGGCATGGGTGCTCGCGATGCCCGCTTTGTTTCAGGCGGGCCTCAGGGCGACCTTCTCACACTTGTACCTGCTCGAGGGCTGAATTTATCCCGAGCCAGGAGTCCGTGCCGCTCGAGGGTTCTCCTTGTTTTACAAGGGACCAGGCCATTAAATGCTCCACAGTAGAGGCTGCGGTTTCGCATCGCGGGCACGCCTTTTTAGGCGTCGCGGCCGTGCGCGCGCGCGTAGTGGGCGGCGTGGGCAGGCAGGCGTGATCACCTGCCATGGCCCCGGCTAGTCTTCACCGTGATGATGGCCCGTTTACGGTGATGTGGCCACTGCGGTCGTGGTGGGGTCCGCTCGCCAGCGAGAAGAGAAGATTCCCTGCAGTTAACGCGCGCGGGACATCCGCCCCGGAGAGCTCGCCCGCGGCTTATAAATCTGAGGAGAAGGGGAAACGGCGGTTTTTTACCTTGGCGCTCCGCCATTTTAGCCCTCCGTGCTTTCTTCCTCGCTTTGCCTTTGCCACCGTGCGGCTTCACCATTAGAGCTTTTCCTCCTCTTCCTGTCCTTCGTTCTTCGCATCCTTTGCCCTTCCTCATGGCGCCGCCTCAGCCCCTCACGGTCCTTGACCCGTATGCCTGGGAGCGGTCGACGGTGACCCGGCTGGCCCTTGGCGAGCTGGTCACCGCCGGCCAGTTGGCGGCTAACGAGGAGGGCCGCCCGGTGGAGTGGATAGTGCAGCCGGCGGGGGACCGCGCGCCCAACCCGCCGGAAGGCTATGTGGTGAGCTTTGTCCACTTCCACGAGCGAGGCTTCAACGCGCCGGCGAGCCGCTTCATGCGAGCGTTGTGCCACTACTATGGCGTGGAGTTGCACAACTTCGCGCCCAACGCAATTTCGCAGGCGGCCACGTTCGTGGGCATCTGTGAGGGGTACCTGGGGATCCCAGTCAACTGGGAGCTCTGGGTACACCTCTTTCGCGCGGAGCTCTTCATGCAGCCCACGACGGAGCCGAGGACCCACCGTGCGGTGTGCGCCGGCGGGATGTCACTCGCCCTGCGGGCGCAGTTCAAGGACGACTACATCCCCTGCACCATGACGACGAACAACGCTGGCTGGGAGCGGGGATGGTTCTACCTACGCAACGCCGAGCCCGGCCTCCCCCCTACACCGATCGGGTGTTCAAGGAGAAGCCCAGCTCCTGGGGGTACGGGGTGTCCATGCCCCAGCATCGGAGGTGGCAGGACTCGGTTTTGGCCGCCCTGAGGAGCCTGACGGCGCAAGGGCTGACCGCGGCGAGCGTCCTTGCCTTCCTCCATCACCGGCGGGTCGTGCCTCTGATGGAGAGGCCGCTCTGCATCTACGAGATGATAGAGGAGGCGGACCCCATCGTGCTGGCGAGGTCGCGGATGCTCCCGACCCCCCTCGGGGAGCCGTATGCGCTCACCCGGGCACGGAACGCCGTCGACACTCGGATGCTGGCGCACCCGGACCGGACCCCGTGGGACCTCGAGATGCTCCCCACCGGCCCGCTGGTGAGTTCGATTCTTGATTCCACTTTAGTCCTTGGTGTTGCCTCTGCCTCCTGACGCATCTTTGTCGTTCCTGCATGCAGCTGGTGAGCTTCACCGCCGCGAAGTCCGTTCCGCCCACCCCGGACTCCCGCGCGCTCGGTCGGGCGGCGCAAAGAACGGGAGCGAGGAGTGGGCGGCGCGCAAGAGGGAGCGCGCGAGGCGGCACCACGAGCGCCGCGAGCGACGTAACGCGGAGTACGGCGGCGCGAGGAATTGGGGCTCTCCTCCCCGGGGACCGAGGGAGTACTCGTCCTCGGAGGAGGACGAAGAGGAAGAGGCCGAGGGGGAGGGCCCCCCTCGGGTGGGAGCCTCGCGCCCCCGTCGCCGGAGCCGGCTCCGGCGGCAAGGGCGGCATCGCCGGGGCGGGCGCAACGGCGCCCACCGCCGAGCAATCGACGACAAGGGCGGCGCGCGCGCGCGAGGCGCCGGCGCATGCCGCGGAGGCGCGCACGGCAAGCGCGCCCGTGCGCGGGGTGAGCGTGCCGCGCGCGCGGGCGGGGCTGCGCGCGCGGTGGCATCGTCAGGAGGCGAGGCGGCGGGCGTGCCGGCCGCGCCGGCCTCATCCGCTGAGGCTTCGAGGAAAAGAAAGCGCGCGTTTTCCTCCTCGAGGTAAGGTGTGACAACCCGCCCAGGAAAATACCGTACTATCGCTTAAGACCGATCCACTTTGGCCATTAAGCAATAGTAAAGTATCATCCTGTCGTTAGTTGCCGGGTTAACGCCCGGTAAATCACTTGGACATCGAACAGAGGATCGCCACATGCCTTAAAACTCACGCGAAGGCGAGTCCAGAGTACAACAGGAATTAACATAATTTATTGCAAACCATTGTTCACGACATGGAGTAAAGGTTCAGAGTTCGAAAATACAGCGGAAATAAAATAAACTAGCGCAACGGTAGGCATCACAGGAGGCCATCCGTGATGTCCTTACTTGTCGTCACCCATCCGGTCAATCACACCTACAACCACAATTTTAAAGCAAGGCTGAGTATACTAATACTCAGCAAGACTTAACCGTCGGGTGATGACTGCATCACCAACCTCTAGACATGAAAGGCTTTTGGCCGGTGGAGTTTCTTTTGCTAAACAGCTGCTAAGAGTAGATCCTTACTTTCAATCTTATAGCACGAGTTCTAGTTGATTACCATTTCTAAATGTGCCAACTAATTCAATCAAGGATTGGACAAGCAATTAATTCATCCAACCATATTCCTCGAGTTCCATAATTATGGGATATCATGGCCAGTTGATTAAGCAGTCTCGGATAACGGTGAGAGGCCGACAATCGATTGATTTAAACCTTGCAAGGTAGACCCAAACACACGGTAGGCTGCCCCCGCAAGGACAACTTTCCCAGGCCGTTTCCGTCGATCTTCGGCTCGGGAGCGGAACCTACATTCCTTGGTACAAGGTTTACTGGATCGCTCCCACACGAACGTCCAGACTCACTCGGGTACCACACTGTTGCAAGCAGGGGGACACAAGTGCCCCAGGGTTAGTAGGGAAAGGTTCCCTTACCGCGTCAATCGGGTACTAGGCTTACCGGTCCCATTCCCGGCATATGTTTAGTACGTTCAAAAGCTTAGCCCACGAAAGCCACTGGACCGGAGCCCAATCCCATGCTCTTACCACATGAGCAATCCATTAAGGATATCTTAAGATTCCTATCTAGGAACCTAATCTCGCGAGTGACGAACATCACTCGACTTCTATCGGTCCTATAGCATAGCAGCTATCGACCTAGAATACTAGTGATAGAGCATAGGTACCTAGGGATCATGCATCTAGGGTTTCAAATCAACTCCTGAAACGTAAATGCACAATCGTAGCAAACATAATTGCATAATTTTAAAAGATGGGTTAATGATCCGGGGCTTGCCTTCGATGGCAAGGTTGGACTTGGGCCCTTCTGGACTTGGTCCAGGTCTTGCTCTACAACGATGTGGTGCACGTCTCCGTCAGCTCCTCCGTCTCCTCCGACCGGCACACGCGTACAGCTACCGTTCGGGAGATCTACAAGAGGATGCAAGTGCAAGATTTATTTGATGATTTTAATTTAATTAATCACAAACAATAAATGACAACCATATGGTGCATTAGTTGGACACATTCACCTAGATAAGAATACAGTTAGCATACTCTTCCAAAAAGGAACAATATGCAATTCTTTATTAAACATTTGAATAAAGGTTCTTATTATACTTATCATTTCATGTGAAAGCTTCATTTCCTTTTATCTTCTCCAATAAAGTGTAATTAATATTTTTATTTAAGAATTAATTTCTTATTAGTGATGATAATTAATTATCTTTTAATTGTATTAAATAATACTTTTCAAAAAGGAAAAAGAATTAATTAAGGGTTTTTCTTTATTCAATTTCCCTTTATTATTAAAAAGGGCTTTTAAGCTTTTTATTAAGCAATTAAATTACCAAAAAATAAAGGGATGTTTCTTAAGCCTACTAGAACCTATCCCGGTACATTGGACCCACAAGTAAGTGTTGGATTCTAGGAAAATTAAATATTATTGAAAAATCACAAAGACTAGCTAGTGATTCGATTTAAATGCATATAAAAATAATTAAGCATCAAAATGATCCAAACTTTCTTGTGCATGCTTTCTGGTCCTAAACAAGTCAAAAAGCCAGCATGTTCACATGGAATCTCTACTGAACTTGGTTTATTAATTTACAAAGGAAAACATGCATAATTCAAGAATAATTATTTACTTTAATCCAAAAATCATGATTAATTCACAAGATGTGTATTTTGGTATTATAAGACAGTGTGCACAAGTTGGGGTCAAAAACATAAATATATTTGACAAGAAAAAATTACTTATGCAGATCTGCCTGAAATAGAAATACATTTTTATACAACGATTTACATTATATCTTTGTGCGATTTTTGGCATTGGAGCTAGTAAGGACCGAACACACAACATATCCAAAAATTAGCTATAGAGGATTTATAGTTTTTGAGTTATTGCAGATCTAGGGTTTTCACTTTTGTATTTTTTATGTAAAAATTATAATGAATTAGCTCAGGCCAGAATAACAAAAGTTGTAGAATAATTCACAACGGATCCAAGAAAATTGGTTTCACATTTTTCTGAATTTTCTGTGATTTTCTACGAAATTTACAGAAATCAGCCAACTCACTTTTCCTATTGGAGATGCGCTTTTGCAGTTAGGCCCCTGACAAGAACTGTTTCTTCGCAATGTGGCCCTCAGGCGCGGTGGCCGGCGCGGGGTGGCCAAATTCCGGTGAGGTCTCGCCAGAGCCCGGCCGGGGAGGGTGGGGGAGCGGTCTATGTGTCACTGGGGGCCGGTTTGTGGGGTTGGACGGGGACGAGACGCCGGCCGGCGGGGGGGCCCTTCGCGGCACACCGCGGCGGTCGGCGGCGCCGCGCGCTCCGTCTCCCGGCGAGGGCAGGCTCGGTTGGCCGGCGGGGGTGGGTCCGCGCGTCGCGGAGAAGCGGTAGTCGCCTTATAGGGGCTCTCCGGCCCACGGGCACGGGCGGGGACGGGGAGGGCGGCGCGGGCGGGGGGCCGGCTCGGGGCGCGGGCGCCACGGGCGAGCCGTACCACGGCGCGGCACCGGCCGGCCCGGCGCGGTACCCTCGGGGCGCGGGGCACGGATGCGCGCGGCCTCGGGGCACGCCCTCGGGCACGCGGCCTCGGGGCGCGCGGCCTCGTGAGCGAGCGAGCATCGGGGCGCGAGTCGCCGTACGGCGCGCGGCGGAGGGGCGCGGCGCGGGCGCGCGACACCGGCGCGGCGCGACGTCGCCGGAATCATTGTGGACTGGCCCTGTTTCATCGCGTTTTCTCCCAAAAATTGAATAACAGTGCACAAAGCAATGACTAGGAAAGTTGTAGATCTAACTACCCTCTACAACTTTCAAAAAGGTCATATAGTGTTTTTCTCAATGGATTTTGCAGGAACGTCGTGCCAACTTGGAATGTCAACCTGTTCTGAAAAACAGGAACATCTGTCTTGCAAGGGGGTTTTCACAATTTTCCACCCAAAATTTTAAATGCCAATCTACATGAAAGTTGTGTCCCTCAACAAGATGGACAACTTTCATAAAGGTAGATTTTGAAGTGTTTAGGTGAATTTTAGAGAACGCGGCAAAAGTTCCGGACGACATTCGCTGACGTCGACGGTTAAGCGGGGTTTGACCGTGTCTTTGACCACGGGTTGACCACGGGTGTGTGTAGGCTTGGTCAAGGGGTCCAATAGGGTTCAATGGCGAGGTTTTCGGGTGACGGCCCAGGTTGACCTAGGTTTGACCATTGCCAGCGGGTTTGACTCGGCTGAACTGGTTGTTAGTGCTAATGACGTTAATTAGAAAACTGGGGCGTCACAGCCTACCCCCCTTAAAAGGAATCTCGACCCGAGATTCGAAAATTAAAGGAAAAGGTAGGGGTAAGGTTCTTACCGTTTCTTGATTGAAGAAAACCCGGATACTTGGTGTTGAGGAAGTGCTCGGTCTCCCACGTAGCTTCTTCTTCAGTATGGTGACTCCACTGTATCTTGTACATCTTCACGGTATGTCTCCTAGTTTGTCTTTCTTTTTGATCTAGCACTCTCAGCGGATGCTCGACCACTGAAAGATCTGTCTCGATCCAAGCGTTCGCTTCCGTGATCACTTCTGTCTCGGGTACTTTCACACCTTTCTTCAATTGAGTCACATGAAACACATTGTGCACCGCCGATAATCGATCCGGAAGTCGGATACGATAAGCGACTGGTCCACATATCTCAATGATCTCGTATGGGCCAATATACCGTGGGGCTAATTTCCCTTTGACGCCAAATCTCTATACACCTTTGGTCGAGGAAACCTTGAGGTATACGTAATCACCCACTGCATAGTGTCGGGGTGCTGTCCCTTTGTCATGGTAACTCTTTTGTCTCATTCGAGCTAACTTCAAGTTTTCTCTGATCACTTCCACCTTATCTTCTGCGTCTTTAACTAAATCTGGACCAAAGAGCGTTCGCTCTCCGGCTTCTGACCAATTCAAAGGAGTTCGGCATCTTCGTCCATAAAGAGCTTCAAAAGGTGCCATCTTCAAACTAGCTTGATAACTATTGTTATAAGAGAATTCTGCCAAAGATAGACACTTGTCCCAACTCTTATAAAAATGGATGATGCTCGCTCTCAGCATGTCTTCCACAATTTGATTGACTCGCTCGGTCTGACCATCGGTCTGAGGATGATAACTTGAACTACGAATCAATTTGGTTCCCAAAGATTCATGCAATTGTTCCCAAAAACGAGCCACAAATTGAGTACCTCGATCAGAAACAATGGTCTTGGGAATCCCGTGCAGGCGCACAATTTGATCGATATATAGTTCTGCATAATCTTGGACGGAGTAAGTGGTGTGCACTGCGATAAAATGAGCGGTCTTGGTCAATCGATCCACTATAACCCAGATGGAATCCTTCTGTCTGGCAGTCAGGGGTAAACCCACAATGAAATCCATACTTATGTCATCCCACTTCCACAAAGGTATAGTCAACGGTTGAAGTACACCGGCTGACTTCAAATGGCTTGCTTTGACTCGATGACAAGTATCACACTCTGCCACATATTTGGCTATGTCTACCTTCATGTTTGACCACCAAAAGTTTTTCTTCAAATCTTGATACATTTTGGTGCTTCCGGGGTGAATAGAGAATTTAGAAAGATGAGCTTCGTCGAAAATTTCCTTTCGGAGTTCCGGATCAACAGGAACTACGAGACGTTGCTCAAACCACACCACATCTTTTGCGTCCTTACGGAAACAACTATATTTGGGGTCTCCTTCCGCTAATTTCTGTTTTATTAGCTGGACACCTTCATCATTGAGTTGAGCCAAAACGATTCTGTCATAAAGATTGGACTCAGCTGAGATAGCATTCAAGCTTCCTTGCTCCACAATTTCCAATCGGAGCTTCCGCAAGTCTTCACACAAAGTCTCGCTATACAACTCCATGGTTAAGCAGTTGCAGTGAACCTTGCGGCTAAGCGCATCTGCAACAACATTGGCTTTTCCGGGATGATAGTGTACTTCTAGATCATAGTCTTTTATCAATTCCAACCATCTTCTCTGCCTCATGTTCAATTCTGATTGGGTGAAGATATACTTAAGACTCTTGTGATCGGTGAAAATATTACAACGGTTTCCCATAAGATAATGCCTCCAAATCTTGAGAGCATGAACAACCGCTGCTAACTCAAGATCATGGGTCGGGTAATTCACCTCATGGGGTCGAAGCGATCGTGAGGCATAGGCAATGACGCGATTTTCTTGCATAAGAACACAACCGAGACCAGTGCCCGAAGCATCACAAAAGACTTCAAACGGTTTAGAATTATCCGGCTGCACTAGCACTGGGGCTGTAGTCGATCTTTGCCTTAACGTGTGGAAAGCTTTTTCACAATCTTTGCTCCATACAAACTTAACTCCCTTCTTTAATAGTTCAGTCATAGGTTTAGCGATCCTGGAGAAATCCGGAATGAAACGACGATAATAGCCTGCTAAACCCAGAAAACTTCGGATTTGATGGACGGTCTTGGGTGGTTTCCAATCCATAACCTCTTGTACTTTGCTAGGATCCACTGATATGCCTTCCTTGGAAATAGTGTGCCCCAGAAATTTCACACTATCTAACCAAAATTCACATTTGGAGAACTTGGCATAAAGCTTGTGATCTCGCAAACGTTGCAAAACAACTCGGAGATGTTCTGCATGTTCTTCTTCATTCTTGGAATATATTAAGATGTCATCAATGAATACCACTACAAACTTTTCCAATTCCGTCATGAACACAGAATTCATGAGATACATGAAATAAGCAGGTGCATTGGTAAGACCAAAGGACATTACCAAATACTCATAAAGACCATATCGGGTGGAAAAAGCTGTCTTGGGAATATCACATGGCCTGATCTTTATTTGATGATACCCTGACCGAAGATCAATCTTGGAGAAAACTTTGGCTCCAGCCAACTGATCAAACAGAACATCGATGCGGGGTAGTGGGTACTTGTTCTTGATTGTTACCGCATTGAGAGGTCGGTAATCCACACATAACCTCAAGCTACCATCTTTCTTCTTCACAAATAAAGCTGGGCAACCCCAAGGTGAAGAACTTGGGCGAATATAACCCTTATCTAGCAACTCTTGAAGTTGGGTCTTCAATTCTGCTAATTCCTTGGGTGGCATACAGTAAGGTCTTTTGAAGACGGGGGCTGTCCCCAGTTGAAGTTCAATGACAAACTCGACATCTCTATCGGGTGGCATACCCGGCAATTCATCGGGAAAAACATCCGCAAACTCTCGAACCACTGGAATTTCTTCCAGCTGAGAAGTGATTGCCACATAAGAACGAGGATTCACACCATCCTTGAAAGGTAAATATAGAGTCGTGGTTCCAACAATTGGTGAGTTGATCTCTACCACTCTCTCTGAAATATCCAGTACCACCTTATGACGGTTCATCCAGTCCATTCCTAGAATGACATCAATACCTTCTAATCCCAAAATGATAAGGTCCGTGTCAATTGTTTTGCTTCCTAATTCCAAGAGTACTCCCCTGGTCACCAACTCGGAAGAGATGTTCCCTCCCGCTGTTTTGATGGTAAAAGAGTCCCTGGTGTTGCAGGAGTTCAGTCCCACTTTGCTCAGCGTCTTTGCATTCATGAAACTATGGGTAGCGCCAGAATCAAACAACACACGGATGGGTTTGCCTCGAATAGCGAACGTTCCCATCATTACTGGTGCTCCTTCTGGAATATCACCCACAGAAGTGAAGCTGATTCTGCCCTCCCTGACTTGAGCAATTTTCTTCTTGCCCTTTTTGATGGGTTTGGAAACTTGTCTCTGAATGGGCTGGGTTAGCCGGTGCCGCCTGTTGGTCTGGCACGGTTGTAGGCATGACCTAGCGAAGTGTCCCGGTTCACCACACTTGAAACAACAACCCTCATTGTTGCCATTGGGACTAGGTACAATAGGCTTGGGAGTCGGCTGTCGAGTGTTGGGAAGGTGAAGATTTTCTTGAATCCGATCCTGGGACAACTTAGCCTCTAACCTTTCCGACTGTGAAGCCTGCTGGAAGTCTGGGAAGGTCTTCCGCATAATGCGTATCTTGCAATGATGTGCATTATGGGGCATGGAGTCAGCCTTTCTCTTCTTCTCGGCTTGGGCTCTCTTCATGGCATCTTCTTGGGAGATAGCCTTATTCACTAGCATGGGGTAGGCTGTCAAACTTTACCGGATTCGGCCATTCGGCCGGTTTACTATTCAGACCTTCACGAAAAAGCTCCATCTTCTTCGTGTCGGTATCCACATGATACCCTCCATACTGGCAGAGGTTATTAAACTTCTGCGCGTACTGGTACACCGTGTCTGACCCTTGCTTGAGAGCCAATAACTCTCTCATTTTCCTATCGGTAAGTGCCTTAGGAAGGTGATGATCTCTGAAAGCCTTTTTGAATTCTTCCCAAGAGATTTCATACTCAAGTTGCTGCATGGATTTGTAGTGTTCCCACCACATTAAAGTAGAACCACGAAGCTGCAATGCCGCGAATTTAGCCTTGCGTCCTTCTGAACATGGCAAGGTAAACACCGCAAACATAGCTTCAATAGCCCGAATCCAAGCATCAGCATCCAAGGGTTCTTCTGTCCCATTGAACTGCGGAGGATTCATATCCAGGAAGTGCTTGTACTCGGTTACTTGACCTTGGGCATTAATCTGATTCCCGGGGGGCTGCTGCTGCTGGGATTGCTGCTGCAGGTATAGAAGAATTTGGCGCATCATCTCAATTTGAGTAGCCACTACTGTTGGGTCTGGCGATGGTGGCGGCTGGTTGCGGCCACTAGGATCACCGAAACCATTCGGAGTGCTGCGTGTCGAGCCCACCATCTGAAAAATTCAAGTTTTCATAAGTTACACATTCGTAAGCTTGTTCAACAAGTAGAACATGTACGACGGAAACTCAAATTGACCAAATAGCTAGACTCGAGACGGTTGCACTTCATCGAATTGACAATTTCCAACATTCCGAAACCAAAGTTTCCGAATGTTCAAATTTTTCCGGCAACTCGGCAGGTTCATGAGACCAAACTTGGTAGTCGAAGGTTAAACTGGATAAGTCAGGGACAAAGTGCAAAGGTGCAAGATTCAGAGTGATGTGTTCCGGAAAGACAGCAAGACCTAGGTTTACTATTTGAGCATAGCTTGAGATTTGAAAACCTATGATCGTGCAAAATTTCTCGACAAGGATCTGGATAGATTGGGAGCACTTGGGTGTAGATCACTGTTACGGAAACTCTGCAGAAAGGTCTGAGAAGAGGTTACGACAACAGGGTCGACTAGACGGTCCAACAACACTTTAGATTCGGTTTAAAGGTTGTTATTGTTGTTATGAGAATATTACTTAAGGAAAACCACACATGTGACCCTTTTATTATTTAGCAGGTTTGATCATGATGCAAGAACGACCTATTCATCCTCACCAAGCAATTAAACCAAAATAAATCGGAGTTAGTGCCGGTGGCAAGGCAACAATTACGTCTCTCCCTATAATAACTAGTCGAGACTATCGGTACTTGCTTAGCGACTTACGAACGTGGTTAGTGTACCTGCAGAAGATCACAGAACACAATGAACCTTTCATGCCAGCACTCATGAAACGTCCACATACATTACCGTTCGCTATAGGAACGGCACCCATGCGTTAAGCCGCTGCATGGACAGCGTCCAACCTCGGACATTCTCCGTTTGAATGGAGTATATCCTTGCCTCGCATGAGCGACATGCGGGATGCGCACGTATGAAACACGTGGCGACACACAACTCACAAACAGACGCGAAGATGGGATCCGTGGAATGGATCACTCCATCGACCCTCGCAATTCCCGTGATGCGGAACAGCACACGTATAAAACACGTGGCTCATCTAGTTTGGTTGTGCAGGAAAGTAAGTCTGACATAAGTAAGATGTGCTGGAAGTTAGCAAATAAACCATAGATTAATAAGCCACCTGAAAGAACCCAAAAATTCCCTCTAGGGCCTCTCGGTCTAGTTCATCCTTAACGGACCAACGCATTTTGCAAACACAACCAATCTTGGCAAGTTTTATTTGAAAATCATGTGATTAAGGTTGTTAATTAGGCTCTGGTGCACGCAATCGCTCTGATACCAGCTGTGACAACCCGCCCAGGAAAATACCGTACTATCGCCTAAGACCGATCCACTTTGGCCATTAAGCAATAGTAAAGTATCATCCTGTCGTTAGTTGCCGGGTTAACGCCCGGTAAATCACTTGGACATCGAACAGAGGATCGCCACATGCATTAAAACTCACACGAAGGCGAGTCCAGAGTACAACAGGAATTAACATAATTTATTACAAACCATTGTTCACGACATGGAGTAAAGGTTCAGAGTTCGAAAATACAGCGGAAATAAAATAAACTAGCGCAACGGTAGGCATCACAGGAGGCCATCCGTGATGTCCTTACTTGTCGTCACCCATCCGGTCAATCACACCTGCAACCACAATTTTAAAGCAAGGCTGAGTATACTAATACTGAGCAAGACTTAATCGTCGGGTGATGACTACATCACCAACCTCTAGACATGAAAGGCTTTTGGCCGGTGGAGTTTCTTTTGCTAAACAGCTGCTAAGAGTAGATCCTTACTTTCAATCTTTTAGCACGAGTTCTAGTTGATTACCATTTCTAAGTGTGCCAACTAATTCAATCAAGGATTGGACAAGCAATTAATTCACCCAACCATATTCCTCGAGTTCCATCATTATGGGATATCATGGCCAGTTGATTAAGCAGTCTCGGATAATGGTGAGAGGCCGACAATCGATTGATTTAAACCTTGCAAGGTAGACCCAAACACACGGTAGGCTGCCCCCGCAAGGACAACTTTCCCAGGCCGTTTCCGTCGATCTTCGGCTCGGGAGCGGAACCTACATTCCTTGGTACAAGGTTTACTGGATCGCTCCCACACGAACGTCCGGACTCACTCGGGTGCCACCCTGTTGTTGCAAGCAGGGGGACACAAGTGCCCCAGGGTTAGTAGGGAAAGGTTCCCTTACCGCGTCAATCGGGTACTAGGCTTACCGGTCCCATTCCCGGCATATGTTTAGTACGTTCAAAAGCTTAGCCCACGAAAGCCACTGGACCGGAGCCCAATCCCATGCTCTTACCACATGAGCAATCCATTAAGGATATCTTAAGATTCCTATCTAGGAACCTAATCTCGCGAGTGACGAACATCACTCGACTTCTATCGGTCCTATAGCATAGCAGCTATCGACCTAGAATACTAGTGATAGAGCATAGGTACCTAGGGATCATGCATCTAGGGTTTCAAATCAACTCCTGAAACGTAAATGCACAATCGTAGCAAACATAATTGCATAATTTTAAAAGATGGGTTAATGATCCGGGGCTTGCCTTCGATGGCAAAGTTGGCCTTGGGCCCTTCTGGACTTGGTCCAGGTCTTGCTCTACAACGACGTGGTGCACGTCTCCGTCAGCTCCTCCGTCTCCTCCGACCGGCACACGCGTACAGCTACCGTTCGGGAGATCTACACGAGGATGCAAGTGCAAGATTTATTTGATGATTTTAATTTAATTAATCACAAACAATAAATGACAACCATATGGTGCATTAGTTGGACACATTCACCTAGATAAGAATATAGTTAGCATACTCTTCCAAAAAGGAACAATATGCAATTCTTTATTAAACATTTGAATAAAGGTTCTTATTATACTTATCATTTCATGTGAAAGCTTCATTTCCTTTTATCTTCTCCAATAAAGTGTAATTAATATTTTTATTTAAGAATTAATTTCTTATTAGTGATGATAATTAATTATCTTTTAATTGTATTAAATAATACTTTTCAAAAAGGAAAAAGAATTAATTAAGGGTTTTTCTTTATTCAATTTCCCTTTATTATTAAAAAGGGCTTTTAAGCTTTTTTATTAAGCAATTAAATTACCAAAAATTAAAGGGGTGTTTCTTAAGCCTACTAGAACCTATCCTGGTCCATTGGACCCACAAGTAAGTGTTGGATTCTAGGAAAATTAAATATTATTGAAAAATAACAAGGACTAGCTAGTGATTCGATTTAAATGCATATAAAAATAATTAAGCATCAAAATGATCCAAACTTTCTTGTGCATGCTCTATGGTCCTAAACAAGTCTAAAAAGCCAGCATGTTCACATGGAATCTCTACTGAACTTGGTTTATTAATTTACAAAGGAAAACATGCATAATTCAATAATAATTATTTCCTTCAATCCAAAAATCATGATTAATTCACAAGATGTGTATTTTGGTATTATAAGACAATGTGCACAAGTTGGGGTCAAAAACATAAATATATTTAACAAGAAAAAATTACTTATGCAGATCTGCCTGAAATAGAAATACATTTTATACAACGATTTACATTATATCTTTGTGCGATTTTTGGCATAGGAGCTAGTCATGACCTAACACACAACATATCCAAAAATTAGCTACAGAGCATTTATAGTTTTTGAGTTATTGCAGATCTAGGGTTTTCACTTTTGTATTTTTCATGCAAAAACTATAATGAATTAGCTCAGGCCAGAATAACAAAAGTTGTAGAATAATTCACAACGGATCCAACAAAATCGGTTTCACATTTTTCTGAATTTTCTGTGATTTTCTACGAAATTTACAAAACCAGCCAACTCACTTTTCCTATTGGAGATGCGCTTTTGCAGTTAGGCCCCTGACAAGAACTGTTTCTTCGCAATGTGGCCCTCAGGCGCGGTGGCCGGCGCGGGGTGGCCAAATTCCGGCGAGGTCTCGCCGGAGCCCGGCCGGGGAGGGTGGGGGAGCGGTCTATGGGTCACTGGGGGCCGGTTTGTGGGGTTGGACGGGGACGAGACGCTGCCGGCGGGGCGCTTCGTGGCACACCGCGGCGGTCGGCGGGGCGCGCGCTCCGTCTCCGGCGAGGGCAGGCTCGGTTGGCCGCCGGGGGGTGGGTCCGCGCGTCGCGGAGAAGCGGTAGCCGCCTTATAGGGGCTCTCCGGCCCGGGCACGGGCGGGACGGGGGGAGGGCGGGGGCGGCTCGGGCGCGGCGCCACGGGCGGCCGTGCCACGGCGCGGCACCGGCTGCCGGCGCGGTACCCTCGGGGCGCGGGGCACGGATGCGCGCGGCCTCGGGGCACGCCCTCGGGTACGCGGCCTCGGGGGCGCGCGGCCTCGGGAGCGAGCGAGCATCGGGGCGCGAGCCGGCCGACGGCGTGGCGGAGAGGGCGCGGCGCGCGCGCGCGCGCGGCGCCGTGTCGCGGCGCGGCGCGACGTCGCCGGAAATCATTGCGGACTGGCCCTGTTTCATCGCGTTTTTCTCCCAAAAATTGAATAACAGTGCACAAAGCAATGAATAGGAAAGTTGTAGATCTAACTACCCTCTACAACTTTCAAAAAGGCCTTATAGTGTTTTTCTCAATGGATTTTGCAGGAACGTCGTGCCAACTTGGAATGTCAGCCTGTTCTGAAAAACAGGAACATCTGTCTTGCAAGGGGTTTTTCACAATTTTCCACCCAAAATTTGAAATGTCAATCTACATGAAAGTTGTGTCCCTCAACAAGATGGACAACTTTTATAAAGGTAGATTTTGAAGTGTTTAGGTGAATTTTGGAGAACGCGGCAAAAGTTCCGGACAACATTCGCTGACGTCGACGGTTAAGCGGGGTTTGACCGTGTCTTTGACCACGGGTTGACCACGGGTGTGTGTAGGCTTGGTCAAGGGGTCCAATAGGGTTCAATGGCGAGGTTTTCGGGTGACGGCCCAGGTTGACCTAGGTTTGACCATTGCCAGCAGGTTTGACTCGGCTGAACTGGTTGTTAGCGCTAATGACGTTAATTAGAAAACTGGGGCGTCACATAAGGGGCTCGCTTTTCTGCTTGGTTTGGTTTTTTGACTATCAGGCATTCTAACTTTCTGTTTGTGCTTGCGCAGGGTGGTGCCAACTGTGCCTCCCCTCGCACCGGCCAAGGTGCTGAGGGCGGACGCATCCATCCCCACCTGGCGGCGCTCGTCGAGGGCGTCGCGGGCGGGGGGCAAGCACGGCGGCGGCGGGCGAGAGCTCGCAAAGCCGGCGCCGAGGCTTCGAGGCCTCGCCGGCGGATCGGCCCGCCATGGCGCGGCCGGCGGTCGCGGAGGAGCGGCCGGCGCCGGCCATTGTGGGGACGCGGGTCGCGGCGGCGGCGCGTGGCGGAGGCGCAGCCCGCGGAGGTCGCCGCTACGAAGGCGCGGTCCGTGGCGCCGGGCGCAGAGGAGGCGGAGCGGGTGCAACCCGTGGCGGCGCCCGTGGTCGCGGAGGCACGGCGGGAGGTGGTGGCCGCCGAGGAGGGCGGCCGGGGCGCCGGCCGTCGCGGGGGGGCGCGGCTAGAGGCGGTGGCCGTGGCGCCGCGTCAAGCGCCCGCGGCCGTGGAGGCGCAAGTGGAGGTGCCGGCGGAGGCGGCGCAAGGGCCGCCGCCGCCGGCGGTTCCGGGCGGAGGTGGTGGAGGTCCTGGATGACGACTCCCCGCCGCCCGGGTGGGATCAGTGGGCGACCTTCCCCACATGCTCCCCCGAGCCCCAGGAGGGGGCCCTCGTGAGGGTCACATGGTGGCGGGAGATCGAGGGCACGGCGCCGAGGCCTCGTCCTCCCGCGCCGGCCACTCCGCCCAGGTAGAGGGAGCCGCTAGCGATCCCCCTGCGTTTGCCGACGCCCGGGGGGAGCAGGAGCTCTGGGGAGAGCTCCGGAGCCACGGCGCCACGCTCAACCGCGCGCTGAATGAGGCGCTGAGGGTCCATGGCGGCCCTGCATGGCGCGTCTTCCAGGTAGGGCGTCGATGCTCGTTTTCTTCTTTCTCTCATTTTTGTGCGCTGCCTCTGTGTCGTGGCGCTTACGGGTTTTGATTTGTGGGTGCCAGGAGCTCGAGCGCCACGCCCACGACAAGTACGACGCCTTCGATCGGGTGAACGCCGAGGTCCACCAGCTCCGGGAGCGGTGCAGCGCTTTCGACACGCTTGCTGACGCCCTCAGGACCTCGGACAGTGGGCCGGCGTGCGGGCCGTGGCACGGCGCGACGAACTCCCCGAGAGTTCGAGGGGGAGGCGGACCCGCGCGCCGCTCCGGCCTCGAGCGGGTGCGCGCACGGCCCTCATCGACCGTGATGAGGGGGGGGGGGCGCCGGGGGGGGGCGCCTCGGGACCGCAGCGGAGAAGATGCGCACGCCGGCAACCAAGCGGGAGGCGGAGGTGGCCGGCGTCCGCGGCGAGAACCGGGGGGCTCCGCTCGTCGCTCGAGGGGGCGCGGGCGCGGCCGGCGCCGGGCCGAGGAGCGGGTGCGCGGGCCGGGAGCGAGCGGGCCAAGGAGGCCGACGACTTGAAGGCCGCCCTCGACACCAAGTTCGCGGCGCTCGTCGTCGCCGAGGAGCGACTTCGGCGGAGCGCACCGCCCGCCAAGGGGCCGAGGGGCGGCTCCGGCGAGAGCAAGCCGCCCTCGTCGACGCCGGTCGGCGCCGGGAGCAGGAGCGCGTCGCTCGCGAGGGGCGGCGCCGAAGTCGGCCGGAGGGAGCGGAACACCGCATGCTCCAAGGCCGAGGGCAAGGCGATTGTGCTCGGCATTACAAATGCAAACCATGAGGCGGCCCTCCGGGAGCAAGGGTGAGACCGTCAAGCGCCTCGAGGGGCGGCGGTCGAGGCCGTGCGCCGCGACCTCGAGGCGGAGAGGAAGCAAGTCGAAGGTGAGGCCGCGCTTGACTCTTGTATGGTTGGTTTTTCGTTTGGGCATTCGCACTCCTTTTTTCGATTTCTTTCTTGTCTTGGTGACTCCGGGCTTGCGCACCGCTGCGGAGCATGCACCGAGCGGCCGAGGCACCGCAGCTTCCTATAACTCCTCCAAGCGGGAGGCTGCGGGAGGCTGCGTGGTGCGGCCCTCGAGACCTCGCCAAGCCGTGGAGGAGGGCGAAGCACGGGCGGCGGCTCGGCGGCCGCCCGCCGCGCGCCCTTGGCGGCCATGTCACCGAGCGGATGCGCCGAGCGCTGCATCTTGGCGTCCAGAAGGCCCTCGGAGTGGTTCGATCCCACTACAAGGTCAACTTTGAGGCGCTGGCTGAGGGCTACGTCGTTCCCAAGGGTGTCGAGGACGAGGTGGCGATGGAGCGTGTGGACGCGCTCGCCGCTGACGCCACCGGGTCGCTCGCTGAAGCCTTCGAGGAGTTCCTCTTCCCGGACGCTGTTGACGCCGCCGCTCCTCCAGCCTGAAGACAGCTGGGCGCTAGGCCCATTTTTATGTGTGTGTCAGTATTCTGGCCTCGCGGACTTTGTAAATGAACGTATTGTTTCGATCGTAAACATTTGTTGATGCGAAATGAAGTTTTTTGCACATTTTTGTTTCTCCTTCTTCCTGAGTAGATTCTAGTTAGGGGAGTTCGATTTTCGCGGGGGGGCTGCTAGGTTGGAGGCGAGAGAGAAGGGCCATATCCTCGCGGCGTAGGCTATCTCTGGCTCGCGTGCTCCTTCTGCTAGGCCGCCTGCGCCCTGTTCGAATCGTTGCTCGGGGTTGAAGTAGAAAACAAACTTAGCGCGTGTGAGTTGTTTTGTTTTTGCGCGAAAAATGGGACCATTTTGGGGGGGGGATGCCCCCCGCAGTAGCCCCCGAGGGTAACTTGGGTTTCAGGGGAAAGCCGAGTTGCCCTTTTATTAGACTTGAAGCATTTACATAGTCGTTACCAACTGGGGCGTTGGTCATATGGTTTTTACAATAAAAAGTACTTGGAAATCCTAGCTAAGGGTAGAAGCGACGTAGCTGTTGGATGTTCCAAGCGTTGGTGAGCTCTTCACCGTCCTCGTTGGCCAGCTTGTACGTGCCGGGCTTGAGTACCTTCACCACGACGTAGGGTCCTTCCCATGGGGGCGATAGCTTGTGGCGCCCTCGGTTGTCTTGGCGTAGCCTTAGGACCAAGTCTCCTTCACTGAAGTCCCTTCGACGTATCTTGCGTGCTTGGTAGCGTCTTAGGGACTGTTGATACCTTGCGGAATGCATTAAGGCCACGAGGCGTGCCTCGTCCGAGCCCGATCCGGCGAGTCCTCGCGGGCTCGGCCGGTTGGCATCCTCGTCATAGCCTCGAACCCTGGGCGATCCGTATTCTAAGTCCGTGGGGAGGACGGCCTCCGCACCATGGACTAGGAAAAACGGGGTGAACCCGGTGGCTCGCTCGGGGGTGGTCCTTAGGCTCCACACAACCGCTGGTAGCTCTTGGAGCCATTTTCGCCCAGATTTGTTGAGCTCGGTCGAAAATCTGGGGCTTAAGGCCTTGTAGGATCATGCCGTTGGCACGCTCTACTTGGCCGTTGATCCGTGGGTGTGCCACGGTGCCCAATCCACACGGATGTGGTATTTGTCGCAAGACTCCAAAAACTTCCCGCCCGTGAACTGGGACCCATTGTCGGTGATGATGGAGTTCGGCACTCCAAAGCGGTAGACGATGTCGGTGAAGAATGTTACCGCCTGCTCTGCCCTGAGATTGGTGATGGGGCGCACCTCCACCCACTTGGAGAACTTGTCGATTGCGACTAACAAGTGGGTAAAGCCCCCGGGCGCCTTCCGCAGGGGCCCAACGATGTCCAGCCCCCACACGGCAAATGGCCACGTTACGGGGATGGTCTGCAGGGCATGGGCGGGTAGGTTGGACATGCGGGCGTAGAACTGGCACCCTTCGCAGGTGCGTACGATTTCGCCGGCGTCCACAACCGCGGTAGGCTAGTAAAAGCCTTGGCGGAACGCATTGCCAACGAGGGTACGAGGCGCTGCGTGATGGCCGCAGATCTCGGCGTGGATGTCCCGCAGAAGTTCGCGCCCTTCAGGAATGGGCACGCACCGCTGCAGGATGCCAGAGGCGGCGCGCTTGTACAGCTCGCCGTCAATGAGGGCAAAGGACTTGGCCATCCTGGCGATGCGCCTGGTCGCGGCCCGGTCCGCGGGGAGTTCCCCTCGAGCCATCCAGGCAATGTATTTGTCACGCCAGTCCGTTTTGACAGGAGCTAGCTCGATGTCCATCACGTCAGCTCCGTAGGCACCATACCCCTCGAGGAGGGAGAGCACGTACGCCTCGTTCGAGGGGTCCTCGTCCATGGGTTCCGCACCCGTTGGGTTCGAGGGAGCCCCCGAGGGTTCAGCGTGACTCGAGGGGTGGGGCTCGAAGATGACCGAGGGTTGAGCGACGTTGCGCGCGAAAACGTTCGGGGGAACGGTGATCCGCCCGGACACAATCTTGGCCAGCTCATCCGCCTCCTCGTTGTACCGGCAGGGCACATGGTTGAGCTCGATGCCGTAGAACTTGTCCTCGAGGGCTCGCACGGCTTTGCAGTAGGCCTCCATCTTGTCGTCATGGCAGCTCGCATTCTTCATGACTTGGTCGATTACGAGCTGCGAGTCCCCTGCACGTCGAGGCGCTTGACGCCTAACTCAATGGCGATTTTGAGGCCACAGAGGAGGGCCTCGTATTCAGCCATATTGTTAGACGCGGGGAAGTGGAGGCGCACTACGTAACGCATGTGCTCCCCAAGGGGTGACACGAAGAGCAGGCCCGCGCCCGCCCCTGTTTTCATCACCGAGCCGTCGAGGAACAGAGTCCAGCACTCTGCTTGGATCTGCGGGGGCGGCAGCTGCGTATCCGTCCACTCAGCGACGAAATCCGCCAAGATTTGAGACTTGACGGCCTTGCGCGGGGCGTAGGCAAGCATCTCGCCCATCAGCTCTACGGACCACTTGGCAATCCTGCCTGCGGCGTCGGGGTTGCGGATGATCTCCCCAGTGGGAAAGATGAGACCACCGTGACGGGGTGGGCCTCGAAGTAGTGGCGGAGCTTGCGCCGCGCAAGGACTACCGCGTACAGCAACTTCTGGACCTGGGGGTAGCGCGCCTTGGTGTCTGACAGGACCTCGCTGACGTAATAGACAGGGCGCTGTACAGGTAAAGCATGCCCTTCCTCCGTGCGCTCCACGACGATCACAGCGCTGACCACCTGGGTGATCGCGGCAACCTAGAGCTGTAAGGGCTCGCCGTCCTGCGGCGGCGTGAGAATGGGGGCGTGTGCTAAGGACGCCTTTAGCTTGTTGAGCGCGTCCTGGGCCTCGGCGGTCCAGGAGAAGCGTTCGTGTTTCTTGAGGAGGCGATAGAGGGGCAGGTCCTTCTCGCCGAGCCTCGAGATGAAGCGGCTCAAGGCGGCAAGGCACCCCAGCACCTTTTGCACCCCTTTGAGGTCCCGGATTGGACCCATTCGTTCGAGGGCCGCAACCTTTTCGGGGTTGGCCTCGATTCCCCGTTGGGAGACAATGTATCCCAGGAGCATGCCTCGCGGCACCCCAAAGACACACTTTTCGGGGTTTAACTTGACCCCATTGGCCCGTAGGCAACCGAACGCGATGCCAAGGTCGCTAACCAGGTCGTCCGCCTTCCTGGTCTTTACGATGATGTCATCCACATACGCCTCGACCGTCCGCCCGATGTGGTCTCCGAAAACGTGCTGCATGCAGCGCTGGTACGTTGCACCTGCGTTTCGAGGGCCAAATGGCATCGTGACGTAGCAGAACATCCCAAACGGCGTGATGAACGAAGTCGCGAGCTGGTCGGACTCCTTCATCTTTATTTGATGATACCCGGAGTAAGCATCAAGGAAGCAAAGCAATTCACACCCAGCCGTTGAATCGACGATTTGGTCAATACGTGGCAAAGGAAAAGGAACTTTAGGACATGCTTTATTAAGACTGGTGTAGTCTATACACATCCACCATTTCCCATTCTTTTTCTTTACAAGCACGGGGTTTGCTAGCCACATTGGGTGGAACACCTCCTTGATGAACCCGGCCTCGAGAAGCTTCCGCAGCTCCGCTCCGATTGCCCGTCGCCGCTCCTCGTCGAAGCAGCGGAGCCGTTGTTGCACGGCACGGGCGTGAGGCAGGATGTCAAGGGAGTGCTCGGCGACCTCCCTCGGGATGCCTGGCATATCCGAGGGGCTCCATGCGAAGATGTCGGCGGTGGCGCGGAGGAAGTCGACGAGCACCACTTCCTATTTGGGGTCGAGGGTGGAGCTGACCCTCAACGCCTTGCCCTCGGGGGCAGAAGGATCGAGGGGGACCTCCTTGGTCTGCTCCGCTGCCTCGAACGTGCCGGTGTGCTTGGCGGCGGAGTCGAGGTCGTCGTTGACCATCTTCTCCAAAGTGGTCACCAGCGCTTCGTCCAGCGCTAGGGCCTCTGCGTGCTCTACGCACTCGACGTCGCAGTCGAATGCGTGCTCGATGGACGAGCCGACGGTGATGACGTCGTTCGGTCCTCGCATCTTCATCTTCAAGTAAGTATAGTTGGGGACCGCCATGAATTTGGCGTAACAGGGTCGCCCAAGTATAGCGTGGTAGGCTCCCTTGAACCCCACCACCTCGAAGGTGAGGATCTCCTTGCGGAAATTCTTCGCGGTGCCGAACCAAACCGGCAGGTCGATCTGCCCGAGGGGCTGGACCTGCTTGCCGGGCGCGATGCCGTGGAACGGCTTCGTGCTGGGCCCCAGCTGGTCCAACCCGATCCCCATCAAACGCAGCGTATGCGCGTAGAGGATGTTGAGGCTGCTGCCCCCGTCCATCAAGACCTTCGAGAACCGCGCGTTCCCGATGATGGGGTCGACCACCAGTGGGTACTGGCCCGGGTTGGGGACGCGGTTCGTATGGTCCTCCCGGCTGAAGGTGATGGCGTCCTCCGACCAATTGAGGAAGGAGGGAGGCGCCTTCTTGAAAGGACCTTGATGTCGCCTAGAGGGGGGGTGAATAGGCGTGACGACCAAATTAAACTTTTTCCCCCAAATCACTTGAGCTGACAGTGCTCCACCGGTCAGACCGGTGGCGGTGACCGGTCAGACCGGTCAAGCATCGGTCTTCACGGATGACACCGGTCGGACGGTGCACCTCACCGGTCGGACCGGTGTAGCACGAAGAACCCGCAAAAACAACTTCAAGCGCCTCTTGGCTTCTAGCACGAACCAAACTCGGGGTGTGGCTCTTGTAGATGATCACAAGCGAGTAATAAGCCCCCGCACACACGAGTAACACACCCAAGTAGATCGAAGCGGAAGCAAATGAAATATGCTAGAAAAACAACTTAGAGTGAGGAATCGCACGAGGAAGCAAGGATTTGTTTCCCGAAGTTCACCACCCACGAGAGGAATGGCTACGTCTCCGTTGAGGAGCTTGTAAGGGACAATTCCCACAACAAGCCGGTCTCTTTCAACCACTTTCCTCCTTTCCACTAAGGTGATCTTTTCCACGAAGAGGCAAGATCGCGGCCCTCACAAACTTCCTGCTTGCTCACCACAACCTTGGGAGCTAGCCGGCGACACCTAGCCGTCTAGGAGGCAAACCTCCAAAAGTAACAAATGCACCAAAGTTTGTAGACTCGTAACCAAAGTGCTCAAGCTATGGAACCTGCTCTTGTTAGCTCACAAAGTCACTCCTAGGCTCACTTTCTCAACCCAACACAAAGATGATGGCTTGAATCCACAAATCTCACAAAGAGATGGTTGGGGAGAGCCACTAAGGCTTAGAGCTAGTTAGAAATGGCTTGAGATCTCAGCAACAACACTAGAAGCAGCAGCCCACACCTGAAGAGGGCTTGGGGTATTTATACCCCTCAAAGAAGAAAACTAGCCGTTAGACCCCGGGTGGCACCGGTCAGACCGGTGCCCTACACCGGTCAGACCGGTGTATGAAAAACTAGCCGTTGGGCTGGCGGCACCGGTCAGACCGGTGCCTCTGACCGGTCGGGCGGTCGAGGCCCCGAGTTACCCCAAAACCTCTTTTAGAGAAACTAGCACTTCACCATTAAGATGAAATGACCCAGGTTAGGTTAGGAGGGTTAGTTAGCACACTCAAGGGCTAGATCTCACTTAGGTCAACTAATGAGCACTTTGACTTGGTCAACTTGCTAAGTTGCATCCCTCTTGATAGTACGGCATACCTATACTCAAGAAAAGAGTAAAAGAGCTTTGATGACCCCTTGAGCTTGAACAACTTCAATTCTTGCCATACTTGATCGATAACCACTTGAGGGCTTTCAACATAGCCTTTGACTTGAGCATGTCCATACTTGAGCTAGTGACTTAGGATCTTTCCATATAGCATAAGAATGCACACTTGGATCCATGGCCACTCCATGTTGCCAATCTTAACGAGTTGATGACTTGCAAAGCTTCCCTCGGTTAAGGTTTGAATATGATACTTGAAGACCCCACGGATGCTAGACCTTCACCCTAGCAAAACACTTATGGCGGCTTAGCTACAGCCCCAAAGATTGCTTAGTCCCTCACCCTAGACATCTCGGTTGATCTCTTCATCACTTATCCAATCCACTTTGAGTTCCACTTTGCTTCACACGCAATTAGCCTTCATTTGAAAGTCCCGCTTCAAATGCTTGATCTTGATTGACAACGGATATGCAAGCTTCCATTTTTAGAACCATGAAATGTATACTCATCATCTTGTTCTCTTTTAATAAACCCATGAAGCCTTGCACCAAATACTTATCTTTGTAGATGTGAGCCATAAAATACATCCATATTTAAAATACTTTCAAAAGTAGCTCATGAATATATAATAGAAACCTGCTCACGATCTTAGACAAAAACATCAGCCCTTTAATCGCCTTGTCATTCAATTCACCAAAATCCACTTAGGGGCCTAGATGCACTTTCAATCTCCCCCTTTTTGGTGATTGATGACAACTCGATTAAAGCTTACAAATAAAACAATAAAGCGCATTTAGATTCTCAGATATAGCTAGAGCTCCCCCTTAATTTGTGCTTTGAGTTTGATTTCAAGAAAATGGCCTTAAATGCCATTAGCACAAATTTGGAAGAAAAGACGTGTGAGCTCCCCCTATATCTTAGAATCAGTGGAGTGCAACATGTGTGAGCGACAAAATAAAATCCGTGATGCGTATGACAAGATATGCACAAAGTAAAGAAAGATGAGTGATTGGGCAAGCACGGTCGGACCGGTGCCCCCGACCGGTCGAGCCGGTCCCGGTCCGGCCGGCTCGCTCAAGCCCGGGCGGCACCGGTCAGACCGGTGCCCCTGACCGGTCAGACCGGTCAGGTCCAGTCAGCGCACAAAGCAACAGAAGTGTGTGCTATTTGGTCCAAGGTGATCATGCCAGGGTTGAAAGTTGGTTTAGATCACCTTGCTCCATTTAGCCAACACAAACAATCATCATTCAAAAACATGCATCACAATCTAACAATAAGGTCGCTTAAATATTACAATAAGGATTAAAACACACAGTGGCACTCATACAAAAGTTCTCAAGTCCACTAAGTTAAGATTCTAACTTATTACACAATTTCTCTCAATTTCCAGTAGGCACCGGTCGGACGGTGCAGGGGCACCGGTCGAGCCGGTGCAACACGAACAGCGGCCACGACAAAGACAAACTTGAGGCTTTAATCGCGATTATTCTTCTCCCCCTTTGTCATCAAGCATCCAAGAAGGGCCTGGAGAAGAAGCAGCAGCTGATCACTGTCCGTGAGATCCGTCTCCTGGGTGAGAGCTCCCCCCCCCTATTTGAGAGTCGTCAAGAATCCAATGCAAAGGAGAGTTTAGGTAAATCGATTCCGAGACGTTGATGCGAGATGGATGAGCTATGGGAGCACGGTTTTTACCATAGAAGTACGGGTCGTAGCCAAAGATCTCGGCGGAGAAGCGAGCGCCCCAATCGTGTACTTGCTCGGGGAGGTGGAGGTGGGGGTGCTTGCTCTGTTCCATGAAGTGAGACGATCCTGCTACGTCCGGAGGAGGTGGTACAAATGGTGGTGGAGGAGGAGGAACCGATGAGGATGATCCTTGTCCTTGCTCGGACTCGAAGAACATGGGGCCATATTGATTAAGCAAGTCCGAGTTGGCCCATCCTCTCATCCTTTCCTCAAAGGAAGGTATCTCAACCGGAGGAGATTCGGGAGATGGAGGAGAGCGAGGTGGTTGAAAACCTTGGGCATTGTGCATGAGCTTCATCGTATCCCGCATTTGCTTATTTGCCCGTCTTGACCTTTGTTGCTCCACCTGGATGTCATGCGGCTCCGACACATCCCAAAAATGAAGTTGAGAAACTTCTTCAAAGGAGAGGTGGATGCGGGATGCGCTGTCGTGCCGACCTCCCCACCGGTCGGACGGGTGCTCGGCCGGTCGGACCGGTGCACGGCCGAGCACCCGCTCGAGGCACATCCGGCCGAGCTGCTCCCTCCTCAAATATTTCTTCCTCCCGTCCCGGTGCATACTCAACTCTAGGAGATGGAAGCCGAGGATTCTTGCTAGGATTGAGCTTCGGAGAGGCTTGTGTGTCACATTCTTCGGAAAGTCTGTCTTTGCAACCTTTTCAATCATATACATGATGTAGGGGCCGTAGCTGCAAATTTTCTTGGGGTCTTCGGATAGATGCTTAATCTCTTGCCAAATGAAGTCCCCAACACCGAATCCGGAGCTCCGGCCTCAAAGCCACCATCAAGTTTTTTCGAAACTTAGTGATTTACGAGGGGTTTCCATCTCTAGGTGTGATAGATACCCTAAGTAGCCTATTTAGGACAGCGAAGTAGGTATAGAGGTTCTTCACCTTCCCAAAGTTGGCATGCTCACCGCGAGGGTACATCACGTGCAAAGCATCCTTCTCTAGCTCCCCCTCATCATGGAGCTTCCTTAGCTCCCCATCTCCTGCCATGATCCCAAAGCATCTCAAGAATCTGTGGAACGTAATGGAGTACCTTTGGCCGTTAGTCATCCAAATCATGGCCTTGTCGGCCTCAATGTGACCAAAGTGCACTGTGGCAAAGAACTGGGCGATAATCTCTTTATTCCAATCGTGTCGGAACCCCATAAGTGACTTGACCCTTTGCCTCTCACAGTTGCTGATTACTTCATCAAAAATAGGGTCTCCTTTCCTTGCCATGTGCCCCCAATCCACAACCGAGCCTTGTGTGTGATCTTGGGCTTCTTTATAATCACTGTAGCATAGTAGTCTTGCTGAAATTTAGCCCAAAACCTAGGATCCGATGCGGTCTTGCCCTCCTCATAAGGGTTCTTGTCCCTTAGCTTCTTCAGGGCCTTGGTCATCCCTGACCCATGGTACTTAACCGGCCGATCAGGATAAATGTAAGTAGGTGGCATGATCCTCAACCTACCCTGATCATCGTCGTCCTCTTCCATGGCATCCACATCCTCTTCCTCTTCCTCCTCATCCTCATCCTCATCCTCGGCACCATCGGCCGTCCGACCCAGCCTCCTGGTGCCTCCTCAACTCAAACTGACCCGGATAAGTTTCATCTTCAACATTGTCATCGCTGCTTGTTCCGGTGTCACCTCCTAAGTCGGGATCCTCAGTGCTTGTTTGAGCTGAGCGGCGTCTCAATCTCTTGCCGCTGATGTTGACAGTGCTGCCCCCTTCCCCAAAATCACCGGGGACAGCTCCTCGGCGAGTGAGGACTTCCTCTCTTCTTTTCTTAGCTCCTTCCTTTTCCCGCACCATAGCTGCTGTCCTGAGTCACACAAAGAATGACAGGAGTGTATAAGACTCTAGGAAAAAGATTGAATTGAATTGGATTTGAAATTTGAAAGTTCAGAACAATTGGGTCTGTTCTGGGCCACACCGGTCAGACCGGTGAGGGGCACCGGTCAGACCGGTGCCACCCAGAACAGAGCCAATTGCTCTCACATTCAATCTGAGCAGCTGTTGATCTAAGATTTGGTCTAGATGAACAAAAGACATCCTAGAATAGATATGTGTTGAAAAACAAGAAGAAAACACAATTTGGGGTTGGACATGCGCCACCGGTCAGACCGGTGACGGCCACCGGTCAGACCGGTGAAGGCCGTCCGCACCCAATTTGTGATTTCTCACAATGTGTCCAACAAAACGCTATGGATCTATAGGAATGTCTTCTAGGTGATCTCAGAAGATGTTCTACCAAAGGGAATTCAAAACTTTGCACCAAGTGAGGAGATCGGGCAAAAGAAAGGTTTGAATACCTTTGGAGAGATGAACTCGAGTTGAATCCGAGAAACACGAAGGGGAAAGTGAAGAGGGGCCTTAGGAGATCCTTTTGCTTCCAATCTTGAGGCTTTTCCTTGGTTAAACTTCAAATCACCATGGATTGTGAGAGAGGTGAAAGAGAGGAGATGGAGGAGGTGTTCACGGTTTGGAGGCAGTGGTGGGATGGTGAATGATAGAGGAGAGAGAGAAGGAGGGGGGTAAAAGGATTCCTTTTACTGTGGCCCCACGGGCTGATGCCGGGCGTCACCGGTCAGACCGGTGACGGCCACCGGTCAGACCGGTGACAGCCGTTGGTCAAGCCAGAGAGGCCATATCGGTTTTTCCGGCCCCCCATCGGTAGAACCGAAGATTGTGATAAAATTCAACAGAGAGTCCTTATCGGTAGAACCGACACGCCCTCGGTAGTACCGTCCCTTTTTCTCCTTTTGAGGTTTTGCTCCTTGAAACTTCTCCAAAAAAGTTATAGACCAAATCCCATCCACTTAGGTTGCATAAACACGATTATGTGACTTCAAGGTCACCACGGTCGGACGGTGGCTTGCCGGTCGGGCGGTGAGGCCTTGAGAAATAAACTTTGAGCCACAACACGAGAATTTTATTTCAACCTTCGAGATGTTTTGGATATGAGATATTAAGATGATATTGATCCAAGAATCATCAATTTATAGAAGAAAGGAGGATTTACCAAATTAAGTGCGAATTCTTGATTCTTCCAAGATTGAGAGAGATAAAAAGAATGGATTTTTAGGGACTTGAGAAAATCTTCTTAATTGTGACTAGCCATCAATCAAACAAGGAGAACTATAGTCACAACTAAGTTGATTGGGTCACTAAGACCAAGAATCAAAAATTTTTCAAAGAAAGCACACTTCCTATTCATGCTAGTTGATTTTTCGAAAACATCTATCCTATATCACGAGTGCATGCATCCACTTCAAATGAATGCCCTAACAAGAATATTTGGCTCATATCTTCATCCTCGAGACACAAAGACGAGTAGAAGTAAAGATATCAACCAAATATTTAGAGAGGAGCGCAAGAGGTCCATTTGAAGCAATTACATGCCAAGGATGGCACACTAGCATGTTGTTATGGCCTAGATGCATTACGGTATTTCAATGAGTTTTGTGAAAACATACCTTTGCCTTAAGACCATTTCATTTGTGCATATACTAACTTTCAAACAATGTTAGCTCTTACTTGTTCTTTTGGAGGTTACGCTTGTCGAGAGCTTCCTTTGATATGCACAAACGAATGAGACTACAATATCACTTAGAAGAAATTGTTAGTCCCATAAGTGACTCAAGTTTTGTAATGAGCTCCCCCTTAAGTAGTGCTAGAGAATTTGAATTTCTCGACCAAGGCACTTTGCTCAATCAAGAACATGTTGAGGCTCATTCCAAAACTTGGTCAAAACACACAAATGATTTGATAATTGACATGTGTTTAGCTTCTCATAACCTTTGACGCCAAATCACCCTTCATCTTGAGGGTTTGGACAACCCCGGGTCACCCGGGCACTCATGCCGGGTCACCCTGCAGCATTCAGAGGCGTACCGGGTCACCCGGGCACTCGTGCCGGGTCACCCGCTCAAGTTTCACTGGCTGCGTTGGCACCGGTCAGACCGGTGCATGTCACCGGTCAGACCGGTGACCACCACCTGACCCATTTTTGTGATTTTTCATTCCCTTTTCCTTGAGTGAGTGAATGTATTCACTAATTTCAGTCCTGCAAACAAGGATAAGGCATTGCTCTACTAGAGAGCCATTAAAGGCATCGAATGGCATGAGAAGGTAAAATTTCATAAAAATTAGTCGAAGTCACCACCTCATGCTTTGCTCATGCAAGAAGAGCTTCACATGAGTGTTCACAAAGGACCAACGTGACTTAGACTCAATTTAGCGCATTGGTTACCGAGATGTCATTGATTTCACGATTTATATGAGTTTGCTCTTCACATGGTTGATTGAGTCCTTCAAGATCTCCAAGTCGTCCGACCATGTGCTCAATGCATCTCTTACAACTGCAAGCTCAGTAAGCATTCCTTGGTACCCAACACTTGTTGGGTCCTATTGGGTTAGTCACAAGGTGCTTAGGAACCCAAATAGCCCTCATGCTACAATGAGGTGAACTAATCTCCCTTATAGCACAAGTTCTATTCCTATCGTTCCTAAGCTTATGGAAATCATAATGGACAAGGCTTGATTTAGGAACGTTACCATTTGGGCAATCCTTACCCATGTGACCCTTTTGACGGCATTCGTAGCAAATGCGACTTTTGTTCTTGTTGGTCACCCCATTCCTTGCAATTTCTTTTCTACACTTGCTTCTGAGACTTGTTCTTGGAGAAGGTGGCTTCCTTGCCTTGTTTGCTTGAGGTGGGGCTGCCCTGGCTAGTACCGGTCTGACCGGTGGCACGCACCGGTCTGACCGGTCACGGTCAGAGCCACTGCCCGTTGTTGCTTTTGGGCACAAGTCGGCAAGGTGTCCCTTCTCTCTGCACTTGTAGCACACCCTCCACTTGTTGGAGCTCCTAGGCTTCTTGGAGAGTGGTTCTTGTGCCTTGTGCTTGATCGGGCGATATTGGGGTTTGGTTTGCCCAATCTTGCTCTTTTCTTGAATCTTGTGCTTGTGGGACCTTGTATATAGTTGAGGAGTTGAACTAGTAGCGGTTGATCCCTTCCCAAGCTTCTTCACCATGCTTTCACGGTTATCTTGAGAAGGTTGCACTTTGCTCTTCTCCTTCAACACACACAAGTCCTTTTGGAGCTTTTCGACCTCTTGCCTTAGTTTATCATTTTCTTTAACAATGAGGTCATCACAAGATTCTACAAGTACATGCTCCATGCTAGATTGGCTTGCTTGAGACAAACAAACATTAGCGCAAGATAAATTAACTTGAAATTGTGAGCATGTGCATGTGTGAGATAGAGGTTGTATAGATTTTACCGATGAAAGCACAACCTCATGGGCTATCTCTAGTGTTGCATAAGAGTCAACAAGCTTCTCATAGGAAAGTTCAAGTTCATTGTGATTAGCTTGTAACGCCATATGCTCGCTAGTGAGCTTTGCTAACTTGGCTTCTAGATCATCATTGGCATCTTCTTCTAATTTAGCTCTACAAGCAAAGGATTTGATGTCATGATCATATTTGTTAGCCAATGTTTCATACTTACAAGCCAAGGATGCAAGTTCGGATTTGAGAAGCTCAAGTTCTCTTGACGAGGAGCTTGAAGCTTCAATCTTTTGGTCCTTATCTCCTTTGGCTTGTCTCTTCTTCTTGCTTCTCTTCTCCTTCTTGGCCATCAAGCAAGTTTGTGTGCCCCCTTGGCACCGGTACGGCCGGTGGGTGTCACCGGCCCGACCGGTCCACGAAGAGGGACGGCGTCTTCGCTTCTTTGCTCTTCTTCTTGCTTGAGGTTTGATGCTTGAGGCTCGGTGGATGTTTTAGAGGTAGGGCACATCTCCACTGACTCATCTTCATCATCACTCTCGAGTTCATCCCATTTGGTATTTACCAACTCAAGTAGTAATTTCCAAATGAGATGAGCATCTTCGGAAATCTTTTTGCTCTTCAAGATAATGTACTTTAGTTCGCTACATACACAGCTACACAAAAGGTTAGTAATAACGGCATTGAGTTGCTTCTTCTCCAAGTCCAATGGCGAGACACATGTCTCATCCTTTGGAAGGATACTCGCAACCATGATGCTCTCAGCGGTAGGGCCCAAAACCTTAAGTGCAATGAGAACATTAGAGCACCAAGAAGGATAGTTTGAGCCATCTAGAGCTAGAGGCTCAAACGGTACCTCACAAGTTGTCGACATCGAAGAACTCCAAGCGGTTAAGCTCGAATCGGAGCACCAAGCTCTGATACCAATTGAAAGGACCTTGATGTCGCCTAGAGGGGGGGGTGAATAGGCGTGACGACCAAATTAAACTTTTTCCCCCAAATCACTTGAGGGCGACAGGTGCTCCACCGGTCGGACGGTGGCGGTGACCGGTCGGGAGCCGGTCAAGCAACGGGTCTTCACAGATGACACCGGTCAGACCGGTGCACCTCACCGGTCAGACCGGTGTAGCACAGAGAACCTGCAAAAACAACTTCAAGCGCCTCTTGGCTTCTAGCACGAACCAAACTCAGGGTGTGGCTCTTGTAGATGATCACAAGCAGAGTAATAAGCCCTGCACACACGAGTAACACACCCAAGTAGATCGAAGCGGAAGCAAATGAAATATGCTAGAAAAACAACTTAGAGTGAGGAATCGCACGAGGAAGCAAGGATTTGTTTCCCGAAGTTCACCACCCACAGAGGAATGGCTACGTCTCCGTTGAGGAGCTTGTAAGGGACAATTCCCACAACAAGCCGGGTCTCTTTCAACCACTTTCCTCCTTTCCACTAAGGTGATCTTTTCCACGAAGAGGCAAGATCGCAGCCCTCACAAACTTCTGCTCGCTCACCACAACCTTGGGAGCTAGCCGGCGACACCTAGCCGTCTAGGAGGCAAACCTCCAAGAGTAACAAATGCACCAAAGTTTGTAGACTCGTAACCAAAGTGCTCAAGCTATGGAACCTGCTCTTGTTAGCTCACAAAGTCACTCCTAGGCTCACTTTCTCAACCCAACACAAAGATGATGGCTTGAATCCACAAATCTCACAAAGAGATGGTTGGGGAGAGCCACTAAGGCTTAGAGCTAGTTAGAAATGGCTTGAGATCTCAGCAACAACACTAGAAGCAGCAGCCCACACCTGAAGAGGGCTTGGGGTATTTATACCCCTCAAAGAAGAAAACTAGCCGTTAGACCCCGGGTGGCACCGGTCGGGCCAGGTGCCCTACACCGGTCGGGACCGGTGTATGAAAAACTAGCCGTTGGGTGGCGGCACGGTCGGCCTGGTGCCTCGACCGGTCGGACCGGTCGGAGCCCCGAGTTACCCCAAAACCTCTTTTAGAGAAACTAGCACTTCACCATTAAGATGAAATGACCCAGGTTAGGTTAGGAGGGTTAGTTAGCACACTCAAGGGCTAGATCTCACTTAGGTCAACTAATGAGCACTTTGACTTGGTCAACTTGCTAAGTTGCATCCCTCTTGATAGTACGGCATACCTATACTCAAGAAAAGAGTAAAAGAGCTTTGATGACCCCTTGAGCTTGAACAACTTCAATTCTTGCCATACTTGATCGATAACCACTTGAGGGCTTTCAACATAGCCTTTGACTTGAGCATGTCCATACTTGAGCTAGTGACTTAGGATCTTTCCATATAGCATAAGAATGCACACTTGGATCCATGGCCACTCCATGTTGCCAATCTTAACGAGTTGATGACTTGCAAAGCTTCCCTCGGTTAAGGTTTGAATATGATACTTGAAGACCCCACGGATGCTAGACCTTCACCCTAGCAAAACACTTATGGCGGCTTAGCTACGGCCCCAAAGATTGCTTAGTCCCTCACCCTAGACATCTCGGTTGATCTCTTCATCACTTATCCAATCCACTTTGAGTTCCACTTTGCTTCACACGCAATTAGCCTTCATTTGAAAGTCCCGCTTCAAATGCTTGATCTTGATTGACAACGGATATGCAAGCTTCCATTTTTAGAACCATGAAATGTATACTCATCATCTTGTTCTCTTTTAATAAACCCATGAAGCCTTGCACCAAATACTTATCTTTGTAGATGTGAGCCATAAAATACATCCATATTTAAAATACTTTCAAAAGTAGCTCATGAATATATAATAAAAACCTGCTCACGATCTTAGACAAAAACATCAGCCCTTTAATCGCCTTGTCATTCAATTCACCAAAATCCACTTAGGGGCCTAGATGCACTTTCAATCTCCCCCTTTTTGGTGATTGATGACAACTCGATTAAAGCTTACAAATAAAACAATAAAGCGCATTTAGATTCTCAGATATAGCTAGAGCTCCCCCTTAATTTGTGCTTTGAGTTTGATTTCAAGAAAATGGCCTTAAATGCCATTAGCACAAATTTGGAAGAAAAGACGTGTGAGCTCCCCCTATATCTTAGAATCAGTGGAGTGCAACATGTGTGAGCGACAAAATAAAATCCGTGATGCGTATGACAAGATATGCACAAAGTAAAGAAAGATGAGCTGATTGGGCAGCACCGGTCAGACCGGTGCCCCCGACCGGTCGAGCCGGTCCCGATCCGGCCGGCTCGCTCAGGCGGGCGGCACCGGTCGAGCCGGTGCCCCGACCGGTCGGCCGGTCGAGTCCGGTCGGCGCACAAAGCAACAGAAGTGTGTGCTATTTGGTCCAAGGTGATCATGCCAGGGTTGAAAGTTGGTTTAGATCACCTTGCTCCATTTAGCCAACACAAACAATCATCATTCAAAAACATGCATCACAATCTAACAATAAGGTCGCTTAAATATTACAATAAGGATTAAAACACACAGTGGCACTCATACAAAAGTTCTCAAGTCCACTAAGTTAAGATTCTAACTTATTACACAATTTCTCTCAATTTCCAGTAGGCACCGGTCGGACGGTGCGGAGGCACCGGTCAGGCCGGTGCAACACGAACGCGCCCCGACAAAGACAAACTTGAGGCTTTAATCGCGATTATTCTTCTCCCCCTTTGTCATCAAGCATCCAAGAAGGGCCTGGAGAAGAAGCAGCAGCTGATCACTGTCCGTGAGATCCGTCTCCTGGGTGAGAGCTCCCCCCTATTTGAGAGTCGTCAAGAATCCAATGCAAAGGAGAGTTTAGGTAAATCGATTCCGAGACGTTGATCTGAGATGGATGAGCTATGGGAGCACAGTTTTTACCATAGAAGTACGGGTCGTAGCCAAAGATCTCGGCGGAGAAGCGAGCGCCCCAATCGTGTACTTGCTCGGGGAGGTGGAGGTGGGGGTGCTTGCTCCTGTTCCATGAAGTGAGACGATCCTGCTACGTCCGGAGGAGGTGGTACAAATGGTGGTGGAGGAGGAGGAACCGATGAGGATGATCCTTGTCCTTGCTCGGACTCGAAGAACATGGGGCCATATTGATTAAGCAAGTCCGAGTTGGCCCATCCTCTCATCCTTTCCTCAAAGGAAGGTATCTCAACCGGAGGAGATTCTGGAGATGGAGGAGAGCGAGGTGGTTGAAAACCTTGGGCATTGTGCATGAGCTTCATCGTATCCCGCATTTGCTTATTTGCCCGTCTTGACCTTTGCTGCTCCACCTGGATGTCATGCTGGCTCCGACACATCCCAAAAATGAAGTTGAGAAACTTCTTCAAAGGAGAGGTGGATCTGCGGGGTCTGCCTGGCTGCCAGCCTCCCCACCGGTCAGACCGGTGCTCAGCACCGGTCAGACCGGTGCCAGGCTGAGCACCTGCCTGAGGCACATCTGGCCGAGCTGCTCCCTCCTCAAATATTTCTTCCTCCTGTCCTGGTGCATACTCAACTCTAGGAGATGGAAGCCGAGGATTCTTGCTAGGATTGAGCTTCAGAGGCTTGTGTGTCACATTCTTCGGAAATTCTGTCTTTGCAACCTTTTCAATCATATACATGATGTAGGGGCTGTAGCTGCAAATTTTCTTGGGGTCTTCGGATAGATGCTTAATCTCTTGCCAAATGAAGTCCCCAACACTGAATTCCGGAGCTCCCGGCCTCAAAGCCACCATCAAGTTTTTCTGAAACTTAGTGATTTCTGAGGGGTTTCCATCTCTAGGTGTGATAGATACCCTAAGTAGCCTATTTAGGATAGCGAAGTAGGTATAGAGGTTCTTCACCTTCCCAAAGTTGGCATGCTCACCGCGAGGGTACATCACGTGCAAAGCATCCTTCTCTAGCTCCCCCTCATCATGGAGCTTCCTTAGCTCCCCATCTCCTGCCATGATCCCAAAGCATCTCAAGAATCTGTGGAACGTAATGGAGTACCTTTGGCCGTTAGTCATCCAAATCATGGCCCTGTCGGCCTCAATGTGACCAAAGTGCACTCGTGGCAAAGAGCTGGGCGATAATCTCTTTATTCCAATCGTGTCGGAACCCCATAAGTGACTTGACCCTTTGCCTCTCACGATTGCTTGATTACTTCATCAAAAATAGGGTCTCCTTTCCTTGCCATGTGCCCCCAATCCACAAACTGAGCCTTGTGTGTGATCTTGGGCTTCTTTATAATCACTGTAGCATAGTAGTCTTGCTGAAATTTAGCCCAAAACCTAGGATCCGATGCGGTCTTGCCCTCCTCATAAGGGTTCTTGTCCCTTAGCTTCTTCAGGGCCTTGGTCATCCCTGACCCATGGTACTTAACCGGCCGATCAGGATAAATGTAAGTAGGTGGCATGATCCTCAACCTACCCTGATCGTCGTCGTCCTCTTCCATGGCATCCACATCCTCTTCCTCTTCCTCCTCATCCTCATCCTCATCCTCGGCACCATCGGCCGCCCGACCCGGCCTCCTCGGTGCCTCCTCAACTCAAGCCCGGCCGGATAAGTTTCATCTTCAACATTGTCATCGCTGCTTGTTCCGGTGTCACCTCCTAAGTCGGGATCCTCGGTGCTTGTTTGAGGCGAGCGGCGTCTCAATCTCTTGCCGCCGATGTTGACAAAGGTCTTGCCCCCTTCCCCAAAATCACCGGGGACAGCTCCTCGGCAAGTGAGGACTTCCTCTCTTCTTTTCTTAGCTCCTTCCTTTTCCCGCACCATAGCTGCTGTCCTGAGTCACACAAAGAATGACAGGAGTGTATAAGACTCTAGGAAAAAGATTGAATTGAATTGGATTTGAAATTTGAAAGTTCAGAACAATTGGGTCTGTTCTGGGCCACACCGGTCAGACCGGTGAGGGGCACCGGTCGAGCCGGTGCCACCGAAACGAGCCAATTGCTCTCACATTCAATACGAGCAGCTGTTGATCTAAGATTTGGTCTAGATGAACAAAAGACATCCTAGAATAGATATGTGTTGAAAAACAAGAAGAAAACACAATTTGGGGTTGGACATGCGCCACCGGTCAGACCGGTGACGGCCACCGGTCAGACCGGTGAAGGCCGTCCGCACCCAATTTGTGATTTCTCACAATGTGTCCAACAAAACGCTATGGATCTATAGGAATGTCTTCTAGGTGATCTCAGAAGATGTTCTACCAAAGGGAATTCAAAACTTTGCACCAAGTGAGGAGATCGGGCAAAAGAAAGGTTTGAATACCTTTGGAGAGATGAACTCGAGTTGAATCCGAGAAACACGAAGGGGAAAGTGAAGAGGGGCCTTAGGAGATCCTTTTGCTTCCAATCTTGAGGCTTTTCCTTGGTTAAACTTCAAATCACCATGGATTGTGAGAGAGGTGAAAGAGAGGAGATGGAGGAGGTGTTCACGGTTTTGAGGCAGTGGTGGGATGGTGAATGATAGAGGAGAGAGAGAAGGAGGGGGGTAAAAGGATTCCTTTTACTGTGGCCCCACGGGCTGACGCCGGGCGTCACCGGTCAGACCGGTGACGGCCACCGGTTAGACCGGTGACAGCCGTTGGTCAAGCCAGAGAGGCCATATCGGTTTTTCCGGCCCCCCATCGGTAGAACCGAAGATTGTGATAAAATTCAACAGAGAGTCCTTATCGGTAGAACCGACACGCCCTCGGTAGTACCGTCCCTTTTTCTCCTTTTGAGGTTTTGCTCCTTGAAACTTCTCCAAAAAAGTTATAGACCAAATCCCATCCACTTAGGTTGCATAAACACGATTATGTGACTTCAAGGTCACCACCGGTCAGACCGGTGGCTTGCACCGGTCAGACCGGTGAGGCCTTGAGAAATAAACTTTGAGCCACAACACAGAATTTTATTTCAACCTTCAGAGATGTTTTGGATATGAGATATTAAGATGATATTGATCCAAGAATCATCAATTTATAGAAGAAAGGAGGATTTACCAAATTAAGTGCGAATTCTTGATTCTTCCAAGATTGAGAGAGATAAAAAGAATGGATTTTTAGGGACTTGAGAAAATCTTCTTAATTGTGACTAGCCATCAATCAAACAAGGAGAACTATAGTCACAACTAAGTTGATTGGGTCACTAAGACCAAGAATCAAAAATTTTTCAAAGAAAGCACACTTCCTATTCATGCTAGTTGATTTTTCGAAAACATCTATCCTATATCACAGAGTGCATGCATCCACTTCAAATGAATGCCCTAACAAGAATATTTGGCTCATATCTTCATCCTCGAGACACAAAGACGAGTAGAAGTAAAGATATCAACCAAATATTTAGAGAGGAGCGCAAGAGGTCCATTTGAAGCAATTACATGCCAAGGATGGCACACTAGCATGTTGTTATGGCCTAGATGCATTACGGTATTTCAATGAGTTTTGTGAAAACATACCTTTGCCTTAAGACCATTTCATTTGTGCATATACTAACTTTCAAACAATGTTAGCTCTTACTTGTTCTTTTGGAGGTTACGCTTATCGAGAGCTTCCTTTGATATGCACAAACGAATGAGACTACAATATCACTTAGAAGAAATTGTTAGTCCCATAAGTGACTCAAGTTTTGTAATGAGCTCCCCCTTAAGTAGTGCTAGAGAATTTGAATTTCTCGACCAAGGCACTTTGCTCAATCAAGAACATGTTGAGGCTCATTCCAAAACTTGGTCAAAACACACAAATGATTTGATAATTGACATGTGTTTAGCTTCTCATAACCTTTGATGCCAAATCACCCTTCATCTTGAGGGTTTGGACAACCCCGGGTCACCCTGGCACTCATGCCGGGTCACCCTGCAGCATTCAGAGGCGTACCGGGTCACCCGGGCACTCGTGCCGGGTCACCCGCTCAAGTTTCACCGTTGCAGCACCGGCCGTGGACCGGTGCCTGTCACCGGTCAGACCGGTGACCACCACCTGACCCATTTTGGTGATTTTTCATTCCCTTTTCCTTGAGTGAGTGAATGTATTCACTAATTTCGATCCTGCAAACAAGGATAAGGCATTGCTCTACTAGAGAGCCATTAAAGGCATCGAATGGCATGAGAAGGTAAAATTTCATAAAAATTAGTCGAAGTCACCACCTCATGCTTTGCTCATGCAAGAAGAGCTTCACATGAGTGTTCACAAAGGACCAACGTGACTTAGACTCAATTTAGCGCATTGGTTACCGAGATGTCATTGATTTCACGATTTATATGAGTTTGCTCTTCACATGGTTGATTGAGTCCTTCAAGATCTCCAAGTCGTCCGACCATGTGCTCAATGCATCTCTTACAACCTGCAAGCTCAGTAAGCATTCCTTGGTACCCAACACTTGTTGGGTCCTATTGGGTTAGTCACAAGGTGCTTAGGAACCCAAATAGCCCTCATGCTACAATGAGGTGAACTAATCTCCCTTATAGCACAAGTTCTATTCCTATCGTTCCTAAGCTTATGGAAATCATAATGGACAAGGCTTGATTTAGGAACGTTACCATTTGGGCAATCCTTACCCATGTGACCCTTTTGACGGCATTCGTAGCAAATGCGACTTTTGTTCTTGTTGGTCACCCCATTCCTTGCAATTTCTTTTCTACACTTGCTTCGAGACTTGTTCTTGGAGAAGGTGGCTTCCTTGCCTTGTTTGCTTGAGGTGGGGCAGCTTGGCTAGTACGGTCCGTAGGTGGCACGCACCGTCCGACCGGTAACGGTCAGAGCCACTGCCCGTTGTTGCTTTTGGGCACAAGTCGGCAAGGTGTCCCTTCTCTCTGCACTTGTAGCACACCCTCCACTTGTTGGGGCTCCTAGGCTTCTTGGAGAGTGGTTCTTGTGCCTTGTGCTTGATCGGGCGATATTGGGGTTTGGTTTGCCCAATCTTGCTCTTTTCTTGAATCTTGTGCTTGTGGGACCTTGTATATAGTTGAGGAGTTGAACTAGTAGCGGTTGATCCCTTCCCAAGCTTCTTCACCATGCTTTCACGGTTATCTTGAGAAGGTTGCACTTTGCTCTTCTCCTTCAACACACACAAGTCCTTTTGGAGCTTTTCGACCTCTTGCCTTAGTTTATCATTTTCTTTAACAATGAGGTCATCACAAGATTCTACAAGTACATGCTCAATGCTAGATTGGCTTGCTTGAGACAAACAAACATTAGCGCAAGATAAATTAACTTGAAATTGTGAGCATGTGCATGTGTGAGATAGAGGTTGTATAGATTTTACCGATGAAAGCACAACCTCATGGGCTATCTCTAGTGTTGCATAAGAGTCAACAAGCTTCTCATAGGAAAGTTCAAGTTCATTGGGATTAGCTTGTAACGCCATATGCTCGCTAGTGAGCTTTGCTAACTTGGCTTCTAGATCATCATTGGCATCTTCTTCTAATTTAGCTCTACAAGCAAAGGATTTGATGTCATGATCATATTTGTTAGCCAATGTTTCATACTTACAAGCCAAGGATGCAAGTTCGGATTTGAGAAGCTCAAGTTCTCTTGACGAGGAGCTTGGAGGCTTCAATCTTTTGGTCCTTAGCCCCTTTGGCTTGTCTCTTCTTCTTGCTTCTCTTCTCCTTCTTGGCCATCAAGCAAGTTGGTGTGCCTCTGCTGGCACCGGTCTGACCGGTGGGTGTCACCGGTCTGACCGGTCCCTTGCGAAGGGCAGCGTCTTCGCTTCTTTGCTCTTCTTCTTGCTTGAGGTTTGATGCTTGAGGCTCGATTGGATGTTGTAGAGAGAGGCACATCTCCAGCGACTCATCTTCATCATCACTCTCGGTTATCATTTGGTGTTTACCAACTCAAGTAGTAATTTCCAAATGAGATGAGCATCTTCGGAAATCTTTTTGCTCTTCGGGATAATGTACTTTAGTTCGCTACATGCACAACTACACAAAAGGTTATTATGAGCATTAGTTGCTTCTTCTCCAAGTCCATTGGCGAGACACATGTCTCATCCTTTGGAAGGATACTCGCAACCATAATGCTCTCAGCGGTAGGGCCCAAAACCTTAAGTGCAATGTGAACATTAGAGCACCAAGAAGAATAGTTTGAGCCATCTAGAGCTAGAGGCTCAAACGGTACCTCTGGTTAATGGAGCATCGAAGAACTCCAAGCGGTTAGCTCGAATCGGAGCACCAAAGCTCTGATACCAGTGAAAGGACCTTGATGCCTAGAGGGGGGGTGAATAGGCGTGACGACCGAATTCGCTTTTTCCCCAAATCACTTGAGGCCGGCAGAGTGCTCGCGGTCGGACGGTGGTGGTGGCCGATCGGACGGTCGGCAGTGTCGCGAGGATGACGCGGTCGGACGATTGCACCTCACGGTCAGACCGGTGTAGCACGAAAGAACACCTGCAAAAACAGCAGCGCCTCTTGGCTTCTAGCACGAACCAAACTCGGGGTGGCTCTTGTAGATGATCACAAGCGAGTAATGAGCCACGCACACACAAGTAACACACCCAAGTAGATCGAAACCGGAAGCAAAATGATATATGTAAACAACTTAGAGAGAAGAACCACACGAGGAAGCAAGGATTTGTTTCCCGAAGTTCACCACGCGAGGAATGGCTACGTCTCCGTTGAGGAGCTTGTAAGGGACGATTCCCACAACAAGCGGGTCTCTTTCAACCACTTTCCTTTCCACTAAGGTGATCTTTTCCACGAAGAGGCAAGATCGCAGCCCTTACAAACTTCCAGCTGCTCACCACAACCTTGGGAGCTAGCCGGCGACACCTAACTTCGTCTAGGAGGCAAACCTCCAAGAGAAACAAATGCACCAAAGTTTGTAGACTCGTAACCAAAGTGCTCAAGCTATGGAACTTTGCTCTTGTTAGCTCACAAAGTCACTCCTAGGCTCACTTTCTCAACCCAACACAAAGATGATGGCTTGAATCCACAAATCTCACAAAGAGATGGTTGGGAGAGCCACTAAGGCTTAGAGCTAGTTAGAAATGGCTTGGGATCTCGGCAACAACACTAGGAAACGACGACCCACACCGAAGAGGGCTTGAAGTGGCCCCCATACCCCTCGAAGAAAACTAGCCGTTAGACCCCGGGTGGCACCGGTCCAGACCGAGGCCTACACCGGTCAGGCCGGTGTATGAAAAACTAGCCGTTGAGGCCAAGCGGCACCGGTCGGACGGTGCCTCGCTTGGGTCCCCGGCCAAATTCGGACGGAGTTGCCCCAAAACCTTTTTTAGAGGAAACTAGCACTTCACCATCAAGATGAAATGACCCAGGTTGGGTTAGGAGGTTGGTTAGCACACTCAAGGGCTAGATCTCACTTAGGTCAACTAATAGAGCACTTTGACTTGGTCAACTTGCTAAGTTGCATCCCTCTTGATAATGCCGGCATACCTATACTCCAAAGAAAAGAGTAAAAGAGCTTTGATGACCCCTTGAGCTTGAACAACTTCAATTCTTGCCATACTTGATCGATAACCACTTGAGGGCTTTCAACATAGCCTTTGACTTGAGCATGTCCATACTTGAGCTAGTGACTTAGGATCTTTCCATATAGCATAGGAGAATGCACACTTGGATCCATGGCCACTCCATGTTGCCAATCTTAACGAGTTGATGACTTGCAAAGCTTCCCTCGATTAAGGTTTGAATATGATATGAAGACCCCACGGATGCTAGACCTTCACCCTAGCAAAACACTTATGGTGGCTTAGCTACGGCCCCAAAGATTGCTTAGTCCCTCACCCTAGACATCTCGGTTGATCTCTTCATCACTTATCCAATCCACTTTGAGTTCCACTTTGCTTCACACGCAATTAACCCTCATTTGAAAGTCCCGCTTCAAATGCTTGATCTTGATTGACAACGGATATGCAAGCTTCCATTTTAGAACCATGAAATGTGTACTCATCATCTTGTTCTCTTTTAATAAACTCATGAAGCCTTGCACCAAATACTCATCTTTGTAGATGTGAGCCATAAAATACATCCATATATAAAATACTTCAAAAGTAGCTCATGAATATATAATGAAAACCTGCTCACGATCTTAAACAAAAACGTTAGTCCTTTAATCGCCTTGTCATTCAATTCACCAAAATCCACTTAGGGGCCTAGATGCACTTTCGGTATTGGGCGGGGGTGCGGGGTGAGACTTGTAGTGGATAGCACCCCTCTGGCCCCCGGAGGATCGGTGTGATCGTGTCGGGAGTGGTCTTTCCCTCCTTAGTAGACTTTGCCACGGCGAGGCCGGGGAAGGGTTCCCACGGCTTCGAGGGACCTCTCGCGGTAGTATGAGCTCGCGCGGAGGCAGGCCGGGCTCGGAGATGCGAAGAGATACTATCCACTTACTTGGGCTTCGGCGGTATGGTAGGGTCGGACACGGTGGCCGGCCGGTTCCGGACTATTCGGGCGAGGTCGGATTGTACAACCTCGCCGAGTGTTAAACCTATAGCCATAGTCGCGTCCCTTTGGTTATGGACGATCTTTCGATCTCTCACACGACTAGTTACACTTCTCTTGTGCTTCTTCTCTCCCAGAGTGTGTGAGCCGTGCGGCCCGTTGAGATGTGGGGATAGGAGCCGGTGGAGCCCCACATCCGCGAGATGAGAGTTGGGATACGGATCGTGGTTGAAGTCCCAGGGTACTTTGGTGTGGAATTCCTTGAGCGGGTGTGGACCACGAGGTGTGGACCTCGGAAGCGGAAGCTTCTAGGGGTGTGGACCTCCTCGCTATACGCTTACCTTGAATGTTGCACTGCTGCTTTGCTTAAACTTTCTACGACGGATTAGGGGTAACTCATGCATAGTAGAATATACACCGCTTTTGCCTCTTTGTTGGGAAAGTGACACTGACCTGCACGCTTATCGGGTAGACCACCGAGTGACTCGACGCGAGGCCCGGACTACGACTTCGACAACGACGGTTGGGTGGACTAGGCTCTTCCTACCGCCAGGCTGCACTGCGGATATGGAGTTTCCCGCGCTTTCATGGAGCGTGCTAGACGTTTTATTTCTGTTTGATTCGGTCACAGTGGACTTGTGCCGTATGTGCCGAAGAGATGTACTCGATTAATGTAATAAAATAAATGTTGTACTCTATTTCTTTGTTTTTACTTTTACGTATGGATTTTTGGAATCGGCGGGAGCCGAGGATTGCACGTGGTAACCTCACAGGACTACCACCCGGGGGTACTAAGATTCGGGGTTCCGTTCGCGGAAATCCCGGGTCGTTTCGGTTGGTACCGAGCCATGCTTGGCTTGCGAGACGAGCCCCGGGGAATGGTCGATAGTACGGGAAGCCGTTCCCGAACCTTGAAACTTTATATAAACTCCTTGGCTTCCGTATGTATATAACTATACTTATATATGCATTACCTTGATCCAACTTTCACTAACGCCTTACTAACTACGCTCTAACAACGTTGTGCGGATAGAGCGGAGACGACGTGGGTCCCCTTGGAGTCGGACGGCAAGAGCTACGGAAGCACGCCACCTGGCCGAGGGTGCTGGAGGCAGCGGGAGTGGAGACCGACGGTGTCGACTACAAGGGGAGGGCCATGGGGCACTTGGAGCGGAGCCCCACCCTCCCCGACCGTCAAGGTGCGGCGGACCGAGGTGCCGGGAGTTTGAGGAGGTGAGGGTGCCTTTACCTTCGAGTTTCGGTCACGGAGGCACACCAGACTGGCGCACGCAAGGCTCTCAAGAAGGTTTGTGACTTTGCTCGGGGAGAGGAGTTTGAAGGACACTGCCGTTCGAGTACTTCGGCGGAGATCTTCGACCACGGTGTTGGGACTCGAGTAGGAGCACGGTACTGGAGGTGACTCCGGTGGACGGGGAGGACCGAGGCGATGCTCGCGGCCGGGCGGTGCATCCTGGCCCGGGACCAGGCCTTGTTACGGAACGGCGGGCCCGGGGAGGAGTCTTTGTACCTTCGGTGGAGGGTGCGGCACGGCGCCTTGCGGCGGGTTCGGGACTTGGAGGAGGAGAGAGAGGATATGCTCGACAGTGGAGCGCGCACGGAGGAATGGAGAGCTAGTACGGTGGGACGCGGCGGCCGCGGCCAGCCTTTGATGGTGCTCTTCTACCAAATTCGGCCCACATGTTAGTCTCTTCCCTGTACCAATTTTTGGTGTTAACATATGCCCCTTCAATTACGGGATAGAAGGTGATTTTATTTCAGAATTGACCATAAATACTCAACGTCCTCAGGCCGAATCCGTTCAACACCCGTTCTTTCCTCCTTCAAACCGTTGGAGCCTTTGCCCAGATCCAAACCCTAGTTCATCAACTTTTCAAGCTTCAATCCTCAAATGGTGAACCAAGACCAAGCTCTTCAGGTAAATCTTATTCTCCCCAAGCGCATTCGGTATTACCTTTCTCGAATCTCATCTCAAATTTTTCTTTTGCCCTCTCTTGTTCTTGATAGGCTCTAGGCCGCCGAAATCTTGATTCCCGTCGAGGATCAATTAGCATCTTATTTCCTCGGGCTCGTAGGGATTCCCGACCCTTCTGAGTTCATTGCAGCCGAATCCCAGAGGATTCCCTTCAAGACATCACTGTCGAAACCCCACGAGTGGCAGGATGCTTTCAAGAACTGGCCTCTGCCGCCAATCGCAGGTTGGAGAAATTGGTATAAGAGGATACTTGATGATGACAACCCCAAGACAAAAAATTGGGACAGCCTTCGTATCTCTCACTGCTTAGAATTATCCCTAGCCGAAACCCCCAAAAATGAGAGCCTTTTAATTGCAGCCTCCCACTTTTGGTCTAACCACGCAAATGCCTTCTTTTTCGGCCATGGGACAATGTCCCCCACTTTGGCCGATGTGTACATGATAACCGGCCTAAGAGTCACAGGAACTGTGTATCCACACAAGTACAGGGGCTCCTCCAAGAAAATGGGAGTGAAAACAGGAGTTGGATACAAGAGATATATCCAAAACTATATGTCTGATGCCCCCCTGACTGATGTTGAATACAGAGCTTTCCTGAACATGTGGTTATGCAGATTTATCTTTTGTGGCAAAGCCAATGAGCCAACCCTGAACCATATTGTGATGGTCGAAGATCTGGCTGCTGGTACATCTATTCCCCTTGGGAAGTACCTTTTAGGAAGTGTCTATCATATGCTTCATCAAACCACCTACCTGATGCACACCAGCCAAAAGATCCCTTGTGTTAATGGCCCTTGGTGGTTTGTTCAGATGTGTCTGCAATTATATATGCATCAGATTGTTGCCATTGACCTCAACAATCGGCACTTCCCTTCAACCAACTACAAGGAAGGAGAAACCCCGAGCACCAAAGGCTGCCTGTTGACGATTAATAGTTGTATCAAAGTTCGTTTAGACTTGCAAGCGGACAAGTCTCCCGTCGTAGTCAAGGGACCCTTCTTCCCTCAAGTGGTGAACCCAAGGTATCGAATCCGTGGAACAATGTGCAACGCAAGGATTCAATCTAGTAAAGCAAGGTAAAGCTATCTATTGAAGAATCAAATTGCATCTAATCTAAGATATCATAAGGAAAACGAATCTAATCTAATCTACTAAAGAGGTAGCAAGAGAAAGCAAGAGATAACCGATCTAGAGAGTCTAGATCATGCTTATGTTGTTGCTCTAAACAAGATAGATGAAGATAGAAAAGCGAATCTCATTAAAAGCATCTTTGAATCGTGGCCTTCCATCCGACTCCGAAAACGCCCGCCTTTCAGAACCCCCGTTATGTCACAACGTATCCCTACTCATGCGGGTAGTCTAGGGCGAGTTCGATAGAACAAGTTGAAATCACTTGGCCGGTCCGGTATGCAGCTCTAGCCACCGCGGCTACAAGAGCACCCTAAGTAATCTAGCTGCAAACTAGATCGTAGAAGAAGCAAAACCAAGAAAAAAACAAAATCATCGAGAAGGCACTTGATCGCTAGAAATCGAATTCACTTACAAACTTCACCATGAATGATTACATGAACAAGATCACCACCGGGGCCCTCCCTCGATCTTGATCCTCGCTCCGGAGCTCCGACGTGGTCTTCCATGCAAGGTTCCCACGTCGGCTAGGGAAACCCTAGACAACTAGCACGACCCTCATCTCCGAGATGGTGTCCCTCAAGCTTCTCAACTCCTCGGCGGCGGATTACGAATTCATTGATGCATGGCTCTCGGTCAGGGGGCTATAAATAACCCGAGATGCAACTAGGTCAAAGGGGAGGCCGATTGGGCTCGAACAGGCTGGGCCGGTCGGCATGAGCTGACCGGCCTGGGCCCTTCCCGGCCCAGTTTGTGGCCTGCTTCGCCCGGTGTTGCTTCTCTCGTCTTCTAGATCCTCTCCCCTTTTGCATGTGGGCCCTTGTCGTTGGTTTCTTTCCGAATTGGACGAAGCTCCTTGTCTTGCAAGATTCAGCACTTTTCTGGCTAGGTCCTCGGAGTTTGTCATCTTCTCGGCTTGGTCCTTGGGCTCTTGGAGTCATGTTCACTTCATTGCTTGACTTGTACCGGGCTTCAAGGTCTTGTCATGAGGTGCTTAACGAACTTATCCCGGAAGTCTTGCTTTCAACGTTAAAACCCTGCGTAAACACTAAACTCCAAAACCAACAGGCACAAGTGAATTTGTTATACCACGGGGGTTAGTACCAATGGATAAGATACAAAAGTCATTCCAACACCGAAGGTAAACTCATGTCTAGGTTGACGGATTTTCACCATCAACACTGCCAAACCTATGGAGAAGCTGCCTCCACTGTGTCTATTAACAAAGGCATTGGCCAACTATTTGAGCTCTTCTTCAGAGGTTTTGCCAACCCTCTTTGGTTCCCATATCTGGACAATGACAACTTGACTCTTCCTTGTGAGTTTAGTTTTGAAACTGGATGTAATGATGTACATTCTATAGCAATCTTCAATGCTTTCATTCATCCTTGTATCCTGCCAGTAGAATTTTGTGGAGGAAGGCTGGTTCGAGTACTTTTGAGTACTACCAGCCAAACATGATGGCCAGGCAATTAGGATGTGGCCAAGTGCCCCCAAGGCTATTCCTCCATGAATTTCTCAAGCCTAGAGAGGGTATCAAGGAATCCATAGAAGAAAGAAGGATCTTTGAGTATAAATGCACCACAACTTTTTATGCACCCAAGACCTTTGTGCCAACAACATTTGCTCATCCTTCTTTCATCCTTTGGTAGCAAGAACTTCATGATCATATTTTTAACAAGCCAGTACACCCTCTCTGTCTTGAGTTAATGCCTGACTTCCAACCAACATCAGAGGTAATATGCTCATATCCCTTTCTTACACCTATTTTTAATCATATTCCTCCTCACTGATCATGATTCTTTCATTCTGCAGGATAAAGTACCTGCCCCTCTTGCCAGGACAATCCCCTATAAGATCGAAGGTCCAATCTCTGCTTTGGGATGTCGATCTCCCACTCTGGCTCAACTGATGTCCAGACATGCCACACTAGATCCAGCTCTCATCAAGCCAGCTTCTGACAAAATTAAAGGAAGGCCTCATCTCTGAATGCTCCTTCAACTGTCAAGAAGAAAAGAACAAGCAAGAGCTACTTATTCAGGTCAGAACACCATCCCCTCTTGAACATAATGCCATTCATCATTCTGATCATATTTATCTTTGCATAATCTCAGCCCAGAACTCAGCAACCAGTGGTCAGTACAGATTCTGCCAATGCTTCATCTACTGGTAAAACTTTCACCATCTTATTCTTCAATCATTTTCTTCCTCATTGGCACTTAACCCCTACTTGCTAGTTGCAGAGGAAACTTTGGTGAGTCAAACTGTGGGATGTTCTTCTTCTCATCATGATTCAACTCCAGCCTCACCAAAGATTCAACCATCTTCTCCTCAACCAGGAGTCTCAGCTTCACCAAGAAATAATCCAGTTTCTCCTCAACCAGACATACCAGAGCCTTCTATTGAGCCCGAGAAGCTTCCTTCTCCCATTCGGGAAACTAGGAATGATATAAGCATGAGCATCCATCTTTTCTATTTTCATCCAATAGATCATCATTAATTCTGTAAGAACTTCTTTTCAGGAGGAAAATGTGTCATCATCCAGTTATTCCTTTGCTGTGGACGATTTGATTGCCGAAAAAGGTGATGAAGCATCTTCTAGCCAAGATTTATCAGAGGAAAATCAAGCAAAATTGAAAGAAATCCTCTCCCTTCTTTGCAAAGGGATGTTCAAGACCAAGTCAAGGATGCTGATCTTCTAAGAGAAGCACTTGAATTTATCGATCAAGATCTCCCAGCTGATATCAAGGCTTCCCTAGAACCTGTTTCCCAACTGGATAACCACTTTGCAGCAGTAAAACAGGCTTTGAAGAACCTAACCTCCCAACCAGCTCTGGAACAAAGGAGAGCCACGGCCAATCAATCCGTGAAAGATTTGCATGCTCAAATTCAGAACAACAAGGAATTGCTAGCCAAATTACAGCCTGCACTCGAGCTGAAGAAAACCAGAAAGGCTGCACTGGAGGCTGAGCTGAGAAACCTGACAGCTGAGATTGAGGTTGATGAGAAGAAGATGGCTGAACTTCCCGAATCAACAGAGAAAATTCGAAAGGAAGCTTCAGCAGCCTTGGATGCAGAAAGGCAACTCAAGACAAAGCTCTCTGCTCTGTCTAAAACCCAAGGTGCTGATCAGAAATTGTTGGAGGATATCAACAAGATCATATCAGATGCCACCAATGTAATCTCAAAATACTTGGGTGTATGATTGTAACAAACAATTTGTAACCGAATGCTTCATCAACTTTGTAGTTTTGCTCTATGTTAATCTTTATTTTCCACATTTGACTTGCCTTATCTTGACGAGTAGCTTCTGGATGACTCATTCGGCAATTCTAACCATAACAGTGTCAGACCCGAAAAATGACCCAACCGCAACATAGCCGAATCGTAACCAGTCAAACCGAATATGACTCAGCATGAATCCCAAATGACTCAGCGACGGTTCGGCCGAAGGAGTCTCTCCACTTCCCAAATTTCTTGGGATATGCGCCATGATCTCCGGCCACGATCTCTTTGTCAGTTCCAAAGAACATTGGGTGCCCCTAGCCTGTCACCAAATCCTTTGCCTTCCAAGCCTTTGCTAACCCAAGCTCTTGCTCTCCATTACTAGTACTCCCAAGAACTCCATGGCAAACAGCAGCAACAGGCGTCCGGCCAACGACGAGGCCGAAGGCAGCTGTGCCAGCGCTCGTCGGAGGTGGTGATTGTCGGCTTCTTCACAACCCTTTTTTAGATCTTGTTTCATCCCTAACGATTTACTTTGCGTTTTCAGGCTCATCCGGTGGAATTCTGCCCCTGCTCCAGCTACAACTCCGGCCATGCACGACTCCTCGGGGTCGTCTAGCCGCTCTTACTCCTCCAAGCCTTCCAGCGGGAACTCGCGCTACTCTGAATGCGACGCCCGTAGATTCAAGGAGGAACGCGACGCAACCCGGCACGAACTGGAGATCATCTCCAAACAAGCCAGGATTGCCGAGCTCGAGTGGCAGCATCAACGCAAGCAACTGCTTGAGGCCATCGATGGTGAGTCCTGCAACTTGCTCAATTTCAACTTAATCTTGAACTAACTACCATTGCTCTGTGACCCTCGCAGATCGCGATGCCGAGCTCAATCAGCTGAAGGCGCTGGTTGAGAAGCTGGCGAACAAGGTGAACGCTCCCGGAGACACGCCGGAAGCTCGCCTTGGCGCAGTGGTAGGCCGCGTCGACGAGGTGTCCCTACACGGTGTCCGTCTAGGCACTGCCTTGGGCCTGGCTGCCATGTCAATACACACCGGCGTTGACTACTCCACGCCGCCGCGCGGCTTCGACAGTGGCGCACCGGAGGACCTCGATGACATTGAGGCCACTATGGAGCGCCTCGATGGCCATGGCGTCACTATTGCCGATTCCATCCACCCCCAGTCTATTCTGAATAGGTTGTTTGATTAGTTTGTACTAGGGGTTATGGAATTTCGGCAATGAAATAAAAACTTATCTTTTGCACTTTCTTTGTGATGACTTTCTTAATTTGTGCATATGAATCTCCATTGTTTTTTAACGCATTCGGGAACCTTTCCTCCAGCCGAATACGCACAAACTCTTGCCCCTTGGCGTAGAATTCGCAGAAAATCCTCATTCGGGAACCATGAGCACTGTTCTGTCGAAAAAACCCTTCGCATCTAAGGAAAAAACCCCCATCGTTTGGTATTCCCATCAATGCACGCCGGCCAGTCGTCACTCTCGATGCACTTCCACTGCTAATAAAATAGCTCTCCGGTGCTCTGCAAATCCACTTGTACAAACTTCCATCATTTCACTCCCTCTCGTTCTCCTTCTCCAGGAAAAACCCCTAAAGCCATGGCAAACAAGGGGAAAACACCATGCGCAGAGAACAACCTCCCATCAAAGAAGCGAACCATACGAGAGTAATCTCTTCTTCTCATCCCTTTCTCTCATCTTTCTTTGATTTCAGCTTCAACCTGCTGCCGGAGGATATTTTCGGCACCGAAGAAATTCCTGAATACATCCCTTCCGACTCCTCAGCTGAAGAAGAAGACACCATGCCTGAGCAGAGGACCAACCACAAATTGCGTCGTTGCATTCGGCATCTAGAGCACGATCTGCGGGACATCACCGCCCGTTGTTGTGCCGAACGCGAACGCCGCATGAACTTGGAGGTGGTGATAGGCGGTGAGATCTTTATCCTCAACTGAATCTCTTGTTCAAGTTCAGATCCCGTGTTTGATGATAATCTGTTCTTCTTCTTCAGACAAGTCTGACAGGTACAACAACCTGAAGGCTGCCTGAGATAGTTTAATGGAAGCTGCAGAACACGCCAGCCCCCAAGGTTTCCACGTCGCCGTCACGGTGGTCTTGGAGCGACTGAAGAGGGACGAGTTCAAAAGGAAAAGCACTAAGACAAAGGAATAAAGCTACTTTCGCTTCTTCCTCCAGGCCTTCTGCTTCTTGCAGGATCCTTTAGTATTGGCCATTTTCCCTTTGTCGGAATTTTTGTTCTAAAGGCATCTTCCACCCAAATGCCGGCTATTTCCGTGTCTCTGATGCTTGTAACAACAATCAATGATCAACTTCAATACTAGGATAATATTTCTTCAAGTATCTCCCATTTATAGCAGGCAAGTGAATTCTTCTCCTAGCAAAGTTTTCAAGATGTATGCATTTCCAGGTGTGCACCTAACCACCCGAAAAGGACCTTCCCAATTCGGAGACCACTTGCCGAATGCACTGTACTTAGTCCCAATAGGCAATAACGCTTTCCAAACCAAATCCCTTTCCGCAAATTGCTTGACCTTTACCTTCTTGATATAGTACTTAGCAACTCGCATTTTGTTTTTCCCAATATTCTCCAAGGCCCTAAGACGAATCATGTGCAAATCTTCTAATTCGTCCATCATTAAGTCATTGTAATCCTTGGAACTTAAATTCTTTTGCAATATTACTCTCCTCGAGTCTGACTGCATCTCCCATGGCAAGATAGAATGATGTCCTGAAGGATCGGATGGTGACTAGAGAGGGGGGAGTGAATAGGAGCGGGTAAAAATTCTTCTCAAAGAACCCGGCCTATACCCTAGTCAAAACCCGGTCACACACAAGTGATGGAACGAATCACACACCAATCGCCAAAACAACAAGGTTATGGATCAACCTCAAGTCCTAGGAACGATTCCTTGAAGCACACGTGAAAGCACGAAAGAACGAGAGAGGAATCGAACCAAAGAGCAAAGCAGCCAGGATCTGGCGGACCGTCCGGCCGGGCAGGGCGGACTGTCCGCGATGGCCGCGCGGACCGTCCGGCAGGGGTACGCGGACCGTCCGCACCCTTGCCGCGGACCCCCCCGCCCCGGCCCTACGCCGCGGACCATCCGATAAAGCACACAGAACCAACAGAAGCGACCCGAGAAAAACGGACCGTCCGCGAAGACCGGGCGGACCGTCCGCGTGGGTCCCGGACCGTCCGCTACTGAAGCTCGGACCGTCCGCGAACCAGCTGCAACAAAAACCAAAAGCCAAACCGGATCGAAAGCAAAGACGCGCAAGAACACGACGAACACGTGACGAACACACAACTCGCAGACGTCCGCCACCTTCCCGCGGACCGTCCGCGCCGCACGGACAGAGCAGAAAACTGCTCGACCTCGAAGGTCAACTCCCCCAAATCATCATCGGATTTCCCAAACGGTTGAAGCTGTGGAAACAAGGGTTTGGGGACTTGAAAAGCATCACACAAGGATGTTATAGCCCAAAAATCTTGCCTCCTAACTCCCTAAATCACCGGGAAACGTGAATCCTTTGAGCACCACCAAAAGCTAGAGCACCGAACGAAAATCCTTGAATCGAAGTGGTTCCCGGCGTTTGAGGGCACAAGATCAATTACAAAGGTGCAAAAGACATCTATCCAAGTTTCCCTCGAAGAAATCCGGGGAGAAACCCACTCAAATCCGCGGAATCACACCGAGAACAAAGGCATGAAAACAAGCACAAAAAGACCACGAAAAACACAACTCCGAATCTTCTATACAAACAAGGAAAGATTCACAAGGTCTAGCATGCCGCCCTAGCATCCATCCCTCTCAACAAATCTCTCATGAAGCCCTCATGCTAGCCTAGAGAAAATAGAGAAGAAAATAGCTACAAAAAATGAGAAATGGGAGGGAGGAAATGAAACCCTAAGTCGCCGAGAGAGAGAGCCATCCACACACACTCATGGCTTATATATCAGGTCCCGCCGGATTGGTAAATGACTCGACTACCCCTAACTTAATTACTGGCGATACAACCCACGTAGGGGCATTTAGGTAATGTTTGTGGGTCTTGCCATCGGACGGCCATGCCTTTGCCGCACCCCGCGTCCTCCCGACGCAAGCCATGCGATCCCGCCGCGTGTCCTCCGCTTCGAAGCTTCCCGACACGCCCGGATCCCGTTTCCGTCGTGTTGGGCCCTCGGACTTGGTTTTGAGGCCCAAACCAAGAAACCGTCCTCCGATGGTTTTGTGGGCAAACCACCAAACCCCGCGTGCTCGGTCCGGCCTCCCGCCAAACCACTTGACTCGACCGCCACCGTGCACCGGCTCGATTGTGCATGACTTCGTCTTGCTCGTATCGCCACCATGTGGCCCGCACCTAGTCCCGCTGTCCACCAGGTCCCTCGAACCGAGCCTACTTGTCTCTCCATCTCTCGGAGGCCCCTCAAGGCTGAAGACCTTTCGCGCCCATTCTTCACCTGCAACAACACGAACTAGGCCGCAGCCTACACCTGCGCACTAAGCCAAGAGTCAGTCCAACACCCGTTGTCAATCACTTATCACTGAGGAGCGGTCATCCATCGACCACTGGGACGCTCCTGGTCCTCAATCTCCCCCTTGATGAGTGCATTGACAACACACAACGCGAAATGAAATTTAGAGAAAGAAAGAAAGGAAGAAGAAAGAAAAACAAAGAAGCTCAACTCATGACCAAAACCAAAGAGATGCAAAGAAAGGTCACAAGCCAAGCACAGCACAAACTCCACACTAAACTCAGCAAGAAAGCTCTCCCCGAACAAATGCAAGCTCCCCCCCGAACATGTGGATGCAAACTTCCAAATTTTAGCTCACCTTCTGAATTTTCATTAAGCTCACCTCTTCTCCCCCTTGTTGACAATGTATGAATCAAGGTGAAAATGCAGAAATGCAAAACAAAGCATATAAACATCTACATGAGCTTCTCAAATAGGCCAAATCTAGTGTCATAGGCTAAAAATGAGACAAAGATCACACATATGAATCATAGCATAGTCAAAGCATTGCCACTAGTAATATATGAAAATACAAGCATGTGACAAAGCAAAATTTTCAGATTTAAGCAGTTTTACCAAAAGAAGGCTCGCTTCACATGTAGAAGCCTATCCATGTCACACTTGAGCCACAAACATGCATACCATTCAAAGATCATACAAGGATAGCAAATTCTTAGCAAAAGATCATGGCAAACACCCATAAAGCAAAGCATGTCATGTCAAAGCTCATGAGCCATGTGTCCACTTCGGGGAGACTTCTCCACTGGTGAACATCATGCAACATGTTTTGCACCCATATGTGAAAGATAAGACATTTTAAGCGTAGACATGATGGATGGAGCATTTTTCAAGCATTATACACTTCTTTGCAAGATTAAATCATTTCATGGTACATGAAGTGCCTTTGCGGCAAAAAGAAGCTTATGCTCCCCCATGAATGCAACATAGGCTAAACATTCACAATGATATTCGGCCTTTGGACCAAATGCAAGAAAAAGACATCCAGGCACAATCTAAGCATGAAATGCACATTTAGACCAAACTGTGACATGGGTACACTACTACACACGAGTGGAGAACATTTCACCAAAAATTAGTCAAGATTAGCATTTATTTCAAAAATGGCTATCTCACCACACATATATCTCAAATATTCCAAGAGCATAGCCTCACATCACCATTGCTCCACACAAATGACCAATATCTCACAAATAACCAAAGAGACTCAAATAAGGCATATGAAAGAAGCTCATCATCCTAAAATGCAATATGATACAAATGCAACATGATATATGACAAGATGGCTATCCTACCATGGTTTATACATCAAGCAAAGCATGAATATACATCAAAGTAAACATGGTATGATACATATGGTACAAAAAGAAAATCCCCCAAGAATCAACTAGAAAGGGCAACAAACCCCAAGTTCCCCCCACAAGCGCACAAAAGTAGCTTGGTCGAGAGGCTTTGTGAAAATGTCTGCAAGCTGATCTTGGGTAGGGACATGGCTCAACACAATGGTTCTTTTTTCCACATTGTCCCTCAAGAAATGATACCTCACTTCTATGTGTTTGGTTCTGGAGTGAAGCACTGGGTTTTAAGCTACACTTATGGCACTGGTGCTATCACAAAGAAGTGGGATCTGGGTGCACTCCTCACCAAAGTCTCTCAAAGTGTATGAAATCCACAACAGCTAGGAACAACAACTCGCGGCTGCAACATACTCCGCCTCGGTGGTAGACTGAGCTACACTAGATTGCTTGCGGGAAGACCATGAGACCAACGAAGACCCAAGAAACTGGCAAGTACCAGAAGTAGCCTTCCTCTCGACTCGACAACCAGCAAAATCCGCATCGGAAAAACCATGAAGAGAAAGAGTCGAGGAGGACGAATACCAAAGGCCAAGACCGAGGGCGGACGTAGGTACCGAAAATCCTCTTGATGGCCTCGTCGATGTGATGTCCTCGGCGAAGCCTGAAAACGAGCGCACAGACACACACTGAACTGTATGTCTGGCCTCGGCCGCTCGTCAAGTAGAGGAGGGAGCCGATCATGCTCCTGTACTCCCGCTGGTCCACTGGTTCTCCGTCCTCATCCGCATCCAAAGTGGCCGTACTCCCCATGGGAGTCGACATCGGCTTCACATCTTGCATCTGGAACTTCTTCAGCATGTCTTTCGTGTACTTGGTCTGGTGCACAAATGTTCCGTCCTTCACTTGCTTGATCTGCAGCCCGAGAACGTACTGCAACTCGCCCATCATGCTCATCTCGAACTCCCTGCTCATCTCATCTGCAAACTTGGCAACAAGGTTATGTGACGATCCACCAAAGACAATATCATCCACGTATATCTGAACAATCAACAAGTCATTTCCATGCTTGACGAGAAACAAGGTCCTATCCACGGTACCCATCACAAACCCTCTGCTCAACAGAAAACCTCTCAATCTCCCATACCAAGCACGGGGCACCTGTTTCAACCCATACAGAGCTCTTTTCAACCTGTACACCCTGTGTGGGTACAACTCACTCTCAAACCCAGGTGGCTGCTTCACATACACCTCATCCTCTATGATCCCATTCAGAAAGGCACTCTTCACATCCATCTGAAACAACTTGAACCCTTTAGCCACGGCAAAGGCTAGAAAGATCTGAATTGCCTCAAGACGGGCCACAGGAGCAAAGGTCTCCTCATAGTCGATCCCCTCCTTCTGACTAAACCCCTGAGCAACAAGTCTGGACTTGTTCCTCACAACCATCCCATTCTCCCCCTCTTTGTTCTTCCAAACCCACTTGGTTCCTATGGGATGGCAATTTGGAGGTGGTTCAACTAACTCCCACACCTGGTTCCTCTCAAAGTTTTCCAACTCCTCATGCATAGAATTGACCCAGTTTGCATCAGATAAAGCGTTTTCAATGTCCTTGGGCTCAAAGGTGGCAACAAAAGCAGCATGAGCAAAATGAGAGGAATTCCTGGACCTTGACCGTGTAGTACGTTCATCGATGTCCCCAATGATCTTCGACAGGGGATGCACTTCTTGAATCCGCCGGGGAGCCACACGCCTCGAGACTACCTCCCCCTCACCTTCAGCTTCTCTCGCCTGGTCCTCTTGTCGCACCATCGTTGTCCATGAAGTAGACGGTCCACGCTCCATAGTGGTCGTAGGGGAAGTAGTGGGTACACACTCAGCTTCAGGTGCATGGTTCTCTCCATCATCATCTCCAACTTCATCCTTCTCCTCTTCAAAGAGTTCTTCGGCCATCTCCTCATCACCTGCACATTCAAAGCCAAGAGAGGTACATGACATTATCTCGTCGAAGGTTACCTCGCAAGTCTCCATGATTTTGTTACTCTCAAGGTTAAGCAGCCTATAGGCCCTAGAGTGGTTAGCATATCCAAAGAAAATACCATCACTAGACCTAGCCTCAAACTTGTCGAGTTTTCCCTTCTTGAGAATAAAGCACTTGCAGCCAAAAACTCGGAAATGGCTCACCTTGGGTGCCCGACCATGCATAAGCTCATAACAGGTCTTCTTCTTGAAAGTTCACAATAAAATCCTGTTGGAGACATGACAAGCCGTATTGACCGCCTCAGCCCAATACCTCCTAGGAGTCCTGTGCTCATCGAGCATCGTCCTAGCCATCTCATAAAGAGTCCGATTTTTCCTTTCCAAAACTCCATTTTGAGGGGGCACATAAGGGGTCGAATACTGATGTTCAAGACCTAGATCACGACAAAAGGCATCAAAATGAGAGTTCTTTATCACTGCGGATAGCTCGAATAGCATTCCCTTTCAACCTCACGATCAGATCTCGAACAAAACCAAAAGTCTCACTCTTGTCTTCCAAGAAAAACACCCAGGCATAGCGAGAGTAATCGTCCACCACAACAAGGACATACCACTTCCCACCCACCGAGCGAACTCGAGCTGGCCCAACAAGGTCCATATGCAACAGCTCTGTCGGACGCTCGGTCATGACATCGGTCAGGGGTGGATGGGGAGTGGCTACCATCTTGCCATGCCTACACGGAGCACAAACCAAATCCTTCTCAAGCTTCAACCTCGGCAATCCTCGGACAAGGTCAAGACCACTCAAGCGGGAAACCAAATCAAAGCTCAAGTGTCCCAACCGCCTATGCCATTTCCACAAATCAGAGGAAGGACCGGCCATCAAACAGCGAGCGGGACCCACAGAACGAGAGAAATCAGCCCTGAAAATCTGACCCTCGGGGATGATCATACAGACAAGAGCACCTCGAGAATCCAGCAAACGAGACTCGCCAGACATGAAACGCACCTCAAAATCCTCATCAAGCAACTGAGAAACCGAAAGCAAATTGAAACCCAAAGACTTCACAAGAGCAACCCTCTTCAATGTTACCTTGTCACTCACATGCACAACACCCTCAGAAATCACCCTTCCTCGTCCATTGTCCCCAAATGTAATGTACATCTTTTCCTTCACTGGGGTGAGGCTGGAGAACCACTTCTTATCTCCGGTCATGTGTCGGGAACATCCGGAGTCAATCAACCAAATGTTCTCAAAGCCTCCTGCCTGTAGTCAGAAACAAGAACGAGAGTGAGCTAACGACTCGACACTGGGGTTAGCACAAAGAAAGTTAAACCAGTGTCGAGCCATCTGCTCAAAAGAGGGGTTAGCAAACATCATTCCCTTGCCACCAAACTTCCCATGTCCCATGGGAGGAGTACGAGCACCACGAGGGGGAAAACGTGGTCCGTAGTTCCTCTGGAACCCAAAGCTGCGATCATCTCCCCTAAACCCGTATTGAGGACGAGTAGGGGGACGTCCAGCAAAACCACCACGAGCCCGACCAAACCTCTCACCAGCACGCACACCATCATCTCTCCTAACAAACCTACCACCCTGAGCTCCAACTCTACCAACACTCTCCACACTTCCCACACCCCGTGGAAGTGTCACTCTAGACTCAGGAATACCATGAGACTGGTGATACCTGTCCTGGTTTGCTTGCTCCCTAGCAAGCCTCTCATCCCTCTTCCTCTTGTAGCAAAACTCTGCTAGGTGTCTCTCCTTGCCACAATACTCACACCTGAAGGGGATGGATTTTGGTTTTGGCTCTGGATTCTCACTAGGCTTCACACCCTTCTCACTCACAAACCTCACCGGTTTCTTGAAGTCATTTGTCTTAGGTGGGAATTTGGGTGGATCTTGGTTTGTGTCAAGCTTGTTGCAAAGGTGGTTGGGCTTTGGTGTGAAAGAGTTCTTGGGTGCTTTTGGAAGTGGGACTTGGATGTCTCCAATCACTTCAAACTCGGGGTTAGACTCAACACACTTCTCATACACACTCTCCCCATTGTTCTCTCCCACTTTCTCACCCAACTTCTCAAACCCCAAACCACGACCATCAGCTCTCTTGAACTCCTCAATCATGATTTTCAATTGAGGTTCCTGCCCAGACAACCAACCCAACACCTTCCTCAAATAGTCATTCTCCTCATAGATGACATCCAAACGGGAAGTAAGTTCAAGATTGCGCAAAGTAACTTCATCACAGCTAGAGCATGCATTTGAAACAGGAGATTTCAAAGATGCTTCCAAAGAACTAATGGTAGAACGAGCATCAACAAGCTTAGCATGCATAGTAGGACATGATTTACAAGCACCAAGCAAAGTGGGTCTAGCCTTAAGCTCATCATACTCAGTACTAAGAGCATCTAGTTTAGCCAAAGCGGAAGCATTCTTCTCATTAAGCAACTTGATCTCATTCAACCATGCATCACACTCAAGACATTCAACATCATCAGGAGTAGTAGGAGCAAGTTTCAAAGAGTCATTCTCAAGTTTCAATTCAAGCAATTTGGACTCTAACTTTCCTACTTTCTCACTAGCACTCTCAAGTTGAGCCCTAAGATCTTTCCTCATCTTCTTAGCATCTCTCAACACACTATCACGGTTGTCAATCAAGCCATTCAACCTAGTGATCTCAGCAAGCAAAGAGTCGGGGTCACGGTTTACCTCATCCTCCGAGTCGGAGTCACTGTCTTCCTTGTCGCTCTTCTTGCTGCTCGAGCTATGGGCCATGCCACAAAAGCCTTCAAGCGCCACATAGCTCAATCCGCTGAGGTTCCGGCTTGCACTCTTCTTGCCCTTGCGCCTCCCGGCATCTTCATCTTCACTGCTTGAGCTTGACTGCGCGTCGCTTGAGCTTGAGTCGATGTCGCTTGCACCGGCCACCATGGCTCTTGCCTTGTCCTTCTTGTAGCCGCCCTTGCTCGGTCGACGCTTATCCTTGTCCTTGCTCTTGGACTTGCTGAAGTGCTTGCCCTTGGAGGAGTACTTGTCTTCACGCCTCGGGTGCGCCTTGTACCCGTTCATCTTGTACTTGTTCTCCTCCGCTTCTGGGCACTCGGCGATGAAGTGGCCACGCTTGCCACACTTGTAGCACGTCCCTGAGCTCCACCTTGCATTCCTCCGACCCTCGTGTAGTCGATCAAACCTTCTTGAGAGCAAGGCCAGCTCCTCCTCGCCCAGCACATCAAACTCCTCATCTGGAATAGACATAAGAGATGACAAGGAAAACTGTCGACAGGAAGGGTTAGACTTGCCCTTTGATCCGCCCACAAGAGCAAGACTATGGTCAGTCGAGCCCTCATGCTTGGATTGCAACTTCCTGTCAACCTCAGCCGACTTGAGCTTAGAAAAGAGGTCATCCAACTCAATAGTCAAATACTGCCCAGACTCCTTGATGGCCTCAACCTTAGCACCCCAAACATTTGGGTCCAAGACATGCAAGAGCTTCAAAGCCTGATCATGCTCGGTGTAGGGAAAATCCTCAACATTAGCCTTCATGTTGTTCACGATGGCGGTGAACCTCTGAAACATCGCATCAATGTCCTCACTGGGAAGTTGAGTAAAGTTCTCATATTGCATCCGGTAAGAAACAAAGAGGTGAGCCTTCACATGGTTATCACCACCGTGAGCAACCAACAACATCTCCCAAATTTGCCAAGCAAGATTCAAGTGGCGAACACGCTCAAACTCCAGATCACACAAGCTTCGGACCAAGTGATCAACGGCTTTTGCATTTGCCTCATACTTGGCCTTAGCACCGGCATCGGTCACCATAAGAGTATGGATGTTGACCGAAATAGCATAGGTCTTGTCAAGCACAATAAAATCCAACAATTTGCCAAGAAGAAAGATCATCATACGAGCCGCCCACTTGTGGTAACCCTTGCCATCGAAGTGCGGCGGACCGCCCCGCTCAACGTACGCCATCTTAGGATTTGAGACTTGTCAAAGTCGCAAAGAATCTGGCACCAAGCTCTGATACCAATTGAAGGATCAGATGGCGACTAGAGAGGGGGGGAGTGAATAGGAGCCGGTAAAAATTCTTCTCAAAGAACCCGGCCTATACCTAGTCAAAACCCGGTCACACACAAGCGATGGAACGAATCACACACCAATCGCCAAAACAACGAGGTTATGGATCAACCTCAAGTCCTAGGAATGATTCCTTGAAGCACACGCGGAAGCACGAAAGAAGGAGGGAGGAATCGAACCAAAGAGCAAAGCAGCCAGGCTCTGGCGGACCGTCCTGTGACAACCCGCCCAGGAAAATACCGTACTATCGCCTAAGACCGATCCACTTTGGTCGTTAAGCAATAGTAAAGTATCATCCTGTCGTTGGTTGCCGGGTTAACGCCCGGTTAATCACTTGGACATCAAACAGAGGATCGACACATGCATTAAAACTCACGCGAAGGCGAGTCCAGAGTACAACATGAATTAAACATTTTATTACAAACCATTGTTCATGGCATGGAGTAAAGGTTCAGAGTTCGAAAAACAGCGGAAATAAAATAAACTAGCGCAACGGTAGACATCACAGGAGGCCATCCGTGACGTCATCACTTGTCGTCACCCATCCGGTCAATCACACCTGCAACAACAATTTTAAAGCAAGGCTGAGTATACTAATACTCAGCAAGACTTAACTGTCGGGTGATAACTACATCACCAAACTCTAGACATGAAAGGCTTTTGGCCGGTGGAGTTTTCTTTTGCTGGACAACTACTAAGAGTAGATCCTTACTTTCAATATTTTAGCACAAGTTCTAGTTGTATATCCTTTCTAAGTGTGCCATCTAATTCAATCAAGAATTGAACAAGCAATTAATTCATACAACCATATTCCTCGAGTTCCATCATTATGGGATATCATGGCCAGTTGATTAAGCAGTCTCGGATAATGGTGAGAGGCCGACAATCGATTGATTGAAACCTTGCAAGGTAGACCCAAACACACGGAAGAATGCATACCCCCAGGGTATACACCGACCAGGCGGTTCCCGTCAATCTTCGGCTCGGGAGCGGAACCTACATTCCTTGGTACAAGGTTTACTGGATCGCTCCCACACGAACGTCCAGACTCACACGGGTACCACACTGTTGCAAGCAGGGGGACACAAGTGCCCCAGGTTTAGTAGGGAAAGGTTCCCTTACCGCGTCAATCGGGTACTAGGCTTACCGGTCCCATACCCGGCATTTGTTTAGTACGTTCAAAAGCTTAGCACACGAAAGCCACTGGACCGGAGCCCAATCCCATGCTCTTACCACATGAGCAATTCATTTATAAAGATCTTATGATTCCAACATAAGAACCTATTCTCGCGAGTGACGAACATCACTCGACTTCTATCGGTCCTATAGCATAGCAGCTATCGACCTAGCATACTAGTGATAGAGCATAGGTACCTAGGGATCATGCATCTAGGGTTTCAAATCAACTCCTGAAACGTAAATGCACAATTATAGCAACGATAATTACGTAAATTTTAGAAACAGGGTTAATGATCCGGGGCTTGCCTTCGATGGCACGGTTGGCCTTGGGCCCTTCTGGACTTGGTCCAGGTCTTGCTCTACAACGACGTGGTGCACGTCTCCGTCAGCTCCTCCGTCTCCTCCGTCCGGCACACGCGTACAGCTACCGCTCGGGAGATCTACACGAGGATGCAAATGCAAGATTTATTTGATGATTTTTAATTTAATTAACCACAAACCATAATTGACAAACAGGGGTGTACTAGTTGGACACATTCACCTAGATAAGAATACATTCAGCATAATCTTCCATAAAGGAACAATATGCAACTCTTTATTAATTATTCTTGTCGATGGTGATTGTGTACATATATATGTAAATATTTTAATTTAAAATTCACCAACAGTAGTGGGTAGGTATATTTAACCTTTGTAACATGATTTGCAACCATCCTCAAGTTAACATAGGTGGTTTGGTGATTTCTCTTTTAGGAAGGTGATTGGTTGTACATGGGTTATTCTTTTATTACACAATTGAATAAAGGCTTCTTTGTACTTGTCATTTCATGTGAAAGCTTTAATTCCTTTTATCTTCACAAGCATAGGTGTAATTAACATTTTTATCCATGAATTACTTTCTGATCAGCAAAGGTAATTAATTACCCTTTAATTAAATTATATAATACTTTCAAAAAGGAAAAAGAATTAAATAAGGGCTTTTCTTTATTTAATTCCTCTTTAATATTAAAAGAGCTTTTAAGCTTTTTATTGAGCAATTAAATTACCAAAAATTAAGGAAATGTTTCTTAACCATATTAGCACCTATACTGGTCCATTGGACCCACACGTGATGCTTGGACGCTAGGAAATTAAAGATTATGGAAAAATAACAAAGACTAGCTAGTGATTCAATTTAAATGCACACAAAAATAAATAAGCATCAAAATGCTCCTAACTTTCTTGTGCATGCTCTCTGATCCTAAACAAGTCTAAAGAACCAGCATGTTCACATGGAATCTCTACTGAACTTGGTTTATTAATTTACAAAGGAAAACATGCATAAATCAAGAATAATTATTTTTGTTAATCCAAAAATCATGATTAATTCACAAGATGTGTATTTTGATATTACAAGGCAGTGTGACAAGTTGAGTTTAAAAACATAAATATATTTAGCAAGAAAAATCATTTATGTAGATCTAGCAGAAATGGAAAAACATATTTATAAAAAGCTTTACATCATAACTTTGTGCAATTTTTGGCCTAGGACATAGCCATGACCTAACACACAACATATCCAAAAATTAGCTACAGAGGATTTATGGTTTTTGAGATATTGCAGATCTAGGATTTTCACATTTGTATTTTTCATGCAAAAACTAACAGGCATTAGCTCAGGCCAAAATAACAAAAGTTGTATGATAATTCACCATGAATCCAACAAAATTGCTCTCACATTTTTCTGATTTTTCTGTGATTTTCTACACAATTTACAAGAATCAGCCAACTCACTTTTACTATTGGAGTTGCGCTTTTGCAGCAGGGTCCCCGGGAAGATTTTTGTTTTCGCAATGTGGTCCCTGCGCGCCGTGGCCGGCGCGGGGTGGCCAAATTCCGGCGATGTCTCGCCGGAGCCCGGCCGGGGAGGGACGGGGGAAGGTCTAGGGGTGCTAAGGGTTCGGTTTGTGGGTCGCTTGGAGCAAGGGGTGGCCGGTGGGAGGGGGCGCGCCGGCGGTCGGTGGTGGCGGCCGCCGGCCCCGGCCGCGCCGGGGACGCGGTTGGACCTTGCCGGAGCGGGCGAGGGGCGTGGCGAGGGGAAGGAGGGGGTGCACGAGCATGAGCGAGAGGACCGGCCTTTATACGCGGCGCTCGCGCCGGACGGTGCGGGCGGACCGCCGGGTTATGCGAGGAGCGTACGGCGGCGCGGCGTCCCGTGCGACCTTGGCAAGCGCGTGGTATGGGGAAGGGGTCCACGGCCTAGGGAAGGCGCGCCTCGGGCGGGCGCTCTCCCTCGGGGCGCGGGCCGGCGGCCGCACGCCGAGGCGGCCGGTGCGCACGCGCGCGCGCGCGCGCGCGGCGCGGCGCGCGCGGGAGCGCGCGAGGCTGTCAAGATGTGTCGGTGTGGCTGTGTTCGACTGCGTGTTGCCCAAAATTTTTGAATAAAAGTGCACACTGTGGTCAACAGGAAAGTTGTAGATCTAACTACCCTCTACAACTTTTACAAAGGCCATCTAGTGTTTTTCTCGACAGATTTTGCAGGAACGTCGTGCCAACTTTGAATGTCGGCCTGTTCTGGAAAACAGGAGGTACTGGCGGTTGACCAAGTTTTTCACCCTTTTCTGCTCAAAATTTGAAATGTCAATCTACATGAAAGTTGTGTCCCTCAATGAGATGGACAACTTTCATAAAGGTAGATTTTGAAGTGTTTAGGTGAATTTTGGAGAACGTGGCAAAAGTTCCGGACGACATTCGCTGACGTCAACAGTTAAGCCGATTTTGACCGTGCCTTTGACCAATGGTCCACTACGGGTGTGTGTAGGCTCGGTCAAGGGGTTCATTAGGGTTCATTGGCGAGGTTTTCGGGGTGATGACCCAGGTTGACCTAGGTTTGACCATTGTCAGCGGGTTTGACTCGGCTGAATCGGTCATTAGCGTTAATGACGTTAATTAGAAACCTTGGGCGTGGGACCCACGCGGACGGTCCGCCCGGTCTTCGCGGACGGTCCGTTTTTCTCGGGTCGCTTCTGTTGGTTCTGTGTGCTTTATCGGACGGTCCGCGGCGTAGGGCTGGACAGTCCGTGGCAAGGGTGCGGACAGTCCGCGGTACCCTGCCGGATGGTCCGCGCGGCCATCGCGGACGATCCGCCCGCCCGGCCGGGACGGTCGCGCCGAGCTCGGTCGCTTTGCTCTTTGGTTCGATTCCTCCCTCCTTCTTTCGTGCTTCCGCGTGTGCTTCAAGGAATCATTCCTAGGACGACGGACCGCCCCGCTCAACGTACGCCATCTTAGGATTCGAGACTTGTCAAAGTCGCAAAGAATCCGGCACCAAGCTCTGATACCAATTGAAGGATCGGATGACGACTAGAGAGGGGGGGGAGTGAATAGGAGCCGGTAAAAATTCTTCTTAAAGAACCCGGCCTATACCTAGTCAAAACCCGGTCACACACAAGTGATGGAACGAATCACACACCAATCGCCAAAACAACGAGGTTATGGATCAACCTCAAGTCCTAGGAATGATTCCTTGAAGCACACGAGGAAGCACGAAAGAAGGAGGGAGGAATCGAACCAAAGAGCAAAGCGACCGAGGCTGCGGCGGACCGTCCCAACAAGGCGGGCGGAGCGGGCCGTCCGCGATGGCCGCGCGGACCGTCAGACAGGGTACCGCGGACTGTTCGCACCCTTGCCGCGGACTGTCCAGCCCTACGCCGCGGACTGTCCGATAAAGCACACAGAACCAACAGAAGCGACCCGAGAAAAACGAACCGTCCGCGAAGACCGGGCGGACCGTCCGCGTGGGTCCCGGACCGTCCGCTACTAAAGCTCGGACCGTCCGCGAACCAGCTGCAACAAAAACCAAAAACCAAACTGGATCGAAAGCAAAGACGCGCAAGACCACGACGAACACGCGACGAACACGCAACTCGCGGACGCCCGCCACCTTCCCTCGGACCGTCCGCGCCGCACGGACAGAGCAAAAAACTGCTCGACCTCGAAGGTCAACTCCCCCAAATCGTCATCGGATTTCCCAAACGGTTGAAGCTGTGGAGACAAGGGTTTGGGGACTTGAAAAGCATCACACAAAGATGCTATAGCCCAAAAATCTTGCCTCCTAACTCCCTAAATCACCGGGAATCGCGAATCCTTTGAGTACCACCAAAAGCTAGAGCACCGAACGAAAATCCTTGAATCGAAGTGGTTTCCCGGCGTTTGAGGGCACAAGATCGATTACAAAGATGCACGAGACATCTATCCATGTTTCCCTCAAAGAAATCCGGGGAGAAACCCACTCAAATTCGCAGAATCACACCGAGAACAAAGGCACGAAAACAAGCACAAGAAGACCACGAAAAACACAACTCTGAATCTTCTATACAAACAAGGAAAGATTCACAAGGTCTAGCATGCCGCCCTAGCATCCATCCCTCTCAACAAATCTCTCATGAAGCCCACATGCTAGCCTAGAGAAAATAGAGAAGAAAATAGCTACGAAAAATGAGAAATGGGAGGGAGGAAATGAAACCCTAAGTCGCCGAGAGAGAGAGCCATCCACACACACTCATGGCTTATATATCAGGTCCCGCCGGAGTGGTAAATGACTCGACTACCCCTAACTTAACTACTGGTGATACAACCCACGTAGGGGCATTTAGGTAATGTTTGTGGGTCTTGCCATCGGACGACCACACCTTTGCCGCACCCCGCGTCCTCCCGACGCAAGCCATGCGATCCCGCCACGTGTCCTCTGCTTCGAAGCTTCCCGACACGCCCGGATCCCGTTTCCGTCGTGTTGGGCCCTCGGACTTGGTTTTGAGGCCCAAACCAAGAAACCGTCCTCCGATGGTTTTGTGGGCAAACCACCAAACCCCGCGTGCTCGGTCCGGCCTCCCGCCAAACCACTTGACTCGACCGCCACCGTGCACCGGCTCGATTGTCCATGACTTCGTCTTGCTCGTATCGGCACCATGTGGCCCGCACCTAGTCACGCTGTCCACCGGGTCCCTCGAACCGAGCCTACTTGTCTCTCCATCTCCCGGAGGCCCCTCAAGGCTGAAGACCTTTCGCGCCCGTTCTTCACCTGCAACAACACGAACTAGGCCGCAGCCTACACCTGCGCACTAAGCCAAGAGTCAGTCCAACACCCGTTGTGAATCACTCATCACTGAGAAGCGGTCATCCATCGACCATTAGGACGCTCCTGGTCCTCATGTCCATAAACCAACTCATAAGGAGATGTTTGTGTAGCTCCATGAGGAGCCATTCGGTAAGCCCATAAGGCCTCATTGAGTACCGAATGCCACCTTTTTGGCTTCTGATCAATCTTTTTCTGTATAATCTTGATCATGATCTTGTTAGAAGCCTCTGCCTGACCATTATCTTGAGCATAATAAGGAGAAGAATTTAATAATTTGATCCCCATGCTTTCAGCAAAATCTATGAACTCTGAAGATGTAAACTGAGTTCCTTGATCTGTTGTAATTGTTTGAGGAATCCCAAATATGTAAATGATATGCTCTTTGACAAACTCAACCATATTCTCTAATGTTTCTTCAATGGAATTGCCTCAACCCACTTAGTGAAATAATCTGTTGCTAAAAGCACAAACTTATGCCCCTTGCTAGATGGAGGATTTATCTAGCCAATCAAATCTATTCCCCATCCTCTGAATGGCCATGGCTTGATAATAGGATTTAGAGTTGATGCTGGAACCCTCTGAATATTTCCAAACTTCTGACAATCCTGACATCCCTTATAATATTCAAAGCAATCTTCCAGCATTGTCGGCCAATAACATCCAGTTTTCCTAATGACCCACTTCATTCGGTAAGCCGACTGATGTGCTCCACACAGCCCACCATGCACTTCACTCATCATCCTCTTCGCTTCTTCTTGACCCAAGCATTGTAGCAACACCCAGCCATGGATTTGTAATACAAACATCCATCAAGAAGAACAAACTTTATGGCTTTGTACCTGAGTTTCCTAGAGACCTTTCGGGATGGATTCTCCAAATAATCAGCAATTTCTTTTCTCCAACCATCTTCTGCTAGATCACTCCCAAAAGCATATACATTGATGGCAAACACTTCTTGATTCTCTTTATAACCCGAAGCACTTTGAGCTAGTGTTGACGGTGTATTTTGGTACACCTAGCATGTTCATTACGCTTTGGTTTGGATTTGATTATGGAACTAACCCGCCACTAGGCACACTAATCATATAACAAGTTCATCTATGTGCATGCATTTGGAAGTGTTATGTTTATCTAGGAAAACATTGACATAAAGGACGGATTCGCAACAAGTTCAAAGGAGCATTTACGGAGTCTTGTTCATGTTCATGAGCTTGATGAAATCACTTCCAATGGTGGCAAGGACCAAAGTGCTAGGAAGGAACACCCCCGGGGATTGAAGCATAAAAGACCGAACTTCATGCGCGGAAAACCTCCATCTTGGACACGAGGATGACATCGTCAAAATCATGCAAGTGGAGGGGGAAAAGTGCATAATCACCTGAGGACCCACGAGAGCGAAGGGGCGACCGAACCGGTCCTAGATGGGCCTGGGCCGATCGGCCTAGGCCGGCCGGCCCAGCCCACTCCGGGGGTTGGTTCGGCCCCCCTTTCCTTGCACCCGAAGTATCTTCAACCCTAAAACCCTGGAGGCGCCGCCATTCGACAGGGGGAGAGCCATTCGCACCAGGAGGCCATCCACAAGCTAGAAAGAGAGAGGAGGGAGATCTCCGGAGGGAGATCGTCCACCTCGAAGGAAGCACCCACAAGTGGAGAAGAAGGAAGACACCGTCGGTAGGGAAACCATGATCAACGGTGCTATGTCTAGCACTTTGATGGGGTAATCTCCTTATTCTTCCATGGGTTGTAATCGATCTTGAGATGTAATCATACTTTGTTGGATTATCTATCTATCATCTTGTATTGAATATACTTTAATGTTTAAGGTTAGCTACCATGCCGTAAAGGGAGTACGAGCTCCAATGCTTCCTTGGATCCATTCAATACGCCGTGTCCATCATAGGCCTAGTCATGAATACCTTCGCGTAGTGACAGTACGAGAGGAGGGAAAGGGCGAAACCGTGGTCACACCCCCGATAGATTAGATTGGTTTTCATGTCTTTAAGTGATTGCATGATCTAGTATCGTAGACCCATGGGCGAGTGTCTTTTATCTTGATATCTTAATCATTCTCTCTAGTGTAGTTTAGTTGTTTTCTAGTTTAATCGTAGTTAGAGGTTCGAGTAGCTAGAGTGTAAAGGTAGATTGAATGCTTGTAGTCCCCTTGCTCCGCGGATTGACAAGAACCTTGGGAATCCCGTGGTAAAAAAGGTGTGGGGTCCGTACGCTTGCGGATCGTAGAGGGATACGTCTTTTATCCGTCAACAAGCCCCTTTTTCTGGCGCTGTTGCCGGGGAGCAAGCTAGTTTACATCGTTTGGTTTGCATCTAACTTAGTTTTATATTTAGTTTATCTTTTGTTCGCTATATCTAACACATATTATCTAGAAAACAACTTGTTTCGTTTTTGTTTTTGTTTTTATCTTATTGTCTAGATGGCGTTCGTCAATCAACCGTGGAAGAACCGGAGAAATCTTTAAGGGATTACGCTAGCCCTCGATGTGAAGACATAAAAGTACAAGAGTCGGATTCGAAGCTCAAAGCGACCAAGTATGAAATTAGATCCAAGATCATCAAGAAGGTGGCGGCAAACCCATTTGAAGGGATGGTTACGGAGAACCCATATAGACACATAAGGCATTTCACGACTCTATGCAACAGATGAATGGTTCAAATGGAACCTCTTTCCCTACTCACTTGTTGGTAATGCAAAGACATGGTACTCGTTTGCATCCTTTGAAGTTGAAGGCAATTGGAACAAGTTGACAAAGAAGTTTTGTGAGAAGTTCTTTCCAATTAGCAAGGTTCAACATCTAAGGAGGCAAGTGATCACTTTCATGCAAGGAGAAGAGGAAGGGATAGACCAAGCTTGGGATAGGTTTAATGAGTTAATCGAAGACGGACCAAGACTCGGCTTTTCCGGTGACGTACTCTTGCATACATTTTTCTTTTCCCTAACCCCTAGTTGAATGCAACACTTCCAAATGTGTGCAGGTGGGGATCTCATGGAGAAAACACTCACAGAAGCCGCCCAACTTCTACAAAAAATTAGTAAAGCGGCTTCCATGTGAAGAGATTGGGAAACAAGACTTGCGGAAGAGCCAGAATATAATTCAAGGAAGAAGAAGTGTGCTGAATTTTCTAAAGAGGCAACCCCGGAAGTCACAAAAGAGGATCCAATCCCGGAAAAGCTTGAAGAAGAACACATCAAGTCAAGAACTACCCCGAGTGTTGACTTCGCCGTATCAAATGAAACAAACAAGAGAAGCATGTCAAGCGCAAAGCCACTAAGGGAGTTCGAACCAATGGATTGGGTTCCTATCGATTACGGAGAGGTATTCGACAAGAGAAGACCGTTCTAATCAAAAGGGAATGGCGAGAGCATTGGAAGTGGATTTCCCATCGGAGAAGAAACCGGAAGAATCATACGACCTTGAAACCACAGGTGAGATCTTTCAAAAGCTCTTTGGAGATGATGAAGTGGATCCGGATCACATAGCCGAGGTGAAGAGAATCATGGTGATCAAGCCCGAAGCATGACCATACGCTCGCCTCGCCGAAATTTACGCGATAGGATTCGAAGAAGAAGAGAAGATGGCACCACGCTTGAGTTGCGAGATCAACGGAATTCAATGCAAAGCTTTATGCGACATCAGAGCCCAAGTAAGTGTCCTATATTCAAAAATTTACGATAAAGTTCAAGACCACAACCTAGACTTAGCTCCAACATCAACGAAATTAATTATGGGAGATGGTAGAACTATTAAACCTCTAGGTATTGCTTGCAACATGAAAGTAAAAATCTCTGGAAAATGTATACCAACCGATTTCTTTGTTATTGATGCTTACCATAGTAATCATGATCACATAATCCTAGGTAGGCCCTTTCTTAAGTTGGTTGATGCCGTGTTGGATGCCAAAGAAGGCAAAGTAACAATGAACCTTAATGGAACAAAGTACACATATAATTTTCTCCGCGTATCTAAACACCCTACACCCTTTCCTCCCGAAGACGAAGAAGTAGAGGAGATAGATAGTCTTTGTTTTGTTGAAACCCTTAGAGACCCGCTGCAAAGAGCGATGGAAAATCAAATTAGTAATCAACAAGATGAAGAACTAGAAGAAGCAACAAAAGGCTTAGAACCACATGATGGAAGCGTGGAGGAAGGAAAATTTGAGGACATAGGAGAAATAAAACCCGAGGAGCCACAAGTGCCCGAGGTAGACCTTGAACCTTTGCCCAAAGGATTAAAGTATGAATTTTTGGGCCCAGACATGACTTATCCATTCATCGTGAGCGATGAGTTGAGTACCGAAGAAAATGAGAAGTTAATGATTTTATTGAAAAAACATATGAAGGTGATTGGATATTCAATTAATGATCTCAAAGGTATTAGCCAGCCTTTTGCACACATCATATACCAATGGAAGACCAATGTAAGCCCGTAGTGGACCACCAAAGGAGGCTAACTCATGCCATGCGAGAGGTAGTAAAGAAAGAGGTCATCAAGTTACTTGATGCCGGAATCATCTACCCGGTTCCGCATAGCGAATGGGTGAGCTCGGTACATTGTGTACCAAAGAAAGGAGGTTTAACCGTGGTGAAGAATGAGAAGAACGAATTGATACCACAAAGAACCGTGACCGGGTGGCGGATGTGTATCGATTATCGTAAGATTAACAAAGCGACGAAGAAATATCACTCCCCCCTATTGTTCATTGACGAGAAGCTCGAGAGGTTAGCAAACCACGCTTATTTTTGCTTTCTCGATGGGTACTCGGGGTTCATGCAAATTCCCATTCACCTGGACGATCAACACAAAACAACGTTTACATGCCCTTACGGAATGTTTGCATATAGAAGGATGTCCTTCAGTCTATGCAACGCTCCGGCCTCTTTTCAACGTTGCATGATGGCCGTATTTTCAGAATTCATCGAAGAAATTGTCGAGGTGTTCATGGATGATTTTTCTGTTTATGGGAAGATGTTCATGGATTGCTTGGCAAACTTGGAAAAGGTCCTCACGAGGTGTGTGGAGGTAGACTTGGTGTTAAATTTGGAAAAGTGACACTTCATGGTTAAGCAAGGCATAGTGCTTGGACATGTTATATCCGAGAGAGGCATTGAAGTGGACAAGGCTAAAGTAGAGACGGTTGAGCAAGTCCCACCTCCGATAGATGTTAAGTCCTTAAGGAGCTTTCTAGGCCATGCCGGATTCTATAGAAGATTTATTAAGGACTTCTCAAAGATCACTAAGCCTTTAACGCATCTTCTTCAAAAGGATGTGGCTTTCGACTTTGATGAGAAGTGCCTAGCGGCATTCCGGACCTTGAAAAGTGTGCTGGTGAGTGCTCCCATAACTCAAATTTCGGATTGGAGCCAACCTTTCGAGATCATGTGTGACGCAAGTGACTACGCCGTAGGCGCGGTTTTGGGTCAAAGAAAGGAAGGCCGAGTTCACGCCGTTTACTATGCTAGCAAAACTCTTAGTGGGGCGCAAATAAATTATGCCACTACAGAAAAGGAGTTGCTAGCAGTGGTATTCGCTTTCGAAGAATTCAGATCATTCATCGTGAACTCGAAGGTCATTGTTTACACTGATCACGCAGCCATCAAGTATCTCTTGGCTAAGAAGGAAGCTAAACCACGTTTGATTCGTTGGATCCTTCTTCTCCAAGAATTTGATGTTGAAATTCGTGACAAAAAGGGGGTGGAGAACGTTGTGGCCGATCATTTGTCTAGGATGAATCGTGGACAAGATAATAAAGAGCCCATAGAAGATAAAATGAGAGATGACCATTCTATCGAGTGCTCGATAAAGACACTTGGATGATTGATATCATTCGAGCGATTCGGAAGATGCCTCTCGATCATCTAGATAAAAACTCCCAAAAGAAGATAATCTCCGAAAGTAGGAAATACTTTTGGGATGCATCATACCTCTTCAAACTTGGCAATGATGGAGTTATGAGAAAATGTGTGCCAAGAGAAGAGAGGGTAGAAATTCTAAGGAAGTTCCACTCGGCGGAGTACGGTGGACACTACAGCCATTTTCGAACCCAAGCAAAAGTATGGTCAAGTGGATTCCATTAGCCGGAGATGCATGAAGATACTAAAAGATACGTTGCATGATGCCCCGAATGCCAAAGAACCGGAAACATCTCTCAAAGAAATTCTATGCCCTTGAACTACAATCTACAAATTGATTTATTCGATGTATGGGGTATAGACTTCATGGAGCATTTCAAAAACTCATGCGGATATGAGTATATTCTAGTCATGGTTGATTATGTATCCAAATGGGTAGAGGCTATGACATGTCGTAAAGCTTCCACGGAGGAGTCCATTACTATGATCAAGAACGTGATTTTTCCTCGTTTCGATACACTGAGAATCTTGATAAGTGTTGGAGGAACTCACTTCACCGCGAAGAATTTCAAAAAGTGCTTGTCCAAGTTGGGGATTGAACATAGGGTCTCTACGGCCTATCACCCACAAACCAACGGACAAGCGGAAACGTCAAATAGGCAATTAAAAAGCATCCTCAACAAAACCATAGAGAAGGGAGGCAAAGATTGGTCAAAGAAATTACACGGAGCTTTGTGGGCTTATCGAACGGCGTTCAAGACACCGATAGGTATGACCCCTTATCAATTCGTCTATGGAAAAGCTTGCCACCTTCCGGTTGAGTTGGAACATAAAGCCTATTGGGCGATTAAAGAGATGAACCTTGATCTCGATGCCGTGGTGGTGAAACGAAGAATCCAAATAAGCGAGCTAGAGGAGATGAGGTTGAAGGCGTATGAAAATGCAAGCATATACAAAGAGAGAATCAAAAGGTGGTATGATAAAAGATTGAAAAATAAAGAGTTTAAAGAAGGAGATAAGGTCCTCCTCTACAATTCGAGGTTTAAAACCTTCGGAAAGGGGAAATTGCAAAGCAAGTGGGACGGACCTTATGTTGTGCATTCGGTGCTCTCCAACGGAGCGGTAACCATTATGGATATAAAAGGCGATCAATTTATGGCGAATGGTCAACGACTTAAGGTTTATTAACGAACCCGATGTTGTGCCCCTTCACCATGTTGTTATCTTCACCATGGAAGAAGAGCCCGAACGTCCCGCCTAGGACGAAAAACAAGGCATGAATTTCTGTAAATAGTTTTTCTTTTAATTTTCTGGAGTTTCTCGCGAAGATTTACTGGGCCAACTTTTTCCCATGGGCTAAGGATGCGAAAAAGGGCAGTGCACGAAAACTAGACCGGCCCGGCCCCCGAGACAGGGTGGGCCGGTCGGCCCAGGCCGACCAGCCTAGTTGGGTCCCGGCGGCGGTCGTCTCCGATTTTTGCCCGAATTGCTCCTTTTCGACTTCCTTCTTTGGTCAGAAAATTTTAAGGGTAGTTTAAAAAGGACAATGAGGTTCCCAGGGCTTCCCTCTCTGGACTATTTATTTGGCCGAATTGGGAGCTCGGGAATCAACCCCTTCAAGCAATATTTTGCACCCTTGCAACAGCCATTGAGTCCCCAAGAAGCTTAGAGTTGAAGCTAGAAGCCAAGGAGCCATCGATGGAGGAGGCGAAGCGATGCGAGCTCAAGCTACCCGTCGAGATCAAGAGGACCACCCGCATCCGTTGCGAAGGGCGTGTCCCGACCGGAGCTATCGCATCTCGCAACCCCGTCGAAGGAGAGAGGTCCTTACGCCCGTTCGAAGGTCGGCGTGCATCCAAGGCATGAAGCGGAAAGACTACAAGGAGGTGTCGCCCGAGCCTAAGGATTATGGGGGTAGCGACTACTCCGACGATCGTAGCCCGAGTTCGTGGGCGGCTGCCATAAGAGATGATAACGACCTCTACATTTGGGATGAGGTTCCCAAGGAGAAGACTCCCGAAGGACCCAACGTCGGCAACGGCGACGACAATGGTGGTGGCGACGACGGTGGAGACAATGGCAATGACGACCCATTCGGATTGCATCCGATGTGTTGTGTGGCTTGCCGTCACTCCATCGCGGATCTCTACGCGTCGGTCAACGAATGTCTCCAAGCCATGGAGGCGATGAAGTGGCGTTTGGAGGATTTGGAGCGCGTAGCTGAAGACGACTACAAGTTCCTTAACCGCAACGTGCTCCAACTCTTTGGCATGGTCGGGAACATGAGAGGCAAGTGGTGCAGTAGTTGCGGGAAGTACCACTAGGTCTAGTTCTCCCCTTAGGAATTTTGTAAGATACGACGAGGAGGTTGTATGTTTTTAGCGTGGGGGAGAGCTAGCTAGCTAGCCTTAGCTTTTGAGTTTCAAAGTTTAGGTTCGGTTTAGTCTTCGAGAGAGTCTTAGATTTAAAAAGAGTCTTAGAGTTTAAAAAGTCTTAGTTTTCGAGTGTGTTTTTAAATTTTTGCAAGTTCGAAGTGTCTTAAATTAGTGTTGAGTCAAAGAAAATCAAATAAAAAGAGTCTTTATATATTTTTTTTGTGTCTTGTGTGATGCTTATCTTTATTGGCTTGTTTTTGATCTTTGATTCTTGATATATGAACATAAGTGTGTGGTTCGAAAAACGTTTACCGTGGTGCTTAGTGGAATTTCTACTATTTAAAGTACCCATACCACACTTCGATCTTGAGCTTCACTTGTTAGTTGTGCTATGTTCAATGCTAAAAGTGGAGGATTTCAGTTCTGAAAATTATCTTAAAACCCTTGTAATGAAGGTTAGAAAAACCTCTTTTTCCAAGTTGAGAGTAAGAAAAAAATCCTATACAAAGCCAATTTATTTTTTTGCTCCACCATAATTGTGATTAGCACGATGAGTTAGGCTAGGATCCTTCTCTCTTGGGAGTTTTAGTTTCGAGCAATGATCATGTTCTTGTGCTTATCTTTTATTGCTAGCCTCGTCATGTATTCGGTAACGTGACTTTCACATCGGAAGTCCCATACATCGCCGAATTCCATACCCAACCCTATACATCTCTTTTGTACATCGCATTCCTTGAACACAACCCACTTTCAAAAGTTTCGTCTCGTCTCTAGCATGATTTATTTAAAATTTCAGATTGTATGCATGCGAGAAAGAGAGGAGTTGAGAGCTTTGAAAAGTTGTCAAGAGAGGGGAAAATAAAGAGAAAAGTATGAGTATGGAAAAGAAAGAAAGAAAGAAAGAAAGAAAGAAAGAAAGAAAGAAAGAAAGAAAGAAATATAGAAAAGGAAAGAAAGAGAAAAATATGAGAATGAAAGAATAAAAAAAAGAAGAGAAAGAGAAAAGAGGAGTGGAAAGAAAGATATGAGAGGGATGAATCAAGTGAAAGAAAAAAATAAAAGTGCAAGGAAGGATGTCACGTTGTTGAGAGACGAAACTTTCACTCTTTTTCCAACCATGTGCAATCCGACAACGAGGACGTCATCGGTGCCTTGTAGTCACAATTTTCTTTTGCCCTTGCACATGTCCACCATTCTAAATCTTCTCATCCTTGATATCCCTACATATGGTTAATTCACATGATCATTGGCTCTGAAAGGTAAACAACCATTAGAGGAAGTTCTTAGTTTGACAATACTTGTGTTGATTGCACTAGCCCTACCTATAGCTCCACTTTACATGTTATATGAGAGACTTATGGGAGGTGAGAGTTTTATAAAATTGGTTTAGGACAGCCACCTCATATGAGTGACTTGAGAGAGCTTGGAGAAAGGTTTTTGTCTAATACTTGTTGCAGGAATTTTGTTTTTGAAAATCATAAAAACCCTCCGATGGAAGCGAAGAAGTAAGCATGGCTGAATTTAAAGACTTCGAGTGAAAAGTTTAAGTTGTGGGGTAAATCTTGACGTGGTAAAAATTCTAAACGCCCATGTTTATGTTTAATGATCATTACTTTATGTTTATGTATTAAAGATGAAAGGATTGACTAACTTGTGAAAAAAGATTAGCGGTACACGATTACAACACTTTGGACGAAGTTCTTTTACGAGTACTTGCTCGAGGACGAGCAAAAGCTAAGCGTTGGGGAGATGTTGACGGTGTATTTTGGTACACCAAGCATGTTTATTACACTTTGGTTTGGATTTGATTATGGAACTAACCCGCCACTAGTCACACTAATCATATAACAAGTTCATCTATGTGCATGCATTTCGAAGTGTTATGTTTATGTAGGAAAACATGGACATAAAGGACGGATTCGCAACAAGTTCAAAGGAGCATTTACAGAGTCTTGTTCGTGTTCATGAGCTTGATGAAATCACTTCCAATGGTGGCAAGGACCAAAGTTCTAGGAAGGAACACCCCCGGGGATTGAAGCGTAAAAGATCAAACTTCATGTGTGGAGAACCTCCATCTTTGACGCGAGGATGACATCGTCAAAATCATGCAAGTGGAGGGGGCAAAGTGCATAATCACCTGAGGACCCACGGGAGCGAAGGGGCGACCGAACCGGGCCGAGATGGGCCTGGGCCGGTCGGCCCAGGCCGGCCGGCCCAGCCCACTCTGGGGGTCGGTTCGGCCCCCCTTTACTTGCACCCGAAGGATCTTCAACCCTAAAACCTTGGAGGCGTCACCATTCGACAGGGGGAGAGCCATTCGCACCAGGAGGCCATCCACAAGCTAGAGAGAGAGGAGGGAGGTCTCCGGAGGGAGATCGTCCACCTCGAAGGAAGCACCCACAAGTGGAGAAGAAGGTAGACGCCGTCGGTAGGGAAACCATGATCATCGGTGCTATGTCTAGCACTTTGATGGGGTAATCTCCTTATTCGTCCATGGGTTGTAATCGATCTTGAGATGTAATCATACTTTGTCGGATTATCTATCTATCATCTTGTGTTGAATATACTTTAATGCTTAAGGTTAGCTACCATGCCGTAAAGGGAGTATGAGCTCCAATGCTTCCTTGGATCCATTCAATACGCCGTGTCCATCATAGGTCTAGTCATGAATACCTTCGTAGTGAAAGTACGAGAGAAGGGAAAGGGCGAAACCATGGTCACAACCCCGATAGATTAGATTTTTTTCATGTCTTTAAGCGATTGCATGATCTAGTATCGTAGACCCATGGGCGAGTGTCTTTTATCTTGATATCTTAATCATTCTCTCTAGTGTGGTTTAGTTGTTTTCTAGTTTAATCGTAGTTAGAGGTTTGAGTATCTAGAGTGTAAAGGTAGATCGAACGCTTGTAATCCCCTTGCTCCACGGATTGACAAGAACCTTGGGAATCTCGTGGTGAAAAAGGTGTGGGGTCCGTACGCTTGCGGATCGTAGAGGGATACGTCTTTTATCCGTCAACAGCTAGCCTGTTTTCCTCTCCATTGTTTTCTCTAGGAATATGTTGTAGAATTACTAACTGAAAACTTTTCAGGACCTCTTTGCACTCCTCGTAGTAATTCCTCAGGATATCATTTTTGCATTCATATTGGCCATTCAATTATTTTATAACTAGCTCTGAATCTCCAAAAATCTCAACTGAAATGGCCTTTGCCTCTCTCGAGTATTGAAGCCCTCTGAGCAATGCTTCATACTCAGCTTGGTTATTGGTGACGGTAGGTTGAATAGGAATAGCAAATTCAAACATTTCTCCCTTGGGTGAAATCAATAAAATACCTACTCCACCACCTTTGCCACATGAAGATCCATCAAAAAATAAAGTCCAAGGAGTAATTTCAAGCAAATTAATTGATGAACCACGATGTTCGATAATGAAGTCAGCAATAATATGTCCTTTAACAACTTTTGCCGACTCAAACCTTAATTCAAACTCAGACAAGGCTAAAATCCATTTGCCAATTCTTCCATTCAAAATTGGCATAGACAACATGTGTTTAATTAAATCAAATTTTGAATATACAATGCATTCAGCATTCAACAAATAGTTCCGAAACTTTGTACATGAGTAATAAACACATAAGCAAAGCTTTTCTGCAGCCGAATATCTTGTTTCGGGATCAAGCAATTTTCGGCTAAGGTATGCAACTACTCTTTATTTCCCTCAAATTCTTGTATGAGGGCCGATCCAATGGTTTGGGTATCGGCCGCCACGTACAACTTAAAAGGCTTGTTCAATTGTGGAGGTACCAATACTGGTGGTTCCTTCATGTATTCCTTGATCTCATTGAAAGCCTTCTGTTGTTCGTCACCCCATGCAAACTTCTCATCCTTTTTGATTCTTAACAGTGGAGAAAAAGGCAACACCTTTTGTGACAAGTTTGATATGAATCTTCTCACAAAATTGATCTTGCCAAGCAATGGCTGCAATTCCTTAAGATTGGTTGGAGGAACAACTTCATGAATAGCTTTCATGCTTTTCTTGCCAACTTCTATTCCTCCCTCATGCACCAAAAATCCCAGGAACTCTCCAGCTGAAACTCCAAAAGCACATTTGTTCGGGTTCATCTTAAGTCCATGTTTTCTAGTGCATTCTAGAGTTTTCCTCACATCACACAAATGTGATTCATGATCCAATGAATTGATCACGACATCATCAATATATATCTCCACAATTTTGCCGATCAACTCGTGAAAAATATAATTCATGACTCTTTGATAAGTTGCACCAGCATTCTTCAACCCAAATGTCATGACAATCCACTCAAATAACCCTATATGTTCGGGACATCTGAAGGTTGTTTTTGCTACATTTTCCACTGCCATAAAAATCTGATTGTACCCTGCATTGCCATCCATGAAGCTAATAACTTTATGTTTAGTAGCAGCATCAACCAACAAGTCAGCAATAGGCATTGGATATCCATCCATGGGTGTAGCTCTGTTTAGATCTCTAAAGTCTATGCAAACCCTCATCTTTCCGTTTTTCTTGTAAACAGGAACAATATTAGAGATCCACTCTGCACATCTGCATGGCCGAATGAAATTTGCTTCTATTAATCTCTCAACCTCTTTTTTCACGTCGGACAATACTTCATCCTTGTAAATTTTTCGGGGAGGTTGCTTGTAAGGTCTAAAACCAGGCTTAATTGGCAACCGATGCTCAACAATGGAACGATCCAAACCAGGCATCTCCGAATAATCCCAAGCGAAGCAATCTTTATATTCTTTCAATAACTTAATCAATTCTCCTCTGAAACCTGAATCCAAGTTAGCACTGATGAATGTCGGCCTTGCCTTGTCACCATCTCCAATATCTATTTCTTCCAATTTGTCGGCCGACACAAATCCACGTCCTAACTTCCCATCAGTTCCATCAATTGGATTCTCCATTAAAATTTACTATAAGAGCCGACTGCTTGAATTGGTTGTTGATCACTACTGACTAGCCCAATAGGACCTTCACCCCAGTCCTTGCCTGAGAAGCAATCTACGCCTTGATACTCCCAGAAGGTAGGTTGGTTCCACATTAGTCACGCTTACCGAATCATTTGCTTGGACAACTTCTATGTCATCATCTACCCATTGAACAAGCTGTTGATGCATAGTAGATGGAATGCAGCAGTTCGCATGGATCCAATCCCTTCCAAGCAGCAAGCTATATGCCCCTTTGCCTTCAATTACAAAGAAGGTTGTGAGCAGAGTTTTAGACCCGATCATCAAATCCACATGCACACAGCCCTTGTTATCTGAAGGATTCCCAGCAAAATCATTCAGAACTATGCTTGTTGGTGTCAAATCTCTAGGGCCCATGCCAAGCTTTCTAAGCGTAGTATATGGCATCACATTGACAGCAGCTCCACCATCAACAAACATCTTGGTCAATGGCTTTCTGTTGACGTACCCTCTCAAGTACAGCGGTCTCATGTGCCGATTCTTGGCTAGTTTATCAAAAGTAGCTTGCTTGGCCAACATTAATTGTGCCATAAGTCCAAATTTCTCAGCTTCATCCATATCTAGCAATACCTCCTGCACAATTTGATTAGTTGGAGCCATGAATTCATTCGGCAGGAAGCATACCATGCATGTAGGAGCCGAACGACCAGATTCATCAGGCTTGTCTTTGGGGCGCCACACTTGTCTCTTCTTAATCCCTGCCTACTTCAGCTCCTGATTCCTCAAGTGATGTACCCTTCTCTTTTGGCTTCTCCTCAAACCAGGTGGGCACCACTGTCCCTTTTGCCAGACGTACCCATGATCTTCTTCTTCTTCATGATCAACCCACCTGTGATCAGCATATCTTTTCCTCGGTTGATCATCAATGTTATTTATTTTTAACCGCCGACCATCACTAGGATGCACCCTTCCAATTCTTTCATGTACAGATCGGCGATTGGCAGTGTCTTGCCTGTATTCAGTATATTTATCGCTGCATTTGGGACAATTATTCCGTGTGGGAAGCTTCAAACTCTCTTTCCAAAAGTGTCTGAAGAAGGCACATCTCCAGTGTGCGCGCTCTTGTTCTCGCATATATTCTTCTTGTTCCTTCCTGCACATCTCTTCTTCATATCTCCGCTTCTCCTTTTCGTACTTATGCTTCTGGTAGCGCTCCTTTTCTTGCTGACGCTGCCATTTATTGAGAATACGTGAAGTCACTCTGGGTTTAGAGGTTTCACCCACTTCAATTTGAATTTTCAGAAAGCGAGGCTCTCCCTTGTGAATCTGTTCAAATGTGACTTGTCGAGCGGGATCAACTGAGCCATCCTGCTTTTCCTTTGCCGAAGTCAAAACTTTTACCTTTTCCTTCCCTTCAACAGCGTTCACCATGTTGATTGAGAACCCAATCATGTTCTGAGGGAATGGATTACCATTCAATTTCATCTTATTGTCAAATTTCAGATGACCTTCTTGGATAGCTTTCTGAATTCTCATTATAAAGACCCTGCATTCATTGATGGAATGAGAATTTCTGTCATGAAATCCACAGTACCTCTTATCTTTCACTCCATCAGGCCGAAGCATAGAATGCCCTTCTGGCAACTTGATCCGGCCTTCTTTCACGAGGAATTCAAAGAGCTTATCTGCCTTAGTTACATCAAAATCATAGGTGTCTTTACCTTGCTTGATCCACCTCTAATTTACTGTTAATGGCTCCTTGCCCCACACTATCTCTGCTGCAGCTATTTCCTCTTCATCGTCATATTCATGTCCTTGATCTGCCCTTTCGAGGAATTGATTGTAGATATCAGCTACATCATTGTGCTTAACAAATCTGGAGTCTTTCTTGATGCCATATGCTTGGTTGCTCATCAATGTCAGTTGGTGTGACAGCTGGCCAAGGTCATCGCATTCCATCCCGAATAGCTTCTCCTGAATGGATGGCAACATCCCTGCTACATCCATACCAGCCAATTGATCATCCAGTATGTTCAGAGAGAAGCACATGCATTTTGTCTCTTTGAATCTCCTGAGGAACTCCATTGGTGTTTCACTGTTCCTCTGCCTCAAGGTAGTCAGATCAATTAGCTTTTTCTCATTACTACCAGTGAAATAATGAGCATGGAACTTTTGCTCCAAATCTTTCCAAGAGCAGATTGAATGAGCAGGTAAAGAAGTTAACCATGTAAACGTTGGGCCTGTCCAGGACAGATGAAAGTATCTAATCCTGAAGGCCACATCAGCAGAAGCTTCCCCAATCTGCATTAAATACCTGGCTATATGTTCCACGGTATTGGTATTGTCCTGCCCTGAAAACTTGGTGAACTCTGTGGGGACTTTCACCCTGTTTGGCATTGCCACCCGGTGGTACCATTCTGGGAAGGGAGGTGTATACACGTGTCCTTGGTTTTTGGGCTTTAGACCGAATTGATTTTGTAGCACATCAGTCATTCTCTACACCAAGAGATCAACATTGGTGTCTTGATTCCCTGGTCCCCCAGCAGGCATCCCTGTAGCACCACCATACCCAAGATTTGGGAGAGCATCGATAGCACTGTAGTCCATGAACTCCGAATATCCGTTGCTGTATATGTTCCTTTGCAGCCTGTTACTTGCTGGGCCTATCCTGTAGGCAGAGACAGGTTGAACTCCAGCAGTGCCGAATGCCATCTCACCATATGTGCATGGATTAGGTATTGCTTGATGAGGGTTCTGCTGGATCGATTGTCTACCCACATGCTGAGTTGGCTGTTGACGGTTAGTAGTTGTATCAAAGTTCGTTTAGACTTGCAAGCGGACAAGTCTCCCGTCGTAGTCAAGGGACCCTTCTTCCCTCGAGTGGTGAACACAAGGTATCGAATCCGTGGAACAAATGTGTGATGCAAAAGATGATCTAGTAAAGCCAAGTAACTTCAATCTTCGGTAAAGAGAAACCCTAATGCATCTAGATAAAGAACACCAAACTAATCTAATCTATTAAAGACCGGAGGTAACAAAGATAGATAGGGTACATAAACCAATCTAAAGAGATCGGGTTAAGCCTTTTGTTGAAGTTCCAAGCAAGAGAAAGAGTAGAAAATCGAATCTTATTAGAAGCCTCTTTAAATCGTGGTTTCCCGTCCGACTCCGGAAACGTCCACCTTTCGGAACCCCCGTTCTGTCCCAACGTATCCCTACTCATGCGAGTATTCTAGGGCGAGTCCAAGGACAAGTCGAGTTCTTTCAGAAGATCCGGTGTGTACCTCTAGCCACCGCGGCTACAAGAACACCCTATGTGATCTATCTCGAGAATAGATCTAGAATAACCAAAGCCGATCAAAAAACGAAATCATCGAAGAAACTCTTGATCGCTAGAAATAGATTCAACTTGATAATTCAACTAATACAATGATACATAAACAAGATCACCACCGGGATCCTACCTTGATCTTGCTTCTAGCTTCGGGAACTCCGACGTGGTCTTCCATGCAAGGTTCCCACGACGGCTAGGGAGACCCTAGTCAACTAGCTCGACCCTCTCCTCTTCGGGATGGTGTCCCTCTCTTCTCTGCTCCTCGGCAGCCGATGAAATTGGATGATGCGTGGCTCTCGACCCCGGGGCTATAAATAGCACGAATGGCGGCTAGGTCAAAGGAGGTGGGGGGGATTGGGCCCTGGACTGGGTTGGACCGGTCGGCCCGGGCCGACCGGCCTGGGACCATCCAAGCCCAGTTCCTGGCCTCCTTTGCGTGGTGTCGGTTCCCGAGTCTTCTAGATCCTTCCCCCTTCTGCATGTAGGCCCTTGTCGTCAGTTTCCTCCGAGTTGGACGAAGCTCCTTGTCCCACAAGATTCGGCACTTTCTGGTTAGGTCCTCGGAGTTTGTCATCTTCTCGGGTTGAGTCCCTGGCTTCTTGGAGTTAAGTTTGCTTTATTGCATGACTTGTACGGGGCTTCAAGGTCTTGTCACAAGGTGCTTGATGAACTTATCTCGAAAGTCTTGCTTTCAACGCTAAAACCCTACATAAACACTAAACTCCAAAACCGACATGCACAAGTGAACTTGTTATACCACGGGGGTTAGTACCAATGGATAAGGTATAAAACTTATGCCAACACCGAAGGTAAAATCATGGCTAGGTTGACGGATTTTCACCGTCAACATTGGCTGAACACTCATACTTTGCTGAGGTGGCTGAACACTTGCATCTTGACGAGGTGGTTGGCCATTAGCAGCAGCACATGATTCACCTTGCTCAAGATGTTTGTCCACGCTTGGGCCAAAGACACCAACCATCATCTGTCGGAAGCTATTTAAAAATGCAGTGTTGTGTCTAGCCATTATTTCTTCCATAGCTTGTTGTATCATACCAAAAGCTTCTTGTTTCTCTACAGCAGCTGTGGAATCGTCTCTCCTGGCATCAGAACTCTTGGCATACCTGTCCTAAGGAATGGCACACCACTCCTATTCTTGGAAAAAGACATTAGACATTTCTGCTGGAATTGCTGCACAGCTTCCTTTAGTAGTAGTTGATGTTCTGAAGACAGTTCATTGAAGGTGACATCCAGGACAGCTTGGATGTCAGGCATCTTAATCAACTTGAGTGTCCCACCAGGCATGCCAAAAAGTGTGTTGACCTAAAATCAGCACCTCACGCCAAGCACACAGCAAGCCAAATTAGCTAGCTTCACACACGTGGCCCGGGCGTTAGAATCCGGAAGCGTGCCAGTCAATTTTCCCTGAAACTTACAAAGGATGAAAAAAGGTTAGATAAAACCTGGAACTTACCGGGTGGTACCAGACAGTTCTGTATTTACGGCTATAAAGCCAGTTAGAACGACATATAGCTACAAACAAGCTATCTGCCAGCAATCCGAACGTCATTCGGGAACTGATAAAGCATGTAAACAGGGGATAGCCGAATGTATGATGTAAGCATGATGAAAAATTGGTCTTTATTTAAACAACGTTGCAGCACGTAACCATGACCGATTATCAAGGATAAATCATGATAAAATAAATAAAAGCGAAGCATGATCATGAACTCACAGTAAACAAGCATGCATAAATCAAAAGCACTAGTCTACCACATGTCTAAGTACTTTCAAACCCATTGAGCATGACATCAAACAAGTTAATCCACCGCATGATACAACTTGTTTAAAATCACACCACCAACCAAGAATAGATCAATACACCGCATGATACAATCTAAACATGGAAGGCTAAAAGCATACATTATTTAAAGCAAACTCATGAACATGTTTCACTCGTGATGGCATTGCCGAATACAGCTGTACAGCCGATTCGGATTCCATGGATAAGGAACAAACTATGCAAAATTAACAAGCTTGAACCCGCAACACGTGACAATCTAGATTGATTCGAATTCGGCTACTAGAGAAAGGCATGACTTGCTTGCCACGTCAAGTTAAAGATTTGAAAGAGCAACATATGGATCCCAAACAAGATAAAGCCGAATCTAGTCAATCTAAATTGGGCAATAAGAGTGTTACGTGAATTAAACATAAAAGTAGAACTCAAAGCAACACATGGTAACTTAATGAATCTATTAGATCTTGCCAAATCTAATAGAGCCGATAACTAGCTCCAAGCTAAATCTTAGCCTACCGCATGACTCATGATCCAACAAGGAAACCTTCTTCAACCAAGCTTAAATCCACCGCATGATACTAAGCATGGTAACAAGACTACTTGCATCACGGTCTAAATCCACCACATGATACTAGACATGATACAAGGTTGCCGGTACTTACGGAGGTCGACGGATCGATGGCTCCTCTCGAAGAACTCGACGACTCGACTAGAAGGACTCGAAAGTTGGCACGAGGCTGATTTGTTGTGAAATTGTTCGATCATTATTACAAACACTAAGGGTTTATATTTATACCCTGGCTTTAATACAACTCCTAGTCGACCACAATTTGCAACATTTACTGCCTAAAATTAATACCATGGCGTCATGTCCGTCTCGTACCCGTCATTAATTCATCCCCTTTACACTCAATCCATGTCATCACGCATTCTCGAATGCTTCCCGCTTTCACTCGTGGAACAGTCCTTCTGTTGAATGACGATGTACTCCCGACCGCAGACGCCTCTACCGAATGCTTTGAGGAAAACCTTCTGCCGAATGGTGCTCTTCTACCAAATTCGGCCCACATGTCAGTCTCTTCCCTGTACCAATTTTTGGTGTTAATAGTCTCTAACTACGGGAATGGAGACATGAGCTTGCTCTTTAGCGTTGAAATCCAAGCCCTAGTGAGCTCCCGATGCTCACCAGATACGTCCAGCAATACCTCCAGCTTGAACAACATCACCTCCAAACTCTACCTGGTACCACGCAGAGGCTGGGCTCAGAGGATGGAGATGTTGCCTGCACTTCGCGAGAATTCTCCTAGCTCCAAGCATCTACAAGGACAAAGCTCTGCAATCTGGTGGACGAACACACGCTAGCGGCATGATGGAAAAACTACACTGCGGCTTCATAGCTCAATGGTGCTCGGAGCTTGCCCCCCTTCAATCTCAAAGGTGCTATTTATAGCCAACACCGCGCCCCGGGCAGTTGGCGAGGTAATGAAACTGTTACCACGTGATATTGGGACCTGTAGCATGTGCATCATTAAAGGCGATGACATTACTCTTCCTGACTCACGACGTCTTTGTCGTTTGTGCATCAATGGTGCCTGAGCCCCGCTGCATAGGTCACACGGCTACAGTAACCCCCTCGATCAGTGGGCAGCTTGTCGTTTTCTGGGTGGCAAGAGCATCTCCGACCACTGTTGATCCGTGACCTCGCAGTCCACGCTAGAAGACAAAACCTGACCCCGTGTCAGAGGGCTCCGCGCCTAACTTAGCCCCCTTTGACGATGACTCCACGACCTTCTTCTACGACCTGATAACCCTTATTTGCACCCGCTAGGCTCTGCGTCCCGGTGCACCCACTATGGCTCTGCACGTAAACAGACCTATTCCAATCAGCCTATATTTCGGTTTCCTGAGCAGAATGGTCGTAGGTTCAATCGAAGACCTTCCGAGGTAGGCGTGCCTCGCTGCTCTGCCAGATCTTTCTGGGCGCCTGGAGATCAGCACCACCATGGAGATCAGAAGCATCATGGAGATCTACAATTTTCGTCGGGCCTCCATGGTCGGTGTGCCTACCGCTAAGGTCACCAATACCTTAGTATCATGGCTCCGCTGGATGGCTGACAGCTATGTTGGTCGTCTCGACACCAAAAATACCTCCTCGAGGTCGGCGTGCCTTAATACTTAGGTCTTACAATACCTTGATATATCTACGGCTCCGCCAACCTAGTTGGGCACTACGGACGCGTGACCTTTCGAGGTCGGTGTGCTTTTGTAAAGCCCTGCCAGCCTGCTCTGGACGCCAACGATTTTACATCGGGAATGAAGGCCTCCCTGTGGGGTGCGCGCCTGATGGCCCTGCCAGGTATCCCGGATACTTGGGCGCTTTTGATTTGAGACCTTCCTAAGGTCGGCATGCCTCGAGTGGCTCTGCCAGACTCTTTGCAACTATGCAAGATATCTGGGTGTCTCCACACTCCATACGTTCAAGATCTACATATTTTCATGGCTTTGTTAGCAGCAGTTTTGGGCATCGCAACTTCAGCTACGACGTAATCGACGACTTCTCCGCACAACGCAACTTTCAAGATCCTACTGGGTATCCTCGGATACTGGCCATTGATGATTTGAGGCCTCTTCGAGGTTGGCACGCTTACAAGGCCTCCCTGAGGTCGGCCCTGCCAGATTCCTTGCAGCCATGCTTGCAGATCTAGGTGTCTCTACACTTCGTTCGATCAAGACCATGACTAAGTTTTTCTTCTCTTTTTGGAGCATCAAACCAGCCATGCTGTCTGCTTCAATGCTCGGGGACTACTCTACGAGTGTGTCTTCGACGCCCTCTTGTTTTCCTCGTCGTATCGACCTGTTGGGAAACTCGTTTCCCGTCACGTCGTTACTTGACCTACTTTTACTTCTATTCTTCTTTTTTGGACCATCATACCGGCCATCCTGCCCGCCACGATGCTCGGATACTACTCATGAGTGCATCTTCGATGCCCTCTAAATTTTTTCATCGTTGTTTCGATCTATTGGAAGTCTGCTTCCTATAGGTCGACACTCGACCTCCCTTCGTTTAGCAAGACTTCAACAGGTCGGCTGCAAAGCTGATTTGTTTCTCTTTCTTTTTTGGACCGATGTGCATGTTATTTGACTTGTCGATAGCTCTACGACTTCGTCATGACCTTTCTTACGTCGTTGCACCTACACCTCGCTCGGGGGTTTGTGAGATATGGGTACCCTTGGGTCCCCACCGACCAGGCTCACAGCCGTCTCTGACAAGTGGGTCCAGCCTACCAGAAGCCCCGCCGACCTGTCAGTAGGCCCAACTGACCTAGTTGGCGGCCCACACGACCTCCTGAACACCTTCTCGAAGATCCCCCAGACGACCTAGTTCATCACAACCTCAAGACTTGGCGTAGAAGACGAGACAAGACCTCGGTGGACCTCGCCCAAAGCAGATCGATGGGATATGGCAAGATGTGTAACGTAGACTTAGGTCTCCTGGTCGTAACCGACTAGGAGTCTGGGAACTGACCTCATCCACTAGCCAATATAAGGCGGATGAGGCGATCCCTTGTGCAACTTCACCTCAACCAATTCCCAAGCAATCTACACCGACAACTGGATGTAGGGTATTACTCTCCAGCGGCCCGAACCAGTATAAACTTGCCGTGTTCTCTGTGTTCCGCGTACTCGTGTGCGACCTTCGAGTTCTTAGTCTTAGACTCTTCTTCGCCGAACAACTAAACCACAGGGATTAACACCCCCTTGGGTTGTCCAAATCTCACCATCTGACAGACTCAGAACCCGGGTTTTGCAACCCATGTGTTGGCTTTAGCCAAGCCCCTGAGCATGTCGAGGGGGGGGTTTATTGTATGAGGGGGAGGAGGTAGTGCTCGACTCATAGCAGATGAATGCTTGAAATATTTATTTATTTAATCTGAAAAGGTACAAGAAAAGGAAATACATAGCTTAAACTTAAAACTATTCTATAGATAGAATCGTCATAGATGCTCCACCTTCCAAGGGTTGGGTACTCCTTGCCCATCGCCCCACTGGAGTCGATATGTTGACGGGCTGATAACTTCGGTGATGATGAAGGGTCCCTACCAAGGGGCAGAGAGCTTGTGCATGCTGTCGGTGGACATCGTGTGAGGGCATTTGACGCGCTCACAGACTTTGATCGTATCGGAGAGCATGCCCTCGACACGATTAATCCCGGCTATCAGGTCGCTAGGAGTGGGTGGGTGGGTTTCTGATGAAATATCTGTTTCAATCTGTTGGTTGGTGGTGACCGCGTTGCCTTCGATGACGAGGCAGGCGGCTGGAGCGGTGGACGTCGCTGGCATCTAGCCAAAGCAGATGTCGACGGGGTTGGCGAGGATGTCCGCCATGCTCTCCGGGAAGATGAAGCCATTGGTCGAAGCCATCGAGTTGCACGAAGAGCCTTGACTCTGCCCCTACCTGGCGTGCCAACTGTCAGATGGTGAGATCTGGATAGCCCACATGGGTATTAATCCCTATGATTTAGTTGTTCAGCGGGGAGGAGTCAAAGGCTAAGAGCTTGAAGGTCGCACACGAGTACGTGGAACACAGAGAACACAATGATCTTATACTGGTTCGGGCCTCCGGAGAGTAATACCCTACGTCCAGTTGTTGGTGTAGATTGCTTGAGGATTGGATCTATCATAAAAAGGAGTCGCCTCGTTCGCCTTATATTGGCCAGCGGATGAGGTCAGTTCCGCGACTCCTGGTCGGTTATGACTAGGAGACCTAAGTCTACGTTACACATCTTGCCATATCCCGTCGATCTTCTTTGGTCGTAATCCACGAGGTCTTGTTCCGTGCGCCGAGTCTTGAGGTCGTGATGGATTAGGTCATCTGGGGAATCTTCTGGAGGGTCTTCAGGAGGTCGTGTGGGCCCCCAACTAGGTCGGTTGGGCCCACTGACAGGTCGGCGGGTCTTCTAGTAGGCCGGACCCACTGTCGGGGATGGCCGTGAGCCTGGTCAATGGGGACCCAGGGGTACCCATGTCTCACAGGCTGAACTGCCTCATCACCTGGTGGATGGCATACTCGTCGACGTAGACATCAAAGACCAGTTGTCAGCGTGTCATCCAGTACGCCTGGTCTCGGGAGCACATGGACGAGAGCCCTTGTGGTGTGCGGGCAGCGACCATGGCAGAAGCGTACGGCGTCCACCGAACCTGGGCATCGACCATCTGGTCGATCTGACCAACGAAGTTCTTGTACGCCTTCTTCGGCTGCTCCCCAGTCCAAACATGCTTCAAAGAACGAGAAAAGTTAAGTGAATCGAACTACAGAACTCATAACCGAAGAATCACGTAAAGGGGGGTCATTACCTTCCGGAGACACCACAGAGAACCCATGGTGGGCAGGTTCGCTGGGTCGGTGCCGTCGGCCGGTGGCTCATACTCTGAGAGGTCCGTCCTGGGCTGACTGATGTTGAACCGCTCGTGCATCCACATCTGCAGCAGGAGAGGGCACCCCAGGAGAATCACCTCCCTACTCGTCGGCCTCGTCACTGCCGAACACAGCCCCCTGTAGGTGTCGGTGTTTTTGACCGACAACCTACTAAGGGGAGTACCCGAAGTAGATGAATGTGGCCTCGCCGAGATCGATAACTCGAAGGAAGAGACACGTGGCACACAATTTAGACAGGTTCGGGCCACGAGGTGCGTAATACCCTACGTCCTGTATGCTGCGTAGCTCTGGATTGATTGGGTACGATTACAAGATGATGCAATCTTACGACGTGAGATGAGATAATTCAGAGAGGGGTCCCTGCCTCACCTCATATAGTCCGGGAGGCAGGGTTACAAGTCGGTTCAGGAAGAAAGTACTAGTCGAGTACGTCTAGGAGTTCTCCATATAGTGCGGGACACGTACAGCTTCCTAACCGAGTACTTCTCCTATGTAGTCCTTGTGCTTCACGCCATCAGGTGCCGTGCAGCGCAAGCCGAGTAGTCCTAGGGGCCCAACGAGTAGTCGGTCCTGGTACCCACCGAGGTAGTGGGCCCAGGGAGGTCCATACGACAAGCCCCCGAGTACTTTGTAGTCGAGAAGGATAGTTTCGAGTAGTCTTGATGGCCTTAACGAGTAGTCCTCAAGCGTACCCGAGTGCTACAAGTCAAAAGTCCTCAAGAGTAGTCGAAGCATCCTGAGGCTGGAATGTACTCCAGCTGATGTTTGAGCAATCCTGAAGTCTTCTCGAGTAGTCCCAAGCGTCCTCGAGTGCTGCCCTTGAAGGTATTCAACAATGCCCGTGTTGTCTTGAAGCCGAAACTGATATGGAAGTGCGATTGCAAAATCGCACTCCATATGGAGTAGCCCCCGAGCCTTAGGTTGAGTTGTAGACTCTGGCTGAGGGTCCATCTGAAGTTTTGGCAAGAATATCCCGAAAAATCTGGAGAAAAAACCGAAGGACATGTGGCACGGAGCCCCCGAGACTTGAGTCGAGTACTTCCTCTCGAATTGAAGGGTCATCTTGTAGAATGTGTCCTGAGTTGCTCTTGAGTCTTGTCGCTACCCAGGAAGTCGAGTAGAAGTAGCCGAGCCCCCAAGATGAGGTGCTTTGACTAGTAGAAGTTGAAGAGTCAGGCGCCGCCGCTGAGTCAGCTGAGCGCAGACTTATTCATCCGGCCATTGGAGGGGCCGCGTTGACTTATAAATAGAAGCCAAAACCCTTAGGGTTTTTCACCCCACGCATTCGTAACCATTCCAGCGGATCTAGCCAGAAATCACTGCCAGTGCACACTGCCGCCGTTGAGAGGATTGTAGATCCGAGCGTGCCGCCGTAGAAAGACACTGCTGTAGCCCCCGAGTGAATGCGCGTGAAGACACCGTGCACCTGGAGAATGAAGCCTTCACCGTCGAAGACCGCGAAGGCCGCCAGTGGGAAGAAGAGGGCTCGCGAAGAGGCCGCCGGATCTGCTGCGGGGACGCTGCTGGTGTCTCCGCCGCGGCCAGATCCAAATCGCGAGTAGAAGAAATCCAAGGCCAAGACTGAAGACCTGCTGGCCCTTCTCAACATCGGGTTTCTGCGGGAGAAGGAGGTGGACATGTGGAGAGCCGCGGCAGGGGATCCGTACCCCATGGAGAAGAATCCGGATGAGATCCCGATGTTCACCCGGTTTGCGGAGTGCGGACTTTCAATCCCTGCCAGTGACTTCTTCAAGGGGTTGCTGGGGTACTACGGCATCGAGTACCTAAACCTCAACCCCAACGGTATCTTTCACACTGTCGTCTTTGTACATTTCTTCGAAGCCTTCTTGGGGATCAAGCCCCATTAGATCTTGTTCCGGAAGTTCTTCCGGGTGAAGCCTCAACCCAGCGCCAGCAATCCCCCGAGTAGTCGGTGGAGCGGGGATCCAGATGAGGGAGGACGCGGCAGAGCAGTACCTCTCCTACAAGTTGATTAATTCCAACCAAGATTGGAAAGCGAAGTGGTTCTACGTCACAAACCACCACCCGGAGCTGCCGAAGCCCAGCGGGAAACAGCCCAAGCACCGGCCATGGTGGAACTCGGAGCCGACGATTCAAGAAGGTCTTCAGTTGCCCAAGCTGTTGGTGAAGATCAAGGCGCTGAGGGAAGCCGGGCTGAGGGCCGAACATGTGGCCTTCAGCTTCATGAAGCGAAGGGTGCAGCCGCTGATGGCCCGCGACACCCTAGGGTACGAGTACACCGGCGACGACGACACATCGCGGATGCCTGGAGATGAAGTTGATGATGACGACATTGTTGATAGGCTGGCCAGGATCTTCAAAGATATGCCGGCATACACACTGTGCCCAGTACCAGAGTACTCCGCCGCGCGCCCACCAAAAGAGGTCAGTAGCCGCATTCGTTGTCGAGTACTCATTACATAAGAGTAGTCGTACTGATGTGTTGTGCTTCTTGCAGGATGACTTGGTGAAGTTCGTCTCCGAGCCGGCATCGCCTCCTCAACTGGTCGAGGTCCTAGAGGAAGGGAAGGCCAAGGCCAAGGAGCGGCGCGAAGTTGGCGAGGGAGACGACACAGTTGTCGTTGAAGACACGTCCGATGAGGACGACGATGAGGGGATGCTGGAGGAGCGCTTCCCGCTGCGGTTGAGATTCAGCCGCCCTGGATTGCCTCATATCCCTCTCGTTCAGGATCCGCCGGCTAGCCTGGAGGCTAGTCTGCCCGCGCCGCCAACGAAGCCGCGCAATGTGGCCTGCAAGCGAGTGGCCAAGAAGTTGAAGGTCACGGAGACCACATCCCGAGAGGTAATCCATCTTGAATAAGGTAGTCGAGTACTGATGTCTCGAGTTTGTGTGTGTTGACGACGAAGTTTCCTTGATTGCACGAGATGGCACCTTCCGACCTCGTTGAGCAGGGCGACGAAGGCGACTGGGACACAGTGGGGGAGGCAGCTGGGGGTAGCCGTAGCCCAGCCCCCACCGTAGAAGAGCTCTTGGCGCAGATGGAGCGCCAGCCCCCTGTTACTCAGGGGAGCACAGAACCCGCCGCTGCCGCTACTGAAGAGGCGACAGCTACAGAGGTGCAGGAGGAGGCGCCTGCCGAGGCGGGACTGGTCGACATCGCCAGTATCCTCGGCACCCCAACCGTGACGGTGGTCCGGTCGAGCTTGTAAGTGTTGATGCTTCCCGAGTAGTACATTAGACGTGGTAGTCGTACTAGGTTGACAACCAGCTTGTACACTCTGCAAGAAATCGACGGACTTGTCCTGGGAGGGGGATGAACCCGCTGCAGCGGTGGCGGAAGAGGAAGCCACACCGCCCATTGAGGAGTCCGCTCCTGCCCCTCAGGCGGAATCTGAGGCGCCGACCGCTGAGGCTACGTTGCCCGAGGCTTGCGTCGTTGAAGGTGAGTACTCTGCTGAGGTTGAAGTACCCCGTAGAGTAGTCGTAGTCGCCAGGTATGACTGATGCACTTGTTCTCTTGTCGACAGGTGCTGAAGCCGAAGGAAGCGATATCCCGGCTGTGGTGCCCGTAGAAGATGTGACACCGGAGGCTCAGGGAGCTGCCGAAGAAGCCCCCGCTCCGATGGAGGTGACCGTCGGAGAAGCTGCCGCGACAACTGGAGGGGAGGGCGACGACGCACTGCCAGAACCCGCTCTGGAGGTGGTCGTCCGCTCGCCAGAGATCCAGGATGCAGAGCCAATCCGCTCAGCACCAATGTCCGAAGCCGCGACGAGTAGTCGTGGCAGGCTCAAGCTGTTAGCAGATGATCTTGTCGACCTGGCGACGGTGGCTCGGCACCTGGAGGCGGTGCGCCAGGCCGAGCAATGGATGAAGGTGAGTAGGTGACACCCTTGAGTAGTCAATCCTTTAGTGTTGAGTACCCATTTGACATGTGTTATCTGTGCAGGACGTCGCGGAGAGGTCCCGCCAGAAGTCCGAGATGCTTCAAGGATACGGCGACGCAGTGCTTCGGGCCGAGACATTAGAGGAGCAACTCGTGAAGTCCCGGAAGCACGCCGCCGCCATGGAGTCGAAGCTGAACACCGCCTTCACCAAGTATCACAATGACGTCCAAAAGATGCAGGCAAAGAGTGACGATCTGGTGCGGAAGAACAAGTCTCTCCGCAACAAGAATAAAGGTACGCGACCGCCTTATCGAGTACTTGTTGATGGTAGCTTGAGGTAGTCTGACCCGCTTTTCCTTGTTGACTGCAGAGCTTGAGACCCGTGTCGATCAGCTGAAGGCTTCAGAGACCGACTTGAAGAACCTCTTCTACCGAGAGCAGGAGGCCCGCCAGGTACTGGAGTACGATTATAAGGAGCTTGCTTACGAGTGCGACAAGCACATGGAGCTCCGTATTGCATCAGACCGTGACCTCGACAACTGCTACAAATCCTTGCAGAAGCTGAACGAGGACTGTGAGAACCTGCGGGCTCAGCTCAAGGAACTCGAGGAAGCCGCGCTCCCCATCGCGAGGCTGCTGGTGCCCCACCCTAGCGGTCCGAAGATAGCTCCACTGCTAGACCGGCTGAAGGAAGCCCCCAGCCGCCTGGCGACCTACGTGAAGCAATTGGCCAAGTCGACCCCCAACCAAGTTCTTGCCTTCATGAAGTCGTACTTCCCGAAGGCTCCTGTGGACGTAGTCACCGGCGGGCTAGCCGTGAACTGCACCGACGAGCAATATGCGGAGCTGCTGGAGCAGATGGCGCCCATTGCTGAACAGGTCGCTGAGAAGCTCAACCTCCAGTAGTCCTATAATGTTAACTCATAGCAGTAGTTGTACATAAACAATTGTAATGGAATTGTTTAAGTATGAATGAAGAAAACTTCCATGAATGAGTACTCGTTATCGCGATCTGTGAGTGTGGAGTCCCATCGTGGAGTCGTCGCGAGTAGTCGTACTCGCCAGTAGTCCCGTTGAGGGAGGAAGACAGTAAAGTAGTTGATGTATAATCAAACTTTATTACTGAAGAAGTACACCTGGATGGCCAGGGCCGTTGTTACAGAGTAGTTGCCAGGACCCGAAGGCCGCCTACGGCTAAGTAGTGCTAGGGCGTGTAGCCGCTTACAGCAGTAGATCCGTTAGTAGCTGTGTAGGTTGGATCTAGGAGTACATGGTCTCTCAGTAGACCACTGCTAGAGTCCTTTGTCGCTCATCGCAGCCCAGGATCCGTAGGTAGCCGCGTGGGCTGGATCCTGGAGAGGAGTAGTCCGGAGACTGGTGCCTGGACCCGTAGGCCGCTTACAGCGAAGGGGTATTGATGTAGTCGTGTGGACTTGAGCCCCCAGGGTAGTCGTGTAGACTATGCGTAGAACCGACAGAGTTAGTAGACGTTCCACGAGTTGTTGATGTCTTCGCCTTCAAGCGTCTGGAGGCGGTAGGAGCCCGGTCCGGTCACCTTTGCAACTGTGAAGGGACCTTCCCAGGGCGAGCTGAGCTTGTGTAGTCCTTCCGTGTTCTGGATGCGACGGAGGACAGGATCGCTAATGTTGAAGGAGCGTTCCTTGACGTTGTGATCGTGGTAGCATCGGATACCCTCTAGTTACCTTGCTGATTGGATGAGGGCGGCACAGCGAGCTTCTTCGAGTCCGTCGATGTCAACTCGTCTGCTGTCTTTAGAGACGCCTTCGTCGTAGTGCTCCACTACTGGTGAATCCCATATGACATCAGCAGGGAGGATTGCTTCGGAGCCGTAGACCAGGAAGTATGGAGATTGCCCTGTTGGCTTGGAGGGTTGAGTACGTAGCCCCAGAGAGCATTGGGTAGTTCCTTAATCCACTTGCCTCCTTTGGAGTTGGCGGCGTCGTGTAGCCGCTTTTTGAGGGCATCGAGCACCATCCCATTGGCGCGCTCGACTTGTCCGTTGGCCCTAGGATGGGCGACTGAGACATATCGGACGTCGATCCCGCTGTTCTCGCAGTACTCCCAGAACTGGTGATTGTTGAAGTTAGAGCCCAGGTCTGTGATGATGCGATTGGGTAGTCCGTAGCGGTGCACGAGTTCATCCAGGAAGTCGAGTACTCTGTCAGCCTTGGGGCATGTGACCGGCTTGACCTCGATCCACTTGGTGAACTTGTCGGTGGTCACCAGTACTCTGTTGAATCCACCTGGCGCAGTTGGTAGTGGCCTAATCATGTCGAGCCCCCAGCAGGTGAAAGACCAGGTTGGCGGTATGGTGACTAGCTTGTAGGCTGGGGCGTGTTGCTGCTTGGCGAAGTATTGGCACCCTTGGCACCTTCTGATGAGTTCTTCGGCGTCGCCCAGAGCTGTGGGCCAATAGAAAGCTCGTCGGAAGGCCTTGCTGACCAGCGTGCGAGAGGACGCGTGGTTGCCGCAGAAGCCTTTGTGGATCTCCTCCAAGATGTCCTTGCCTTCTTGTCTGGGAACGCATTTCATGAGTACTCCTGAAGATGCACCCCGCCTGTAGAGCTTGTCTCCGACGAGGACGTAGGACTTGGCGCGGTGAATGAGTTGCTCGGCCAAGTTCTTGTCCGAGGGAACCTTCTGCTCGTTAAGGTAGTCGATGAAGGGCTGCCTCCAGTACACGTCGATCATCATGACCTCCTGTCCAGCCGGGAGATGCGCTGGGACAGTGGTCGGTGGCGCCGGCTCCGGGATGGATGGCGCGTGAAGCTCGTGGACGAAGACACCCGCTGGTACTTGAGCGCGAGTGGAGCCAAGCTTTGACAGGACGTCCGCTGCAACATTGTCGTCGCGGACGACGTGGTGGAACTCAAGACCATAGAACTTGTTCTCGAGCTTGCGGACTTGTAGGCAGTAGGCGTCCATGTTCTCTTTGTTGCGGTCCCAGGACTTGTTGACTTGGTTGATGACCACTGCGGAGTCGCCGTAGACTAGTAGCCGCTTGATGCCCAGTGAAGCCGCGAGGCGGAGCCCGTGTAGCAGAGCTTCGTACTCGGCTTTGTTGTTTGAGACCTTCCAGAAGATCTGCAGGATGTACTTGAGTTGTTCGCCTGTTGGAGAGATCAAGAGTACTGTTGCACCTGCGCCCTCGAGGTTGAGTGAGCCGTCGAAGTACATCACCCAGTGCTCTGGGCGCTCGGTTGGAGTAGGTAGCTGATTCTCCCGCCACTCTGCCATGAAATCGACTAGTGCCTACGACTTGATGGCTGTGCGTGGCTTGAAGTCGATGTTGAGGGCGCCGAGTTAGACTGCCCACTTGGAGATTCTTCAAGTAGCATCTTGGTTCCGCAGGATGTCACCGAGCGGGTAGTCGGTGATGACGGAGATCGAATACTCCTGGAAGTAGTGTCGTAGCTTCCGCGAGGTGATGAGCACTACATACAGAAGCTTCTGTACAGGCTGGTAGCATGCCTTGGATTCTGACAAGACCTCGCTGACGAAGTAGACTAGTCACTGGACTGGGTAGGCGTGGCTGTCTTCTTGCCGCTCGACGATGATGGCAGTACTGACCACGTGAGTAGTCGCAGCGAAGTAGAGCAGTTGCTGCTCGCCTTTGCGAGGAGCCGTGAGGACTGGTGGCTTTGATAGGGAGTCCTTGAGCTGGGCAAGGGCTTGGTCCGCCTCTGAAGTCCACATGAACTTCTCTTGATGCTTGAGTAGTTTGAAGAAGGGGAGCCCCCGTTCTCCAAGCTTTGAGATAAATCTGTTCAAGGCCTCCATGCACCCACTTCTGGACGTCTTTGATGCACGTAGGAGCTTTCATGGTGGTGATAGCGGAGATCTTCTCGGGATTGGCTTCGATGCCACGGTGGCTGATGATGAAGCCGAGTAGTTTGCCCGAAGGTACGCCGAAGACGCACTTGTTCGGGTTGAGCTTCCAGCGGTACTCACGCAGGGATGCGAAAGTCTCTTCAAGATCGTCGATGAGGGTGATGGAGTTTCTGGTCTTGACGACCACGTCATCCACGACGGCTTCGACGTTCTTGTTGAGTTTCTTCTTGAAGCAGACCTAGATAGCTCATTGGTATGTAGCGCCGGCGTTCTTCAACCCGAAGGACATGGTCGTGTAGCAGTACGTGCCAAACCTGGTGATGAACATGGTCTTCTCCTGGTCTTCTTCCTTGATCGCGATCTGGTGGTACCCGAAGTAGCAGTACAGGAAGCAGAGCAGGTCGCAGCCCGCCGTGGAATCGATGACTTGGTCGATCCGCGGCAACCCGGAGGTGTCCTTGGGGCAGTGCTTGTTGAGGTCGGTGTAGTCGACGCACATCCTCCATTCGTTCGAGTTCTTCTTGCGGACGAGGACGGGGTTGGCAAGCCACTCAGGATGGAAGACTTCTTTGATGAAGCCAGCCGCGAGTAGTTTGGTGAGTTCCTTCTTTATGGCGCCCCGTCTGTCGTCCGCGAAGCGGCGGAGGTGTTGTCGCTTCGGGGTAGCTTTAGGATCAACGTTGAGGGAATGCTCGATCAACTCCCTGGGCACCCCTGGCATGTCCGCTGGCATCCACGCGAAGATGTGGCAGTTAGCCCGGAGGAAGTTGACGAGCGCGTCTTCCTATTTGGGGTCGAGACCCGCCCCGATGGTGGTAGTCTTCTTTGCTTGTCGCTTTGTCCCGAGGTCAATTGTTTTGACCAGAACCTCCTCAGGTGGCTGAGGCTTGTTAGCTTTGTCTGACTTCTCTGGGATGTCGAGTTCACTTGGGGCAAGCTTCTTTGACGCAGCGTAGATCTCCATCATTGCATTGGGTACTTGATTTGTGGAGGCAATCTCCACAGCTTCCGTGTCGCAGTCGTGCGAGATCTTCAAGTCCCCTTGCAGTGAGAGTACACCTGCTGGACTTGGCATCTTGAGTACCAGTAGGTGTACTGGGCTACCGCCATGAACTTTGCGATAGCTGGTCTGCCGAGGATGGCGTGGTAGGACGTCTCGAAGTCCGCGACTTCGAACTTGATGTACTCGGTACGATAGTTGTCCCGAGATTCCCCAAAGGTAACTGGTTGGACCACTGAGCCTAGTGGGATAGCCACGTTCACGGGGACGATGCCGTAGAAGGGCGAGGTGCTCTTGGTGAGCATGTGGGTGATGTCGAGCTTCATCTTCTTCAAGGTCTTGGTGAAAAGGACGTTGAGCCCGCTTCCACCGTCGATGAGGACCTTGTTGAGCCTGGAGCCCGCGACCACTGGCTTCAGGACGAGAGGGAACCGCCCTGGTTCGGAGAAGCTAGTCCATTAATCCGCACGGGAGAAGGTAATGGGTACCTCCGACCACCTGAGGGGGTCGGAACCGCTGGTTCAATGCTCATGACTTCTCGGCGGGTAGCCTTTTGTTCCCGTCTGCTGGGTAGTCCACCAAAGATGACGTTGACCGTCTTGTCGGGTTCCTGGAAGTCGCCATTGTCGTCGTCGTTCTTCTTCTTGCCTTTCTTGTCATGAGGGTGCGGTGGCTCTGGAGTACCCTTGAGTGCTTGCCCGAGTTGGTAGCACTGCTTGGTGGTGTGGTTACCGTCCAGATGCCACAGGCACTTCTCTTTCAGCAAGTCTTTGAAGCCGCCAGATGTTTTCTTCGAGTTCTCCTTTGCAGGGCGCTGGATAGCCGCGACAGTGTTGTCTGGCTTGCGCTTGCGGTTGGGACCCGAGTAGTAGTTGTTGTTGCGACCGCCTTGGTTCCCGTTGTTGCTGCTGCCACCGCCCGTGTTCTGTTTTCTCTTGCCACGGATGGCATCGTACTTGGCGTTGGCTTTGTCTTCTTCGTCGGCCTAGGACGTGATCATATCCTTGAGATGGGGGATGGACCTGGGGCGGCATCGACCGAAGTCTTCGAAGGTGCGACAGTGGTAGAGACCGTCTTGGAAGAGGTCGATAACCTCCTTGTTGGTGACGTCGACTACGGTGGCGCGCTTGTCGAAGAAGTGCCGCATGTACTTGCGGAGGGTCTCGCCTTGTTCCTGCTTCACCATAGCCAGGTCCATGCAAGTACCCAAGCGGCCCATGGCGCCCGCAAAGTTGCTGGTGAACTGCTCCTTCGGCTGGTCCCAATTGTCGATCGAGTGCTTGTCCAGCGACTCGAGCCATGTGAGCGGGGCTTGGTCCAGACAGAAGGGGAAGTAGAGGCACTTGGTGTCGTTGTTGCCACCAGCGTTCTTGATGGAGAGGGCATAGCATCTGAGCCACTAGATGGTGTCTTGCTTTGCATCGTACTTGGTGATTCCCAGAGGTTTGAACTTGTCCGGGAGGAGTAAGTTGCGATGCCGAGGAGAGAAGGCGGGGAAGCCGTCGTTGTCACCTACTGTGGCGGACTTCTTCCGCCGCAGTTCTTCAATCTTATGGCGGGCGTCGAAGCCGCCCTGTGAGGCTCCAGAGGCGTGGCTGTTCACGTGGCCTCGGCCGCCATGATCGCCTCCGCCACCGGCCCTCCTGTTGGCCCCATGGTTGGAGCTCCCGCCGTCGCTGCCGCCTCCGCCAGGGTCGCGATGGGGGACGATCTCGCGATCACCGCCAGCAGCTGCGGCGCTGTTGCCAGCTTGAGAGGGTCCGCCGGCGTTTGCACGAGTATGGTTGGGTTGAGCCGGCAGCTCGGCTCATGTACGGTTACGACCGAGGTCCGTGCTGCGACTTGTAGCTTCGTTGTCGCGGTTCCTGGCGGGGGCGGCTGGGTGACCCTGTTGTCAACTCGCATGAAGTAAGCGTCTTCTGCAAGCTTGGCGATGACTTCTCCAGCACGTATCCCTTGAGCTTGGCGTGCGATCGCTGTGATCGACATGAGGCATTTCTCGGGGGTGGTGTGTACCCTGCTCTCGACTAGTTCGAGGGCTTCTGCGAGGTTGCGGATGGGGAGGTTGTCTTGGAGATGCCGGCGCCGTTCGTTCCACTTTCTATTACGCTCACGTCGAGCGTCCCTGTTGGCGTCGGTCTCATCCACGGGTGCTTCAGCAGACAACTCGTCTGCGGAGATGTCTTCAAGGTACCGGTCCTCTGCCATCCCTGAAGGTCCTAGCGTGTCGCCGGCAGCCATGAAGACTTGGCGATCGGGGTTACGAAGACTGGAGTCGGAGCTCGCCACCTCAGCTGGAGTATACTCCTCAGGTCGAGCGAGTGGTGTTCCCTCCTGGAACGGAAGCGAGTCGAGGTAGGCGATGTAGCATGAGTCTCCGCTTATCAGGTCAGCGGGCTTGCGATCTAGCCAGTAGACAAATCTCCCGGCAGGTGTGGACGTTATAACCAGCCCGGAAGCCGGCCCTGATAAGGGTTGCTCAGTAGAGTTGTCCTCGGACTCGGGATCCTCAGGATCTCACCCGAAGTCGAACTCGTACGCGGAGTCCAAGTAGAAGCCGAAGAGGGGGTTGGAGTCCGAGGCGTGGCCGGGGGCGGTGTCAAAGTCCGAGTTGTACTCGGGTACGGGCTCCTTGCGGCCCAGCGTGTAGAGGGAGCCTCCGTGCGGGCCCTGCTGAGGTTGCAGGGGCCACACGTGAAGCGCTCGCGGGGTGGGGAAACCACATGCGATGGCTGAGTAGCCGGCTCGCATATGATAGCCCACGGGGACGTCAAGTTCAAGTTGGAGGCGGATCCGAGCTCGAAGTCGGCGTGTTGGTCGAAAAGCGAAATTTCGCCGAACTTGCCGGCGAGTCTGCCCGTGACTACTTCAGGAAGCGTCACGAGGCCGGTCTCCGGGTTGGGCGGCATGGTGAGGCGGCGTTGAAAAGATCCAGTGCCGTCAGCAGTGCAGACCCAGGCACCGAAGACGAAGGTGTCGCCGCGGTTGAAGGCGACAGTTGGCTTGATGTAGACGGGAGCCGTCGAGTTCGCAATGTGATCTCGGGCGAGATCCCCTACCTGGTGCGCCAGCTGTCGGTGTTTTAGACCAGCAACCTACTAAGGGGAGTACCCGAAGTAGATGAATGTGGCCTCGCCGAGATCGGTAACTCGAAGGAAGAGACACGTGGCACACAATTTAGACAGGTTCGGGCCGCGAGGTGCGTAATACCCTACATCCTGTATGCTGCGTAGCTCTGGATTGATTGGGTACGATTACAAGATGATGCAATCTTACGCCGTGAGATGAGATAATTCAGAGAGCGGTCCCTGCCTCACCTCATATAGTCCGGGAGGCAGGGTTACAAGTCGGTTCAGGGAGAAAGTACTAGTCGAGTACGTCTAGGAGTCCTCCATACAGTGCGGGACACGTACAGCTTCCTAACCGAGTACTTCTCCTCTGTACTCCTTGTGCTTCACGCCATCAGGTGCCGTGCAGCACAAGCCGGGTAGTCCCAGGGGCCCACCGAGTAGTCGGTCTTAGTACCCATCGAGGTAGTGGGCCCAGGGAGGTCCATACGACAGTAGGTAGCTGCCAGAACAGTGTTGCCCCAGCTGATCTAGGGCATCTGCTCGAGGGGTGCGTCGGCGATCCTCTGAGCTCAGGGGATCATGCACCGTGACACGGAGTCTTCCGTTGACTCGCAGAACAGCACCCACCCGAACAGCCATAGCAGATAGACCTCCAAAAACCTGTCTGACATCTGGTCGTCGGCATCGTTCGCCATGTAGTCAGCCTGCACACACACAAAGGTCCGTCGTCACATTCGTTTAAAATGCATACAAACGTTGAAAATAAGAGTTAGAATCATGTACGTTGAACTGCTGGATCCAAGTCCATGTGGGCCCATGGGTGTCGATGAAGGGCACGTAAGGCACCGGTGCGCGATCGTTCCGAGGAACGTTCGCGAACCGAGCAAGGAAGTCAGCCTGCCACTGTTGACGGTGAATTTCCGTCAACCTAGAGTACTTGTTATACATTGGTTTCGATTATGATTTGCAACTAACCCGCCACTAGGCATACTAATGATATAACAAGTTCACACTTGCATGTCGATTTTGGAGTTTGTTGTTTATGTAGGAAATCTACGCTAAGGAGGAGACTTTCGGGATAAGTTCACCAAGCACTTTGGGAGAAGATCATGAAGCCCGACAAGAGTCAAGACACGCGATGAACATGACTCCAAATGACCCGAGGACCGAAGCATCAACGTGCAAATCTTCAGGGACTCAACCAGAAAATAGCGAAGCTTGCATAGCAAGGATTCAAGCCTTAACCGTGAAGGAAACGACGTCAAAGGCCCACATGCAAGTGCACACGAATAAGGGATCACGCGAGAAGCAACCGGGGAGAAAACCGGGGCCGAACCGGGACGAAGTGGGCCTGGGCCGGCCGGCCTGGGCCGACCGGCCCCGCCCCACTCCGGGGTCGGTTCGGTCGCCCCTTTGCCCTAGGTGTTCGTCTATTTATTGCCTCCGCCGCCGTCGGCCGCCACATCGAACAAATCATCCTACCGACGCCAATCACCGAAAACCGCCGCCGCAAGATGAGGGAGAGAGTTAGATGAGCTCGTCGCAAGGATCAACACCGGCGGAGAGAAGGAAGCAAGAGGAGGACTCCAAGCCGCTGGCCTAGGGGTGTTCCCAAGCTCCATCGCCGCCATCTTCATCGACGACGTTCTCCGGAGTCACCATCACCCCTATGTGCTTCAATCCGTGTAAGATGATGGGGTAATGTCTCCGTTCATCCCTAGGATTAGATGGATACATGCTATGTGATCGCTACTCGATTTGTGGTTTCAATGTATTGTTTTCATGTTGATGATGCTTTGATGATTAAGGTTAGCTACCATGTTTTTCGGGCGTATGATATCCGCTACTCCCATAGATTCCATCAACATACCGTGTCCATCATAGGTCTAGTCACGAATACCTTCGCGTAGTGACAGTACGAGAGGAGGGAAAGGGCGAAACCGTGGTCACAACCCCCGGTAGATTGGTTTACCGCTTTCGTGTGGTAGATGCATACCATGTTATCCTAGATCCTAGGGAGGGAACGCTTATCTTTCTTAATCACTCTCTTGTGCTCACCCTTTACCATCTAGTTTAACCCTATATTTGTTCGATCAACTTAACTTAGATTAACTTAGGTTAGATTGTTTTACCTTTAGATTAATACTCGTTCAAAGGTTTTCCATTCAACTAGATTAGTGCTTGGTTAAGCGCTAGCAATCCCCTTGCTCCGCGGATTGACAAGAACCTTGGGAATCCCGTGGTGAAAAAGGTGTAGGTCCGTACGCTTGCGGATCGTAGGTGGATACGAGTTTTATCCGTCAACAAGCCCCTTTTTCTGGCACCGTTGCCGGGGAGCAAGCCAGTTTGCTACGTTTAATCTAGTATTAATTTTGTTGATTACTAACACCTAACCCTTATTTTCTATAAAAAAGAAAAAAAATCTTTTTTGTTTTTCTTTCTACTTTTCTTGTGCCTAGATGGATTTGTTCACTTCACCATTGGAAGACGAAGAGATGTCGCTAAGGGAGCTAGCAATGCCGTCAATGGAAGACATTGAGATGCAAAAATCAGATTTGACATTTGCTACAACCCACTATGAAGTGAAGCCTGGAATCATCAAGTTAGTGGCGACAAAACCATTTAGAGGATTGGAGGATGACAACCCATATAGACACATTAAGGAATTCACGATGTTATGCAACACGGTGCAACAAAAAGGAGTTCCGGTCGCTTGGTTCAAGTGGAATCTTTTTCCATTCTCTCTCGAAGATGAAGCACGAAGATGGTACACACTTGCGTCCGTTGAAGCAAAAGGAAATTGGGATGAGCTAGTGAAGAAGTTTCTTTTGAAGTTCTTTCCCATAAGCAAGGTCCAAGACTTAAGGAGGCAAGTGCTCACTTTCAAGCAAGGAGAGGATGAAGGAATTGATGAAGCATGGGACCGTTTTAATGAACTACTTGAGCGAGGCCCGAACTTGGGATTTTCCGGTGACTTAATGTTGCATACCTTTTATTTTTCACTAACCCCTAACTCGTCTCGTTTTGTAAGCATGTGTGCAGGCGGTGATATAATGGATAAAAATATTAGTGAAGCCGCACAAATCTTACAAAGGATAAGCAATGAACAAAGAACACTACGAGATTGGCAAAGATGTTGTCGAGAGGAGCAAAACGACAAAAGCAAGCCCAAGGTGCTTGCTGAAATTTCTGAAATAGATGAACCGGAGGTCAAGGAAGATGAACCGACCATTCAAGAAATTGAAGATCCACTTCCCAAGGTAAGAGAAGTCATTTCGGATGTTAAAAATGTTGAAACTAACATGAATGTAGGACGAAGTATGTGGAATGCTAGACCATTGGCGGAGTTCATTCAATCCGGTTGGGTTCAAGTTGATTTCGCCCCACTAATTAACTACCGAAGGAAGGAGGAACGCCGACACATCGCCAAACTAGTTGAAGATATATTTGATCAAGAGATGAGTGGAGAGTCGATCCAAAAGATGTTTGAAGAAGAAAGAGAAGAAGGAGATGAAGGATGGATCGACCGGTTTGACAACTCAAAGATTTATGATGAAGGAAGAGAAGAGTACAACCGTGATGAGCCTAGTGACTCAAAGGATAAATGGGAGGAGATAGGACTCAAGCTAGATGATAGCTTGTGTGCTATTGAAGCCTACACACTAGCAAATCAAGACATAGAAGTACTCAAGGATGAAGGAAAGAGTGAATCAACAATGAGCGATCTTGACGACATGTGGTACATGGAAGATAAAGAAAGCAACATACAAGTCTTTGAAGATGAAGATCTGGTTGATAAAGAAGACTTCAAAGAAGAGATGAATGCGTACATAGTTGAAGGATTACATGTTCCACATGATGAGTTGAAGAAATTGCAAGATGGTGATGAAGAGGCAACTACACTTGTTGAGATCGATTCGCCTTCAACACCGCTTGATGAACCAAATATCACTCTTGTTGAAAAATCTCTAAGGCCAAGGTACGCGCTGAAATCTCAAGATATTATTGGTATTGATGTTTATAAATTCAAATACTCATGCTCAACCAATAGTATGAATGATAGTTTAATGTCTATGCCTTGTTCCAATAGTGATCATGTTGATATGCTAGATTTTCTTGAGAATGAAAAAGAGGAAACATTTATTTTTGATCCAATTAATCTCACACCTAAACAACCTTTGCCTAATGATGAGCTAAGTGCTATGCATGAAACATATGCTTCTTTTATTTACACCTTGACTTGTTGCTACAATTCACATGTGGTGTTAATTATGGACGCATATGTTTACAATAAGTTTTGTAAATCTCGATCATGCTTTGCACTTGGTCAAGCTAATGAACTTAAAGAATCATATGTCAGGAAAGGCCCGATTTTCACTAACCATGTAGACAAGGCTTGAATAATGAAAAAAAAGAAGCCATGCCTAAAAGAGTTGCAAGATAAATCATCCACCTCTCCGAATCCCGCGATGGATGCTGCTATCTTCATCAATTTGAGAGATTGTTCAGAGGTGTACAAATGAAGAAAATGAGATATTCAGAAGCTCCATCAAATTACCATTCCAACGCATCAAGAACCAACAAGTTTCAAGACCCGTGCAAGGAGTTATGGAGGAAACATTGAGCGTTGCGCGTTCTGAAATTTCAGGACAGATTTCATCGCCGAAGTAAAACGGACGTAACTCTCTTGTCCGGAGTCCAATTTGAGCAAATAAAGACTCGTTGGAAAGGAAATTTTGTGCACTGTGCAATGGAGTAGAGCTTGAGTATACTTTCTGTTCTGGACATTAAAAAAAATAATAGAGTGAAGGCAGCACCGAAGGATGATAGAGAAGGAGATAACGATGAAACAAAAGGATGCTTTGGGCAAGTCTTCTATAAGTGATCAAGCACAACATGGGAAGTAAATTAAAGCTGCATTGGTACCTTTTCTTCTTGCATGAAGGGCCATGGCTATGCAACAAAAAGAAGGTATGTGAGAAAGTCGAGCTCTATGACTTTAAATGAAGCGCTTTTCGGGAGGCAACCCGTTTCTTTATGTTTTTATTCCTTTATTAGAGAGAATAAAGAATGAAACCATCTTATGACGATCAACTTGTGGTTATTAATCTAAGTTTAGTTTTCTTTTTAGAACCACCATCATGTTCATGCTCATATTTATTTATTTGCATGCATTGCATTTTGTTATCAACATGATGTTTCTTTGCATGTGCATGTTTTGCATATAGTTGGCTTGGTTGTTTTAAGGCTCAATGATGTATGCTTTCATATCCATGTTAATGCTCCAGCTGGGCATTTTCCTTTTGTGATCTTGTGTAAACGTGGTGTTTAAACATGATTTCGGACCATCATCATTAAGTTCGATAAACCTTGCTAGCTTTTCATATGTTTTCATGTTGCATTGGTTAGTTTATAAGCTCTGCAATGCGCTTAATTTTTCTTGTGCTATAATATTTATTGATCTAGGGATAGACATGGTGTTTTAACCCTAGATATATAAACCTTTATGGCTATGGAGAAATTCGGCAACCTAGTTGTAAACATGGTGTTTAGAACTAGGTGAAAACATTGTCTTTGTTTATATGCTTTCCTATCATGTGCATACACCTTGCACCACGTACACTCATTAGTTTTTTATTCCTCATTAGACTAATTATGCCACGAGTTAAAAATCTTAGGAGACATTGTTGGATTGTTGGCAATTCTATCTACTCCCAACCGTCACCTTGGGGTAGAATGTGCATTTAAAACGTCTTACAGGCAAGACAGAGACTCTCACTACAAGGAAATTGAAGGATGGCTAAGATAAAAATGCTTTGTCTTCTTCTTCCATGACTAGCAAAATGCTAAGCATGGGGGAGACCCTGAATCTTCAACACGGAAGTGCAACATGACACTCTAGAAGATAGAATGATAAAGATCGTTAACATCTCCGGATCAATGCGCAAGAAGCCACCAATCTCATCAAAATTCTGCATGGTCTCGAAGGGAAAACACTGGATATTTTTGGATATGTAGAAGTCCCATGAAGTTACGATTCCAACAAATCAAGAATCAAGACAATCGGAGGTTCCTACAAGCGGTTATGCCCGAATCACCGAGTGCAACACGTCCTGAAATCAGTTTTGGACAGCACGCAGCGCTGAAGTAAAACGGACATAGCTCCCTTGTTTGAACTCCGTTTTCGATGAATGACCACACGTTGGAAAGGTAATTTCATAAACTTTTCAATAGAGCTATATTTCGATATATGTTCTGTTCTGGACAGAGGGGGAAATCCATGAAAAAGAGACAGCAAGGAGATGATGAGAACAAGAAAGAGGAGATGGTGATGACAACATTGAAGAGAAGGGTGACCAATGACTCCATTAAGCATACAAGATCAAATTCAGAAGTTTAGGAGCATTAATAAATCAAGACAAAAGCAAAAGCCACATCGATACATGGAGATGCCGGAAGAAGGCAATGAAGGATTACAAAGGATGGTAACATCTCCATGGACCTTCTCTTTTCCAAACACAAATGCTTGTAAGTATGCCTTCAACATCAACTAGGTGCAACCTTTTGTTTTTCTCTTCAAACAATAACATGGCTACTAGGAGGACAACCTAGGTTTCTTTTTACTTTCAATAGATAAGCATGACCATGTGTTCACCTCGATGTTCTATATTGCCTATGCTTACGGAAAGATGATGAAAGTTGCCGCTTTGTTTTACCTACATGAAGTTATACATGTCTTGGCTAATTGCTCTCTATAATATGATCTGAAATTAATTTAAATACCGGCTCTTTTATTTGTGGAGGTGAAATGGCTATGCTCTAGACCCACATACATATCTTTGCTCTTTGATTTAAGTTTATGGATAGCCGGATAACTTGTTGTTTTTATGAAAACTTAACTTTTATGCTATCTACATATTTGTGATGCTCTTGCAAAGTTCGACCTACCAAAGCCATATACATATATTTTTTATGACAACAAAACCCGTAGATTGCAAACATATATTATGATGAGTTGGTTTAGGATTGATTTCTATGGTTCGAGACTAAGAAGCTGGTCATTCCTTTGTGTAACGTTTTCATGCTAGCCTTTTTGTCCAAGCATTGTGGGTTATCACATCGAAAATTGCACAAACTTCGCTGGGCATCCACCCTAAACCAAAAACATCTTTTTGTGAACACCTCCTTGTCCACAACCCAATTTGAGTATGGAGTAAAATTCTCGATGGAGATTCAAATATTCCGCAAGATTATGGAATTTATACTTACTTTAGCAGTCATTTCCCCTCTCTTTTATGCTCGAGGACGAGCATCGTTCAAGCATGGGGGAGGAGTCATTCTCTGACACAAATGCTATGTAAGTATTATGTTGCAAAAAGTTTTGAGGAGCAAAAGAAAAAAAGAATAAAAATGAAAAATGAAAAAAAATACGATAAGAAGAAAAGAAAAGTAAGAAAAATAGGAAGAATAAAGTGAAAAAAGAAAGAGAGAAAAATGAGAAGGAAATAAAATAAAGAAAAAAATAAAGATGCTCCTCGGATCTTTTTGCTTCATAAGTCCTCAAGTGCCTTGATGACACATCCATACTCAAATCTTCCAACCATGTGCAATCCGATAATGAGGACTTCACTCGTGCCTCGGGATCATCCATTTGCCACTTGCACATGTCCACTTATCTAAATGTGTGTGTTTCATCCCTCTCTCTTTCCAACATTTATTTTCCATGGCCTTTTTGACGAGTCTCGGTAATTCCAATAGACCTCTCTCTTAATTTGACAATATTTTGGATGTATGTTTTGCTAGGATTGTTTTTAACCTTCCAAGCTCCACATAAGCCTTCCACTATCACATATGAGTAGAGTAGGTTGAAAATAATCTAGTATAGGCTTGAGTGACTTGATGAGATGAGTGTTCCATGAGCTCTTGCAAGAGATTTTCACTTATGTTGGATATGCATCTTTTTGAAAATCTTCCATGTGACAAGGTAATGGTTTGAAGTTCACTTAAGTTTGAGAGCATCGTGTTAAATGTGGCTTGTTCTTTATTGTTAGTCTATCTTCCATAATGAAAAAGAAGTCAGTCATAACTTGAACTTTAAAAATAAATTCTTAAGAGAGAGCAATTTGCCTCATCATGAATGACTAAGTGCAGGGACAACATTTGAAGGCAACACTGATTTCCCTTTTAAGCAAGGATTACTTACTCGAGGACGAGCAAGGTTTAAGCATGGGGGAGATGTTGACGGTGAATTTCCGTCAACCTAGAGTACTTGTTATACATTGGTTTCGATTATGATTTGCAACTAACCCGCCACTAGGCATACTAATGATATAACAAGTTCACACTAGCATGTCGATTTTGGAGTTTGTTGTTTACGCAGGAAATCTACGCTAAAGAGGAGACTTTCGGGATAAGTTCACCAAGCACTTTGGGAGAAGATCATGAAGCCCGACAAGAGTCAAGACACGCGATGAACATGACTCCAAATGACCCGAGGACCAAAGCGTCAACGTGCAAATCTTCAGGGACTCAACCAGAAAATAGTGAAGCTTGCATAGCAAGGATTCAAGCCTTAACCGTGAAGGAAACGACGTCAAAGGCCCACATGCAAGTGCACACGAATAAGGGATCACGCGAGAAGCAACCGGGGAGAAAACCGGGGCCAAACCGGCCGAAGTGGGCTCGGGCCGGCCGGCCCGGGCCGACCGGCCCAGCCCCACTCCGGGGTCGGTTCGGTCCCCCCCTTTGCCCTAGGTGTTCGTCTATTTATTGCCTCCGCCTCCGTCGGCCGCCACATCGAACAAATCATCCTACCGACACCAATCACCAGAAAACCGCCGCCGCAAGATGAGGGAGAGAGTTAGATGAGCTCGTCGCAAGGATCAACGCCGGCGGAGAGAAGGAAGCAAGAGGAGGACTCCAAGCCGCTGGCCTAGGGGTGTTCCCAAGCTCCATCGCCGCCATCTTCATCGACGACGTTCTCCGGAGTCTCCATCACCCCTATGTGCTTCAATCCGTGTAAGATGATGGGGTAATGTCTCCGTACATCCCTAGGATTAGATGGATACATGCTATGTGATCGCTACTCGATTTGTGGTTTCAATCTATTGTTTTCATGTTGATGATGCTTTGATGATTAAGGTTAGCTACCATGTTTTTCGGGCGTATGATATCAGCTACTCCCATAGATTCCATCAACATACCGTGTCCATCATAGGTCTAGTCACGAATACCTTCGTGTAGTGACAGTACGAGAGGAGGGAAAGGGCGAAACCGTGGTCACGACCCCCGGTAGATTGGTTTACCGCTTTCGTGTGGTAGATGCATACCATGTTATCCTAGATCCTAGGGAGGGAACGCTTATCTTTCTTAATCACTCTCTTGTGCTCACCCTTTACCATCTAGTTTAACCCTATATTTGTTTGATCAACTTAACTTAGATTAACTTAGGTTAGATTGTTTTACCTTTAGATTAATACTCTTTCAAAGGTTTTCCATTCAACTAGATTAGTGCTTGGTTAAGCGCTAGCAATCCCCTTGCTCCGCGGATTGACAAGAACCTTGGGAATCCCGTGGTGAAAAAGGTGTAGGTCCGTACGCTTGCGGATCGTAGGTGGATACGAGTTTTATCCGTCAACATCCACGTCGCGGGGAAGTCGATCGGCTCCATCGCCTGGCCAGCACACGACTGTCCTCCCAACATCACGGCGTCCTCCAGACTGAGAGTCATCTCGCTGACGGGGAAGTCTCCACCGGTCCATGAACACGGCGATCAGCAGGGCGTCGTAGTTGAACCGCGTCAACCGCTCCACCCAGGGAACCTCAGCTCGTAGCCTGTCCCCCTCGACTAACCGCGCAACAGGGAGAAGTCATGCAGCGTGTAGCCTGAAAAAATATTAATTTACTTAACGCAATTACTATTGTAAAGAAATAGAAATAAATAATATATGAATTCCGTACTTTGGAATCCACCGCTGGTGTATCGGCATCAACGTGCGGGTCGTCCAGCAACGTATCGTGCCGAGCGGACCTCCAAGAACAGCCGACACGTACGAGCGGTGCTGCCGGTCCACCGCCTCGTCGAATAACTTCGACCGTACGTACTCCAGCGGTGAAGCCATAACTAAAAAAACATAGAGTAAATTGCATCGGTAGTGCAACAACTATACAAGTGTGTGCAAATTAGCCCAAGAACTAGTAAAATGATCAATTCAATACAAGAACTTGATGCTTTGGTGTGCATACGGTCCAATTCCCACCACGTCGCGTATTTGTCCATGGTGGATGATGAGGTATCGGGGTGGGATCAGCTCGGCTCGTTGGAAACGTGGTGCTCGGGTCAACTTGGCTTAGCTCGCCAGAAACATGGTCGTCTCTGATCCCAATTAGAATTTGCAGGACCCACGAAATGGCTGCAAGAGTGAATTATGACACTCCTGCAACTCCTGAATTAAAACGCAACATTCCAAACTATTTTTGTTCATAAATATCAAATGTGTGTGCAATACAAAATGTATTTGAATGGTCTAACACAATTATTGACTGAATTTAACTAGCAGGACAATGTATTTTAGATCTGATGAATGAACTAAACATGCTACTCTTGAATCATGGGTGTCTACCACGTCCTTCTCCTCTGGCTCCTTTTCTACCACCACGTCCTCCTAGCCTTCCTCATACCCTTGCAGTACGACTACATTCTGCAGGATGTTCCTCATCTGTTGTAGTCTTTGCCTTTCTTTTTCTTGACCTTGTACTTGTAGCTCAGCCTCTACCTATGTTCATTGCTGTAGTAAGCCTTTGCGGAGGTAGGTTATCCCTTTCCATAGCTACAAACATATTTTCATCTGGCAACGGACCCCGTGGTTGCATTGCAGACTGTGCTATGTTTTCCTACATAGTGTAGACAATATTTAATATACCTTTGAATTAACTAATGTCAAATAATGTTCTAAAAATAACTAGAATGTTGTACCTGACGTAGAAGATTAAATACCATAGTATCAGCATTTTCAGTTGGATCCAGTTCATGGCGTCTAGCCGGCATAATGTTCTGAAAAAAAATATAGGCATCAATATTATGATTGCCATAGAAATTTAAATGAAAATGTTCTATTGAAATGTAAACAAATTAAACAGCATGCACCTCCAGTATGATTGGGTCATCATATTCCTCTGATTCTTCTTCTGGATTAGGCATATTTCCCTTATTTGGATATTTGTAGCAAGTTCTCTTATTATGTGTTGATGATCCATAGGCACTGTAATGCTTTGTCACTTCGTGCTTACTAAGTTTGGTGCCACCTTCTAATTCAGTTGGATTTTTCTTTCTATTCTTTGTCGGCCTCCCTACCTTCTTTTCATAGATAGGTGGCTGCACATTGACACCATTCATTTTTCCCAATGTATTCTATCCCTCACAGGCCATATGTTATAGCCATATGCCTCCATGTATGTTGCAATTGAATGGCACTCATGCACCATTGTTTCTGGCTTGATATCGTCATGCCTGAAACATGCAATGGCATGGCAGCAGGGTATACCTGTTAGCTGCCATCTCCTACAATCACATGATCTCACATTTATGTCCACAATGTTGGTCCCATTTGTCATTGACTGAAAAATCCCTCCTCCCGCAGGATATACCATACAAGATGCTGCAATCTCTACATGTCTATCAAGCTTCTTCTTCACCTTGGGACATATAGTGCCAGTCCACTTACCTGTAGCATCCTGTTGCTTTGTATAAATTCTATTTGTGATTTGACACCTGATTTTCTCAAACATTGAGAGTATAGGAATCTCCCTAGCATCTAGTATATACCTAAAGGGAATATGGAAATGATGTTAGAAGAAGCTATAAAGTAACAATGCACAATAAGTAATGACTTTGGGAGTATGAGGTAACTTACTTGTTAAAGACCTCACAATTATTGTTCAGTAGCATATCACATTTAGAGAAATCGCTAAAGAAAGTCCTAACCCAAGTACTAGGTGCCAATTCTTCGACCCATGCATATGCTTCTGGGCTATCCTTCTTCATTTGCTCCATGTTCTTCTCCCACAGAGGGATACTACTAGATCGAGCTATTTCCCACAGATCATTCTTTAGTGTTTCCCCCTTGTGAATAGAGTTGAAATTCTGATACAAGTGCCTCACACAAAATCTATGTTCATCATTAGGGAAAATATTGTTCACAGCATTGATCAAACCCTGTTGACAAAACTTGTAAAGAAACAACCATGAAATTAAATATTGAATAATCACCAGAAGTTCTTGTGATGTACCTTTTGTTTGTCGCTCATAATAGTATAAGGACCTGTATTGAGGATATTTAAGTCATTCTTCGAAGTAGACAAGAACCACTTCCACGTGCTTGTTGATCCAACCTCAACTACACCCATGGCAATAGGATATATGCACTCATTTGGATCAATCCCCACTGTTGTTAATAGTTGGCCACCATGCTTGTTTTTAATAGGGCATCCATCAATGCATATAGTGGGCATGCATCCTTTAAGGAAGCCTCTCTTACATGCATCTATGGAGTAATATAGTGTACTGAAACGCTCCATGACCATTCCAGTTTTAGGATGTTGCGGTGCCTTCAATGTGAGGAAGAATGTACTTCCAGGATTAGATTTTTTGAGCTCTTCACCATAGTCCCAAAGCTGATTATATTGCCTTTCTTCATCACCGTGAAAAGCTTCCTTCCTTGCCCTCCCTAACTTATATCTAGATGGGGTCATGTTGTACTCCCTTTGCACCTTAGCTGCAAAAGCCTTTAGGCTCATTTTCTCATCATCCCTGAACATGTCAATGTACTTCCTTGAAAGAAAAGAAGCAGTTAAAGCCTTGATTTTCCAAGTTTTGTTGCAAGTATGAGTTCAGTAGCTGCCTTAAGCTTCCAAGGACAATCATCTTGGCAGCGAACCTCTAGCCTAACTTTCTCATTTCTGTCCTACCTGAGATGTCTCCTTTCCCTAACACTATATGCATTGATTGCTTTCCTTAATTCTTCAACATCTGCAAATACCATTCCCAACTTAAATACTGGTGCTACCATGTCAACATCTGCCCTGAAAGTTTTGAAATTAAATTTCACTGGACTTGCATCAACATCTTTCCTAAGCAAATTGATATCTGAACTCCCCACGGCATCGTCACTCTTCATCCAACTCATCTTCACTGCAAACCTCCTTCCCTTTAGTTTTACCCTCTCCATCTATTAAAATATCATGCACATTGTGACCAAATAAGTCATCATCATCGATATCTAGCTCATAATCACTATCAATAAAGTCAGAATCCCCTTTTGAATCTTCATTTGCACCTAAGTCCTGCTCACCACCTTCTATCTCAATAACTTCCTCGGAACCCTTTTTTGTCACCTCAAGATGACTAGACTTCCTCTCAGGGATAGTATGTTCCGCTTGTCGAAGGAGTAGTTGAGTTCCATTGTGGAAAATCCTATCACAATGTTTTCTTCCATACAAATATGCTTGACGCTAAAGGAAATTTAAATGGTCGACATACAGCATAATGTTCTTATAAGTGGAAGCCACATTTGACATTGCAATGATATCAGAATCACCCTTCAAAATCTCAGTCCATCTCCCACTGACTTCCCTGGCTCACACCAATAAATTCTTGTAGATGCTGAACCATTGCATTCTAGAATCCGCAAGAAATCGTCAACATACAATAGGGACCATGTATCAGTATTACAAAAATCAAACCAATCTATCTTGTTGTCCATATATATCCTATTCTTTCCATGTCCACAGAACAATCCGTTATAATGTATCTCCACACTGAAGTAATCATCATTTTCATTTGTAATGGAAAATACCTTACAATAGTCAAGAAAGTATTTACGACGAACCACTACCAAATTGATTGCATTGTTGGGGGGTATCCGAAAATCCAGACAAGACCCCCCCCACAAGAGAAGAATGTACGCAAACGTTCAAGTCAAAGCCGCAGATGACATAAGAGGAGACAAAGGATCTCCCAAAAACTGCTCGTGCCTCAAAAGTTGTGAATCCTTTTACACGTGCCCTCACGCCCCCTTTTATAGGGAGACGAAGGGACTTTTACATTCCGACAATACCCTTGAACTCAAAGAATATTCCTAGTGTGAACACACACACAAGTGTCTTTTACATCTCATACATTTACAAGCCCGCCACTAGTTCACACGCTAAACCCGGACTTTTTGAGACAACAACTTTGACTTTGCTTCTTGCTAGTTCGTGAATCTCCCCATTCAGGAAATCTTCACGTACCGTGACTCCCGAACTCGTCCTCCATCATATTCCCGAATTTCACATATTCCCGAAGTTCGTGGCTTCGCAGGTTCATGGCTTTGAGTCTTCACGAATTCGTGACTTCGAGGCTTCGCAGGTTCAAGATTCCAAGCCATCGCGCGTTCGTGACTCCGAGGCTTCGAGAGTTCAGGATTCCAGACCACCGCGTGTTCGCAACTCCGAGACTTCGTGACTTCCAGATTCCAGATCTTTGCGAGTTCTTGTCTCCTAAAAACTTACATCACAAATTTCATTAACCTCGATGTTTCGAGGGTGACGGGTGTTGCTGAGTTCCCCAACACTAGCCCCTCGGGGAAGCGGGTTGACTCCGACAATCCGATTCCACAAACATTTCAGAATTTCAGTAAAAAACGTCACCCTCGGAACGTCGGAGGGGACACGCGTCATCCGGAAACCTCGCAACGGTCGAATCGAGGCACGTTCGCAGAACTACCCCCACCCCTCGCCCCTATAAATAGAAGGCTTCCGCTGTCAAATTTTTTTCACCTCTCTCTTTCTTTGTTGCGAATTGTAGTTCTCTCCTTCGTGGAAAATCGTCTTGCGGTCTAGTGTTTACGGCTTCAAGTTTACCCCGAACTGTTCTAAGGTATTACTCTCTTTGTCTTTTAACTCTTGTTTCTACTTTCCATTGTACTGGTGTTCTTTATTTTGCGAATTTTATTCACGAACGTCGTCTTTATTTTCTCTTATTTGTACTACTGTCGAATAGGTGGCTTGAGTTAAAAGTACTGCAAGACCCATGACGACCGAAGAACTTGCTGCAGCTGGCCTTCCGGCCGAACCAGTAGCTCAGAATCCTGAGAATGTTCAACCTCCCGAAGGGGAGGGATTGCCTGCTGCCAGCGAATCCAAGAGTCACGAAGACGGGGAGGTCAGAACAGATGATGAAGACGTCGGGGATGTGGATGCCGACGTCAGAGATTTGGTCAGAACAAGGCCGACGGGACCTCTCCCTCCGTCCCTTGTTTTCGGAGAATCCAAGGTTACCACGAACATGATCAGAGAGTATGAAGCAGCTGGATTCTTCCCTTCAGGTACCGGGTGGGCTCCACTGGATGAGCAAACTCCTACTCCCGAAGATGGAGAGGTAGTTGTGTTTCGCGACTTCTTCACATGTGGGCTGAGATTCCCCTGCGATCCAGTTCTCCCCGCAATCTTGGACGCTTTTTCGGTGAAAATTCATCAGTTTTCGCCGACATCTTTCCTAGAAGTGTCCAAGTTTATTTGGATCATGAAGACCTTCGGGTGTAACCTCAGCGCTGATGCTTTCGCAAGATTTTTTGAGTTAGTCATTGTCCCAGAGGTTATCAAAGTCGACGACTGGCAGTTCTACGAAGCTCACTATGCATGTTGTACTTTCAACACCCGACGACAGAACACCCGAAGAGGGATCACGCGAATTCAGATGGCGCCCTGGTGCAAGACCAACTTGACTGACTACTGGACCTCGTACTGGTTTTATGTCAAGGCTGACATGTCTAAGATTCCTGGATACGAAGGACCGACCCATCCTCTGTCCTCTCCTATCGAAGCCCTGACTGCTCGGAATACTACGGAATTTAACCATTGGGTAGTTGGGATCAGAAGCTGCGAAAATGCATTTCACCTCGCCAGCACTATCCTTGGAGGCCGCGACATTGTCAAAGAGTTCGTTACTGCCCAAATTTGGCCGATCTCTTATGGCTGGGCCCCAAACGAGATCATGCACTTCAATGTCAATCGGGCATCACAAGAAGTCCCTTTCCCAAAGTTCGGCATTAAACTTAGGGAGGGCCAGAGCGCCGATGCCTTCATGCTCGATGTCAAAAGAAGAGTAACTCTTATGATAGGTGAATATACTATGAACAAGTATAAGGCATACAAAGCTTTGGTGAAGCATAAAAGGAAGATAAACCGTGTTTTCTCCGAAGTTTGCGAGGATAAAGCTTTTCCCTCACGTCGTCCAGGCCGTAAGATGAAAATTCCCGCAGTTGCTGTTGCCAGTTGCTCAGTCGCTCCTTCGAAAGCCCCGATGAGAAGATCTTCGAAAAGCGGCCCATCAATTTCCGACGAGACTAAAACCTCTGGTGTTCAGCCCTCGAAGACAAAGTCTCTCGAGTCGTCGAAATGCAAGCGCAAATCCTCCGAACAAGTTTTGGACGCCGAACTCCAAGCAGCCTCCAGCCTTGCCCAGATGAGCCGCAAGAAATCTAAGAAGGTTGTCAAGAAGGTTGTCTCCTCTAGAGTTCGGCGGGTTCCCTCCGCTTTCGACAACGATCTCTTCGTGGAGCCAATTAGTCAGAAAGGTTCTTTCTTCTAGCCCCTGTTGAGATTTGATTTTCGTGAACGATGCCCATCGGGTTCTGAGAATGAGTTCGTGGATATTGACTCCTTTTCAGATTCTGCTCCTGATGTTCAGAAAGAAGTGATTCCCGACGCTGCTGCTGGGCCCCCTGTTGCAGCTGCTGATTCTGCTGTTCCTCAGTCTTTCCATCCTCACGAAGAAGCTTCTCCCGAATTTGCCAAGGAGCTTGAACTCACTATTCATAGGGGGGGAAATCCCGTTGAAGATGCTTCTTTGCTCGAAATTCGTGAGAAATTGCCTGAAGTCCAAGCTCCCTCTCCTTCGCAAGCTGCATTTAACAAGAGCTTTGGTACGTCTTACCTCGGTGAACTACTAAGTGTTGGTTGCAGGGCGGCTAGTGTGGGGGGTGGCGGTTCCGAGATTTTAACACTCTGGAAATCGCCTACACTTGTTGATGAAACAGGAGAAGGAGTCTCGGAACAAACGTCTCGCCGGCCTGGAGAGGCCGTTCGAGACTCTGGAAAGAAGCCCTGCAGCTCCTCGAAGAGAACCTCTACAAGTTCGGGACAGATGCTTCTCGTGAAGGATAAAAAAGGTTCGTTGCTTTTTATAATTCTTTTCACTTTACATATTTCGACTTTCCTTTTATGGTTTTCTTTCGCGACTTTTCAGAGTTTGAGGATCTTCTCCGATCACTTCCTGCATCCGAATTTGCCGCACAACATAGAGATTTTGTGGCAAAAGCTTCCATATCTGGAAGAATTGCCTGTGAATGCTTGGTTGTACAAGAGAAAGCGAACAAGAAGCTGTTAGAGGATCATCAGAAACTGAGTCGCAACTTTCAACTATCTAGAGCGGCGAACTCGGACTTATAGAAAAAGGTGTCTGAGCTGGCTGATGCTCTAAAGAAGTGCCAGAGCGAAAAGAAGATTGCTGAGGAGGCTGCTGAAAATTCCCGAAAAGAGCTTGAAAGATTTCGGAAGACACATGATGATGATCTGCGAATGATCGAGAATCTTCGCAAAGATCACGACAAGTCCTTAAAGACTGCCGAAGATCTTCGCACCAACAATGCTGATTTGGCCAAGTCTTTGAGCGGCAAGGACCGAAAAATTCAAGATCTTGAAAGGGCACTGACTGAACAGAAGGAGGCTCTGAGGAAAAAGGTTTCCGACATTATCGACAAATTGAAGCTTTTATTTCAAGAGTACGAGAAATCTCTGAACGAATTTGGCGTTCATCCCGCACCGCTCCCTGCTGATCTAGGACTTCCTGATTTCATGGAGTGGATCGAAGTTGAATTCAAGGCGCTTCCCGATGTTATCTCTGGTGCTAACAATTTTGCGGCGGCCTTCTCAGTCGAGAGCATCCTAAAGCTTCTTCACGACTTCGATTGCGCGGATCTCATGACATTTCGCGAAAAACTCTCGCAGTTTCCCGACGCCTTGAGCACCTCAAGAATTCGGCCAAACGAAGATGTCCAAGCTATCAGGTCCAAGTTTGCGAGGGAGTTTTGGCTTGCTAGCGGGAAGGAAGCTGTCAAGAGCATCGCACACTCTAAGCTTGCTCAGGTCAGTTTCCGAACGGTTCTGTTCGACACTGCTAATTCGCAAAATTTCGTCTTCCGATTTTTCTTACCTTGCTTTCTCTGCCTTTTTTAGCTAATTGAAGACGAAAACGGGGAAAAGGCACCGCACCTCTTGAGTCCTCTACTGAAGGTGAGGAATCAACGAACTCGGATGAGGAGGGCTCTAGCGACAGCAGCGATGACAGCAGTGATGGCGACCAATCCTCTACTCGAGAAGAAGGCTCACCGAAGGTTGACATTTCGGGCTGAATGTCGCCGAAATGTTCGCCCTACGTAGCTATTCGTGTATATTTGTACATTCGCTCAGTTGTAATTTTTGCCTGAACAAGTTGTTTTTGTAAACTTTAACCTGCGCAGGTCCTGCAAGTTGGGCCTGCGCAGGACGTGATTCCACTGCGGATTCATCGCGATAATATGTTTGTCAGTGGCGAAGCATGGCGTTTGTTCCAAGAGGCTCACCTCGAACAAGACTTTTTCGATTTTTGGCTTGAGGTTTCGCTTAGGTTTTATATGGAATGTTTCGATCTTTCTTCTTTCTTCCTTCTCTGTAAAGGTGAGACTTCCACTACGGCGAACTCAAGCTCATCAAGGACCCCGAAGATGGAGCCCCTTAGCCCCATTAGCACTGAACTCGCCTTTGCTTATGCTAGTGACATTGTCGAAGACAATCGCCGCGAACCAGGACATGTCGTTGAACTTTCGTTCTAGACCTTTCTATTTTCGTGATGTAATTGTTCATGATACTTATTTCGAAATTTTTATGCAACTAAGGCAATAAGGATGTTTTCTTTGAAAAAACGTCACCCTCCCCCACCTTGCCGTTTTGCATGAAAATGTCAAGGCAAGTTAACAAGTTTTTTATTCTTCGAGTATCTTGATCATACGAGCTTTTTGAGAAAAATTCACAAGATTTTGAAAACTTCAAACGTTGTGACTCAAGTCGACAAAATTTGTTCTTGAATCTTGTGGACTTGATCCGCTTGGCATACTTGCCCTGGTTGATACTGCAACTCTCAGTTGCTTCAACCATGATTTTCTACGAATTTCCACACGAGCCCCTTGCCCTTTTATCAGAACATTTTTGTCATGAAAAACTTTCATCGATCTGCGTTAAGGTAAAATTTTTAAACGATGCCACACGCACATTCATTTGGCCGCAATCACGCATTAATTATCATGATGGAGACTTAGGCTACAACCCATTGTTGTCTCAAGCCTTCTCGGTGGGAATCCCTTCGTGGATGGGATTTTAGGCCACAACTTATTATTGTCTCAGGCCTTTTTGGTGGAAATCCCTTCGTGGATGGGATTTTAGGCCACAACTTATTGTTGTCTCAGGCCTTTTCTGTGGGAATCCCTTCGTGGATGGGATTTTGGCTTTCACGGAGCCTTTTTTCTCAACCTGTTATTCTTTTCATAATGGAATTCTGGCTATCAGGAAGCCCTTCACACAAACTTTTTTCTTTTTTTACGATGGAATTCTGGCTATCAGGAAGCCTTTCTCACGAACTTTTTTCTTTTTTCACGATGGAATTCTGGCTATCAGGAAGCCCTTCTCACAAACTTTTTTCTTTTTTCACGATGGAATTCTGGCTATCAGGAAGCCCTTCACACAAACTTTTTTCTTTTTTCACGATGGAATTCTGGCTATCAGGAAGCCTTTCTCACGAACTTTTTTCGTTTTTCACGATGGAATTCTGGCTATCAAGAAGCCCTTCTCACGAACTTTCTCTTTTTTCATGATGGAATTCTGGCTATCAGGAGGCCCTTCTCACGAACTTTTTATTTTTTCACGATGGAATTCTGGCTATCAGGAAGCCCTTCTCACGAACTTTTTTCTTTTTTCACGATGGAATTCTCGAAATGCGCGATTTGGGGGAAGACTCTTTTCATATATATATCACAAAGAGTATTTACATAGGATCCGCCTCGTTAAAAATCTTACCTCTTGATTTAGAGCCCCCTTTGCAAGGAAAAGAGTACGGTCCTCCTTATTCTAATGCAACTAAGAAAAGAAAAGCTATTGTTTTTTCCAGAATTCACTTATAGACACGTGATTCGGATTTTTAATTCTCAAAATGCAAATTTGCGAAAAAGGATAAAATACTCTAAGTTACATATAGTTACAACTGGAACTTTCAAGGGTAGTACCTTTTCAGGCTGTCGGCATTCCACGAATATGGCAACTCTTTGCCAGTTTGCTCCATCAAACGAAAAGCCCCTGGCATATCTGTTTCTTTTCCAATGTATGGCCCTTCCCAAGATTCATGAAGTTTTCCCGGGTTGTCCTAGTTCTTCTTTCTTTTCAACACCAGATCACCAGTTTTGATGTCCTTTCGAACCACTTTCTTATCTCTCCATGCCTTGGTCTCCTTTTGGTACTTCTCAATGTTCTCAGCTGCTTCAAGGATTGTTAGCTGGATCATATCTTTTTCCACTTTCTTATCAATTTCTTCAATTTCTTTTGCTTTCAGGACTCTCATGCTTTCATTATTGATTTCCTCTGGTGTCACTGCCTCGGTGCCGAAGAGTAGCCGAAAGGGCGTGAAACCTATTGCTCTTGACACGGTGGTGTTGTGGGACCAGATTACTTTCGGCAATTCATCTACCCATTTACCCTTTTTTTGGTCGAATAAGCACTTCTTGATTCTCGAAAAAATCAGGCCATTTTCCCTTTCAACTGTTCCGTTGGACTGCGGATGATACACTGACGAAAATTTCACATGAGTACCCAAGGTCTTGCAATATTTTTTGAAAGTGTAACAGTCAAACTGTTTCCCATTGTCAACAGTCAGTTCTCTAGGAACTCCAAATCTGCAGACTATGTTCTGACAAATGAACTTCTGAATTGTTGGTTCTTTGATGTTCGCGAGTGGTTTTGCTACTACCCACTTCGTGAAATAATCGACTGCAACAGCTGCGAATCGGCAATTCCCTTGAGCCGTTGGCAATGGCCCTACTAGGTCCATTCCCCACCTTTACAGTGGCCAAGATGGTGGAATTAAGTGAACTGGCATTGAAGGTAAATTTTGTTGATTCGCTGTTTTGTGGCATGCTTCGCATTGCCGAACAAGTGCCTTAGCATCTATGTTTATGGTGGGCCAATAGAATCCCTATTTTATTGCTTTTCCTGCTAAAGCCCTGGTGCCTATGTGCGCACCACAAAATCTGTTGTGGATTTCTTTGAGAAGTTCGAGGCCTTTTTCGGAGGTGATGCACCTTAGCCAAGGCTCAGTAACTCCTGATTTGTACAGTTCTCCGTTTAGCACTGTATAGCCTCGTGCCCTTTTTTTCAATCTTTTCTCTTCCAACTCATCTTGTGGTTCATAATGGCCTCTCAGATAAGCCATGATTTCTGCTCTCCAATCGGGAGTCTCCACTGCATTCACGATTTTCAGCCTTGATTCCTTGATAGATGGTTCTCTGATGATTTCGAAAAAATACATCAGGGGGCAATTCTTGATTTCTTGCTGCTGCTTTCGCCAGCTTGTCTGCTTCATTGTTGTCATCTCTTGGAATATGTTGTACTGAGTAACCTTTGAAGTGCCTTTCCATTTCTCTAACCTTTTCTAGGTACCTCATCAGAACAGGATTCCTTGCTTCACTTTCTTTTTCAACATGTTCTTGAATAACTTTCGAATCCGTTCTGATTATGAAAGTCTGCTGCCCCAAAGCTTTCATTTTCCTCAATGCCAGGAGTAAAGCTTCGTACTCTATTGTGTTGCTCGTGGAATGTTCATTATTCGCGACTATGAACCGAGCTGCATATCTTATCACTACCCCCTCCTGTGATGTTACCACTGCCGAAATTCCAACTCCCTTGTAGCACCAAGCTCCATCACACTGGACTATCCAAGGCTCAGGTATTTTTTCATCGAGGTTCTGAGTTGGTGAAGTCCAATCCACAGCAAAATCTGCCAAGACTTGCGATTTTATCACGTTTCTTCTCTCGAAGTCCACAATGTATTCTGAGAGTTCAGCGCCCCATTTGATTATTCGGGTAGATGCCTCTCTATTTGCGAACAAATCACTTAGTGGCTGATTGGTGATGACCCTTATTCTGTGACCCTCGAAATAGTGCCTTAGCTTCCTCGCAGCCATGATGACTTCATATGCAATCTTTCCCAATTCAGAATAGAAGATCTTCGAGCCAGACAAGGCTTCGGAAGCAATATATACTGGGATTTGCTTGAGCTTTCCTTCTTCCTCCTTTTCTTGCACCAGTACAGCGCTTACTGCCGAATTCGATGCAGACACGTATAGCAGAAGTGGCGATTTTGGTTCTGGAGGGCACAGCTTGGTCATGTTGGACAAGTAATCTTTCAGTTCTTAGAATGCTTGCTTTTGGGTTTCGGACCACTGGAAATTCTTGGCACTTCTGAGAACTTGAAAGAATGGTAAGCTTCTTTCTGCAGCTCTAGGAATGAATCTGTTAAGCGCGGCCACTCTCCCTATCAACTTCTGCACATCTTTCACTGAAACTGGATCTTGCATTTCTACTAATGCCTTGATTTTGTCGGCATTCTCCTCTATGCCCTTTGTTGAGACTAGGCATCCGAGGACTTTCCCCTTGTAAATTCCGAACACACACTTCTCAGGATTGAGCTTTAGATTCGCTGCTCTCAAGTTCGCGAATGTTTCTGCCAGATCACTGACGTGATCTCTTCTCTGGACACTCTTGACGACTATATCGTCCACGTATGCCAAGATGTTTCTGCGGATTTAAGGATGGAGGACTATTGCAATCATTCTCGAAAATGTGCATCCTGCATTTTTCAGCCCCTCTGGCATTCTCACGAAACAAAACGTTCCAAAGGGAGTGATGAAGCTTGTTTTTTCTTTGTCCTCTTTGCGAACTCTGATTTGATGATATCCCGAGAACATATCCAGGAGGGAGAGCATATCACTGTTGGCTGCATCATCTACGATTTTGTCTACCCTCTCCAAGGGAAAATCGTCTTTCTTGCATGCCTTGTTCAAATCCGTGAAGTCTAGACACATTCTCCACTTCCATTCTTCTTCTTTACTGGTACAGTGTTGGCCAGCCAGACTGGATACTTGACTTCTCTGATCACTTTCGCGTCTTGCAGCCTTTGAACTTCAGCTTCAACTGCTTTTACTTTTTCTTCGGACATTTTCTGAAGTTTCTGTTTCTTGGGAGGTATTCTTTCATCTGTTTCCAGGGCATGTTCGATGATGTCCCTGTCAACACCTTGCAGGTCTTTGGCTGACCATGCGAAAACATCCTTGTTTCTGTTCAGGAATTGTGTGAGCTCTTTTTCTTCTTCAGGATTGAGGTGAGCCCCAATTGTGACAGCTCTGTCGAGCATGTCGTCCAGGTACACTTTCTTGGTTTCACCATCAGCTGCTATCTCAATCTTTTCTATGTCGCGCTTGGCCTCTTCGTAGGGTTCCTTCCTTTCTTCGGTTGTTTTCAGCTGGTACACATTTTCTTGGCCGGGGGTGTGGCCCTTTTCAATGTTTCTGGCCTCTTGCTGATTGCCGAACACTGTAATGACCCCCTTAGGTGCAGGTATCTTCATACACAGGAATTGTTGTCTTATGGCTGCGTCGAATTTGTTCATGAATCCTCTGCCGAAAATCGCGAGGTATGGGTGATAGATGTCAACGACATCGAAGGTGATGTTCTCTGTTTTGGCATTGTCAAGATCTCCGAAGGAGACAGGAAGCGATATCTTTCCAACTGGCTTAATTGGCTTTCCTCCGAAACCTTGTAACGGGTATTCTGGCGGGTGCAACATGTGCTGGCTCAGGTTCATCTTCTTGAATGTTTTCAAGAACAAAATATCTGCCGAACTTCCATTGTCAACTAGGACCTTTCCGATGATCCACCCAGCTATGTTTACCTCGATGACCATGGCATCATTGTGAATCACGGATTTTAGTTTGAAATCCTCTTCTGTGAAAGTGATTGGCACTTTGGCCCATTCCGGACGTGCAGCTAGACCGTCATTGATGATGGTGTTCACAGAACTAAAGTAGTTGCTTCTTTGCTTCTTAGTCTTGAATTCCATGGCTGACCCTCCAGAAATTGGCATGATAGTCCCAAAAGACGGCAATACCTTCGAGTTCTGAGGTCCTGAACTTGATTGAGGTCTTGACGAACTGTCGGGTGGTGGTGGTAAGATTTCCCGAATTAGCTGTGGTTGCTGGATTAATTGGATTGCCTGTGACTGGGGAAAAACTACTCAGATGGTTGCCAGAATGATTGTGGTTGTGAAAATTGCTGAATTGGGACTGGACTTGGTTGAGAGTTCATTAATTGCAGCTGCCAGAAGTTCGGGCGAAACTGACTCGGCATTGAGGACGCCATGCTCATCAACGCTTTTTCTTGCTGGATTCTTGCCATGTTTTTCTTGGTTACTGGGCACCCTTCAGTGCTGTGTCCTCTCCCATGATACTGACAGTAAAAGTACGGGTCTTTTGGGTTGTGATTCGTGAGTCTCGAGGGTCCTCTTCCTCTTCCCTGTCACACCTGTTTTTCCAAAGAAAACCAAGTGCAAACCTATATGCATGCCAGGATCAAGTTTCATGCATATAGCTGACAAAAGTGAATAACAGAAATAATATCACGTAAGAAAAAGGGAGATTATCAGAGTATTACGCTATATCCTGGAAACGAAGACACCAAACATCACAGGCAGTCGACTGGGGGTTCCGTACGCCTAGAACCAGCAACATCTTCACAACGACTTCATAGTAGCTTCCTCCTTCTAAGCAACATTGTTTATAGCAAGGGTGAGCACTTGTCGTACTCAGCAAGTGTGGGGAAAAGAATGAATGCAAAGGCTTTATAGTGGACTGGCTATAAGCATTCAGCATTTTGGTTTGTCAAATTTTATTAGCACCTGATTACTAATAAAAGTATAAGTATATACCAACCCACATTAAGCATAAGATAAGAGATACACCATAAGCACATGGCAAGCATAACCATAACACATATCACAAATTAAGTCCATCTTCAAGTTCAGTTAATCATGTGAGGGTCCAGGCCGCTCTTGACCGTGAGCACGGCTAATCGATTAGTTTTAACACTCTGCAGAGGTTGTACACTTTCACCACAAGCAGCGTAAAAGCTCCAAAGAACTTTGAACCCAACCATGCGATGCTGATCAGGCACCATACCACACTACAGAGGTGTGATTGCATAGGGACGCTACAAGGCCTTTACAAAGGTTCTCCAACAAGTTGTGACCCACAAGGTCGGATCGCTTAGCAAGGTATAAAGTCCCCTAGCAGGTCAATACCCCACCATAAAAATATAACTCACCCAACCCCCTGCTAGAGCGAGTCCATACCCCGCAGTACCGCCGATCCCTTGTCCTTATCAGGTAAGATCACCCCAAGCCAAAGTTCCTAATTATTCAGCCAAGACCATTGCCCATTAGTTCTTGTGGTTGTACGGTTTTCCTGGGTGGTTCTCCATGTTCCGATTAATGCACAATGATCTTGTATTAAAGTTATCATAAAGGAACATAGAGCATAAAATGATAACCATGTTGATTAACACCAACCTAGTTGAGCAAACTAAGCAATAGCTACCATCAATATTAATTAAAACCAGGTTCAAGATAATGGTCAAAAGAGGCTAGTCATCCTTAACAGGAACCCATCAAAATTAATGCAAGGCACATGCGATAGTGATTAATAAAGTTATTGGGACAAAAGATCAAGGACACACTTGCCTTTAACCAAAGTGTAGTTGCTCAGAATACTTCATCTTCATACTCTTCCAAAGCTCTCGAACCACGTTCGTTCTACTCGCATCAATCATCGAGCACAAGCATGCAAAGCAAACACACGAGCATATACTAAGAACAATACACCACTCGAAAGAAAAGCTTTAAAAGAACGCACTAAAGGATAGGCTTGATTAGATGGATCACTAAAGAACACAAAGTGCTTGGAAAGGAAAGGCTTGGTTAACTTTGAAGAGATGATTGCGGAAGATTGAGCAAGGACCGAAAAGATCATATTGAAACAGAGCTCGATTCTAATGGTTACGCAAGAAACGAGGGAACCACTGAGAACGGAACTAAGCTCAAATCTATCGAAAGATTATTATCGAACCACAAGAAACTACGCTTGGCATATTTTAATTAAGAAATCATGTGAAAGAATATTTCAGAGAAATACTCTATGTTACCATTAAACAAGTTACATTTAATTAAGGAAATCACGATAGACCTAATCATATTTTATTTATAACATTTGAGTAGAAGTTATGTCAAATTAACAATTACTTTTAAAAAGATAAAGCAAGTATAAGAGATCTAGGCGAGTAATTTTATGTCACGTGTTCAACTAAACATATTTAATATTGAAAAGGCATTTATGATGTCATTAGGCATATTAACTTTATTAGGAAAACCGATGTTTAACTCTAACATCTTTTATTTAGAAAAACTAGTTATGAATAGGGATTAACCAATTACATCATGATTAAAGAAAACCGGATTAGAACCTAATCACTTTTTATTTATAAAAGCATTGGAATAAGAATTAGTCAAGATTAACATGCGGTTTTAGTGTTAAAACAAGTAACAGGTGATACACATGCTAACGTACAAGTTAAGATGAAACGAACGAGAACGGCAGCAACGAACTATCAAGCGCATAAGAAACCTTAGGCTACGAACTAGGAAGACTAGCCTACAAGAAGAACTAAGATGAAGAGAGAACAGCTAGGTGGCAGAGACACTGATTCTTAGAAAGATAGCTGCACAAGGTTGGATCAAAGAACTGAAAGAGCATAGTTGTCTTACATAAAAGACAATTACGATAGGATGGCATGTACTAGGATTGGAAAGATCTGGAGCTTGAAAGAAGGCTAGCTCTACAACAGAGACACACTGAGACAGAGCTTGAGCTAACACTATAAAGATTCAGAGCTTCAGATAGACTTGATCAAAAGAGGTACTGAGGTAAAGAACGTCTAACGATTGATTTGCACATATGAGAGATCAAACTATGAGCTGGATTTATTTTAATTAACAAAATATATGTAAGGATATTTCATCAATAAAATACCCCATGTTGGAATTAAAGTAAATTAAACTTTATTTGCGAAACTGGTGTAAAGAACTAGTCAAGTTTTATTTATAAAGATTCATATAAGAATTATTCCAATTAAACATTTAGTTTTAAAAAACTAAACTATGTGAATAATCTAAATGAAACTTTGTAATTCGAGTAGATCATATTATTATTATTAAAAACAGCATTTACCTTGGTATTAATCAAAATTAACATTTACTCATAAAGCCGAAGCAAAAGCCTAATCAAGTTTTAATTAGAAAAGATGAATTAACTATTAAACAAATTAACATTTGGTTTACGAAAACCGAGATAAAGATCTAATTAACTTTTATGTACAAAAACATGTGATAGAAACATTAATCAAATTAAATTTGCTTATGAAAAACGATGTATAGATCTATATTGCTTTTATTTATAAAAGGGGTGTATAACTAGACATTAATCAAAATTAATATTAAATTTATTTTCAGAAAACAAAACATGGTGAAAACACACCACTAACGCGTGCTTTACATCATTATGGACCTGACGCAATTTGAATGGTTCAAAACGGAGTTAAAATGAGAAAACTACGAAGAAAACAAGGTACAGGGACCTATTGGCAAGATTCACGAACCTCTAGGGGCTTAACTGCAAGAAACCGAGGGCATATAGATAATTAAATGTATAAACACAAGGTCTGAGGTGAAAAACATGAGCTATGGCCTCGGTTGCTAAAACCAGGGAACCTCAGGGTCTAAACCGTAAAGGTAAGGACCTATCGGTAACGTTCTTTAAGGGTGGAAGGACCGGGTTGTAAAAGAAGAAACGACAGGGGCTCTTTTGCAAACCTGCGACGGAAGAGCTGGGTTGACCGGTATTGACCTCGGTTGACCCGACTGGGATTAGATCTGGCCCGTTGAAAACGGATCAGACGGCTTGGACGAGCAGCGACGCTCAGATGACGGCGAGCGGCGGCGATGAGCGGCGCACGGCGGAGCAGTCGCCGGTGTTAGCACGAAAACGCTCTTCCCAGCCTCAGTTCAACGCACGAAGTTCACCAGGACGAAGCATTTGACACGAGGAGTACATCCAGGGGTTCAACGCAGAAGCTTGAGCGACGACGGCGACTCAAGGCGCGGCGGAGCGGATGGCCGCGGTGGAGCAACTCCAGCGAGCGTGTTCGAGCAATGCACAGCACGGGAGCGACAACACGCGGCACCGGCGGCTTTGTCATCTCGGTGCGGTGCTCCAGGTCGGCTCCTCGTCGGTGGAGAGGTTGCGGCGGCGCAGACCGCCGACGGCGGCCAAGCTAGGGTTTCGGGCGGCGGGCGAGCTCAAGCACTAGGGCAGCTAGGGTTCCCAGCACGGGTAGCAGCGCTTTATATGGGGCCGAGGCCATGGCTTGTCGTGGCATGCACACCTAGGAAGGCGGCGCGGCGCGGCTCCAGGTCGGGCGCGGCCGGGACTCGAGCTGGAGTCCAGTTTCGCCACGGCGAGGAAGATGAAGTTGACGAGCGGGGGCCACACGTCAGTAACTGAGGGAGGAGGCACGCGGAGCGGGCCTTGCTGGGCCAAAAGTGGAGCTGAGCTGCGGAAGTCGAGGGGGGGTCGCGGCGGCCTGGTGGAAAGACAAAGGAGCACTGGCGGACTTCCGCCGATGGGCTTGGCCCAAAAGAATTGATAGGTTATTATTATTGTTATTATTATTATTTTCCGAATTTAATTTTCAATGCGAAAACATTTCCAGGAAATCCTAGAAAATGTTTTAAAGCACGAAAAATACTCAGAAAATTCCAAAAATTCCAGGAAAATTCCCAGAGACACATTGGGACATGAACAATCCAAATGAAGTATTGGGAGCTCATGAAAAAAGATTTTAGAGCCTTCTAATAAATAGAAATAGCCCCAGAAAAATGAGAATAAATTCCAGAAAAATCCAGAAAATTCTCGGAAGAGATTGGACAGCACCTAAACGTATTTTTGAAACCTTTAGCACTAAGGAAGCACCAAGATGCATCGGCATGAATGCAACACTCACAACTTTTTATTTTATTTAGAAAATCAAACAAGGATTTTTCCTATGCTATATTTCCTGTAAAGAAAATAAATGTTGGAAAAAAATTTTAAAATTATGAGAAAATTGTTATTTAATTATTCTTTCTATCCACATCCTGAAATTGGAAATTTCAGAGTGTGACATCCCCTTCCTCTGGGTGCGAACCCTCCTCGTGCACTAGGTATGTTGTTTTGGTCAGGCTGAGGATTTTCCACATTGTTGACATTTTGTGGATTCTGGGATTGCGCTCTCCAGGTCATCTCTCTGTTGCCTTGCCGGGCTTCATTTCGTTCAGCCACTCTTTTGCGATGATCATCATCAGACAAGATGTACTCTTCTAGTTCATGAAAAGGTTCTTCAACCGTCTTGGGTTTCTTTCTCGTCAGATGCGAAGCTGCTGGTCCTGGAGTCAAACCTTTGATTAGTGCATTGATGGTTGTCTTGTCATCAGCTTCTAGGATCTAGGATCTCTGTTGCATGAATCTTCTCACGAAGTCTCGCAATGGCTCTCTGTCTTTCTGCTTGTAGTTGTACAGATCTGATGATTCAGCTGTTGTGTCATGAAACATCTGAAATGCTTGCATGAATTTTGTCTTGAAATCTACCCAGCTACAGACTGAGTGCGGCGGCAGCAAAGAGTACCAATTCAGTATTGGTCCTTTGCAAGCAATGATGAAGGATTTGGCCAGTGCAACATCGTCTCCTCCTGCTGAATTCACAGCCGATTCGTACCTCATGAGAAACTGCCTGGAATTTCCGAAGCCGTTATATTTCGGGAGAGAAACCGGCTTGAATTTCGGTGGCCATGGTGCAGTTTGCAGCCCTATGGATAGTGGTGATTCAGAATCTATGAACTGTGAGATTCCATTTCCCGCGAAGAAGTTTTCTTTCGGGGTTCTTCTGGTTGGCCCAGAGTTCTGATGTGGTGAATCTTGCCATAGTGAACTGTTTTCTTGTTCTTTCATTTCATCTATTTCTCTATGTATTGTGTCAATTTGTTCTCTTGCTTGGTTGAGTTGTTCTAACTTTTCAGAGATTTTTGTTTTTACTTGCAATTGACTTGCGAATTTTTCTTTCTCTTTCTGCAGCTGCTATATCTTCTGTTGAACTCTCCAGTTCCCAGTCTATGGTGTCATCATCATCATCATCATTCTGATGCGTTTGCTGTTCAGAAGGTTGTTCTTGAATGTGTGCTGTCTTCTCAGCTCTTGCCTTCATCAGAGCTTCGAGTTTTGCTCTCCGTTCTTGATCTGTGGTGTTAGAAGGTTCGGGAACGAAAGAGATTTCATTCCCTTCGGGCGCATGGTGGTCTTCTTGATTTGTCTCAGCTGGAATGTTCTTCTTGGACTTCTTTTGTGGTGGCATCGTGAGTTGTTCTTCGGCTGAAACACGGTGGGCGCCAATGTTGGGGGGTATCCGAAAATCCGGACAAGACCCCCGAACACAAGAGAAGAATGTACGCAAACGTTCAAGTCAAAGCCGCAGATGACGTAAGAGGAGACAAAGGATCTCCCAAAAACTGCTCGTGCCTCAAAAGTTGTGAATCCTTTTACACGTGCCCTCACACCCCCTTTTATAGGTAGACGAAGGGACTTTTACATTCCGACTATACCCTTGAACTCAAAGAATATTCCTAGTGTGAACACACACACAAGTTTCATTTACATCTCATACATTTACAAGCCTGCCTCTAGTTCACACGCTAAACCCGGACTTTTTGAGACGACAACTTTGACTTTGCTTCTTGCTAGTTCGTGAATCTCCCCGTTTAGGAAATCTTCACGTACTGTGACTCCCGAACTCGTCCTCCATCATATTCCAGAATTTCACAGATTCCCGAAGTTCGTAGCTCCGTAGGTTCATGGCTTTGAGTCTTCACGAATTCGCAACTTCGAGGCTTCGCAGGTTCAAGATTCCTAGCCATCACTCGTTCGTGACTCCGAGGCTTCGACAGTTCAGGATTCCAGACCACCACGTGTTCGCGACTCCGAGACTTCGTGAGTTCCAGATTCCAGATCTTCGCGAGTTCTTTGCTCCTGAAAACTTACATCACAAATTTCATTAACCTCGATGTTTCGAGGGTGACAGGTTTTGCTGAATTCCCCAACATGCATATATTTCTATGATCTGGAACAACTCACAGTTGAGTTTCACATGCACTACTTGCACATGGACACGAGGTACAAGGTAACAAGGCAAAGGTTTTTATGCAGACAAAGAAAAGAAACAGACCCCTTCCAACTTCGACCCAGGTGAACAAATATAATTGCAGGAACAAAATAGTAGGGTGAAGATTAGGGGGTTACTAACTGTATGAAGGAGGATTAGTGTTGGGTTGTCTACGATGAGGCTCCATCACCGGCTGCAGTGGCGGGTTGTCTACGATGAGGCTCCATCACCGGCTGCAGTGGCAACTCCGGACGATCAGCTACAGCGCGATTTCCGATCGCCGGCGGCCGCGGCGAGTCTGGATGGGCAGCAACGTGATTTCCGATCATGTCGGCGGCTGCAGCGAGTCTCGACGTGAAACGGCGGCACTGTATTTTTTAAGCTGTGAACCCTACGTGGGATCCCTTTTTGCTGGACAGTATCCATCGAGCCATCCTGAGTTGAGCCGAGCCAATGTTTCGATAGGTAGCCGATCCCACCCTGCCACCTCATCGTCCACCGTGGACAAATACATGACGTTGCGGGATTTGGACCATATGCGCACCAAAGTGTTAAGTTCTTGTATTGTATTGATCAGTTTACTAGTTCTTGGACTAATTTGCACGTACATGTATAGTTGTTGTATTACGGATGCAATTTACTCAAAAACATAATTTAATCAATTTTTCCAATTATCCTAATTATGTGAATTATAACCATTTCTTCAAAGTTTAAAACAAATTTAAACAAATTATGTGAATTTAAATAATTTTCTGCAAATTTTATAGCAATTTAACCTAATTATGTCAATTATAACCATTTCCTAGAAGTTTAAGACAAATTTATTCAAATTATGTGAATATAAATAATTTTCTACTAATTTTATAGCAATTTAATCCAATTATGTCAATTATAACAATTTCCTAGAAGTTTAAAACAAATTTAAACGAATTATAAGAATTTAAATAATTTTCTACGAATTTTATAGCAATTTAATCCAAATATGTCAATTATAACCGTTTCCTAGAAGTTTCAAACAAATTTAAATGAATTATGTGAATTTAAATAATTTTCTATGAATTTTATAGCAATTTAATCCAATTATGTCAAGTATAACCATTTCCTAGAAGTTTAAAACAAATTTAAACAAATTATGTGAATATAAATAATTTTCTACGAATTTTATAGCAATTTAATCCAATTATGTCAATTATAACAATTTCCTAGAAGTTTAAAACAAATTTAAACGAATTATGTGAATTTAAATAATTTTCTACGAATTTTATAGCAGTTTAATCCAATTATGTCATATATAACAATTTCCTAGAAGTTTAAAACAAATTTAAACGAATTATGTGAATTTAAATAATTTTCTACGAATTTGATAGCTATTTAATCCAATTATTCAATTATAACCATTTCCTAGAAGTTTATAACAAATTTAAACAAATTATGTGAATTAAACAATTTTGTACGAATTTTACATCAATTTAATCAAAATATGTCAATTACAATCATTTCCTAAATGTTTAAAAGAAATTTAAATGAATTATTTGATTTTAAACCATTTTGTACAAATTTTATAACAATTTAACCTAATTACGTCAATTATAATCATTTCCTACAAGTTTAAAACAAATTTAAACGAATTATGTGAATTTAAATAATTTTCTACAAATTTTATAGCAATTTAATCTAATTATGTTAATTATAACCATTTTCCACAAATTCTAAATGAATTAAAACAAATTATGTGAATTTAAACTATTCTCTATGAATTTTATATCAATTTAACTAGTCCAAGTTAACTAAATTAAATTTCTAAACTAAATTTAACTAAACTAAGTTAACTAAAATAAATTTCTAAACTAAACTAAGTTAACTAAACTAACTGACTAATCTAAGTTAACTAAACTAACTAAACTGGACTAAATTTAGAAACATGCCTCAGAAGTGCTCCGAAGGGTTGAAAGCCGAAGGTTTGGAAGAGTGAAGGAGGAGCCGGCGGTAGGGGCTCGACCCCTTATGGCGCTGCCGCCGTATCCCACAGCGCTAGGGCTCCTGGCGTCGTGGGCCGCAGCACTAGGAATCCTGCCGCCGTGCCCCACAGCGGCAGAAACCTGGCCCCACCAGCCAGTACTGCCGACCGTTGGCATCACCTCTAACGCCGTGCCCCACGGCGGCGGGAACTCCTGCCGCCATTGGGTACGGCGTCAGATGTACATTTCTCGAAATTTTTGATTCGACTATTTATTTTTCGAAAATCATGAAAAAATAAATATAAAATAATCCAAGATAAGAAGAGGTAAGGGAGAAGAGGCTGAGAAGCGAGGTCATCTCTCGGGGCGTAGCACCGTAGCATGGGCGTGCTGCAGTGACTGTGAATGGCCGGTTTGGTACACCGAAATCTTGTGCAAATAGGACCCGGGGTTCGGCCCGATGGTTCGCCGATCCGGCCCACGAAAACGACTCTAGTGGGTTCCTTTTGCGACCCACGAATTCAGAAGGGATCAGAGGACAAGGAATCATCGAACCAAAGGGTCATGGGGTTCGACCCTCCCTTCGTCGTTCACCGCCGCCGCCGCCTTCACAACTTCTGCACAACGCCGCGGCCAGCAAATCCGGTGACTGCGGGTGGATGCAGGTGCGCGTCCTCCATCCAGATCACCTCCCCCATCTTCTTCTGATAGTCATCCTCTCCCTCCTCCATTTATTATTAGCTCATCTCGGCTTCTTGGTTCTTGTTGCTAGGGTTGCAGTTGCGGTTGATGGTGGCTCCCGGATCATCCTCGAGTGATATGGCGGCCGCCCCTCCGTCTCTTCGTGGCGAATCCCTTACCCCTTCAATGGAGCCATCCCTCCCTGGTGCCAGATCGAACCTAGGTATTGAATCCCCAATATTTTGCAACCTTTTACTGTTTCTCCCTAGCCTGTTGCGTATGTCTCTGATTTGCAACCTTTCACTATCTCCCTCAGCCTGTTACTTCGATTCATAGTAATCTGTGTTATGTCTCAGTTTCCATTAAGAAATTACTGAATGAGATTTGAACATCGGCAGTTTCAGTAAAAAAAGAGAGATTACATAGACCAAACCAAGTAGTATAATTACTCCTTTGTAAATTGTAACTTGCTAAGGTTTATTTCTTTAATAACGAAACTGGTAAGGTGTATAGTGTTTTCCAACCAACCTTCAGTCAGAAGTTTCTCTCTGTTATCTTTGAAATGTACGCCAACAATTCATCATTTTGTTTTTTAATTCATATGTTTTGTAAATTGTTTGTAAATTCATCTCTAATTCATCATTTTGTTTTTAAATTCATATGTTTTGCTATGCATGTAGATATATATTTGTTTCCTAGATGCATATAGTAAAAGTTGTGATACTTACAGTAAACCTGAAATGACCTATTACTTGGCTTTCGCCGAGGCAAAAGTCGCCGATGAATGATTACGCGAGAGTTTTTGCTTCGGTTTATTTCAAAATGTTCCTGTTCTTTATTTATTTATTTATTCACAAAGGAAGTTCTCCCTCACATGGCTCTTGTACACGGTGTTATTTTGCTAATTATGTTACAGAAGATGAGCTTATAAACATTTAAATTCAAAATATAGATGAAGTATGACCTAGGTTAGCCTCTAGACTTTTTTGTGTGTGCCCCTCTAGCCCTCTCTATTTTGCATATATAATGGTGCATGATTGACAGAGTATTTTCTAACCATATTCTTGTTCAATATAATGCATACGCAACCAAGAGAAATAGTACATCAGTGGTTTTAGTACCGGACCCTCACTTTCATGTATGCATATAGCATAGCTAAATTGTCATGTTTCTTAACCAGATAGCCTTGGTATGGCATCAATTATAGTATAAGGCTATAAGCTTTCACTTTGTGAGCTAACAGTTGATTCTCAACTCGCTACCAGCTACTAGTCATCCTATATATCGATCCAATAGCTAAATTCCTTCTAGTGCTTACTGCAACCGCTGTTAATCGTAGGATCATGCATGCATCCTCCTAGCATACTAGTCTACTGCTACCATGCTCTACTACCCCATAGGTTGTTGTAGCGAGAGGGTGGTCGTGAGGAAATCGACCGTGTGACCCGTATTCTGTGTAGGAATTGGAGTGCCACCAAGTTGTGGTAGAAAGAGGAAGAGACATACAACCAATACTCCAGAAGGTGGAATAGGGCAGCCCAGTAGTGGAGGAAAGCAGAACACTCCTGATCCGTCTAATGGTCTGGAAACTGAGGGAGCATCTCTTAGAGAAGAGCAAAGGGAACTGTATAATGAAACCAACATATCCCAAGTTCAAGCAGAAGGGACAATACACTTCGATCAGCACGCTTTAGAGGACGAGCAGGGTCAAGGTGCAGATGATTTTTGGGATGATGATGAGATTGATGAACATGCTGGTGGTGGCTGTGTCGAGGGTCTAATTGAGGATTTCTTACCTGGAGAAGAAAATAGGAAGTTCAGGTCCAAGGTTTGGAATGAATTCTCTAAAATTTGTGTGGCTGGTGTTGTTACAAAAGGGCAATGTATTCACTGCAATGCTGAGATCAGCGCCAAGCGTGGAGCTGGAACTAGTGCTATGATCACTCATTTGAAAAGGTGTAAGGAAAGAAAGAATGTGACAAACTTGGCCCGCCAACTAAAGTCGGTTGTAATGTCTCCTGAAAGAGTTTCTTTGGAGAAATGGAGGTTCAGTCAAGAAGTATCCAGGAGAGAACTCACTAGGATGATAACACTTCATGGCCTACCACTTGCACTTGTTGATTATGATGGCTTTCGGAGGTTTGTTTCCAGCCTGAATCCTATCTTCAAAGTGGTTTCAAGGAAGGCAATCACAGCTGATTGTGTGAAGAAATTTCAAGAGCAAAAACAAATTCTTCAAGATGTTTTCCGAAGTGCCAATAGTAGGATCTGTTTGACGATGGACATGTGGACATCCAACCAAACTATTGGTTACATGTGCATCACATGTCACCTCCTTGATGATGATTGGAAGCTACATAAGAGAATAGTCAAGTTCTGTTTCATGAGAACACCACATACTGGTGTCGCAATGTTCAATGAGATCCTCAAATTCATACAAGAATGGAACATTGAAGACAAGGCTGTTTGCAATCACGTTGGACAATGCAAGCAACAATAATGCAATGGTCAAGTTGTTGAAAAATAATCTGCTACAGAAAAAGATGCTATGTGGGAAGGGAAGGTTATTTCATCATCGTTGCGCAGCTCATGTCCTAAACTTGATCTGTAAAGCAGGTTTTGGAGTTATCAATCCAATTGTGCACAAGATTCGAGAAAGTGTGAAGTTCATTGAAGGATCTACTTCACGAAAGCAGAAGTTTGAGGACATCATCCAATAGTTAGGGATCACATATCGAAAGCGCCCAAACATTGATACACCGACCCGTTGGAACTCTACATACCATATGCTCGAGACATGCTTGGAATTAAAGAGTGCTTTTGAGTCACTTACACAACAAGATCTAGAGTATACTTTTGAACCATCACTTCAAGAATGGGAAAAGGCACAGATGGTAAATAGGTTGCTGAAAACCTTCTACGATGCAACCAATGTTATCTCAGGATCACTTTATCCAACAGCAAACTTGTACTTTCATGAGATATGGGAAGTTAAGATTGCTTTGGATAATCAAGTTCCTGAGGCAAATGCAGAACTCTCTGAGACAATCAAGTATATGCAGAAGAAGTTCAAAAGGTACTGGAAATGGACATGGTTACAAATCTCTTTTCCAGTAATCTTTGATCCAAGATTTAAGTTTGAGTTTGTCGAATTCCGTTTGAGAAAAGCATTTGGGAGTGAGGGTGAGTCTAAGGTTGCCGCACTGAAAAGGGCATTGCTGGATCTGTATAAGAATTATTCAGAGCAGTGGCAGGGCAATCAAGATGTGACATAAGAAATTGCTACAGCTGAGGTACTCACAAATTCAAGCAATAGGTTTGCGATTGGGATCAACATTTGAGAAGTAATGTGTCCTCAATGACAGAAGTACCCTCTGAGCTTGAAACATATTTGAAGAAGCCAACAATCCCTAGAACTGATACCTTTGACATTCTCTCTTGGTGGAAAAGTAATTCTATGGAGTATCCCACACTTTCTAGGATAGCTCGTGATGTATTAGCGCGTTCTCGCTTCAAATGTTGCATCCGAGTCGCTTTCGGCATGGGAAGAAGAACAATATCAGATTTTCGAAGCAGCTTAACTCCACAAAATGTGGAAGCACTCATTTGCTTGCAAGATTGGATTCGAGCTTCAGGTATTATCACTTTGAAGTTATCTAAATTTCATATCCAGCTTTAATCTTTTAAATTTGCCTAACAACAAACAACTCTTCGGGACATTCATCTCAGTTTCACATGGAAGGGATTGAAAATTTCATTGACCTACTTGATGAAGATCAATGATATGCTAAAAAGGTAATGAATGTCTTCCCGGTTTTTCTTTTGCATTTGTGTAGCATTTCGAATTTGTGAACAATTTGTGTAGCCATTTTTTATCATTAGTTTGCATAATTGAGAATTCAGTCCAGTAGGCAAAAGCAATTAGAGGTGTGCAGTATTATGAAACCATGATCACTTTTATGGCATCAATTAGTGATTAGTATAAGAAACTGTACAATGATGAATTGTTAGCTTTGAAAGAATCTGGACTCATGCATCTGCATCTATGTAGTTTACCAATGATGAACGTAGGTACTAGGAGATGTTTGGATCACCTAGTACATGTACATTTGTGCTATTTCAGTGTGAGATGTTGTTATTATGTTGCCTTAGCCTGGCGTTTTGGGCTGCACACAAAGACTGTCATTCGACAGTTCAGTTACAATTTCCTCAGTTGTTCAGTTACAAATTCCTTTAGATATTTGGGAATTATATGTATGTGTTGATGTCCAAACTGTGACGGGATTCCACTTTAAAAAAGTGGCGTTTTGGGCTGCACAATGCCTATCAGTAAACTGTATTTGGGAATTATATGTAAGAGTTTTGGGAATTATATGTTTGCTTTTTCTGTGTCTATTTTTGTGTTTGGACCATTGCAAATATAGTTTTTGAATGTCTGTCAAGAAATTGGTTAATATCGCACATGCTCGTTTGATCAAAGATATATTGTGATTCATTCTTTGTTGTATGAAATTGCGGTGCGGTACTTTTGTTGGACAATTGGAAGCAGCCATAGTCTCCGGAGGAGCACTTGAAGCTAGTTCGTTTGCAACTTGTCAATTTGTCATAGATGTACTCTGCCTCCGAATAGGTCTGTTAGGAAAGGGAAGATGTTAGCATGTACTCCTTTGGTCAATTCCCAGACTGGATCAAACTATTTTTGTACTTGTACTATTCCTAAAGATTTTAAGTCTTGTCTCTGGTCAAATATATAAAATGTTCAGGCTTCAACTTGTTTCTTATTGGATACAGATACAGTGTTCATGTATGCAGAGCTTTTAGCATTAATTCATTGATTCACATCTTGTCAAGAAAGCTAAGATCCTTTGCTCAGTGTCTTAATCCATGCAAGTGCTAATCCAGGTGCTGGTGGTCCGCTACATGCCGGCTCGTTTGCAAAACTAACAACGTGAGCACTTACCGCCGGCCTACTACGGCGGCTAACTAGTATAGGATGTGGGTCGATCCACAAGGTCCACTGGAGAACCGGTTCACGCAGAATGATATAAATGGGTCGATTGGTGCTCCACCATAACACATCTGGATAGCTGGGTCGAGTCCAGTACGCTCCACAGGTGCTACCATTCCCACCTATAAGGACCCCAAATTGGATCGCGTCGCGATGCGTAAAATTTGCAAACTGACCCCTTGATATTACAAATGGACCCCTAATTTGGATAGTGATTAATGATTGCGATCCAATTATTTCCATGTACAACCCCGGTTTAGATTGTTATTAATAATTGTGGACATATAGGTCCCCGGTTCTGAAACTGGGGGGGCTAGGCGCGTGGTGGTCGGCGGTTGCAGGGGGTGACGTACTCGGAAGTAAATCATGTGATTTCGGAGGGTGGCGTCATGACGGCGGCGACAGCGGCGGGGGTGTTTGACCGGAATATGAACTCCGACAGATATGCGTCACGTCTTGGCTGCGAGTCTGTGCCACGAAGTTTGGACTTTGGAGCTGGGGAAACCGAGGCGGGCGTTCCTCGCCGCGGCAGGGGACGAAGGTGTTCCCGTCACGAGATGGAGGGAGATTGGAGGATTGTCTGCCGACTGCCGTAGCAGCCTGTAGGGGATGATGAACACCAGGCACGATCGATGGTGCCGGGTCCCGGTCGAGGGTGACCGCCCTGCTTCGTGAGGAAAGGGACGACCTGGCCGACTCGACTCGAGTGTCCGTGCAGTCGTCCACTTTCTTCACAAAGCAGGTGGCCCTCGAGTAATAGAATCTCATTGTCATAAAAAAAGCAGGTGGCCCTCGAGAGCTCTTCGATCGCCTGTCTCCTTTGCAGTTGCAGTCTAGCCGCTGCTGAGAGCCGCTGCTTTGAGGATATGATCCATCCTGTCTTCTTCCTTCGAAGAAAAACCCATCCTCTTCTTTCAGACTTTGTTTGTGAGGCCATGCAAAGAATGGAAATGCAACAGTTTCGTGATCTCATACACCCACCCGGCCAACTGAAAAACATGGGCGTCGAAGCTTCTCTTTCAGAGTTTGTTCACGAGAACCTACCAAGAAAGAAATGGAATTGAAGAGCTTGATGAGCGGCACCCACCGATCGATCTTGCAAGTCACGTCGCCACAATGCAAGCAACCGTGACATCATGTGGTTTGCATTTTGCCCTGCAGAAAAATATGTGCAAAATCATTCTAACCATGGTAGAATTATTATGCAATAACGCTTATTTTTTCTCGAAAGACGCAGGTTAATTGCGCTTCATTATATATATTAAGAAGAGAAAGGGAAAAGATCTCTAAAAATACAGAGCAACACAAAACATACAACTCAAAACCATATTCACACCAGAACACACCCAATCCCAGGATTCCTACATCATTCACGCTCGAGACATGAATGAAAAGACGACCACTAGTGACCCTCCTTTTATTCTACACATGTGGAGGCAGTAAGGAAGGAAATTCCCCGAGCCCCGCCATCGACCATACTTTCTTTCTTTGCTGGACTGGATAAGAGCCCGAGCCACATCAGGGGCCGCTCCATCAAAGACACATTTGTTTCGTTGAGTCCAAATGGTCCAGCCCCCAAGAATAATAAGAGAGTTGATTCCTTGAAGCACTAGAGTACTACTGTCATTGCTGATGATCCTCTCCCACCAATCATAAAAGGATGAATCTCAAGGTTGCGGAGAAAGAGCTTGTAGCCCAAGTAGAGAGAGGAATGATGCTAGAAATTCCTTGCAAAAGAGCAGCCGCCAAGGAGATAATTAATTGTTTCTGGTTCTTGGTCACACATAGGACAACAATCAGGATGAGGGAGTGTTAGCAGCAGCACCGCTAACAATGAAGAAGAAATGCAAGATGGGCCACGCAGAAGCTTTCGGCCCAGGAAGCCCAACTCGCACGTGACGGGTGAAGACTGGGTGCATGCGTAGCGTGTGTGTGTGGCTTGCTGTTAAAGCCTGGAGAGCAGAGAGAGAAGGGCATCAACTTGTACAACAAATTATTCCACAACTTTTCCCCTGTCCTCCTTCTCCTGGATGATTTCTATGCTATTCGATCTCGAATTCCTTGCTACCTATCTCCGAATTTCCTTCTGCCTCTCTGGTTATTTCTCCAATTACCTGCAACGCTCACAATTGGTATCAGATTCATTCGATCCTAGATTCATCAGCTATTCCTGCGCCCTTGTTCCATCGATTAGACTTGTACTCGGATTCGGTTCGGTTCTTCGAGTTCGCCCGTGTGTGTGAGCTCGATTCCGGTAATTCCATCCACACAAGTCCGATCTGGAGCATCTGCCCCCTCACGACCACTACACCCGCCTCCAGCGTCGCCACGGAGTCATGAGTATCGACACCAAGATGATCCTCGAGGAGCTTTGCAAGAATGATGCCAAGTGGGAGAAGTGCTTCGAGGAGACGGATTCCAAGTGGGAGAGGCGATTCGAGGACCTTGACACCAAGTGGGATTTCAAGTACTCGACAGCGGGCGACGTGGTGGAAGAGCGTATGAGCAAGCTGGAGAAGATTGCGGCGGCGTACGAGGAGTGGCAGCCCGCTGCGGAGGGCGCCCTCGACGACGTAAACCTTGAAGTCCGTAAGCTCAACAAGCACCTGGAACGGGTCATCATCGACCAGGCTCTAGTCCAGTCCGGTGGCATCTTCAAGTCGCCGGAGTCGGTGTCTGTGCGCCTATCTGCCGGAGTACACGCCGATGGGCCCAGTGGCCACCGCGAAGACAATCGCCCCCGGGAGGATGGGTATGGGTCTGTTATCGCCGTGCTCCATCCCCCGGTCAAGGGTGCGTATACAGCTCTCCCTTCCCCACAGTTCAATTCTGTTCACAACCAGATCCCTAGTCATGGTACTCGAGGGGGGTATTCTGCTAGTGAGTTCAATTCCATGGGAAAATTGCCTAAGCTGAATTTTGCCTTGTTTGATGGTGATAACCCAAAGCATTGGCTCACTCGTGCTGAAGATTATTTCGATTTGTATGAGGTAGAACCAGCTAAGTGGGTAAAATTAGCTGCTATGCACTTTACTCCTACTGCTGCTAGGTGGTTGCCTTCCGTAGAAAAGAAATTGAAGGTGTGTTCGTGGGCTGAATTTCGCCAACTCCTTCTGGATAGGTTTGGGCGCGATCAGCACGAGTTACTTGTACGTCAGTCTCTGAATATCAAACAAACTGGATCTGTGGCAGAGTACATAGATAAATTTGCCGTGCTCATGGATCAATTGGCTGCATATGACAGTCACACAGATCCCTTGTATTTCACTATGAGGTTCATTGATGGGTTACGTGAAGATCTTAGAGCTCCTGTGCTTATTCAACGCCCTTCTAGCCTGGATACTACCTATGTTCTTGCTCAGTCGCAGGATGAGGTGTCTATTGGAGGACGCCGCAAAGAATTCAAGAGGACGGAGTTCCAGCACCGACCCAGTACAACCTCGGGTTGGCCGCTTCCTCCTCCTCCCAAGCTGGACAAACCTGGGATTCCTATTGCTGAAGATCGTCGCCAATTGGAATCTGCTCAAGGACGTTCTGTTGAAGATAGCCTTTCTGCACTTCAGGCTTATCGTCGTGCTCAAGGTCTCTGCCAACATTGTGCAGAGAAATGGAGCAAGGGCCATCGGTGTTCTGATAAGGTGCAGCTCAATGCACTTCAGGAAGTGCTAGATTTATTTCACCTCAATGATGATCACCAGCCTTCAGACACTTCCAGTCAAGCTGGTGAGCAATTGTTCTTAACTCTTTCTGTGGCTGTTGTTTCTGGTCTACCTGCACCTAGAACTATGTGTATTCAGGGCAAGATTCAGAACCAATATATGAGGATTTTGGTGGACTCTGGTAGTTCCAACACTTTTATCAGTGAGCAATTGGCTAGTAATCTCTATGGGGTCACTCCTATTGCTGATGATATATCAGTCAGAGTAGTTGATGGTAACATTATCAAATGTTCTTCTAGTCTACCTAACTGTTTGTGGAGTTATGGTCATTATGAATTCTACTCTGATCTGAAGGTCCTGCCATTATCTTCCTATGATATGATTTTGGGTTTAGATTGGTTGGAACAATTTAGTCATATGAAGATACATTGGAAACAGAAGTGGCTTGCTATTCCTTATAAAGGATCAGTTGCTATTATATGTGGGGAACACTCTGAATTGCCTGAGGGTTCTGTGATTCAAGTGTGTCAGGTGGAGATTACTGCTACAGATAATGTGGACATACCATATCCTTTTGAAGTCCAACAGTTAATTGCAGAATTTGTTGTTCTCTTTGAGCTCCCTACTGAATTACCTCCTGCTAGGTCTTGTGACCATTCCATTCCTCTTGTGGAAGGAGCTGCTCCCTTCAATATCAGACAATACAGGTACCCACCAGCACTGAAAAATGAGATTGAGCAACAAGTTCAAGAAATGCTGAAAAATGGGTTGATTCAGAAGAGCAACAGCCCATTCTCTTCCCCAGTGTTATTAGTTAAGAAGAAAGACAATACCTGGCGTTTCTGTGTGGATTACAGACATCTGAATGCAATTACTGTGAAAGGAAAGTATCCAGTACCTATCATTGATGAATTCTTGGATGAGCTTTCAGGGGCTAGCTGGTTTACTTGCCTTGATATGAGAGCTGGCTTCCACCAAGTCAGACTTAAGCCAGGGGAGGAGTATAAAACTGCATTCCAGACCCATTGTGGACATTATGAATTCAGAGTCATGGCATTTGGCCTAACAGGGGCACCTGGAACCTTCCAAGAAGCTGTCAACTCCACTTTGTCCCCATGCCTTAGAAAGTTTGTGTTAGTGTTCTTCGATGATATTCTCATTTATAGTGCCACGTATGCAGACCACCTGTTACACATCAAACTGGTGTTTGAGCTATTGGCTCAAGACAAATGGAAAATCAAGTTATCCAAGTGCACCTTTGCCCAAAGACAGATCAGCTATTTGGGTCATGTTATCAGTGAGCATGGAGTGGGCACTGATCCAAAGAAAATAGAAGCTATCTCCAACTGGCCCTCTCCTCAGAATGCTAAAGAGTTGAGAAGCTTTCTGGGTTTAGCTGGGTACTATAGAAAATTTGTAAGGCATTTTGGAGTTATATCCAAGCCATTGACTGAATTACTCAAGAAGAGTGTCATTTTTGTGTGGACATCTGAGCATGAAAAGTCCTTTTGTGCATTGAAATGAGCATTATGTTCTTCTCCAGTTTTAGCCTTGCCTAACTTTTCCAAGCTTTTCTGCATTGAAACTGATGCAAGTGGCCATGGGATTGGGGCTGTGCTCCTTCAGGATGGTCATCCCTTGGCTTTTCTCAGCAAGGCTCTGGGTCCTAAATCTATGGGGCTATCAGCTTATGAAAAGGAATATATGGCAATCTTGCTAGCACTTCAGCAATGGAGGCAATACTTACAGCATGCAGAATTCTTAATTTATAGTGACCAAAGGAGTCTGACTCAGCTCAATGAACAAAGGCTCCACACTCACTGGCAGCAAAAAGTGTTCACTAAAATGCTTGGGTTGCAATATAAGTTAGTCTACAAGCAAGGACCTGAGAACAGAGTTGCTGATGCTTTGTCCATAAAATCAACTCATGCTGACCAGTGTGCCGCTTTAACTGTTGTGACCCCTAGCTGGGTACACGAAGTGCTGGAGGGTTATAATCAAGACCCACATGCCCGAGATATGATTGATAAGCTCATCATTGATCCATTGGCTGTACCTGGTTTCACATTACACAATGGTTTGTTAAGGTACAAGAATCGTGTTTGGATTAGATCCAACACAGCTTTACAACAGAAAATCCTATAGGCTTTCCATTCTAGCGCCTTGGGAGGACACTCTGGTATTCCTGTCACATACATGCGCATTAAGCAATTGTTTGCTTGGAGAGGCTTGAAATCTGCAGTCCAACACTGGGTCAGATCTTGCACTATTTGCCAGCAGGCCAAACCTGATAGGAACAAGCTCCCAGGTCTCCTCCAACCTTTACCTGTGCCTTCTTCAGCTTGGCAAGTAGTCACCATGGACTTTGTGGAGGGATTACCAACTTCAGGCAATGCCAACTGTATTCTAGTCGTGGTGGATTCCTTTACAAAATATGGTCACTTTATTCCTCTTAAGCATTCTTTCACTGCTTCTGGAGTGGCTAAGTCCTTTCTGGACAACATATATAAGTTGCATGGACTGCCTTCCGTCATCATTACTGATAGAGACCGCATCTTTACCAGCAAGTTTTGGCAGGAGTTGTTCAAACTGGCTGATGTCACCTTGCATATGACGTCTGCTTATCACCCTCAATCTGATGGTCAGACAGAGCGACTTAACCAGACTATGGAGACCTTTCTTCGTTGTTTTGTCAATGCATGTCCTACCAAATGGCTTCAGTGGCTGCCACTTGCCGAATTTTGGTACAATACCTCTTCCCATTCTGCTATTGGACGAACACCATTCTCAGCTCTGTATGGTTATGAGGCCAAGCACTTTGGCATCTTTGCTGTTCACTCTGTAGCGGTTCCTGAGTTGGATGACCAGCTTCAAGACAGACAGGTCATCACTGAATTGATCAAACAACACCTTGTGCGTGCTAAGGCTCGCATGAAGAAGCAAGCTGATCAACACAGGTCTGAAAGACAGTTCGAAGTCGGTCAGAAAGTGTTCCTCAAACTCATGTCCAGTCTTCATTAGCCCCACGGGCTAATCAGAAACTGTCGTTCAAGTATTTTGGTCCGTTTGAAATACTACAAAAAGTGGGATCGGTTGCTTACAAGTTACTCCTTCCTCCAAGCTCTACTATTCATCCAGTGTTCCATGTATCCCAACTAAAGGAAGCTATACTGGATACATCTCAGGTATCGCCATCCCTGCCATCTGACATTGACTTGCTTCGTGTTCCTGATAAAGTGCTGCAGCGGCGTATGATCACTCGTGGTGTACGCCAAGTTCCACAAGTACTGGTGCAGTGGTCTGAGTGGCCGGCTTCCATGGCCACATGGGAGGATCTGGAAGATTTAAGCAGGCGTTTTCCTAAGGCACCCGCTTGGGGACAAGCGGCATTTCAAGAAGGGGGGACTGTTAGCAGCAGCACCGCTAACAATGAAGAAGAAATGCAAGATGGGCCACGCAGAAGCTTTCGGCCCAGGAAGCCCAACTCGCGCGTGACGGGTGAAGACTGGGTGCGTCCGTAGCATGTGTGTGTGGCTGGTTGTTAAAGCCTGGAGAGTAGAGAGAGAAGGGCATCAACTTGTACAATAAATTATTCCCCAACTTTTCCCCTGTCCTCCTTCTCCTGGATGATTTCTATGCTATTCGATCTCGAATTCCTTGCTACCTATCTCTGAATTTCCTTCTGCTTCTCTGGTTATTTCTCCAATTACCTGCAACGCTCACAGGGAGATCTCTACTTTCTAGGCGATCCGCAGTCCAACACTTGTTATGGGCAACAAGACACATGAAGAAAGAGCATTTCGCAGGAGCCCAGGTCTTCCAGATTTTCTCCCAAGGTCTAAAAATATTTGCCCCTAGGAAGAAACCCTCATACGCTGTCTTCGCAGAGCATTGCCCGTTAGTTGGAAAATGCCATATGTGTTTATCTTACATTCCAGGCTGCAGCTGGAAATTAGACAGAATATCCCACAACCGGAGGTTCTATGAGAACTCCAACAAGAAGGCCCCCTTGAATATCCGAGACCCAAACGTGGTTGACAATAGCTCCCTGCGTTGTTCTCCTCTTGCATCTTCTTACTGGGATAGCAGCCATAAGGCGAGGTGCCAGGTCAGCAGTATTCTGATCGTGGAGCTAGCGGTCTGTCCAGAAAATGGTAGTAGTGTCGTCTCCAACCTCCGAATATACATCTACTGCGAAAAAATCTCTAATCTGTTCAGGCATATGTATATTGAAGTCTACCCATGGACGATTAGGCTCTGTTTCTTGTAGCCAAATCCAATGCATCTTCAGTGACCTAGCGTCTTAAGGTCTGAAATTCCGAGTCCACCAAGTTCTTTGGGCCGGCACACTTTGAGCCAAGCGATCACACAATAGCCCCCACATGCTTCCCTGCGGCCTCTCCAAAGGAATCCTCGTCGAATTTTGCCTATCGCTTTGATTGCCCAAGCTAGAAACTCTACAACCATGAGGAGGTAAATGAGCATTCCAGTGAGTACAAATTGAACCTGGACCCTTCTCCCAGCCTCAGTCATTAGATTTTCTTTCCATCCTTGAAGTTGATCTCCAATACGGTCGATCTAAGGCTGCACTTGTTCCTTGGTTAGTCTTTTTAGGGAAAGAGGCAAGCCAAGATATTTACATGGAGAATCCATAAGGGCACATGGCAGCAAAGTCTAGACAGTTGAAATATTCATGTCCTCGCATCTAATGGGCAGAACATTGCTTTTTTAGGTTGGTCTTGAGCCCCGTTGCCTCCCCAAAAAGTTGAAGGATATCCGTGGTAATCTCAATGTCCTTAGCGGCAGGACGGTGGAAAAGCACCACATCATCAGCATACATGAAGACACGGTGCTTGAACGCCCTCCTGGATAAAGGCAGCAACAATCCTTCATTTGCAGCCTTCGAGATCATATGCCCCAGCACATCCATGACCAAGATGAATAGCATTGGCGATAGGGGGTCACCCACTCACCCTATTACAATCCTCGGCAATGAGAAATGTGATCACCAGGGACTCCATTCAAAAGTACTTGAGTGGATGAAGTGTATAGAAGCCCACTGATAATATCCCGCCAAATTTGTCTGAACCCCAAGTGTTGCAAGATTTCGAGGAAGGGCCATGACACCGAGTCAAAGGCTTTAGAAATATCTGCTACTGCTGCCACGACCTTTGGCTTAACCTTCCGGGTCTTGTGCTTCTTCTCTGCATTTTTCTCCGTTACGGTCCTGTTTTCATAAAAATAAACATGAGTTGGAACTTGTTCTTACAAATTTTCACAAGTGAGTTAGCTAGGTTAATTGAACTGAAAAGTTGGAAGGATTGCTTCCATGAATTTCCTGTGATGAGAGGGTAATTGGCATAAATTGATTGCTTTGAACAGAAGCATTAGGAGGGTAGAAGAAAGCATCATGGTGTTGGATATTTTGGTTTGACCTCGGTCAACCGACGAACTGAGGATATGGGGGAGCGGTCCACTTCCCCTCAGACTCGGATTCGGCCCAACATTAACAAAGCCCGTTTGCTGTGATTAGGTGGCAAACCCTAAGTCTAATCGGGCTCGACCCCGGGCCTACAGCGCTGTCTATATAAGAAAGGGGGACCCCTCACGGTTCTCCACGAGTTTCACGTGCTTTCACACGTGAATCAAATCCCTAATCCACCCACCGATCGCTAAGAGCGCTGGAAGGCCTGGAAGCTCGAGCTCCGCGTCCTGGGCAGTGTCGTTGGCGTCTTGAAGGCCACCAATACCCTCAGAAGACGCTCAAGGAACGTCTACGCTACAAGCCCGACGTCGCTCTCGCCGTCGACTCCGTCACTGCTGAATCGGCCAACACCAACGCGATGGAGAACACCGCCACTGGTATTAGGCCGAACCAACTCTTTATTTCCGCATTAGATTAATGTGCTAGATGTGATCTACGGTGAACTAGTAGATCCTGATGTTTCATGTTTTAAGCATTGTTAGTTAATTTTGACTAACAATTGGTATCAGTCGCCTAGATCTAGATTTCCTAGATCCCTAGCACAAATCCTAAGTTTTAGATCTGTTTCGGTTCGGTTAGTGCCTTTTCAAAGGTGTTTTAATGTTCTAGTCATGTTTTTATATAAGTTTTTAGTAGATCCCTAACTTTATATGCTAGAACTTTTAGTTTGGATAAGTTTTATATCTAAGTTTTAAGATCAGTACCCTTTTCATGCTTAGATTAGATGGATCTATAAGGTTTTACTGCTTAGTTAAGTTCTTTAAGTTTAGATCAAGCCCTTTTTATGTTTAGATCAGTAAGTTAAGCATGTCCTCATCTCGGTTTTAAGCTTAAGTTTTCGAGTTAGGGTTTCGCGTGTACTAGATCTACACGTTTTCCTTTACATATTTTATGCCATGTCACACTTTACATACATCTCAGAAGCAATTAGAAGGAGGGGAAAATTGCTACTCACACCGGCAAACAACCCGAAATCCTAACCCGATCTAAGTTTCGACAAATAAGAAAAAGATGCAAATAAGAAAAATGCATAAGTAAAAGAGGCCCTTTGGCCTAGGTGGCATAGCCGCCATCATCTCAGAGAGGTCAATGACCTCGGCGGCCCAGCCGCCATCACATTCAGCACAAAAAAATAAGAACAGGGCTGTGGGGACGGCGCCGACCGGGGCATGAGTCGCCACCGGCCGACGCCGCGCCGCCACCATTCCTCGTCCCACATCAGAGGCTCGCCATATTGGGAGACCGAAGGAGGACCTCGACGGAGCCACGCGCATGAGTTGCACGCGGCGCCGGCGAGGAGCCCCTTGGCCTCCGGTGGTCCATCATGGGGGAGACGCCGGCCAGCCGCGGCGGTAGAGCCTCTGGCTCCCGCGTGAGTGAGCTAGCCGGTCGTCGCCCCACTCACCTTGGAGCCACTCCTACTCAGTACCGAGGTGGTGATTGGAGAAAGGGGGGAGCGAAGTCTAAGAGTGGCTAATGGGAACGGAGTTGAAGTTGAAGGAGTTGGAAGTCTTCTCTTAGAGTTGCTGAGCGGCTTCCAACTTAGCTTAGATGAAGTACTTTATGTTCCTAGTCTTAAGAGAAACTTGATTTCAGTTTCAGCATTAGCAGATTCCGGACATGTTTGTTCTTTTAATAAAGACAAGTGTGTGATTCAGTTTAATAATATTAGTGTTGGTTTTGCTGAAAGGCAAGGCAAGCTTTACATGCTCTCTCTTAGTGATAATACTGTAATGAATGTTACTAATGTTTCAAATAAGCGTAAGCGGTTTAATGAGACTTCTTCGAAATTATGGCACTATCGTCTATGCCACATTTCGAGGGGGAGAATGGATCGTCTCATTAAAGATGAAACAAATGAGAACATAGATTTATCAGACTTAGAGCAGTGCATCGACTGCATTGTTGACGGATAAAACTCGTATCCACCTACGACCTGCAAGCGTACGGACCTACACCTTTTTCACCACGGGATTCCCAAGGTTCTTGTCAATCCGCGGAGCAAGGGGATTACTAGCGCTTAACCAAGTACTAATCTAGTTGAATGGAAAACCTTTGAAAGAGTATTAATCTAAAGGTAAAACAATCTAACCTAAGTTAATCTAAGAAATCTAAGGTTAAACTAGATGGTAAAGGGTAGATACAAGAGAGTGATTAAGAAAGATAAGCGTTCCCTCCCTAGGATCTAGGATAACATGGATATGCATCTACTACACGAGAGTGGTAAACCAATCTACCGGGGGGTTGTGACCACGGTTTTGCCCTTTCCCTCCTCTCGTACTGTCACTACTCGAAGGTAATCGTGACTAGACCTATGATGGACACGGTATGTTGATGGAATCTATGGGAGTAGCGGATATCATACGCCCGAAAAACACGGTAGCTAACCTTAATCATCAAAGCATCATCAACATGAAAACAATAGATTGAAACCACGAATCAAGTAGAGATCACATAGCATGCATCCATCTAACCCTAAGCATGAACGGAGACATTACCCCATCGTCTTACACGGATTCAAGCACATAGGGGTGATGGAGACTCCAAAGAACGTCGTCGATGAAGATGGCGGCGATGGAGCTTGGGAACACCCCTAGGCCAGCGGCTTGGAGTCCTCCTCTTGCTTCCTTCTCTCCGCCGGCGTTGATCCTTGCGACGAGCTCACCTAACTCTCTCCCTCATCTTGCGGCGGCGGTGTTCTGGTCAATGGAGTCGGTAGGATGATTTGTTCAATGTGGAGGCTGACGGCGGCAGAGGCAATAAATAGACAAACACCTAGGGAAAAGGGGGCACCGAACCGACCCAGAAGTGGGCTGGGCCGGTCGGCCCACACCCATTTCGGCTCGCTTCGGCCCCGGTTTCCTCCCCGGTTGCTTCCCGTGTGATCCCTTATTTGTGTGCACTTGCATGTGGGCCTTTGACGTCGTTTCCTTCACGGTTAAGGCTTGAATCCTTGCTATGCAAGCTTCGCTGTTTTCTGGTTGAGTCCCTGAAGACTTCCACGTTGACGCTTCGGTCCTCGGGTAATTTGGAGTCATGTTCATCGCGTGTATTGACTCTTGTCGGGCTTCATGATCTTCTTCCAAAGTGCTTGGTGAACTTATCCTCAAAGTCTCCTCTTTAGCGTAGATTTCCTGCGTAAACAATGAACTCCAAAATCGACATGCAAGTGTGAACTTGTTACATCATTAGTATGCCTAGTGGCGGGTTAGTTGCAAATCATAATCGAAACCAATGGATAACAAGTACTCTAGGTTGACGGAAATTCACCGTCAACATCTCCCCCATGCTTAAACCTTGCTCGTCCTCGAGTAAGTAATCCTTGCTTAAAAGGGAAATTTGTGTTGCCTTCCAATGTTGTCCCTGCACTTAGTCATTCATGACGAGGCAAATTGCTCTCTCTTAAGAATTTATTTTTAAAGTTCAAGTTGTGACAGGCTTCTTTTTCATTATGGAAGATAAACTAACAATAAAGAACAAGCCACATGTAACACGATGCTCTCAAACTTAAGTGAACTTCAAACCATTACCTTGTCACATGGAAGATTTTCAAAAAGATGCATATCCAATATAAGTGAAAATATCTTGCAAAAGCTCATGGAAACACTCATCTCATCAAGTCACTCAAGCCTATACTATATTATTTTCAACCTACTCTACTCATATGTGATAGTGGAAGGCTTATGTGGAGCTTGGAAGGTTAATAACACTCCTAGCATAACATACATCCAAAATATTGTCAAATTAAGAGAGAGGTCTATTGGAATTACCGAGACTCATCAAAAAGGCCATGGAAAATAAATGTTGGAAAGAGAGAGGGACGAAACACACACATTTAGATAAGTGGACATGTGCAAGTGGCAAATGGATGATCCCGAGGCACGAGTGAGGTCCTCGTTATCGGATTGCACATGGTTGGAAGATTTGAGTATGGATTTGTCATCAAGGCACTTGAGAACTTATGAAGCAAAAAGATCCGAGGAGCGTCTTTATTATTTTATTTTATTTCATTTCCTTCTCATTTTTTTCTTTCTTTTTTTCACCTTATTCTTCCTATTTTTCTTACTTTTCTTTTCTTCTCATCATAATTTTTTCTTTTTTCATTTTTTTTCTTTTGCTCCTCAAAACTTTTTGCAACATAATACTTACTAGCATTCGTCAGAGATGAATAACTCCTACCCCATGCTTGAACGATGCTCATCCTCGAGCATAAAAGAGAGGGAAAATGACTACTAAAGTAAGTATAAATTCCATAATATTGCGGAATATTTGAATCTCCATCGAGAATTTTACTCCATACTCAAATTGGGTTGTGGACACGGAGGTGATCACAAAAAGATGTTTTTGGTTTAGGGTGGATGCCCAGCGAAGTTTGTGAAATTTTCGATGCGTAAACCCACAATGCATGGACGAAAAGGCTAGCATGAAAAAGTTACACAGAGGAATGACCAGCTTCTTAGTCTCGAACCATAGAAATCAATCCTAATCCAACTCATCAAAACATATGTTTGCAATCTACGGGTTTTGTTATCATAAAACATATATGTATATGGCTTTGGTAGGTAGAACTTTGCAAGGGCATCACAAACATGTAGATAGCATAAAAGTTAAGTTTTCATAAAAACAACAAGTTATCCGGTTATCCATAAACTTAAATCGAAGAGCAAAGATATGTATATGGGTCTAGAGCATAGTCATTTCACCTCCACAAATAAAAGAGTCGGTATTTAAATTAATTTCAGATCATATTATAAAGAGCAATTAGCCAAGACATGTATAACTTCATGTAGGCAAAACAAAGAGGCAACTTTCATCATCTTTCCGTAAGCATAGGCAATATAAAACATCGAGGTGAACACATGGTCATGCCTATCTATTGAAAGTAAGAAGAAACCTAGGTTGTCCTCCTAGTAGCCATGTTATTGTTGGAAGAGAAAAACAAAAGGTTGCACCTAGTTGAGGTTGAAGGCATACTTACAAGCATTTGTGTTTGGAAAAGAGAAGGTCCATGGAGATGTTACCATCCTTTGTAATTCTTCGTTGCCTTCTTCCGACATCTCCATGTATCGATGTGGCTTTTGCTTTTGTCTTGATTTATCAATGCTCCTAAACTTCTGAATTTAATCTTGTATGCTTAATGGAGTCATTGGTCGCCCTTCTCTTCAATGTTGTCATCACCATCTCCTCTTTCTTGTTCTCATCATCTCCTTGCTGTCTCTTTTTCATGGATTTCCCCCTCTGTCCAGAACAGAGCATATATCGAAATATAGCTCTATTGAAAAGTTTATGAAATTACCTTTCCAATGTGTGGTCATTCATCAAAAACGGAGTTCAAACAATGGAGCTATGTCCGTTTTACTTCAGCATTGTGTGCTGTCCAAAACTGATTTCAGGACGTGTTGCACTCGGTGATTCGGGCATAACCGCTTGTAGGAACCTCCGATTGTCTTGATTCTTGATTTGTTGGAATCATAACTTCATGGGGCATCTAAATATCCAAAAATATCTAGTGTTTTCCCTTCGAGACCATGCAGAATTTTGATGAGACGTTAATGATCTTGATCATGTTGCACTTCCGTGTTGAAGATTCAGGGTCTCCCCCATGCTTAGCATTTTGCTAGTCATGGAAGAAGAAGACAAAGCATTTTTATCTTAGCCATCCTTCAATTTCCTTGTAGTGAGAGTCTCTATCTTGCCTGCAATACGTTTTAAACGCACATTCTACCCCCAAGGTGACGGTTGGGAGTAGATAGAATTGCCAACAATCCAATATTGTCTCCTAAGATTCTTAACTTGTGGCATAATTAGTCCAATGAGGAATAAAAAAACCTAATGAGTGTACGTGGTGCAAGGTGTGTATGCACATGATAGGAAAGCATACAAACAAAGACAATGTTTTCACCTAGTTCTAAACACCATGTTTACAACTAGGTTGCCGAATTTCTCCATAGCCATAAAGGTTTATTTATCAAGGGTTAAAACACCATGTCTATCCCTAAATTAATAACTCTTATAGCACAAGAAAAATTAAGCGTATTGCAAAGCTTATAAACTAAACCAAAGCAACATGAAAACATATGAAAAGCTAGCTAGGTTTATCGAACTTAACGATGATGGTCCACAATCTTGTTTAAACACCACGTTTACACAAGATCACAAAAGGAAAATACTCATAATGCCTTATGAAGTATTAACATGGAAAAAGAAGCATACATCATTAAGTATATAAAACAACCAAGCCAACTATGTGCAAAACATGTATACACAAAGAAACATCACATTGATAACAAAATGCAATGCATGCAAATAAATATGATCATGAACATGATGGTGGTTCTAAAAAGGAAAACTGAACTTAGATTAATGACCAAAAGTTGATCATCATAAGATAGTGCCATTCTTTATTTTCTCTAAGAAAGTAGTAAAAATATAAAGAAACGGGTTGCCTGCTGAAAAGCGCTTCATTTAAAGTCATAAAGCTCGACTTTCTCCAATACCTTCTTTTCGTCGCATCGCCATGACCCTTCATGCAATAAGAAAAGGTCAGCTTTAATTTACTTCCCATGTTGTGCTTGATCACTTATAGAAGACTTGCCCAAAGCATCCTTTTGTTTCGTCGTTATCTCCTTCTTTATCATCCTTCGGTGCTGCCTTCACTCCATGAATTTTTTTTAATGTCCAGAACAGAAAGTATACTCAAGCTCTACTCCATTGCATAGTGCACAAAATTGCCTTTCCAATGAGTCTTCATTTGCCCAAATCGGACTCCAGACAAGAGAGTTACGTCCGTTTTACTTCGGCGATGAAAAATTTCAGAACGCGCAACGCTCAATGTTTTCTCCATAACTCCTCGCACAGGTCTTGAAACTTGTTGGTTCTTAATGTGTTGGAATGGTAACTTAATGGAGCTTCTGGATATCTCATTTTCTCCATTTGTACACCTCTGAAGAAGCTCTCAAATTTATGAAGACAGCAGCATCCATTGCGGGATTTAGAGAGGTTGATGATTTATCTTGCAACTCTTTAAGCATGACTTCTCTTTTCATTATTCAAGATTTGTCTACATGGTTAGTGAAAATCGGGCCTTCTCCCTACATGTTCTTCTTTAAGGTCATTAGCTTGACCAAGCGCAAAGCATGATCGAGATTTACAAAACTTATTGTAAACATACGCATCCATAATTAACACCACATGTGAATTGTAGCAACAAGTCAAGGTGTAAATAAAAGAAGCATATGTTTCATGCATAGCACTTAGCTCATCATTAGGCAAAGGTTCTTTAGGTGTGAGATTAATTGGATCAAACATAAATGTTTCCTCTTTTTCATTCTCAAGAAAATCTAGTCTATCAACATGATCACTATTGGAACAAGGCATAGACATTAAACTATCATTCATACTATTGGTTGAGCATGAGTATTTGAATTTATCAACATCAATACCAATAATATCTTGAGATTTCAGCGCGTACCTTGGCCTTAGAGCCTTTTCAACAAGAGTGATATTTGGTTCATCTAGCGCTGTTGAAGGCGAATCAATCTCAACGAGTGAAGGTGTCTCTTTGTTACCCTTTTGCATCCCCTCCATCTCATCATGTGGAACGTGTAATCCATCAACTACATTTGCATTTGTCTCTTCTTTGAAGTCTTCATTGTCATCCCAATCTTCGTCTTCAAAGTCTTGTATGTTGCTTTCTTTATCTTCCATGTACCACATGTCGTCAAGATCGCTCATCGTTGATTCACTCTTTTGTTCATCCTTGAGTACTTCCATGTCTTGATTTGCTAGTGTCTGGGCTTCAATAGAACATAAGCTATAACCTTCTGGGGAGGGGCCTTCTTGGAGTACTTGCTCTATGTCAACTCCTTCCCATTCATCTTCTAGGTTGAGTCCTATCTTCTCCCATTTATCCTTCGAGTCACTAGGCTCGTCACGGTTGTACTTTTCTCTTTCTTCATCATAAATCCTTGAGTTGTCAAACCGGTCGATCCATCCTTCATCTCCTTCTTCTCTTTCTTCTTCAAACATCTTTTGGATTGACTCTCCACTCATCTCTTGATCAAATATATCTTCAACTTGAACCCAACCGGATTGCTTGAACTCTGCCAATGGTCTAGCATTCCACATACTTCGGCCTACATTCATGTTAGTTTCAACATTTTTAACATCCGAAATGACTTCTCTTACCTTGGGAAGTGGATCTTCAATTTCTTGTATGGTCAGTTTCATCTTCCTTGACCTCCGGTTCATCTTTTTCAGAAATTTCAGCAAGCACCTTGGGCTTGCTTTTGTTGTTTTGCTCCTCTCGACAACATCTTTGCCAATCTCGTTGCATTCTTTGTCCATTGCTTATCCTTTGTAAGATTTGTGCGGCTTCACTAATTGTTTTATCCATTATATCACCTCATGCACACATGCTTACAAAACGAGACGAGTTAGGGGTTAGTGAAAATAAAAGGTGTGCAACATCAAGTCACCGGAAAATCCCAAGTTCGGGCCTCGCTCAAGTAGTTCATTAAATCAGCCCCATGCTTCATCAATTCCTTCATCCTCTCCTTGCTTGAAAGTGAGCACTAACCTCCTTAAGTCTTGGAACTTGCTTATGGGAAAGAACTTCAAAAGAAACTTCTTCACTAGCTCATCCCAATTTCCTTTTGCTTCAACGGACACAAGTGTGTACCATCTTCGCACTTCATCTTCAAGAGAGAATGGAAAAAGATTCCACTTGAACCAAGCGGTCGGAACTCCTTTTTGTTGCACCGTGTTGCATATCATCATGAATTCCTTAATGTGTCTATATGGGTTGTCATCCTCCAATCCTCTAAATGGTTTCGTCGCCACTAACTTGATGATTCCAGGCTTCACTTCGTAGTGGGTTGTAGCAAGCATCAAATCTTATTTTTGTATCTCAATGTCTTCCATTGACGGCATTGCTAGCTCCCTTAGCGGCATCTCTTCGTCTTCCAATGGTGAGGTGAACAAATCCATCTAGGCACAAGAAAAGTTGAAAGAAAACAAAAAAAGATTTTTTTTCTAGAAAATAAGGGTTAGATGTTAGTAATCAACAAAATCAATACTAGATTAAATGTAGCAAACTGGCTTGCTCCCCGGCAACGACGCCAGAAAAAGGGGCTTGTTGACAGAAAAAACTCGTATCCACCTACGATCGGCAAGCGTACGGATATACACCTTTTTCACCACGGGATTCCCAAGGTTCTTGTCAATCCGCGGAGCAAGGGGATTACTAGCGCTTAACCAAGTACTAATCTAGTTGAATGGAAAACCTTTGAAAGAGTATTAATCTAAAGGTAAAACAATCTAACCTAAGTTAATCTAAGAAATCTAAGGTTAAACTAGATGGTAAAGGGTAGACACAAGAGAGTGATTAAGAAAGGATAAGCGTTCCCTCCCTAGGATCTAAGATAACATGGATATGCATCTACTACACGAGAGTGGTAAACCAATCTACCGGGGGTTGTGACCACGGTTTTGCCCTTTCCCTCCTCTCGTACTGTCACTACGCGAAGGTAATCGTGACTAGACCTATGATGGACATGGTATGTTGATGGAATCTATGGAAGTCGCGGATATCATACGCCCGAAAAACACGGTAGCTAACCTTAATCATCAAAGCATCATCAACATGAAAACAATAGATTGAAACCACGAATCAAGTAGCAATCACATAGCATGCATCCATCTAACCCTAGGCATGAACGGAGACATTACCCCATCGTCTTACACGGATTGAAGCACATAGGGGTGATGGAGACTCCAGAGAATGTCGTCGATGAAGATGGCGGCGATGGAGCTTGGGAACACCCCTAGGCCAGCGGCTTGGAGTCCTCCTCTTGCTTCCTTCTCTCCGCCGGCGTTGATCCTTGCGACGAGCTCACCTAACTCTCTCCCTCATCTTGTGGCGGCGGTGTTCTGGTCAATGGCGTCGGTAGGATGATTTGTTCAATGTGGAGGCTGACGGCGGCAGAGGCAATAAATAGACAAACACCTAGGGCAAAGGGGGCACCGAACCGACCCCGGAGTGGGTTGGGCCGGTCGGCCCAGGCCGGCCGGCACAGGCCCATTTCGGCTCGGTTCGGCCCTGGTTCCTCCCCGGTTGCTTCCCGCGTGATCCCTTATTTGTGTGCACTTGCATGTGGGCCTTTGACGTCGTTTCCTTCACGGTTAAGGCTTGAATCCTTGCTATGCAAGCTTCGCTGTTTTCTGGTTGAGTCCCTGAAGACTTGCACGTTGACGCTTCGATCCTCGGGTCATTTGGAGTCATGTTCATCGCATGTCTTGACTCTTGTCGGGCTTCATGATCTTCTTCCAAAGTGCTTGGTGAACTTATCCCGAAAGTCTCCTCTTTATCGTAGATTTCCTGAAACAACAAACTCCAAAATTGACATGCAAGTGTGAACTTGTTACATCATTAGTATGCCTAGTGGCGGGTTAGTTGCAAATCATAATCGAAACCAATGTATAACAAGTACTCTAGGTTGACGGAAATTCACCGTCAACATGCATTAAGGGGAAATACACTAAGACAATTAAGAAAGGTGCAACTAGGAGCATGGACATATTAGAAATAATTCACACAGACATCTGTAGTCCGCTCTCTGTCACATCGGTAGATGGTTATGACTCGTTTATAACGTTTACTGATGATTATTCTCGTTATGGGCACGTTTATCCTATCCGTAAGCGTTCAGATGCATTAGAAATCTTTAAGATCTATAAGAAGGAAGTTGAGAAACAACACAACAAGCCTATTAAGATAGTAAGATCGGATAGGGGAGGTGAGTACTATGGGAAACATGCTTAGTATGGTCAAATTAAGAGACCATTCGCTCAATACTTAGAAGAAAATGGCATAAGAGCTCAGTACGCTATGCCAAGCGAACCACAACAAAATGGAGTTGCTGAGCGACGCAACCGTACACTTATGGATATGGTACGTAGCATGCTCAGTCAGTCCAGCTTGCCTGTGGAACTGTGGATGGAAGCACTTAAGAGAGCTTCCCATATACTAAATCGGGTTCCATCTAAGTCAGTTCCCAAGACACCTTTTGAGTTGTGGAATGGGAGGAAACCATCTTTAAATTATTTAAAGGTATGGGGCTGCCCTACAGAGGCAAAGCTGTTTGATCCACAGCAAAAGAAATTAGATTCCAAAACGATAAGCTGCCACTTTATAGGTTACCCAGATAAGTCTAAGGGGTACAAATTTTATTGTCCTGGTCATCACACTAAGTTTGTTGAGACCAGACATGCTGTGTTCCTAGAGGACTCAGGCATTAGTGGAAGTTTTCCGAAGAGGGATATAAGTTTGGAAGAACTACGGGTTGAGCTTCCTGATCCAGAAATTCCAGATACAACTGAGGTATATCAGTTTGTACTACCAGTCATTCCTTAATTAAGCAGTAACACACAAACTGCTGCTGTTCAGCATGAACACGTGGAGCCGGCACCTAAGATTCAGGCGCCAGCTGCTGGGACTGAGGCGCCAGCTACTGCTATTGAGCCGTAAATAATTCCACAAGTGATTCACCAGGCAGAACTAGTTGAGAATCAGCCAATAGTAAGACCACGACGAGTAACAAAGGCTGCTATCGATACCTAAATTTATGAGACATACTTAAGTGAGGACTTATATGATGTGGGGAAAATCGATGATCCTGCCAGCTTTAAGCAGGCAGTTGAGTGTGAGCATTCCACTAAATGGATTGAGGCCATGGAAGAGGAATTAAAGTCTATGAGTTCTAATAAGGTCTGGGATTTAATTAAAATTCCTGATGGAGTCAAACCAATAGGCTGTAAGTGGGTCTACGAGGTTAAGCGTGATTCCAAAGGGAACATCGATAAATTCAAGGCTATACTCGTAGCAAAAGGGTATACACATGTAGAGGGAAAAGATTATAATGAGACTTTCTCTCCTGTGTCAACAAAAGATTCATTTAGAATTGTCATGGCACTTGTAGCCTATTTTGATATGGAGCTACATCAGATGAACGTTAAGAATGCATTCCTTAATGGTGATTTAGATGAGACTATTTATATGGCACAACCGGAAGGTTTCGCTATTAAAGGTAAAGAACATATGGGATGCAGGTTAAAAAATCCATTTATGGACTTAATCAAGCGTCTAGACAGTGGAATCTTAAATTCGACCAAGTCATTAAGAGGTTCGGATTTAGGGAGAATGAGGTAGATAGTTGTATCTATGTTAAGTTCAAGGGTGGAAAGTTAGTAATTCTAGTACTGTATGTTGATGACATACTATTAGCTAGCAACGATAAGAACATGTTGTATGAGACTAAGAACTTCTTATCATCTCATTTTGATATGAAGGATCTCGGTGAAGCCTCGTATGTACTAGGCATTGAGATACACCGAAACAGAGCCCAAAGAGTACTAGGATTATCTCAGAAAGCATATATTGAGAAAATTCTTATAAGATATAATATGGATAAGAGTAGCATATCACCTGCTCCAGTTCAAAAGGGCGATAAGTTTAGTGAAGAACAATGCCCTAAGAATGATTTTGAGAGAAGTAAAATGGAGAACGTTCCCTATGCATCAGCTGTTGGAAGCTTGATGTACGCTCAAGTCTGTACGCGTCCAGACTTGGCATTTGCAACCGGAGTATTTAGCAGATATCAGAAAAACCCAGGTTGGGCTCACTGGATTGGCGTTAAGAAATCAATGAGATATTGCCAAGGCACTAAGGATTACATGCTCACTTATAGGAGAACAGACAACCTTGCGGTTGAATGTTACACAGATGCCGACTTTGCTGGTGATCCACTTCTGGATATGTCTACATGCTAGCAGGGGGAGCTATTTCTTGGAGAAGTCATAAGCAAGGAGTAACTGCTGCATCTACAATGCAAGAAGATTTTGTGTCATGTTATGATGCCACGAGGCAGGGGGTGTGGCTTAAGAATTTTATTCCGGGATTCAAGATTTTTGATAGTATCTCGAGACCTATCAAAATGCACTGCGATAATCAGGCTGTAGTATTCTTTTGCGCTAACGATAAATTGATGGGTGCCTCCAAGCACATTGATCTTAAGTATCGTATCGTAAAAGAAAGAAACCGGGACCGCACACTCAGCATTGAGCACATAAGTACTAAGTTAAACATAGTGGATCCACTCACCAAAGGTTTACCAACAACCCTTTATGAGAGACATGTCCTGAATATGGGTTTGGCAAATTCCTTTGATAAGGTCCTGGTTCAGGGCCATTAGTATCTCCCCAAATAAGAATAAGTATCCCAACGAAGTTTTTCAGTTAAGACTATGGGTAATGTAGTCCCAGTGTGTCGAGGTGCTGCTGACGACGCATTGGTCTGGTACTTGCTGACTTACTAAGGAGGGATCTTAGTTTAGAGATAAGTTTTTAGTTTAAGTCGTATTGACTTTCAGTCAGGGGAGAATGTTGGATTTTTTGGTTTGACCTCGGTCAACCGATGAACTGAGGATATGGGGGAGCGGTCCACTTCCCCTCAGACTCAGATTCAGCCCAACATTAACAAAGCCCGTTTGCCATGATCGGCCTCGGCCCCGGGCCTACAACGCTGTCTATATAAGAAAGGGGGACCCCTCACGGTTCCCCACGAGTTTCACGTTCTAAGCATTGTTAGTTAATTTTGACTAACAATTGTGGTCTAATTAAAATCATGCATAAAATTCAACTTGCATCACCGGTGGGGATAACAAACGGACTTTATCTTATTACTCATGATTAAACAACGGAGGTCAGAAATAATCACAAGTTTACTCTAAACAAATTTCCCTGTGGTTCCATTTATTTAGAGGCATCTCAAGGTATATTGGTGGATTTAAACTTAAATTTCAGTGAATAATCACAACACCAACATCTTAAAATAAATAACTTATGCAGATTCATAAGTGAGCTGTAATTAAACTTAGAACGGTAATTAAACTGTACTTAAATGCAAAATAACTAAAATTCGTAAGAAAATACAAAACTTAAAGGAAACCCAAACTAAAACGGCCCAAAATGGCCCACTTATCGGTTGCACATGACGCGCGGCCAAAAGGCCCAGCGTGGCCCACTGATGGCGCGCAGAAACGCGGCCCAGCGTGGCCCACGGGCGCACTACTCGCGCGTCGGCTCCAAAGGCGGCTCAGCTCGGCGGCTCGTGCTGCGGATCGACCGGCTCGGCTAACTCGGCTCACTTATTGTGGGCGCCATCTTAAATGGGCCTTAGGACCAAAAACCCACGGCTGGGCCGGCAACCGATTTCGGCCGAACAGTAGCTGCGTGCGCCCCGGCTCGATCGTGGCCGTCCGCCCGATCTGACGCCTGACAGCGCACGTTGCGGGTGCCGGCTCGTATATAAGCCGTGTGGGAGGGGGATTGAAACCCTAAATTCACTCACTCCCCCCCCCCCCCCGTCACATATGTTTTCCGGGTAGCGGCCCGGTGCGCGCCCCGCCGCGCGGTGCGAGTGGAGGGCCGCGGCGGCCGGCCGAGCCGAGCAGCCCGCCGCGTGCCCCTCCCCGCCGACGCCGAGCCGCGGCGGCGCCGGCCGGCGGGCCGACGGCTCACCTCCCCTTTCTCCAGTCACCACCTCGGTACTTAGTAGGAGTGGCTTCAAGGTGAGTGGGGTGACGACCGGCTAGCTCACTCGCGCGGGAGCCAGAAGCTCTACCGCCGCGGCTGGCAAGCGTCTCCCCCATGACGGACCGCTGGAGGCCAAGGGGCTCCTCGCCGGCACCGCGTGCAACTCATGCGCGCGGCTCCGTCGAGGTCCTCCTTCGGTCTCCCAATATGGCGAGCTTCTGATGTGGGAGGAGGCATGGTGGCGGCGCGGCGTCGGCTGGTGGCGACTCATGCCCCGGTCGGCGCCATCCCCGCAGCCCTGTTCTTATTTTTTTGTGCTGAATGTGATGACGGCTCGGCCGCCGAGGTCATTGACCTCTCTGAGATGATGGCGGCTATGCCGCCTAGGCCAAAGGGCCTCTTTTACTTATGCATTTTTCTTATTTGCATCTTTTTCTTATTTGCCGAAACTTAGATCGGGTTAGGATTTTGGGATGTTTGCCGGTGTGAGTAGCAATTTTCCCCTCCTTCTAATTGCTTCTGAGATGTATGTAAAGTGTGACATGGCATAAAATATGTAAAGGAAAACGTGTAGATCTAGTACACGCGAAACCCCAACTCGAAAACTTAAGCTTAAAACCGAGATGAGGACATGCTTAACTTACTGATCTAAACATAAAAAGGGCTTGATCTAAACTTAAAGAACTTAACTAAGCAGTAAAACCTTATAGATCCATCTAATCTAAGCATGAAAAGGGTACTGATCTTAAAACTTAGATCTAAAACTTATCCAAACTAATAGTTCTAGCATATAAATTTACGGATCTACTAAAAACTTATCTAAAAACATGACTAGAACATTAAAACACCTCTGAAAAGGCACTAACCGAACCGAAACAGATCTAAAACTTAGGATCTGAAAGTTTGTGACCGACCTCGCACAATTGGCAGCCCTCTTGACAATCATGTCCTTGTCGTAAGGAGTGTGGCATGCAGGGCAACGACCCTCAATCTCCTCTTTCTCATCCATGTCTATGATGTGGTGCCAGCACCACACACAAATAGGTGGAGTTGCGTACATTGACGAAAAATTGAGTAAGTGGTAGTTCAATTGCTTGAGGTCATGGTAGCTCGTAGCTGCAATGGCCAAGGCGCACAATCTGATTTATAGGATAGTAAGATTACTGATATACATATACATCATAGCCGCATTTGCATGGTTTGAGCTGTTGGTCAGTAATGTCCATCTCCTCAGCAGTTCAGAGTGTCGTGACGCCGCTCCAGTTCCGCACCGCCAGTCGACTACACGCCGGGGTCCGACCTTGCCTGGGTTCGACGCTTCGTCATGTGCACCATCTGCAACCGTCGTTGTCTATCCCGCCAGGTTTCTCACTCTTGTGGTTCGCTTTTCTGTGGTTGGTTGTCACTCGTAGAGCCACGCATCCTCCGGTCGTCTTCTTCGCTGCTAGGATTGGGAGGACGGGTCTTCGCCTCCTCCTCGGTCCTTCGATCGCCTCCTCCTCGTCGGGTGGTGCTGGAAAGTGACAAGGCCTCGACATGGGTTTCGATTACCTGGTCGATTGGTTGTTGTAGTCCCTGTGGTTGTCGACCTTTCTCCTGTGCTAGGTCATTCTCGTCGTGTTCCAACAGGGGAGGGGTCACCGGCTTCCGACGGGGCCGCCTTGCATGCCATCGGTTGGATGGCTCCGGGCGGTGGGTGGCGGTGTTCTGGTGGTGCGGGCCAAGATGTGCATTTCCAGGGTCACCATTGTCCTCTAAGGGGTTGGGGCTTGGCGAAAGTCAGTGCCTGCTTGCAGGGAAATTACAACGATGCCTGCGGGCGTCGTTCACCTCTTGAGGTATCATTCTTGTCCCTGCTCCTAAGTCCTCTCCGTTTGATCTTCTTGGCCATCTTGGTATGCTCGGTCCTCTTGTTCCCTCGGTCGTTCCAGTCTCACGCGTGTCGTCGCTTTGTCGTCGTCAGGCTTGGTGGTGGCGTAGCTGGTCGCTTTTTCGTGTTGTGTCGGCAGCATGTGGATCCATGCTTTCACCGGTCGTCTGCTTTGCTGGTGGGATGGGAGGATGGGTCTCATTCTCTCCTTGTTGCCTCAGGCTGTCAGCACTTCATATTAGCTTCTGTTGCTTCGGTGCCTACCTTTCGTAGTCTTCGAGTGTTGTTGGATGTGCAGGTCGTGGGGAGTGGGGATGTGGGTGAGCTCCTTCCCCCTCCTGGTAGTTGTGGTCGCTCTTGGCCGCCTTTCCTGCAGAAGCTTTTCATTGTCGCCATCAAGAGTTGCTTTTTCGTCCTTCCATCGGCTGACTCCTTCTAGGCTTTGGCGGTGGGCTACGTGAAGTTGGTTCTTGAGGCCTGCGAAAGCTTGGTTCGGTTACTTGGGGACGACAACGGGAGCGTTTTTTCGAACGTACCCCCCTCGTTGGAGGCACTGTTTCAGCCTTTGTCTATTGGTCTTGCTAGGCGAAAGCTTGGTCTACTCCTACGTGGGTAGACCGATGATAGCGGCGTTAGCGTCGTTTCCCTCCTTGGAGGCATTATTTTGCATGTCCTTCTAGCTTGTCTTCCGTTGGCACCTAGGTGTGAGTTCGTCGGTGATGTGCTTGCGCTCTTGATGTACTCATTCGTGCAGGTTTAGACGTTGCCGGTAGTGTTGTGTTTTCCTTGGTTGGTGTTCCTCTCACCATGTTGGTCGTTGTCGTTGTAGTTTACCTTTTTCGAGTTGTTCTTAATTGTTTCTCCGCGCCTTATGGGTTCTCCTAAGATTGCTTAGCTGTAATTCTCTTCTTCTTAATAAAAAATGTGCTATGCACCTATTTAAAAAGGTGTGGTCCCTATCATCGCTCATGGCAGTCCTGAAGTGCGAGAAGTCAGAAGGAATAGCTGTTAGAATCCAAATATGAGGAAGGAAAAAGACGCTCCCGGCTCGAACAGAAAAGGCATGTTTATGCGATCAATCATTGCTATTCTAGCAGGAACTTGAGATCCCAGATATATAAGCACGCGAGGAATAAATTTGAGATTGAAGTGTCGAAGAAACAGTGGGCATCAGACCTTGATCGATTTTCCTAACAAACAAGCCATGAACCTAAATCTATCACGCTCAGGAGCAATTTGTGTGTGTTGGATAATTTGGATATCCAGAATGATACTGTTTTTGACAAGGGTACAGTGCTTTCATACTAATAGGTACTCTTCAGGGGGACGCACTAGATTCGGTTCTGATCACTACTTCATAAGGAGTGATAGTTCGTCATTCAAGGTGGGTTGTAGACTGCTTGAGTCTGCGGCTATGGGTCTTTGCCGCTCATGGATGGAGTTTCAGAAATAGAACTGCCTTTTGATTTGCCTTATTAGTGAAGATGGAGAGTTTTATTTATTTGCGACCCAACTCTTTGTGTTTTTTCTTCCTATGAATTTGTTTGTTTAAGAATGTAATAAGAAACAGCTATATGCATTGGTCTATGCGCATGGCAATGCAGCCAACTAGCCATGCACGGAGAGAGTGAGAAACACACCCCTGAATCTGAAATACCGAAGAGAAAATAGATTTTAATTTCGCTTGATCATATAGGAGGATAGCACATGGTACTCCGTCCCAAAAAGAATGTCATTCTAGAAATTTTAGGTCAGAGTATTAAGGAGGTGAAATGACCTCAATTGCCCCTATTTATTTGCCATATTAGGTGCTAATTGATTGATTGCATGTCTACATGCACATGCACACATGCCAAATTAAGTAAAACGTCATTCTTTTTGGGACAAATTTTGAATCCTAAACGTCATTCTTTTTGGGACGGAGGGAGTAGCAAATTTATATTTAAATGAAGATCTAATCACTTAGAGCATGTTGAACACCTTCACTTTTTCATTTTCTATTTAAGTTGAACAAAAATTTCTCTTATCCAATATACTTTTCATTTCTCATTTTACATATCTAACTCTTCCTACCCACACACACAGCCCCACCTCCCCCAACGGTGCTGCAAAATCCATGTGTAATGAAATACTAATGATGATCGTTAGCTTAATCATGTAATTAGTATAGTCATTAGTCCCTTGTAATTAACAAAAGGGCAACCGCCCTACCGACCCGGTGCGTCTCCTATTGAAAGGGTGCATGTGTGCCCCTCACTATACATAAATAGTGGGGTCCACCACTCCTCATCAATCAATCACATCAATTCATTTAGGGCTTGTTTGGGAATTAGTAGAATGAACGGGAATGAAGGGCATTGGGGTGGAGGAATTTCCATTATAAGTCAAAATTTCCCAAAATCCCCTTCAATCCTCTTCTATCCACTTAATCCTCCATTTCCCAAACAAACCTTTACTCCTACTTTACAAACACGTCACGCACGGCCTCTCCACTGGGCACAAGAAAGAATCCTTGTACAGTTGCCCTCTACTGGGCAGAAAACAAGAAAAGGCGAATGGCCTCAAGGCTTATTACCGAGTACTAAGAATCAATTCCGGTGACTTACGTTTCTTTGCCATTGAACAAGGGTTCCTAGTTGTTATGAACCGCATGGTGGCTGCGCGCTACAGTACCGTGATGCTACAGTACTCGTGGTAATGTACACGTGGAGGGGCTAAGAGAGGGGAGGCTAGGGTTGCTGGGTCGCGAGGAATGTCGGCCGCGGGGCTTCGCCCATAGCCGGCAAGAGAGAACGGTTTTCCTTCCAATCTCTTACTTCTTTTGATTGATACACCTCCTCTCTATAAATAGAGAGGATTACTTGACCCCTAAGTAAGGACTTCATCTTATCCCTAAACCTAACCATAATGGGCCCACTGAGCCGGCCCATTGGACCCGACCCATTAGTCCCTTGACACCTGACATTATCCCACCCTTTTTCGGGTAGCTCGTCCTTGAGCTACAGCATGGGCACATGGATAATGACTCGACTCCACACAAATCTATGACCTAAAAATAAGTCTTTTACATCTCGGCTTATTTGATTATTCTTAATCTCAAATAAACTAAGACTTTTTATTGTGTGACTCCCTAATGGTCGGCACCATCCGCATGACGAAGTTGCATGTGTACGACCATCTGGATCCCATGGAGACCATCTGAACAAGAGGAGCGCAGGAGCACAGCCACCTAGAAACAGTCGTGACGATGACCAACGGAGACGTCCTCGCGGTGGTCGGAGACGGAAAGCTGAGATGCTAGGTAGTGCGTCCCCACTGGTGACAAGGAGGAACACACCTCCCCTACCACCATCCCTGTAGAGTTGGAGTACGCCGTATGAGGGAAAGACACCATGCGCACCCTTGGACATAGCAGCAGGTCGGCACAATTGCTGGTAGCCATCGATCGAGTCAAGGTCGCATCCCTATGCATTGAAGGCAAAGGCAACCGCCACCAAGGCTGCCTCCCGATCCTGCATCTGCTTGTGCACCTTTTGTAGCCGCTGTCGTGCTAGGAAGCCGCGCGCCGCCGCCTGCAGCCGCAACACCGCCTGAAGTTGCACTGCCGTGGTCGCCGCCTTTGTGCAGCGACGAACAACCTGAAGGAACTGCGACGGGGTGCGGGGCTGAATCAGCTGCAGATTGAGTAGCCGTCCCACCCGCCGGCGCGCCAGGAGGCCGCGTGCTGCAGCCTGCAACCGCACTGCCACGGACATCTGTCGAGTAAGCATCTTTTCCGCCGTCTCCACTGCGAATGGTCCTGTAGACGGCGTCGGGAGTGCTCCCGTCGACGAGGCAGGAAGGGACGCACACGACGGCGACAGCCCGCCCCTCAGGAGCTCACACAATAGCGCCAAATCCTCGTGAATCCCGCGGATGGCAGCGCCGTGGTCGAGGAGCATCCGCGTCATCTCGTCAGGTGAGAGGGCGTGGAGGAGCGGAGGAGGGCCCGGCGGCACTGCGGAGAACAGGGTCGATGCAACCTAGGGATGTGCGCCGATAACGTAGATTTCAGCCATGGTCTCTGATACCAGATTGTTATGAACTGTGTGGTGGCTGCGCGCTACAGTACTGTGGTGCTACAATACTCGTGGTACTGTTCACGTGGAGGGGCTGAGAGAGGGGAGGCTAGGGTTGCTGGGTCGCGAGGAACGCCAGCGGCGGGGCTTCGCCCACGGCCGGCAAGATAAAAGGGTTTTCCTTCTAACCTCTTGCTTCCTTTGATTGATACATCTCCTCTCTTTAGATAGAGAGGATAACTTAACCCCTAAGTAAGGACTTCGTCTTAACCCTAAACCTAACCTAATAGGCCTACTAAGTCGGCCCATTCGACCACTTTGTCCTCCTGTCCATGGCCGGCATTGGAAGCATCGGAGTTGCCCCTGCTTCTGCAACAAGGACAACCACTTCTTTGAACAGCATGGTCGTCGTCCTGCCGGACGACATGGACGATGTGATTGCCGTTTCCGTGGCGACCGAAGGCATCACGGCAGCCCTACACGCCTCACCGACAGTGTACTCGTCATGCTGCAATACAGAACCCAGGCCAGCAGCCTGGACCATCCATGCATGTTCTTCGAATTCTTCACCTTTGCATACCCGCAAATTAAGATCGATGACGGCGTTCTGCAACATAGAAGGCATGGAACTCAGTGTCAACAGACAGCATTCTTTTGCCTTCCAAAAAAAATCCATAGATGGAGTTTACCAAATCCATCTAGATCCTGTGGTCATCTTACAGGACAACATGGTTGTCATGGTGACGCCAATTTCTTTCACCACTGGAACAAGGCTAGCGGCCAAGCACTGCATCGGTAGTACTACAAGACATAGCAATGACCAGCAGTACCTCCTTCGAGCGTACAAAGACGACTACTATGACGGCGCTCGGCAAGCCTGCAAGCCGGTCCTGACTCCACGGCCGCCATCAACAAATTCACTGCTGAGTATTGTCAACTTCACATCCGGCCTCACATGACCTTCCACGGCTGAGCACCCGAGTTCCTCGCTCAGGGCCATGGTGGCTCGTCAGGGCGCTCCACCATTCTTCACCAAAGAGGTGCCGGCTTCATCCCCGATTCACCTGGCGGCTCTCGCCCGACCGAGTCTCCTCAATTGCTTCGCTGCCGTGAATAGAGATGCAAGCGGGGCAGGTTTTGCCACGAACCCGCCGGTTGAGCCGGCACCGCAAACCCGCATACCCGGCATCGCGAACCCGCGTCATTGAGGCGGACCATGCGGCTCTCTGCCCAGCAGCGCAACAAGACTGCATGGCGGCCTCGCGACGTGCTGCCTCCCCGACTTCCGCGACGGCGAGCGGCTTCATCTGCGGCCACCATGCCTCCACGCTTTCCACATCGACGTCGAGTTTCAGTTTTCAGTTTCAGGCCACCGCCAACTGTCCCCTCTGCGGGGGGGGGGCGCCATTGTTGAGCTTGAGCCTACCGATGCTATCGATATTGCTTGTCCCTTGAGTGAGGAGGCGGAGAAAACACCAGCGGTTGCGCCCAGCGCCCGACATCAACTTCTACCTCGCTCTGCAGAGGCTTCGAAGGGGTTGAGACAGGGTGATCCCTTGTCCCCGATTCTTTTTAATCTCATAGTAGATATGTTGGTGGTTTTGATTGAAAGAGCCAAAGAGTTGAGTTTTTTTATGGTTTGGTTCCTCACTTAGTTGATGATGGCCTTTCCATCTTGCAATACGCGGATGACACTATCCTCTTGTTCGATGATGATTTAGAGAAGGCCAAGAACTTGAAACTAGTACTAAGTGCTTTTCAAAAGTTATGAGGTCTTAAAATCAACTTCCATAAGAGTGAATTATTCAGCTTCGGGGATAAAGGGAAAGAGCAGCGGAGTACGTGAAATTGTTTGGGTGTAAGGAAAGGGATCTACATTTTAGATATTTGGGTATCCTGTTGAGTTATCGAAAGCTCTCCAATAAGGATTGGAGACTGGTAGAAGAGAGGTTTCAGAAGAAGTTGAGTTGTTGGAAAGGAAAGTTGCTTTCGTCAGGAGGACGGCTTGTCCTAATCAATTCAGTGCTCTCGAGCTTGCCAATGTTCATGATGTCCTTCTTTCGTATACCTAAAGGGGTGCGTGAGAAGCTAGACTACTACAGGTCTAGATTCTTTTGGCAATATGACGAACATAAAAAGAAATATAGACTAGCTAAATGGAGTATTCTTCACAAACCAAAAAGTTTAGGGGGATTAGGTATTGTAGATTTGGACATTCAAAACAAATGTTGCTAAGCAAGTGGATTATTAAGTTATTAAATGAAGAGGGACTATGGCAACAGATCCTTAAGAGAAAATATTTGAAGAACAAAACTCTCTTCCAAGTGGAGAAAAAGAAAGGCGACTCACACGTTTGGTCAGGCTTAATGCAAGTCAAAAGGCTAGTGTTGGAAAGAGGCAGGTTTAAAATTCAGAATGGGACACAAACTAGATTTTGGGAAGATTTATGGATTGGAACGGAGCCTTTGATGACAAAATACCCGTCCCTTTATAATATTGGGAGAAAGAAAAATGCTAAGGTGGCCGAAGTACTAAGTACAACCCCATTAAACATTTCTTTCAGAAGGGCTTTAGTAGGAGATAATTGGGCTAAATGGTTACAATTACTGGGGAGTATTCTTAATGTGCGCCTTGGCGAGCAGACGGACACATTCATATGGACTAAGTCCAAGAGTTTCTCTGCAAAGGCCATGTACAACGATCTAGTGGTCGGGAATGCTCCACGTCTTAACCTCGTTACATGGAAGGAAAGCGAAAATACCCCGAAAAATTAAGATATTTATTTGGTATTTGTGGAAGGGTGTTATCTTAACTAAAGACAATTTAACTAAGAGACAGTGGAAGGGATGTACTCGTTGTTGCTTTTGTAGTGAACAGGAGACTATTCAACATCTCTTTTTTGATTGTCCAATGGCTAGATTGATGTGGATTGCAATTAGTGTCACCTTTCGGATTACAAAACCTGATAATTTTGCTAACCTCGTTGGCCATTGGCTTAGAAGTTTTTCGCATAAGCTAAGGGTTTTAGGACATTTGGGGTGGCTGCTTTTTGTTGGGCGTTATGGCTTAGTAGAAATGAAGTTGTGTTCCAAAAAATAAAAATCTAAATCTATTTTGCAGGTGATGTTTAGGGGAACCTTCTGTATCAGGAGTTGGTCCATTTTATCTAGAGAAGAGGGAAGGAGCATTTTGAAGGAAGGTTGTCGTTTGTTGGAGACTTGTGCTTTGGAGCTTCTCAAAAGTAGTGGGTGGAATGTTTTAAAGCGTATCGAGGCAAAGCATATATTGCTTTTAGTGTGCTGGATTTGTTCCCAGTTTGCGTTTTATTGAATGTGGGGAGTTGTGTCAACTTGTGGTGTTTGTATCACTGTAATGGTGTTGACATTGTGGTCGCGCACAGCCTTTTGGTTGTGGAGACCGGATTATTTCCTTAATTAAAAATACTACTGCAAATTGATTCGGCCTCGCTAAGGAGATGTCATTAGCAATGGGGGCACCGCTGACAATGGTGGTCGGTCGTCGAGAATCAAAGGCCGTGACAGACATTCTTCTTCCGCCAGACCAGGGGATCCCGCCACTCTGGCTGATTGAATTGGCCATCGATGACAGCATTCCTTCCCCAAACATTTAATTCAAGTGATTCATCAACTCCTTTTCCTTTTTCTGCTATACATACAAACTGTCTACGGCAACTATGGTTGCTCGATGTCACGGACGTACACGAGGCGGTGATGCCATTCTCAGCCAGAGCGTGCAGTGAGGGCTGCCGGCGTGCCGCGTTGTGCAGCTGGCGGACGTTCGCGGGCTGCCGCATCTGCCCGCACAAGCACAGTGGCTCCTTGCGGGCTGCCGCATCTACCTGCATCGAGAATTGGGGCTCGTGCGGACACGGGGCGGGCAGCCGCAAGCCGCCTCGCTTACATCTGTAGCCGTGGACCACCGCCCTAGCATCCAGCGTGGCATGAGGAGCCCTCCCGCCATGTTGGGGCTCTCCTTCGGGGGCTCGATGGCCAGCCATGGCCGGCGGCCGGCGCCGGCCGGTGCACCAAGGGGCGAGGGATGCAAGAAGGAGCGGGGGATAGAAAATACATCTGCGGTTGGTGGTGGAGAAGATCGACGCCGGCCATCCGGCCGGCCACCCCACCGGCTGCGGCGACTCTGTGGAGGGCGGACGGTTGGGGTGGAACGCTAACCGCCCCCTCTGCCTCTTTTATATGGGCCACGACTGTGGGCCACCGTGGGCCACCACATATGCGTGCCGCCACCAGGCTGCAGCCGGCCCACAGGTTGGAAATAGCCCGCAGGCGAAAACCGGACCGAAATGATCCTCCGGCTCCAAAAGTCCTCCTTGGGGTGAGCGTTCCGGTTACGCGATTAGTTCAGGTCGGGTAATTGGGTTTTGAGAAATTCGGATAATGAGAATCATTACTATCAACTTCAGAAAAACACTACCCGCAAATTCGGGTACCCGCAAAAATCGGGTTCGGGTTCGGGTTACCCAATTTACCCGAAATCTTTAATCAAAGTATACACTCAAACACACATAATTTTGCATAGACTAGTAGTTTGTGTTCTATTTCAACTATTAGTTGAGAAGAATAATATATTATAGTCACTTGTTCAAATTAAGAGAATTATATTCTAATAAAGTGACAATTTTAGGTGTTCAACAAACAACACGTGAATAAATACAAAGACAAAGGCAAATTTCGGGTAGTTTGGGTACCGGAGTGTATTACCCGAATTACCCAAACTAATTTTGGGTAATGACAATCACTATCCGAACTTGAGATCGGGTACCTCGGGTTCGGGTAATTCGGGTACGGGTAATGGGTATCGGGTATTTTGCACAGGCCTAGTCCTTATGACACCATCCAACTTGTGAAAAGTCCAGATGAGCTCCCAGAACTTTATTAGCCCTCGGGCTTTTATCTATTCACGTAGTCAGAATAGTTAGTTCTGTATATTTACGTTTTAGACCTGGAATTGTTCTGTAATAGAGTATTGCTAAGCACATTGTGATTTGTACCTTCTGGTATTTACACCTATGTAATTTGGATGTTATAATTATCATAGTAATTATCCATATTTATGATCTGCAGATCATTTTTAGGTGTTAGAACAATTCCTACATATGCAATTTATTTTATTTGCATGTTTTAAATTAATCAAAATTTTCTACATCAAGTAGAACATCGAGCAAAATTAAAATTAAGGCCTATACAAATGATTGGGAATAACACAAAGTGATATGACCTAGGCGCTGGCTGCGATAACTTCTTTCTAAGAGCTTATTTTCCTTGAGATTCGCGTTTTTAGGCAGCTTCTGCTCATCACTGAGAGGTCTACATCTTTATGATTATTACATTCAAAGTGTGTATCCAAATTTTATATAAATGGACAACTTTGAATATGACTATCAAGTCAATTGTTATTCCTATAGGAATTAAAATGCCCTTTACCTTCATTTGTAAGAATCATCTTACATTCATTATTTTGCTTATTTTACAATACAAAATTTACTTCAGTAAATTAACTTTTATTGCAATAATTTCACTAGTTTGCATAATCATGACACCAATATGGTGATTATTCCCCAAAATAACCTCCTAGGGCCTGATTGGTCGAGAGACAAATGTGCCCTACCAAAATTGGGGCGTACCAAAACATGGGCATGTCAAAAAAATTTACCAAAATCTTAGCAAAAGTTGCACTTGTTTGAGTGCTAAATGTAATAACCAAAATTTTGGCACTCAATTGGTTTGATGCCAAATCACATTTGCTAAAAAATGTTAGGCATGCCCTCATTTTGGTTTGGCAATTTTGGTGCCCAACCAATCAGGCCGCTAATCTTACTAGTGTAATACATATGAGTGGAGTATACGATATTTATTACACTCATGCAAATTATACCTATAGCAACGGGTTCCTCGTCCACCACTTCAAAGTTTACATCATTCTTATTATTACCATTTGATGTGTTAATTCATCACTAGTACATGATACACACTCGATAAGAGTAGCGGTTTCATTGGCTATCAAAAATGAGGTTCACACTACTTTTAATTCAAATCGCAATTTGAATATGTAAAAAATTTACATACAATAATTCAAGACCCATCTTGAATACAACATTTAAGCATCAACTCTGGCTTAAATAAATAGCAAAAATGTGCAACATATTATGGTGATTATATTATGCCATAAAGAGACTATGTTTTGGTAATGATCATCAAATCATCTATATATTCTTGCAAGAATAAAGTCGAAAACATGTGCAATGATTTATATTGCTTGTCATTTATAAAATAGTCCACTTATAATCAATAAATAACTTGATTTAAATAATTTTGTACTAAAATATATTTCATGCTATATAATTTACTCATCAAGCAAATTCATTTAAATACATGATTAACTAATGTAGGACATGACTAATGTTTCCAACATGGAAATTTTTTAATTCGCATTGTATTGAGTTTACTATATAATATGGGTACATGATATCAATGATATCATTGCAAGATTCATGGCATGCAAGCCACCATAATTTTCTACTTTAAAGAAGTACCCAATACAATTCACAATTGAATTACCACACATACACCTTTGGTGTTACTAAATTTCTTCTTCAGATTTTGCAAATTTGATTACCCATAGGAACAAGATCCATTTATTTCTTTGAACTCCTCATAGAGTTATCAACAAAGAATAGACCTTTTGATTCGTGGTATTTACAACTCAATGAATCTCATCTATAAAATACCAGTTTCCTTCAAATCAAGTAACCATAATGACTAACCTCAAGTTTGTCTATAGTGTGGTTGTACATTCATGTACACATGATTTCCAAATAAAATATTTGGTTCAAACAAAACCACCACTCCGGTGGAGGAAAGTGAATTCAAGGAGATCAATTTGAAGCGCACTTCAATAAATTAATAAATCAGATCCCCACATGTTTTCATATAAATTCATGTAATTTTCATTAGTTCAATACTATAGTACATATGTAGTATATTGTCCATCATTTATATCATGTACTTCAGACATGGTATTTATTCAGGATACACCTAGAAAGAAAAGTAATTCCATAAAGTGGATAACCACTATCACAATTGTGAGAGATTTAATATCCTCATGGGTATTCAATTATTTATTGTAGATGCACTCATGTATTCTACAAATACCCCCAATTTTGTGACATTCATTTGTATATGGTTTCATACGGAAACCCATTACCAAGGATAATGATGAAAAATCAACACTCAACTTGGTAAAATGGACAAGAAAATTCAATTATCATACAAATTCCTTTCATATTATCTGGGATATGGTATACGTACATAAGTAAATCCCGTATGACATGTTGCGTATCAAATAATTTTTCAATCTTGATTATATCAAGAATTGTTATGATAGACTTGATCATTCTAACTCATGAATGATAAGAAAAATTATTATCAAATCTATTGGTCATAGCTTACATTCTCAAAATCCTATGATTTTGTGCACCGCATGTGTCACTTGAAAATTAATTTTAAGGCCCTCTTACCTTAAAATTATAAACAATGAGCCACTCAATTTCTTGAAATGCATTCAAGATAAGTTGGCATATTCAACCATTTATGAATTATCTAAGCACTATCAAGTGCTCATAAAGTCATTTATGAATAGTTCCAAATATGTCCCTTACTAATCATAAGGCATAGCAAATTACCAAATTAATTGCTCTACTTTTCAACTTTGAGCCAAATTTTCTTGGGCACGATCACATCTGTTCATATGGAATTATTTGGTTTTAAGAACTATATCACTTGTCCACATCAATTATGGTTTAATTGAATCTCTTATTGAGATAACTTGTTTGTATGACAACCAAAATAGAATTCAATAAATCAACATCAAGTTGCTAATATGTGGATTTACACACCACATATTTTACATTCATCAAGCTGCAATCATACGGCTCCCTCCGTTGCAGTTAGTATGTGAAAGCTTAGCCACGGTCAAATATTTCCCATCTACGTGTCGGTCTGATATCACCACCTCACAACATACATCATGGGCATTAAGGACCTACATAAAAGGTATTATTTGTCATTCATATAATACCTTAGGTCTCTATGGGGATTTACACAAAAGCCTGTATGTTAATGACACTTTGAGGATAATTCCAGACATTAGGGGGAGATTAATACCACATATAGAATGCTAGGAATACAAAATCAATGTTACACATCACATTCAATCCTCAGATTCACGTACATACAAAAGAATATCTGAACTATCAGTTCGGAACATTTTAAATGTTTGTAACATATTACAAATATTATGCCAAATGCATTTACTTATCAAAAGTGTAATCTTATTCAATCCTTACAATTTAATGTGCCAGAAAAGATTGGAAATCTAACAAGATCACTCAACTCCCAAATTAAAATAAGAGGGGGAGAAGTATGGTCACTAGGGATATAGCTTGTTAATAAGCATCCGCGGAAATAGGGGGAGATATCCTCCAAAATAGTAAATGCAAATCAACATCATGCATGTTATCAGACACTTCATGAATAATTGAAAATCCAAAGCCTATAAATGTTTAACATTCTAAAGCCCTATACATGTGCACATAAATTTAGGCACTGGGTCATCATTGGAACATCCAAACTCTATCATCTTGGGAAATGAGATAAGAGTTCTAAAGAATTAATATTTCACATGCTATATTGGTTCCATTGAAACAATCATACAAAGTCTACAAAATGTTAAACTGGATCCAGACCAAAAGTCCTAGGCAGAGTGTATCAACACTCAAATTGGGTCAAATAAAAATGTGACAATTATGAAGAATTTATCTCATTCACTCACTAGTAGAAAACCTCACATCCATGACCATTTCCCCGTGACCATTTATGTATTGGTCATAGAAGTGTAGTCTTCAATGACGATTTACATAATTTGGTCACAGATGAGGTGTTACGCCGCTAGGCCACTAAGGAATAATGACGAATAGGAAAAAATGGTCACAGAATAATAATCCTATTGGTCACAGTTGCCTAGCCTTTCTCCACACCTGCCTGGCCTTTCTCCCCCGCAGCCCGCTCGGCCTGCTCTGCCCACCAGCCGGTCACCTAGGCTGGTGCGCGAGCGGGAGAAGGTAGTCTGGGCCGGTGGAGGCGGGCCGGCTGGGGCTTATGGGCTTCTTTCTCTTTTCCTTTTCTCATTTTCTTTCCTTTCTATTTTTTTATTTTGTAAACATTTGAATTCAAATTTCATTTACAATTTTGATTTTTTCACTCTTTCTTTTTTTGAATTTGATTTATAAATTCAATTTTCAAAACTAGTACGTGAAAGTTTAGGGCAAGAAAGGATGGTGAGCATGATAATTTTAGGCCGGTACTTTTTCATAATTTTGTCTAAAATCTCTCGTGCCAACTTTTCTAAAAAAATTATATTTATTAAATACAAAAAAATTTGCTGCCCAACCGTCCGAAGCCAGGCCAGCCTGGTCATGCTCCAAATACCTTTTGTGAAGCAACCACCAAGTTTGAGATTTTTTGGAAATCGTTTGGTACTTTTTTCAGATTAATTGAATTTCCACGCGACTTCGCTCGGTAATTCTGTGTTGAACTAGGCCCACCCTCGAAAAGATCAGGAATGGCGCTAAACTTCGCCACAAGGTCCCTTGTGTCCTAGGAAACAAATACATGTGGAGGTCGCTGCAAAATTATAGAGTTTTCAATGTATAATTCACCATATTTTGTCTCACACAACACGAAAAAATATTAAAATTAAAATAATTGTCCAAAAAATGTAAGTTCTTGTGAGGGACCGTATTTTTGCTACAAATGACTACCAAAAAAAATCTCAAGTCATTTCAAAAAAGTTGAGTGCTATGTAGTCCAAATATAACAAGTCACTCACATGATTCCTTAAACTATGTGAGTGACTTGTTATATTTGAACTACATAATATCACCACTTCCTCAAATGGAAATTTGACCTACACAAAGTTTGTTAGTCTCGACAAGTTATGAAAGATTTTCATCCGAGTTCATTTCGTGTTTCGTTTGACTGAGTTTTGACCAAGTCAAACTTGGATTTGAAAATTTGAATTGCTCGTGTTTTGTTGCATGAAGAAATGATTGAATCCAACACCATAACTTGATAAATCATGATTTTAAAAATTTTTGGGAAGAAGAATCACTTCATTTGGAGTTCGTATGAGGGAGAACGACTAGTTACAAGTTTTAATCCGAAACAAAAAGAAAAATCGATCAGTTCATTCCAGTTCGTCACGTGTTCATGAAGAAGGACTGATTTCTCTTTTTTTCCTCGGATTAAAACTTGTAAACTGTTTTTCTTCCTCATACGAACACCAAATCGGTTGATTCTTTTTCCTAATTTTTTCTAAAATCGAGATGTTTTACTCAGTGCCATTTGTTTGTATCTTAATTACTATTTCTTGATTGCTTTTCATACAACATATCTTTTCCAACTAAAAAGATAATATAAAAAACATGTTTTTTCATAATAATTGCTAATATAACTTAATATTCTCTAATGTTATGGTCAACACAAGGTTGCATCTAAATTTGAGGTGCCCATGAGTAAGAAAGTATTTGAGTGTGTACAAACTTTGAAGCTTAAGTTGAGTTGTATGAAACAATGTGATGATCTAGCTAGTTTATGAACAATGTATACTCCAATTTTCACAAAATCTTATGAAACTTTTTTGTCAAGCTTGTACATTGATAAAATGATCCTATGCCAATTTACATAATTTTTTGATAAGTTTTATTTATTATTATCATTATTTTATAACAAGGTGACTAGTAGAAGTTTGAAATTACCTACAAGCCAATTGAATTTTTTGTCAATCTCCTAGATGTGGCCTAGAATGGACCATAGGCGCCTAAATATATTTTTTTTGAATTTTTTAAACTTATTAGATGCACATATAGGTCAATTTTGAATTACTTTCGGTAAACACATAGAAATTCATTTAAATTATAGAAAATAGCAAATCCACTCGAAAAATCTTGAAACTCCTAGATGAAAACTTGTATCCATACTGTTATATATAAAAATATATTTATACATATAACATAATTATTTTTTAGTGTTACTTCACAATGGTGCAATAAAAAGGAAAAAAGAAAAAGAAAAACAATAAACAGAGAAGCCCATGTCGGACCAAATAGCCCAACGATTTGCAGCCATCGATCGTCGATCCAATGGTTCTTATCGTGTTTCCTTGGTATATAACGCAGCATCCAACCCTAACCCTAACCTCATCCCCCTCCTCCTCCCGCAGTCCCTCCTCCCCTCTCCCGCCTCACCCATCCCCCTCCCTAGATCCGCCGCCCCTGCTCCCACTCTCCCCCGCAGATCCACCTCAAGCTCGCAGGAGGCCACCAAGAGCAGATCCACTTCCTCATCCAGCGATCGCCCCTTCCTTCCCTGGTAGGTTTTTGATCCCCCTCGCTCCTCCTCGAATTCCTTCTCATTTTTTGCGGCGGTATCCGCCGGGTCGCCTCCATCCGTACCCAAAGCTCGATCCGCTGGCTTGGTAGGTACGTTCGGGTTTTGGCGAAGGGATCGCTCGCGATTAGCGATTTCGTCGGTCGTTTGGTTGGTTCCGGGGGTTGTTGATTTGATTGGTTGCTTTTCCAGTTGCTGCAGACTTGGAGCGGAAGCCATGGCATCGTCGGCGCTAATCTGCGACACGGAGCAGTGGAAGGCCCTTCAGGTTCATCAACTCGTGGCCGCACTCACATTGAGCGGGCTCTATGCTCTGATCAGTATCAGGCAACAGGCTCACTTTTGGTTTTTTTGCTTTCACATGGAGAAGGCGCATGTCGGCACGATCCAGAAGACGCACCAGAAAGGAGGGAGATCTGAATTTGAGCTCCAGCAGGTACTATTTTGTGACCATCAGCAAAGCATCTAGGATTAAGCATTTAAGCTATGTTAGCACCCGGATTTTCTGCATCCCGGATCAGGGATCTTTGATTTGCATACATAACCATATAGGAGGAAAGAGGCACCGCATAACCAACCATGCTAATTAGAGAAAGCTCTGTCTTGCAAACTTGGCATGCATAGAAGGCAAGGACACATCATCTGGAGATGGCACAAGCAGCACAGTGTGGGGGCTAGTGAGATTTAGTACTGTTCAAGTGGCATGTTTGCAAGCAACACCTACTGTTTGCGTGTTAATTCTGATAGGGGCAAATCGAATGCCTTCTCTAAAGTAGAGTTGTCTTCAGACGTGTAACTCAAGTGTATTTCCTTCCCCTGTTATTGTGGAACAGCTGATGCGCTGGTGTGGACGGGACTGGCCGAACTGGGCTAAAACTATGTAAATATCGGTATACCACTTGGTTCAATTCAGGGGATTGTTGCCTCTAGGAACTTCTTCTCTTATTATTTTTTTATAAAAAAACTTATCTCCTGTTTGTTGCTTGCTTCCTCAGATGACTGCTGGTCATATGTGAAAAGAAGAACAAAGGTACCGGCCATTATTGCTGCTTTCATCAATCCAATGTTCTCCAAATTATCTGTCAATTTGTGTAGATAAATGAATGTATGATTGATGCTCTGCTCTGCTCTGGTTTCTTCTGTACATAGTTTTAGCTATGCATTTATATAATGAATGATAGTAAATAATTTTAACATGCTCCATTATCTGGAGTTATTGACTCTCGAAGCACTGATATTTACTTTGCCATTTTCTGTCCATTCATTCTATTGGATGTGTGTTTCATTATTGTCATCACATTATCAATGGACCTTAAGCATGTAGTTATGCTTGCTGGTGTCTGTACTTGATAACGCTTTTACTGTTCCAGGACTAGCATGATTATTTGAACCCAAGTGAAGTGTATAGGAGATCCAGATAGTTATTTAGGGCTGTGTAAGGGTGCCAGTTTACATACTTTTGCACATGCCATTAACTTGTTATCACTTGTCTTTTTGTGCAATGATCCAAGTTCGGGTATTGCATCCATTAGCCTCTTTTTGTGATGTTGTATCGCTCCTTGAACATTGTATACTACCATCCGAATACAAATGAGGCACATTTAGTACTCTTTGTTGTATTGCTCCTTGAACATTGTATGCTACTATCCGAATACAAATGAGGCACAATGAGTAATTTTCTCGGTGTTGTTTTTTAAATATGGTGTGGTCAAAGTAAAAATTTTCATGTATAGTTGATGTTACTATAATCTGTTAGCGAGTATTATATTTTGACTGCAGTTATTGACGAAGAGGTCTAGTGGATGCAAGATGAAAGCATAATGTAATAAACTATATGGTGATGTGATTCTAAATGTAACATGAGATGTCGAATCTCTATTTTTTGAGATTTATGAGATATTATACTGTAATGTTGTGAGCATGTATGTGATCTGGGCTATGTAATTTGTTGAAATAAGTGGGTTTAAATTTGGCGATTTTGAATTTTTATTATTTCTGGATGAGCTCGAATAAAAAAGTAAATCAGTGAAATAATTGGCCATTTAGGCTCATCTATGAATTGTGTATGTGGTGGTGACGTCATCATTGCCACATCAACTGCCATGTCATCGTCTATGTAGGCAGCCACGTCATTGTACACGTAGGCAGCCACGTCATCATCCATGTAGATAGCTAGCGTGGCATCGAGCCATGTCAAAACGTGGAGCAACCAGAGCGCGACACGTGGACAAACCAGAGTGCGACACGTGGACAAACCTGAGTGCGACACGTGGACCATTCAGAGCGCGACACGTGGCGCTGTGTCAAAGAGCCATGTCATCATATCCATGTCAGCACACACCTTGCCACGTCAGCAGCCAGCATGGGCCGTGCCACGTGGCATCCCCTTCCGTGACCAATTTCGTGACCATTTGGCTTGGTCATAGAAGAAATACACTTCTATGCCAAAAAACATGTTGGTCATGGAAAAGTTCCACTTCTATCACCAAAATGACCGATTGGTCATGGTAGACCAAATGTGACGGAGCTTCTGTGGCCAATTCAATTTGGTCATAAGTTGGTCATAAAAAAGTGTTCCGTGACCAAATTTGCATGTACCATGACCAAACCGTTTGGTCATTGATGTTGAGTACTGTACTAGTGACTAGTGAGAGGTATTTACCACAGTAATACCATATTCTCACAAAAGCATTCTTTATTAAAGCAAGGTGGTGATATAATGAAATATTGTAGCAATGGTTTCACGCAAAGACCAAGTAGCATACCCTTAGTGTTTATGTTAAAATTATGTTCCTATACTTTAACTATTGGCAGCTCAAATAACTTTCATAGATTTGGATATACAAGTCTTCGACTTATTCCATATTCTATATCTAAATATAAATTGCAACATATATTGTGTATCACTCAAGTCACTACATGACTTGAAATAGTCTAGTTGATTGTGGTACAACTGACTAAACGAGTATCTTCCACAGAAGGATTACTCCAATCACTACGGTTGCATGTGTGTTCATAAACAAATCCAACTTGAATTTTCCATCACCATCTTAAACACACATAAACAAATTAAACAAGCAATCATTTTATGACGGAATTTGAGATGTAAATTTAAGTAAGACCAAACTATGCTTAAGTGTATATATATAGGACAGGGCTATTCACCACGATGTGTGGTGGATAGTATTCAACATCCGGCGACGCTACTAGCCAGAGCTCCAACGAGCTCTTTATAATCACATAATTATGTAGTTTGGTCATGCAGTAGTAAAATCAAACTGACCGTTCCTTTCGCTTCTGTTTTTAATTGTGCTGCATTTAATTGGTGGCAATTACTCGTAAAACCCATCAGGGTGAGTTGTACCTGTCTCAATCCAACCTCTGTTTTGCATCGATTGGAAGAGCCAAGGCATCACAATTTTATCAGGCGAAGGCCATGGCTGAGGCAAGCACGCGCTGGCAGACCCCGTCTCCTCCTGGGAGGAGTCATGTGTGTACCCAGCGCATCGTATTTTGATTGCTGCCATGAGAGCCTCTAGCCTGCAATCATGCACATCTAGGAAATAAGTCGGGTGTGGCGATGCTTAATTTGCTCCAGCTAATAACTCCTCAAAATAATTTTCTTTATTCCTCATAGAGATTAATTATCCTCTGTGCATGCTTTACTATCGATGCGTGATGACCGGTCGGTGGCAAGGTCCTTCAAGGCTTTGATGGTATGCGGGTATTATGCACAGCATGCAAGCATGATCCCTGCGAAATATGGATTGTGCTACGTGAGGGAGTAAAGTATCATGGCTGAATACGGTCAGTAGTATTATAAGCTCAGAGGGGTAATAGAAGAATAATAATGCAATGCATTGACTTAGAGGAGTAATAATTATGCTGACATTATTCATTGCACAACACATCACACAATTGCACTAGATTGATGTGTAATTACATGACACTTTACTGCTTGGTCCACAAGAAGAGTATGCTCCACGGAATTACCTTTAATTTCATTAATTCTTTGTTGGGAAAAAAATACTCCTTGTGTCTTTAAATATTTATTAGCTTGCTTCCTGCTGGGATTAAGGTGCCTCGTGTGATTAAGGTGCTCATTTTGCTTCCTGCTGGGATGCCGAATCATTTTTTTAAAGAACTGTCTGTAGCTCATCGTTTAGTTTTGCACGTGTATGCATACGTATGTATACATTGAAGATTATTTTTACTCACACATTATTATTCGTGGTGTGGACCTGGGGCTTCAGCATGTAGGAACACATGCATTCAATCAGGATATCGCTCTATCATTGCGCGGGAAAATTTTGCTTACCGTCTTGCATGCAAGCAAGTTTGACCAATACTATTAAATATGAGAATTCACAGGAGTTAACATAGCATTCCAACTTGGACGAGTAATTTTCGAATGTTATGAATATTTTTTTAATATCATGCATGTTTTACCTAATAAACTAGAGGAGTACTATTTTCATTGCTCAGCAAAATTTTTAAGAAAATGATTTTCACTTGTATGAGTATTTTGCAAATGATCAAATGAAGTATTGACAATAGTAGTATTTAAACTACCTCAGGTGTATCTTTGTACTTTACAATAGGAGTACTTCCCAAATGATGGTGACCAAAGGAGTAATTTTTTTCAATTTTGAAGAGCAGCTTTCAAATCTAATAAGAAATTCCATGTATTGCCCTTATTCAAATTTAATGGAGAGAGAGAGAGAGAGAGAGAGAGAGAGAGAGAGAGAGAGAGAGAGAGAGAGAGAGTACGATTAAGCTTGTCATATTCAAGCATGCATCACCAAAGAATTTAGGTTATGCAGTTAATTTCCAATACCAATTTACAATAGTAGTAAATTCGTCTCTCAAAGAGCATTGAAGACACTTTTATCACTGTTATTATTCACACGTGATTCCCGGGTTGAAAATGATTTTTACCCATAGGTTATGCTTGGGGCATGGATCGCAAATTTTCAATCGGGGGAGTAAAACTAGCTAGTATTACTCCAGTTTCATCATGGACAATAAAATATTGTATCAATCTATATTGCACCAGTCAACTTGAGTTGCACGATAAATTCGTGGGAGTGAGATGTCAGTAAAAATTTACAATTATTTTGATATGTGACATGACGATAAAATGATCTTTTTGAAATTTACAGTTGAGCCACCATAAAAAGAAGTAATATCCGTAGGAATGCCACCAAAACATGAAGTAATTTATTTGATATAACTAGAGGAGTCGTTTTCATTTCGCAACAAAATTTTCCAAGAAAATTCTTTTCACTTGTAAGGAGTGTTTTCCAATTAATCAAATGAAATATTGTCAAGATTAGTATTTAATCCACATCAGGAGTATTCTTTTCTAATTTACAACAGGAGCACTTCCCAGCTGATGGTGATACAAGGAGTATTTATTTTTATTTTATGGAGCAGCTTTCAAATCTAATAAGAAATTCCATTCATTGTCCTTCTTGATCTATTCTTTTTCCGGTCATCAACTCAAGCATGCATCCGTCCTGCAACGTTCTATTTTGCTTCTCCTGCATAAGAACCTGAGCAAAGGTTACTTAAAGTCTGTTAGTTAATTCGAAACAAGAGATCAGACTGCAGTGACAATGCATTACTGTTTTATGTAAGAAATCAACGAAGAAAACAAAGTAATTAGGCACAAAAACAAGTAATTTGTAAGGAAAGAAGTAATTTTATGTTCTCTTTCTTTGCCCATATAGAGTAAATTTTCATAGAAACAAGTCCTAATTAAACATGGACTACATATGCATATGAAAGTAGTAACTAGAGTACCTACTGGTTTTGCAATGGAGTAATTTTCTACATCCTATTGCATCTCAAAGTAGTAATATGCATATAGTTCTACATATGCATAAGGATTTTTTCCTTTTCATCTCAAAGTAGTAAAAATCGATTGCATCTAGTTTTACATCCGATTTTTTTGCGTCCCAAGATCCTCAATTCCCAGCCATGTCCTCCAGCAAACTCTAATTTGAATGATACCAAAAAGACAGCTCTGTTTTTAGTGGTACATACTCCTGGTACCTGACACATAGTGATTATATTGAACACGTAAGGAAAATCCTTATGTCAAGGAGTAATATTAATCTAACAGAAAAATAATAGTAATTCCTCAGTTATATAAAAATTGCAATTCAAAACCTAATAACTGGTTTGCGTAGGAGTAATTCCTATGAGTCATTTCGATTAGAACAAATGACAGCACACAGAGATGCAGGAATCCTCACGACAAAAAATACTCATAAAAAAATGTTTTCAGTCACCCAGCAACAGGAAACCACTGGGCATGGCTCCAACATTTGAATCGAACAAAAGGCAAGTTGAAATTATTTTCATGTTAACAATGACTCCATGGTGATGCAGCATAAAACTCCATGGTGGTAGCTTCAGAGGATCAAAGTTCATGAGTAGACAAAACTCAAAAATAATTTTGAATTGGAACAGCAATACATAAATCAAAACTCCATGGTAATAGCATAAAAAATCATGGACACGAAGGATCAAGAGCACTTAGAAAATGTGCTTTTATATCACACATTGCTTCTTCAAGGAAATTTCATCGAACAGGTTGCCTACATGTCTTGGTGAGGAAAACAAGAAATCCATCGTCAAGAGATGTTGGATACACTTCTGCCACCCTCATGTGATGTACCGATTCTACACATCATGCGGATGCGGGCTGAAAAGGAATTACGTATTAGTTAATCACTAAAAAACAAACGATGAGCGGATGAGTCATCTATGCAAAAAGGAATCACGAGATAAAGACTGGGAAGTTCACTGCAACCAGGCTCATTTGTTGCCAGGTGCCTGGGCACGAAGACGACGGCCTGGCACGGATACAGATGTCCTAATAAATCCATCCATGTAGGTGATGACTAGCGGAGGCGATCTGCAGTGGCAAAGAAAGACCACCGCAACCGGGACGACGTCGACCACGGCGACTCCTGCGGCCGGGACAGATATGCTCCCCCTGTCGCCCGGATCCTCTTCGGTGTGGCATAGGGGAGTCAATTATCAATTAATGGAGTTAAAGGTACGGTGAGGATATTTATATCTGGAGCATTACTTTACAGGGAGTAATTTCATGTTGATTTTACGGTTCCTTCTAAGGTATTCATGGTGGTAGGAAATTTACTTAGTCAGAGACAAGTGGTACACCTCCGGCATGCTGATTATTATTCAACACACTGGGAGTCAAATATACATTACCTATACATATATCAGTTTATCAATATCTGATTGATACTGTGTACCAATATTCAAATAATATTGGACAAACATATCCATCAACACTTATGGTCATTCTGTCCCTAAAGATGGATCAATATCCATTTAGACCCTGGGGTGATGAATTTAGTTCCAACAAAGTGCTTGTGTACCATACATATTACAACATGCTAAATGTTGCAATTGTAGATACCTTTCTATAATTCAACTCCAACAACACCATGCTGGTGGGAGTGAAAAATGACATCCATAGATATCAAATGGTATTAAAAGTCTTGATTAATATTTCGAGACTTGACCAAGTAAGATATCAAGATGCTGGCTAATTGATCCCCATGTATATTGCCAGATCATAGAATGATACAAATAATAAAGTTTCATGGTAGTCATCATAATAGACACCACAACATAAACTATTATCTATCATTTTGAAGCATCATATTCATATGCTGGACTTCAATAGATGATAAAATGTGATTCCATATAATCACTAACATTATCCACAAATAATGCATCTTGTATTGATCAAAATGTTTATCCTCATTATTACAAAATGAGAGAATAAATATATCTTGCAAAAGGCACTCACTAATGTGCTTATCCACCACTACATCGTAGAATGGTATTCATGGTAAGTGGTGAGTGACAACTTAAAATTTTGCAAGGTTCAAGAGGAGATATCCTCATCAATTATAAAAGAAATGTGAGATAGAAATCTTGCAAACCAAATCATGTGATAATCTTACAGATTTATTCACAATGTCCTTACCAACAATATTATTCCAGAAATATGTTTTTGGAATAGGTATGAGACAACTCAAAGATTTGCAAAAATCAGGGGGAGACATTCCTTTGATATAACCTACACATAATCATCTGATTATGAATATTGTACTCTTTTTCCTATATGAGTTTTCCTTGTAAGGTTTCTCATAAAGGGTTTTAATGAGGCGATATCATTACAAGAACATATCGTATATCACCTAATTTTTCCAGTAAGGTTTTAAGGGTGGTACACAAGACATATTCTGTGTCATATCTTCTATTTTCTCTATAAGAGTATAAAAAGATATAAAATCCTTTCTCATATTTTCCTATTAGGTTTTGAGAAGGATATTCAAATATGATCTTCAAATCATTATTCTATAAACTTATTTATGAGTTTTTCCTTACCAAAGATTTTTCTCATGTAAGTATCTAATGAGAAATAAATGTCATATCATTTTCTTCTTATATTTTCCAACTGGGTTTAAATGAGTTTTAGTGGCATATACAGACAGATTGGTTTCTCCTCAAGATGTTCCCATAGGGTTTTTGGAGGAGTTTTACAAGATGATATCCAAGGATGATTGAAGCAAAATTACATCAAAACATCATGAAGCTATTGATCAAGGGGGTGTTACGAAATACTAATGATGATCATTAGCTTAATCATGTAGTATATTCATTAGTCCCTGTAATTAGCAAAAGGGCAACCACCCTACTGACCGGGTGCGTCCACTATTGAAAGGGTGCATGCGTGCCCCTTCACTATACATAAATAGTGAGGTCCACCCCCCTCATCAATCAATCACATCAATTCATTTCATTTACTTTACAACACCATGTATGAACTACTTAATTAATATTGCTAAACAGGAATTAGGGGTCAAGTAGGACCCAAATTACCCCAAATAATATCAGCCACCCTAAGGTCATAAGCCCATAACCGATAACACATGCTAGGGTGCTGTATGGCATTAAATGACCATTGTTTATACATTGTTCAACCATTAGACGATAGAGGTCGTATCTTCTTAATTCTTTTGGACATTGAGTGAATAATACAATTCAAGTCTAGTTGGAAAAAATATAATCGACATGTAGTTTTCTTCTAATTTAATATCATGTATTTCATTCTATTTTGAAGCAAACTTGACCCAAATCTATAAAACTTATATAGGTGAGACCCACTACAAGTCATGGTTGGATTTCTATCAACATGCAAGCATTCCACATCATCATCGACTATGCGTCATGTCACCATCCACTATACGCCATGTCATCATCCACCAAATCACATATTTATGTCTTCAATCGATTTTCTGTGGCTTATAGCATGTATATCACACCACAAAATTCCTGCTGACAATTTTAGAATGATTCGCTCTCAACAAAATAACATGCTTTCATATATAATGAGTTTACAAACGAATATCTTTGGTGTCACTACTTTCACATTTCACCTTAAAATTTTGTTTAAAAAATTCTCGCAGCAACGCGCGGGGTATCACATAGTAAAATTTTATTTGTGCCACCAAACCCATGTCTATGTTGTGTTATCCAATATATCTTTTTTACTAGTGTTCGATGAATGGTAAAAATTAATTGTGATCTTCATATATTTGGGTTATATAAATGATAGGACATATTTCCATGCGAACTATCGCTATGTGGTCCAATAAGTTTGTTACATAGTAGTAACCTTATTATAATGGAACTCTAAGAAAAAATTTCTTATCATTCTATTAAGCGTCGCGGACACGGTAATGTTAAATTCTGGCTACACCCGCCCCCACACACACCCATGAGTCACATGCGCCGCAAACTTGAGGTGGCTAGCAGCGTAAGGTACATCTCCCTCCCGCCACTCTCTCTTGGACGCCAGAGGAGATGCGGCGCCAGCTGACCGTCTCCTCCCCACCTACTCCTCCCCAACGCCCGCATCCTTCTCGCGCCCAGGAGGGTGGCATGTGGGTAGGGATGGCAATTCTACCCGCGGGTACGGATACCCGCGGGTATCCGACCCGATGGGTAAGGGTATGGGCAGCATGTCTCAACCGCGGGCACGGGTACGGGCACGGATTATCACCCGCGGGCATGACACGGGTAGGAAATCTCACCTGCGGGCGCTACCCGTACACGCATCAAAATGCATCTAACATTCAACATTTGGCCCATTAAATCAATACTGGCCCACAGGATCACAACAGTCCACATCTTTCCAAACCCTATCCTCCCACCTCACATGTCTCCTTCTCCACATCTCCCCTGACCCCGCCGCCACCGCATCGAGGGGGGCCCTCATGCGCCTCCGGCCGCACGCCCCGGCCCGCCGCCACTCCCCGACGAGCCCCCTCGCCGTGCCTCCGGCCATCGACCCCCTTCGTCGCGCCTCCCGACCGTCGCGCCCTTCCACGCGCCTCGGCCGCGCACCCGGCCCGCCGCCCCTCCCCGGCGCACCCACTCGTCGCGCCCTCCTCCCCGTGCCTCGGTCGCGCGCACCGGCCGGCCCGCCCCTCTCCGGCACGCCCCCTCAATGCGCCTCCGACCGCCGCGCGCCCTCCTCGCGCTTCCGGGCCGCCGCGGCTGGTGCGCATGGCCTCGTCGGCCCGTGCCTGGCCACGGCGCCGGTGGGTAGCCCGCGCGGCGGGCCCGGCCGCACACCACCATGGGCTGCCGTGGCCATGGACGGTCGACGCGCCGCCGCCTACCTCTCCACGATCGACGAAGCTATTGCGGGTAACGGGTTGCCCGATACCCGCGGATACCCGTCGGGCACGGGCACGGTTTTTTGCCCACGGGCACGCCGGCGGGTGGGCATAGGCTGGGGGCATGGGTACACTAGCGGGCGGGTAAACGCTGTACCCGCACTTACCTGACCCGCTGCCATCCCTACATGTGGGCGGATGGAGAGAAGGCTCGCCAGGTTTGGCAAGTTGGGAGAGAGGGGATTTGGCAACCACAATAGGATATCAGCTCAATGGATATTATGTTGGATCACGATTTTTTAGTTGACTTGCAAAATTTTGTCTTAACTAGTTATACAGTAACTCTCTTAGAGTAACTCCAACAGTTTGCTATCTTAGCTTGGCATCTATCTAATTTTGGCAAAACATGGGAAATTACCTACAACAGTTTGGCAAAATAACTTGACATCAATAGTAACTTGGCACCCCTCCCATCGTCGTGCGTGTGTATCTGTGGCGCATCCGTTCCGTAGCAGAAGAGGCGGAAGGACATAAAAATATTTTGTTTCTATCTCAGGGTTCCTTATGTAAGTTTCAAGAGGCGGAAAGACATAACATAATTTTGTTTCTCTCTCAGGATTCCTCATGTAAGTTAAATCTGAATTTGGCAAGTAAATTGTGTCAAACTGTTGGAGATGAACAATTTTTTTACTTGGCATATCTTTTTATAAGTTAGCAATACACAAGATTTGTCTAGTAAAATTTGGAAAACTCTTGGAGATGTTATTAGAGATGCTCTTAAGAGGAAAAACGCTACAACTCCACTCAAATATGAATAAGATGATGAAGGATAATTCAAATTGTTTTCGAAAAAATGCGCAAAAAAAATTAGAGGTGACAAACAAGCGAAGCTGGCAAGGGCAGCCTTATGCTAGGGGGGAAAGCGAGAAGAGAATAAATATGTTAAGTTCAAGGTCACATAAAATTCATAATATTTTTATTAGACACAATCCATGGAAAGCCACTTGTACAAATATAATGTGTCTAATACAGTATTGTCCCACGACCACGAGGCATATAGTATTTTTGTGGAATTATTAGTTGTGCTCTTCAACACATTTAAATCTCTCTCATGTTTAATAAGCAATAAAATATAGTGTCCAAGCTAAAATACGAATTAACCTTGGTCATCAATTCGAATATGTCGCCTATTGTATACATATTAATTTATAAGCAATTACCTTGTTAATAGACCTTTCATTGGTGGGGTGTGTGTGCGGGGTGGGGGGGCATGGTCCCCCTTTGATGGAGCTTTTTTATATTATAAAATAGCGATCGGGTTACAAAGAAGACCTCAAAAGAGATCTTTTTTACAACTAGGTCCTGCAGCTTCTGGAGATTGGGGCATCCTCGTCGGAGTTGCTGGTGAAGGTTGAACCGCCGACGAAGTGGAGCAGGGGCATCAAAGACGAAGCTTAGATCGGGGTGGAAGGACTGCGTATAAAAATGTCAGTTGTTGTAGGGGCCGTCGAGCCAGCAAGAACAGCACATACCGGTGACCGAAGGATGAAGATGAAGTCATCACCAGAGGTTGATGGAGCACGAGTCGGGATCCCACGTGAAGGCGAAGTACCCAAACCAGCACCAGGGAGGAAGCTGCAGGTTGAAGAAGAAAAGTTGCAGAACAAACACTACGTGAAAACCTTAAATAGGTCACGCGACATTTGTAACGGACCCTTAACGCCCGTTATATCCACCCACATCTGTAACGGTTGTTGTTTGGTGCATGTTACCTATAAGCGCGTCAGTACGACCCCGGGGTTGGCCTCCACAACGCCCGTTACCAATGTGGACTTCTGGTAACGGGCTTCTTAAACGCTCGTTACATAAATTCTTTGTAACAGATGTTAAAAGAACCTGTTACAAATGTCAAACCTATCGGTAACGGCCTTGTAAAGTCTGTTACCGATCAATACCCTATTAGTAATGAGTTGCTTAAGTCCATTATTGATCGCTGTTGTATTGGTAATGGGCTATAAAGTCCGTTACCGATAATTTCGTACTGGAGACGCATGTTGAGCAAGTGTTCTATGTACCTGACCTTGCAAAGAAGAAATGGTCTGTGGTTATGGCTGGAAAAAAAAGGATTGTGGGGATTGAAAATGTTGTTGAGGAGGAGGAATACAACCAGTTTGACGAAATTTCATCCTTTGACACTTCATACAAGCCCCAACTCTTGGGAACTAACAAAACACCGTACTTGCAAAGCGACCATAGTGAAAAAATTCATATACATAAATCAAGGAAGAAAAAGTAAGCCTGATTTCTGCTGAATCCTTTTTGTAATGCTGGAGGATGTGTCTATTGGTGGAAATGGAATCCGCTTTGTAATATAAAGGATGCGATATATTGGTGGAATTTCAATCCTTTTTGTAATATATGGGATGTGGTGAAATTTGAATCCTGCTTGTAATATATTCTGCCAAAGATACTATATATATATTCTGTTTTATATATTTTGCTTCAGTTCAGTAACAGGAAAAAACGAGGATTAACGAACCCGCGTTGCCATTGTTACGGGCAAGAGACGAGGAATAACGAACCCGCGTCGCCATTGTTACGGGCAAGAGACGAGGACTAACGAACCAGCGTCGCCTTTGTTATGGGCAAGATATGCGAAATCACGAACAGATTACACCCAAGAGTTCGCCAAATTTTACTTGGCAAATCTTGTGCTTTGCCAACTTCTGAAAAGATATGCCAAGTATTGCCAACTTCTAAAAAGATACGCCAAGTAAAAAAAGAGTTCATCCAACAATCTAGCATAATTTCACTTGCCAAATCTAGATCTAACTTACATCAGGAATCCTGAGAGAAACAAGTTGATTTGCCAAACTGTTGAAGTTGCTCTTAGCCAACCCCCGTCGGCTTGTTCTTCAAGCTTTGCAAGTGAGTAGGTAAATCATACAAAAAATTGTACTGCACAAAGATAATCACAAAAGCATGTCTCTTGAGATGCAAAATCACACACACAGATTACATTCATGATTGATACATCAGAACAAGGTTACAATGCGGTCATATCTTCATGACGAGATATGCAAAATCACACACACACATCGATCTTGCTCGCAGGTCGTCGATCTTGCTCGCAGGTCGTCGATCTTGCTTGCAGGTCGTCGATCTTGCTGCACGTGGTCATTAAATAAGCTCCATCTTTGTTGATGGCTCAGAGAACTGATTCCTGGCTTGAAATGAGACCACAAAGCTTCCTAGCTTAACCAGCACTTTTGGTTTGCAAGAGCATTCCGCGAGTGGAGGAGAAAGCATAGGAAAAATAATGATCATTGGACACAGGATGAAGGATTGTTCATCTGAAAACAATGATCATTGGACACAGGATAAAATTATTCATCCTGATGCTAGGAGGTTCTGGGTTACCTTCCCCGGACACGGCTATGCGGAAGGAGTATGTCACAAGAATTCTTCCGGCAACTGTGTTAGAGGGATGAGCAACCCAATCACCCCCTATCACAAGAATTCTTCTAGCAACTGAGAGATCGAGGAGGAGGAATAAGATATAAAAGCAAAAACTTGCGCCCTACAAGATCTATTCTTTGCGCCATAGCTAGATCTAGATCTAGAGAAGAAGGAAGCAAGTGACTCGCTTTGTTGTATCAGAAGAAGGAACCATATAGCTAGATTTAGATCTAGAGAAGAAGGAAGCAACTTGAAGTGAGGAGGACTGGTAGGCGTCAGTGCCTTTTTATAGAAAAAACAAGGAAGGGATAAGATGAAAAGCACAGGAACGCCTGGGAAGGTTCCCAAGACAGTCAAGACGACCGAGAAACTGTTGCTAGTCAGTGGCTGAGAGCAGAGCTGCAGAGGTAGTGATTCCAATGTAGAATTAAATGATACCCGGAGTTAGCAAACATCGTCTCCAATGGCCATGTTTGGATGGTAGATGTTAGTGTTACTGTTAGTGGTAGTTTTTAACACCTCCAAATTAACACATGTGTTTGGTAGTGATTCCAATGTAGAATTAAATGATACCCGGAGTTAGCAAACATCGTCTCCAATGGCCATGTTTGGATGGTAGATGTTAGTGTTACTGTTAGTGGTAGTTTTTAACACCTCCAAATTAACACATGTGTTTGGCTCCAAAGTGTTAATTTTGGTGTTAGTTTGCTACAAACTAACACTAACACCTCCATCCAAACATCCAATGTAGTCATCATCTCAAAAAAAGAGAGGAAGGGATAAGATCAAGAGCACAGGTAACGGGAAGAGGTTCCCAAGACAGTCAATGGCGAAACTGTTGCCAGTCAATGGCTGAGAGCAGAGCTGCATAGGTAGTGATTCCAATGTAGAATTAAATGATACGCAGGGTAACGAAACATCATCTCTACACGGACTAGCCAAACGTCGTTTCTAATGGAGAATTAAATGATAACACGGATTAGCCAAATGTCATCTCCATTACATACTTAAATTGTGTTTGGAAACAAATCTCATGTATCTTCTCCTTCCAAAACAATTAGATCCCCTGCCCCTTCATCTCTACCCGCGAAAACAGCAACTGTCTACTCCTCATCGTCACCATTCCCGGTCGGAGATGGATAGCATGCCGGGAAGAAGCACGCGGCACCAGCCATCATCGTTGCTGCTGGGCCTCCCTCAAGACCTCCGCATTGAGATTGCGTCGCGCGTCGGTGTGACCTCGGAGCGGCCCTTGGCTGACCTCCGCAACCTACGCGGTACTTGCTCGACCATGCGCCGCATGTGCGGCCACGGCAACGTCGGCCGGCGTTTGTCGATAGAGGGGATACGAGATGAGATTTCTTGGGTGTGGAACCCCACCGCTTACAAAGCATTCCTTGCTATGTTGAGCGGTCTTGGGAATCCAGAGGCTTGTTTCCTCTCCGGAATCAAAGCCTTCTTCATCGAACACAGGGGATACAATGATCTCCGGCGCGCCGCCGAGGGTGGGCACGATGCGGCGGCCTATCTATACGCCATCTTGCTCTACAGAGACAATGGCGGTGCCACCGCCGACGACACCGCGAAGGGGTACATGAGGCGGGTCGCGGGCGGCGGCAGTACGACGTCGTCGAGATGGCTGAGCAACGAGGGGTGTCTGCCTTTGTGCGAGAAGGCCATGCGTGCGCTCCACTACTCGACTTGGCGCATTTGGGGTGAACCACTGCCACCTCCGGCACAGGTGCGCGACGATCAGCCGTGCGCAGGCACCAGCGGCAGCTGCAGCGTGGAAAAGGATGGCTTCGAATTTCTCTGTTTTGCAGCGAAGACTGTAGGCTAATGGTGAAGTTCGCACAGAGAATAGGAAATCAGTAGTAGATTAGCTCTTGTATGATGCTCGAATTATCTGTGTAAAATTGTAGAACCATCTGTCGAGCGGGTGACGGAGATGCCGAGGAAGTGGTGCAGCTCCCCGAGGTCGGTCATGGCAAACTCGGAGGCGAGCTTGGCCATGATCTGGTGGAGAAGCGTCGACGAGGAGGCGGTAAGTACGATGTCGTCGACGTAGAGGAGTAGGTAGGCGATGTGGCCACCATCCCGTAAGACGAAGAGGGAGGCGTCGGAGGCTGAGGCGACGAACCCAAGCTATCGAAGGAAGGCGGCGAAACGCTGGTACCATGCTCGCGGCGCCTGCTTGAGTCCGTATAAGGACTTTAGCAGGTGGCAGACGTGGTCAGGACGAGCTAGGTCGACGAAGCCGGGTGGCTGCTGGTAGTAAACCGTCTCGTCGCGGTGGCCGTGAAGAAAGGCATTCTTCACGTCCAGCTGGTGGATGGGCTAGGTACGGGAGGCGACGATGCTGAGAACAGCCCGGATGGTTGCCGGTTTGACCACCGGGCTGAACGTCTCGTCGTAGTCGATGCCGTGCTGCTGAGAAAAGCCGCGGACGACCCATCGGGCCTTGTGGCGAGCAAGAGTACCGTCGGAGTGGTACTTATGCTTGAAAATCCACTTCCCGGAGACGACATTGGCGCCGGGCGGTCGTGGGACAAGACGCCAAGTGTCGTTCTCGATGAGAGCCTGGAACTCGTCAGCCATAGCAGCCCGCCAACTCGGATCGGCAAGCCCGCTGCGGTAGTTCGCCGGAAGTGGCGACGGGACGATCGCAGCAAGCCCCCACCATGCGCACGCGTGGAAGCACCCGGTCGTGTACGAGTCACGGGGCCGGGGGGGTGCCATGGCGACGGGGGCGGGCACGGGCGCGGGCGGCGGTGCCTCGAGCTCGGGCGACGCGGTGCGCTGGGCGTCGGGGCATGCCGTCGACGCGAGTAGACCGGCGGTAGGGGGCCGGTGGGGGCACCGCAGTGCCGGCCCCGTCTGTAGGGGCAGGCCCTGGTGGAGGCACGAGACCATGCCCGCCCGGACCTGCTGGCACGGAGGGAGGGGGCGGCTGCTCAACATTCGGGAGGAACGGAGCTACCGAGGGTGTCGACTGTCGTGGACGAGCTGCAGGGTTAGTAGAACAAGGCAAAAGATCCTGAGGACCAGGAGCGTCCAAGTGGTCGATGGATGACCGCTCCTCAATGATGAGTGATTGACAACGGGTGTTGGACTGACTCTTGGCTTAGTGCGCAGGTGTAGGCTGCGGCCTAGTTCGTGTTGTTGCAGGTGAAGAACGGGCGCGAAAGGTCTTCGACCTTGAGGGGCCTCGGGAGATGGAGAGACAAGTAGGCTCGGTTCGAGGGACCCGGTGGACAGCGGGACTGGGTGCGGGTCACATGGTGGCGACACGAGCGAGACGAAGTCATGGACAGTCGAGCCGGTGCACGGTGGCGGTCAAGTCAAGTGGTTTGGCGGGAGGCCGGACCGGGCACGCGGGGTTTGGTGGTTTGCCCACAAAACCACCGGCGGATGGTTTCTTGGTTTGGGCCTCAAAACCAAGTCCGAGGGCCCAACACGACGGAGACGGGATCCGGGCGTGTCGGGAAGCTTCGAGGCGGAGGACACGCGGCGGGATCGCATGACTTGCGTCGGGAGGACGCGGGGTGCGGCAAAGGCGTGGCCGTCCGATGGCAAGACCCACAAACATTACATAAATGCCCCTACGTGGGTTGTATCGCCAGTAGTTTAGTTAGGGGTAGTCGAGTCATTTACCACTCCGGCGGGACCTGATATATAAGCCATGAGTGTGTGTGGATGGCTCTTGCTCTCCGCGACTTAGGGTTTCATTTCCTCCCTCCTCTTTCTCATTTTCGTAGCTATTTTTCCTTCATTTTCTCTAGGCTAGCATGAGAGCTTCATGAGAGATTTGTTGAGAGGGATGGATGCTAGGGCGGCATGCTAGACCTTGTGAATCTTTCCTGGTTTGTATAGAAGATTCGGGGTTGTTTTTCATGCCTTTTCGTGCTTGTTTTCGTGCCTTTGTTTCCGGTGTGATTCTGCGGATTTGAGTGGGTTTCTTCCCGGATTTCTTTGAGGGAAACATGGATAGATGTCTTGTGCATCTTTGTGCTTGATCTTGTGCCCTCAAACGCCGGGAAACCACTTCGATTCGTGAGTTTTCGTTCGGTGCTCTAGCATTTGGTGGTGCTCAAAGGATTCGCGATTCCCGGTGATTTAGGGAGTTAGGAGGCAAGATTTTTGGGCTATAGCATCCTTGTGTGACACTTTTCAAGTCCCCAAACCCTTGTCTCCACAGCTTCAACCGTTTGGGAAATCCGATGATGATTTGGGAGAGTTGACTTTCGGGGGTCGGGGCGCACGCCTTTCTGTTCGCACCTGGCGGACCGTCCGCGGGGTGCTGGCGGACACTCCGCGAGGCTTCAGTTCGTCGCGTGTTCATTGTGTTCTTGCGCGTATTTGCTTTCGATCCGGTTTGGCTCTTTGTTTTGGTTGCAGCCAGTTTGCGGACGGTCCGCGCTCGAGTAGAGGACGGTCCGTGGGTGGCGCGGACGGTCCGCCCGGCCTTGGCGGACGGTCCGTTTTTCCCCGGGTCGATTCTGGTGTTCTGTGTGTGTTTAACGGCGGTCCGCGGAGAGGGATGGATGGTCCGCGGCGTCGGCGCGGACTGTCCGCGGTAGCAGGTCGGACAGTCCGCGCGGTTCATCGCGGACGGTCCCTGCACCGGGCGGACGATCCGCCGGGAGGCTGTGTGCGGTCTTTGCTTGTTTCGTTTCCTTCCTTCCCTTTCTAGTGCTTCCGCGTGTGTTTCAAGGAATCGTTCCTAGGACTAGAGGTTGATTCATAACCTTGTGGTCTTGGCGATTGGTGTGTGATTCGAACCATCACTCGTGTGTGACCGGGGTTTGATTAGGGTATAGGCCGGGTTCTTTGAGAAGAATTTTTACCGGCTCCTATTCACTCCCCCCCCTCTCTAGTCGCCATCCGATCCTTCAATTGGTATCAGAGCTTGGTGCCGGATTCTTTGCGACTTTGACAAGTCTCGAATCCTAAGATGGCGTACGTTGAGCGGGGCGGTCCGCCGCACTTCGATGGCAAGGGTTACCACAAGTGGGCGGCTCGTATGATGATCTTTCTTCGTGGGAAGGCTGTTGGATTTCATTGTGCTTGACAAGACCTATGCTATTCCGGTCAACATCCATACTCTTATGGTGACCGATGCCGGTGCTAAGGCCAAGTATGAGGCTAATGCAAAAGCCGTTGATCACTTGGTCCGGAGCTTGTGTGATCCAGAGTTTGAGCGTGTTCGCCATTTGAATCGTGCTTGGCAAATTTGGGAAAAGTTTTTGGTTGCTCACGGTGGTGATAACCATGTGAAGGCTCGCCTCTTTGTCTCTTACCGGATGCAATATGAGAATTTCACTCCACTTCCCGGTGAGGACATTGACGCGATGTTTCAGAGGTTCACCGCCATCGTGAACAACATGAAGGCTAATGTTGAGGATTTTCCGTACACCGAGCATGATCAGGCTTTGAAGCTCTTGCATGTCTTGGACCCAAATGTTTGGGGTGCTAAGGTTGAGGCCATCAAGGAGTCGGGCATTATTTGACTATTGAGTTGGATGACCTCTTTTCTAAGCTCAAGTCGGTCGAGGTTGACGGGAAGTTGCAATCCAAGCATGAGGGCTCGGCCCGATCATAGTCTTGCTCTTGTGGGCGGATCAAAGGGCAAATCTAACCCTTCCTGTCGACGAGTTTTCCTTGTCTTCTCTCATGTCCATTCCGGATGAGGAGTTTGATGTGCTTTGGGCGAGGAGGAGGCGGCCTTGCTCTCAAGAAGGTTTGAACGACTACACGAGAGTCGGAGGAACGCAAGGCGGAGCTCGGGGACGTGCTACAAGTGTGGCAAGCGTGGCCACTTCATCGCGAGTGCCGGAAGCGGAGGAGAACAAGTACAAGGTGAACGAGTACAAGGCGCACCAGAGGCGTGAAGACAAGTACTCCTCCAAGGGCAAGCACTTCAACAAGTCCAAGAGCAAGGACAAGGACAAGCGGCGACCGAGCAAGAGCGGCTACAATAAGAACAAGGCAAGAGCGATGGTGGCCGGTGCGAGCGACGTCGACTCAAGCTCAAGTGAGGAGCAGTCAAGCTCAAGCAGCGAAGATGAAGACGCCGGGAGGCGCAAGAACAAGAAGAGTGCAAGCCGGAACCTCAGCGGGGCCGGAGCCGTGTGGCGCTTGAGGGCTTTTGTGGCATGGCCCATAGCTCAAGCGACAAGAAGAGTGAGAAGGAAGACAGCGACTACGACTCGGAGGATGAGGTAAACCGTGACCCCGACTCTTTGCTTGCTGAGATTGCTAGGTTGAATGGTTTGCTTGACAACCGTGATAGTGTGCTTAGAGATGCCAAAAAGATGAGGAAAGATCTTAGGGCACAACTTGAGAATGCTAGCGAGAAAGTAGGAGAACTAGAGTCAAAATTGCTTGAATTGAAACTTGAGAATGACTCTTTGAAACTTGCTCCTACTACTCCTGATGATGTTGAATGTGTTGAGTGTGATGCATGGTTGAATGAGATTAAACTGCTTAATGAGAAGAATGCTTCCACCTTGGCTAAAATAGATGCTCTTAGGACTGAGTATGATGAGCTTAAGGCTAGACCTACTTTGCTTGGTGCTTGCAAGTCATGTCCTACTATGCATGCTAAGCTTGTTGATGCTCGTTCTACCATTAGTTCTTTGGAAGCATATTTGAAATCTCCTGCTGTCAATGCATGCACTAGCTGTGATGAAGTCACTTTGCGTAATCTTGAACTTACTTCCCGTTTGGATGTCATCTATGAGGAGAATGACTATTTGAAGAAGGTGTTGGGTTGGTTGTCTGGGCAGGAACCTCAATTGAAAATCATGATTGAGGAGTTCAAGAGAGCTGATGGTCGTGGTTTGGGTTTTGAGAAGTTGGGTGAGAAAGTGGGAGAGAACAGTGGGGAGAGTGTGTATGAGAAGTGTGTTGAGTCTAACCCCGAGTTTGAGGTGATCGGAGAGATCCAAGTCCCACTTCCAAAAGCACCCAAGAACTCTTTCACACCAAAGCCTAACCACCTTTGCAACAAGCTTGACACAACCCAAGATCCACCCAAATTCCCACCTAAGACAAATGATTTCCAGAAACCGCTGAAGTTTGTGGGTGAGAAGGGTGAGAAGCCTAAAGAGAAGCCAAAGCCAAAACCAAAACCCATCCCCTTCAGGTGTGAGTATTGTGGCAAGGAGAGGCATCTTGCAGAGTTTTGCTACAAGAGGAAGAGGGATGAGAGGCTTGCTAGGGAGCAAGCGAACCGGGGACGAGTATCGCCGGTCTCATGGTATTCCCGAGTCTAGAGTGCCACTTCCACGGGGTGTGGGAAGTGTGAGGAGTGTTGGCGAGGTTCCCACGGAGAGGTGGTGGTGAGAGATTTGTCGGGAGAGAGGATGGTGTGCGTCTTTGGTGAGAGGTTTGGTCGGGCTCGTGGTGGTTTCTTTGGACGTCCTCCTACTCGTCCTCGGTACGGGTTTAGTGGAGATGATCGCAGCTTTGGGTTCCGGAGGAACTACGGACCACGTTTTCCCCCTCGTGGTGCTCGTACTCCTCCCATGGGACATGGGAAGTTTGGTGGCAAGGGAATGATGTTTGCTAACCCCTCTTTTGAGCGAGATGGCTCGACAACTGGTTTAACTTTCTTTGTGCTAACCCCGGTGTCGAGTCGCTAGCTCACTCTCGTTCTTGTTTCGACTACGGGCGGGGAGGCTTGGAGAACATTTGGTTGATCGACTCGGATGTTCTCGACACATGACCGGAGATAAGAAGTGGTTCTCCGGCCTCACCCCGGTGAAGGAAAAGCGAGTACATCACATTTGGGGACAATGGACGAGGAAGGGTCTTTGTCGAGAGGGTGTTGTGCATGTGAGTGACAAGGTAACGTTGAAGAGAGTGGCTCTTGTGAAGTCTTTGGGTTTCAATTTGCTTTCGGTTTCTCAGTTGCTTGATGAGGGTTTTGAGGTGCGTTTCAAGTACGGCGAGTCTCGTTTGCTTGATTCTCGAGGTGATCTTGTTTGTATGATCATCCCCGAGGGTCAGATTTTCAGGGCTGATTTCTCTCGTTCTTTGGGTCTGCTTTCATTTGTTTGATGGCTGGTCCTTCTTCTGATTTGTGGAAATGGCATAGGCGGTTGGGACACTTGAGCTTTGATTTGGTTTCCCGCTTGAGTGGTCTTGATCTTGTCCGAGGATTGCCGAGGTTGAAGCTTGAGAAGGATTTGGTTTGTGCTCCTTGTGGGCATGGTAAGATGGTAGCCACTCCCCATCCACCCCTAACCGATGTCATGACCGAGCGTCCGACAGAGCTGTTGCATATGGATCTTGTTGGGCCAGCTCGAGTTCGCTCGGTGGGTGGGAAGTGGTATGTCCTTGTTGTGGTGGACGACTACTCTCGCTATGCACGGGTGTTCTTCTTGGAGGATAAGAGTGAGACATTTGGTTTTGTTCGAGATGCGATCGTGAGGTTGAAAAACGAGAGGCATGGGAATGCTATTCGAGCTATCCGCAATGATAATGGCTGCGAGTTCAAGAACTCTCGTTTTGATGCCTTTTGTCGTGATCTAGGTCTTGAACATCGGTATTCGACCCCTTATGTGCCCCCTCAAAATGGAGTTGTGGAAAGGAAAAATCGGACTCTTTGTGAGATGGCTAGGACGATGCTCGATGAGCACAGGACTCCTAGGAGGTATTGGGCTGAGGCGGTCAATACGGCTTGTCATGTTTCCAACAGGATTTTATTGCGAGCTTTCAAGAAGAAGACCTGTTATGAGCTTATGCATGGTCGGGCACCCAAGGTGAGTCACTTCCGAGTTTTTGGCTGCAAATGTTTCATTCTGAAGAAGGGAAAACTCGACAAGTTTGAGGCTAGGTCTAGTGATGGTATTTTCTTTGGATATGCTAACCACTCTAGAGCCTATAGGGTGCTTAACCTTGAGACTAACAAAATCATGGAGACTTGCGAGGTGACCTTCGACGAGAAAATGCCATGTACCTCTCTTGGCTTTGAATGTGCAGGTGATGAAGAGATGGCTGAGTACCTCTTTGAAGAGGAGAAGGATGAAGCTGGAGATGATGATGGGGAGAACCATGCACCTGAAGCTGAGCATGTACCCACTACTTCCCCTACGACCACTTTGGAGCATGGACCGTCTACTTCATGGATAACGACGGTGCAACAAGAGGACCGGGCGAGAGAAGGCTGAAGTTGAGGGGGAGGTAGTCTCGAGGCGTGAGGCTCCCCGGCGGATTCAAGAAGTGCATCCCCCGTCGAAGATCATTGGGAACATCGATGAAAGCACTACACGGTCGAGGTCCGGGAATTCCTCTCATTTTGCTCATCTTTGCTTTTGTTGCTACTTTTGAGCCCAAAGACATTGGACATGCTTTATCTGATGCAAACTGGGTCAATTCCATGCATGAGGAGTTGGAAAACTTTGAGAGGAACCAGGTGTGGGAGTTAGTTGAACCACCTCCAAATTGCCATCCCATAGGAACCAAGTGGGTTTGGAAGATCAAAGAGGGAGAGAATGGGATGGTTGTGAGGAACAAGTGCAGACTTGTTGCTCAGGGGTTTAGTCAAAAGGAGGGGATCGACTATGAGGAGACCTTTGCTCCTGTGGCCCGTCTTGAGGCAATTCGGATTCTTCTAGCCTTTGCCGTGGCTAAAGGGTTCAAGTTGTTTCAGATGGACGTGAAGAGTGCTTTTCTGAATGGGGTCATAGAGGAGGAGGTGTATGTGAAGCGACCACACGGGTTTGAGAGCGAGCGGTACCCACACGGGGTATACGGGTTGAAAAGGGCTCTGTATGGGTTGAAACAGGCGCCCGTGCTTGGTATGGGAGATTGAGAGGTTTTTTGTTGAGCGAGAGGGTTTGTGATGGGTACCGTGGATAGGACCTTGTTTCTCCTCAAGCATGGAAATGACTTGTTGATTGTGCAGATATACGTGGATGATATTGTCTTTGGTGGCTCGTCACATAACCTTGTTGCCAAGTTTGCAGATGAGATGAGCAGGGAGTTCGAGATGAGCATGATGGGCGAGTTGCAGTACTTTCTCGGGCTGCAGATCAAGCAAGTGAAGGATGGAACGTTTGTGCACCAAACCAAGTACACAAAAGACATGCTGAGGAAGTTCCAGATGCAAGATGTGAAGCCGATGTCGACTCCCATGGGGAGTACGGCCACTTTGGATGCGGATGAGGACGGAGAACCAGTGGACCAGCGGGAGTACAGGGAGCATGATCGGCTCCCTCCTCTACTTGACGGCGACGAGGCCGGACATACGGTTCGGCGTGTGTCTGTGCGCTCGTTTTCAAGCTTCGCCAAGGACATCACATCGACAGGCCGTCAAGAGGATTTTCGGGTATCTACGATCCCCTTTGGTCTTGGCCTTTGGTATTCTTCCTCCTCGACTCTTTCCCTTCATGGTTTTTCGATGCGGATTTTGCTTTGGTTGTCGAGTCGAGAGGAAGTCTACTTCGGTACTTGCCGGTTTCTTGGGTCTTCGTTGGTCTCATGGTCTTCCCGCAAGCGAGTCTAGTGTAGCTCGGTCTACCACCGAGGCGGAGTATGTTCTTGCCGCGAGTTGTTGTTCCCGAGTGTTGTGGATTTCATACACTTTGAGAGACTTTGGTGAGGAGTGCACCCGAGATTCCACTTCTTTGTGATAGCACCGGTGCCATAAGCGTAGCCAAAAACCCGGTGCTTCACTCCGGAACCAAACACATAGAAGTGAGGTATCATTTCTTGAGGGACAATGTGGAGAAAGGAACCATTGTGTTGAGTCATGTCCCTACCCAAGATCGGCTAGCCGACATCTTTACAAAGCCTCTCGACCAAGCTACATTTGTGCGCTTGCGGGGGAACTTGGGGTTTGTTGCCCTTTCTAGTTGATTCTTGGGGGATTTCCTTTTGTATCATATGTATCATACCATGTTTTACTTTGTTGTATATACATGCTTTGCTTGATGTATAAACCATGGTAGGATAGCCATCTTGTCATATATCATGTTGCATTTGTATCATATTGCATTTTAGGATGATGAGCTTCTTTCATATGCCATATTTGAGTCTCTTTGGCTATTTGTGAGATATTGGTCATATGTGTGGAGAAATGGTGATATGAGGCTATGCTCTTGGAATATTTGAAATATATGTGTGGTGAGATAGCCCTTTTTGAAATAAATGCTAAACTTGACTAAATTTTGATGAAATGTGCTCCACTCGTGTGTAGTTGTGTATCCATGTCACAGTTTGGTCTAAATGTGCTTTTCATGCTTAGATTGTGCTTGGATGCCTTGTTCTTGCATTTGGGCCAAAGGCCGAATATCATTGTGAACGTTTAGCCTATGTTGCATTCATGGGGGAGCATAAGCTTCTTTTTTGCCGCAAAGGCACTTCATGTACCATAAAATGAATTAATCTTGAAAAGAAGTGTAAATGCTTGAAAAATGCTCCATCCATCATGTCTATGCTTAAAATGTCTTATCTTTCACATATGGGTGCTAAACATGTTGCATGATGTTCACCAGTGGAGAAGTCTCCCCGAAGTGGACACATGGCTCATGAGCTTTGACATGACATGCTTTGCTTTATGGGTGTTTGCCATGATCTTTTGCTTTGAGAATTTGATATCCTTGTATGATCTTTGAATGGTATGCATGTTTGTGGCTCAAGTGTGACATGGATAGGCTTTTACATGTGAAGCGAGCCTTCTTTTGGTAAAAGCTGCTTAAATCCGAAAATTTTGCTTTGTCACATGCTTGTATTTTCACATATTACTTGTGGCAATGCTTTGACTATGCTATGATTCATATGTGTGATCTTTGTCTCATTTTTAGCCTTTGACACTAGATTTGGCCTATTTGAGAAGCTCATGTAGTTGTTTATATGCTTTGCTTTGCATTTCTGCATTTTCACCTTGATTCATACATTGTCAACAAGGGGGAGAAGAGGTGAGCTTAATGAAAATTCAGATGAAGTGAGCTGAAATTGGGAAGTTTGCATCCACACGTTCAGGGGGAGCTTGCATTTGTTCAGGGGAAGCTTTCTTGCTGTTTTCGGTGTGGAGTGTGTGCTTTGCTTGGCTTGTGACCTTTCTTCGCCTTTCTTTGGTTTTGGTCATGAGTTAAGCTTCTTTGTTTTTTCTTTCTTCTTCTTTTCTCTTTTTCTCTGAATTTCATTTCTCGTTGTGTGTTGTCAATGCACTCATCAAGGGGGAGATTGAGGACCAGGAGCGTCCAAGTGGTCGATGGATGACCGCTCCTCAATGATGAGTGATTGACAACGGGTGTTGGATTGACTCTTGGCTTAGTGCGCAGGTGTAGGCTGCGGCCTAGTTCGTGTTGTTGCAGGTGAAGAACGGGCGCGAAAGGTCTTCAGCCTTGAGGGGCCTCGGGAGATGGAGAGACAAGTAGGCTCGGTTCGAGGGACCGGTGGACGGCGGGGCCGGGTGCGGGTCACATGGTGGCGACACGAGCGAGACGAAGTCATGGACAGTCGAGCCGGTGCACGGTGGCGGTCAAGTCAAGTGGTTTGGCGGGAGGCCGGACCGGGCACGCGGGGTTTGGTGGTTTGCCCACAAAACCACCGGCGGATGGTTTCTTGGTTTGGGCCTCAAAATCAAGTCCGAGGGCCCAACACGACGGAGACGGGATCCGGGCGTGTCGGGAAGCTTCGAGGCGGAGGACACGCGGTGGGATCGCATGACTTGCATCGGGAGGACGCGGGGTGCGGCAAAGGCGTGGCCGTCCGATGGCAAGACCCACAAACATTACATAAATGCCCCTACGTGGGTTGTATCGCCAGTAGTTTAGTTAGGGGTAGTCGAGTCATTTACCACTCCGGCGGGACCTGATATATAAGCCATGAGTGTGTGTGGATGGCTCTTGCTCTCCGCGACTTAGGGTTTCATTTCCTCCCTCCTCTTTCTCATTTTCGTAGCTATTTTTCCTTCATTTTCTCTAGGCTAGCATGAGAGCTTCATGAGAGATTTGTTGAGAGGGATGGATGCTAGGGCGGCATGCTAGACCTTGTGAATCTTTCCTGGTTTGTATAGAAGATTCGGGGTTGTTTTTCGTGCCTTTTCGTGCTTGTTTTCGTGCCTTTGTTTCCGGTGTGATTCCGCGGATTTGAGTGGGTTTCTTCCCGGATTTCTTTGAGGGAAACATGGATAGATGTCTTGTGCATCTTTGTGCTTGATCTTGTGCCCTCAAACGCCGGGAAACCACTTCGATTCGTGAGTTTTCGTTCGGTGCTCTAGCATTTGGTGGTGCTCAAAGGATTCGCGATTCCCGGTGATTTAGGGAGTTAGGAGGCAAGATTTTTGGGCTATAGCATCCTTGTGTGACGCTTTTCAAGTCCCCAAACCCTTGTCTCCACAGCTTCAACCGTTTGGGAAATCCGATGATGATTTGGGAGAGTTGACTTTCGGGGTCGGGGTACATGCTTTCTGTTCGCACACAGCGGACCGTCCGCGGGGGGTGCTTTGGCGGACGGTCCGCGAGGCTTCAGTTCGTCGCGTGTTCGTCGTGTTCTTGCGCGTATTTGCTTTCGATCCGGTTTGGCTCTTTGTTTTGGTTGCAGCCAGTTTGCGGACGGTCCGCGCTCGAGTAGAGGACGGTCCGTGGGTGGCGCGGACGGTCCGCCCGGCCTTGGCGGACGGTCCGTTTTTCCCCGGGTCGATTCTGGTGCTCTGTGTGTGTTTAGCGGACGGTCCGCGGAGAGGGACGGACGGTCCGCGGCGTCGGCGCGGACGCGTCCGCCGTAGCGAGGTCGGACGATCCGCGCGGTTCATCGCGGACGGTCCGCACTGCCAGGCCGGACAGTCCGCCAGGAGCTGTGTGCAGTGCTGCTTGTTTCGTTTCCTTCCTTCCCTTTCTAGTGCTTCCGCGTGTGCTTCAAGGAATCGTTCCTAGGACTAGAGGTTGATTCATAACCTTGTGGTCTTGGCGATTGGTGTGTGATTCGAACCATCACTCGTGTGTGACCGGGGTTTGATTAGGGTATAGGCCGGGTTCTTTGAGAAGAATTTTTACCGGCTCCTATTCACTCCCCCCCTCTCTAGTCGCCATCCGATCCTTCAGATCCACAGTATCATCATCGGTCAGAATGTCTGGGGAGGGAGTGGGTGAGGCGGGTGGAGTAGTAGCGAAGGGAAAAACCATCTCATCAAATATGACATGCCGTGAGATGATGACACGTTTAGTGGAGAGATCAAGGCAGCGATACCCTTTGTGTGCCGAAGGATACCCGAGAAAAACACAGGAGGCAGAGCGGGGAGCTAGCTTGTGTGGGGAAGTGGCCTGGAGATTGGGGTAGCAGAGGCACCCAAAGACTCGCAGGTGATCATAGCTAGGTGGCTCGCGGTGTAAACGGGTGTAGGGGATGTCATTGTGGATGGAGGAGGAGGGGCGCCTGTTAAGGAGATAACAGGCGGCTGCAAGGGCCTCGGCCCAATATGTCACAGGCATGGACGCGTGGAGAAGCAGGGTCTGCACAGAGTTGTTAAGGGTGTGAAGAATGCGTTCAGCTTTGCCATTTTGTGCAGAGGTGTAAGGACACGAGAGGCGCATAAGGGTGCCGTGGGCTGCGAGGAAGGTGGTCGTGGCGTTGTTGACAAACTCCGTGCCGTTATCAGCCTGAAAGCACTTAATGGGTAGGCTAAACTGAGTGCGAACATAAGCGACAAAGTTAAGAATGGTCTGGTGGACGTCAGACTTGCGTCTGAGGGGGAATGTCCAGCAGAAGTGGGTGTAATCGTACAAAATTATGAGGTAGTAATTAAAGCCTGAAATACTAGAGACGGGCGACGTTCAAACATCACAGTGAACAAGGTCTAAAGGCCCAGTAGTAGAAGAACTAGATGGGGCAAAGGGCAGGCGAGTATGTTTACCAAGCTGACAGGAGTGGCAAAGTGAGCGACCTGCTTTATTACAAGACAAAAAATGGTTCTTATGTAAATGATCTAAAGCTGCCGGATCTGGATGACCGAGACGCTGATGCCATAGGGAGCGGGAAGCGGTGATGAGGGCGGACGCAGTGGGTGGTGAGGGCTGCCAGGTGTAGAGGTCCCCGTCGCTATTGCAGCGCAGAATCACGTGCCCCGTCGGAAGTTCCTTGACAGAAAAACCGAAAGCGTCAAACTCAATGGTAACGTGATTATCGCGAGTGAACTGACGAACAGACAGTAAATTCTGAACTATGGATGGAACGACAAGGACGTTGTTTAGGGCAAAGGTGGATGTTGGGGTGGGTAGGACGGAATGACCGTGTGAAGTTACTGGGATACTAGTGCCATTGCCTACTAAAATAGAGGAAATAGAGGTGGGAGTACGGCGAAGCAGTATACCATCTGACGACGTCATGTGGGAAGAGGCGCCGGAGTCCAGGACCCAGGGAGAGGATCCCTGGACTGACATCTGCTGCAGAGCCGCGATGAGCTCGGCCTGGTCCCAAGACTGCTGCTGCTGGGCCGGGGGAGGAGCGGCAAAGGAGGCCGGCAAGTATTGGAATGGCGCAAAGGCCGTGTGGGCCTGGCTAGGCCCGGAACCGAGGAGGCCAGGCCCCCCGCGCCACTGCTGGGAGCCGCCAGGCGCAACCCACTGTTGTCCGCCAGGGGTGAAGCACACCCACGGCCCAGCAGGAGGGGAGGGGAGGGGCGGGTGCGTCCACCCGACGAGGCGCCCGTCCGCCGCCGGAGCCGCCGCCTCCGTTGCCGAAGTTGCGCCGCCCACCCTTCTTGCCGTGGCGCCGCCGACCGTCGCCCCGGCCGCCGCCGTGGCGGCCGGTATGGCGGCCGCCGGTGCGGCTGCCCGCGGCAGCCGGAAGGGCCGCAGGAGGAGATAGGGTTGGCGACGAGGGCGGTACCGGCGGCGACCTTCTTGGCGTTGGCCAGGCGAAGCTCCTTGAGGGAGAGCTGGTCTCGGGCGTAGGTGAGGGTGAGGTTGGTGGCGGCGATGTGGTCCGTCGTGCCGGAGAACTCCTCGTTCTGGCCCCGGAGGAGGTTGAGGACGAGCTGCGACTCACCGACGAGGTGACCAACGTCGCGAAGCTTGTCGGCGGCGACCTTGACGCGGAGGCAATAGTCGTCGATGGAGGAATCCCCTTGAGTCATGGAGTGGAACTCATGACTCAAGAAAATAGCTCGCTGCGCCTTGTTCGCCTGGAAGAGACCTTCAATGGCGACCCAGAGCTGGCGAGCGGTCTGGGTGGTGGTGGAGTCGTCCGTGGCCATGTCGAGGACGGCCTCGGCCACGGAGCCGAAAATCCAGCTCCCCGACGCAGCCGTCCGCTGCGCCGGGGAGGAGGTCGGTCGGGGCGGCGGCGGGCGGCCGTCGACGTGATGAGCAATGCCGAACTTGCCGCACATGGCAAGGAAGTGGGAGGACCAGCGGGCGTAGTTGCCTCCCTTGAGCTCCAGGGTAGTCGGCACATGGTGCTTGACGTTGATGGAGGCGAAGGGATGGACCAGGAGGGGGCCGAAAGTGGCACCCTGGGTGCTGGCGGAGGAGGCGCTGGAGTCGGCGGACAAGGTGGAATTGGTGCCAGACATGGGGGCGGCTGGCAGCTAGGAGATGGGAGCAGGGGAGGGTGCGGCGGCCGGCAGGGGGGGAGATCGCGCGAAGGGGGGGCGCCGATCGGGGGAAGGGGTCGCGAGGGGAGGGGGGGGATCGTGAGGGGGGGGGGGGGGGGGTTCAGCGGAAGGGGTCACGGGTGGGGAGGACCCGGACTCTTGATACCATGTAGAGAGATGGAATAGGGAGAACACCACACCCAATTAGGGGGGTGAGCCTTTCATATATATAGCCAAGGAGGCTTGTATTACAAGGAAACTATCCTAATACAAATCAATCAGCAATCAGCTATACATAGTAACTACAATCGCCTATATATGGTAAGCCTATATATGGTAAGCTATATACACTGCCTAATAAAAATTTTGGGAGAGCAGCAAATCCGACGCGGGTTATCAGCCCCGCGTCGCTAATGACTGTGGGGCTCAGTTCTATTCAAATCAAGAACAGTTCCCATTTCTCCTTTTAATCTGAAATCAAATGTTGTAACAAGTATTTCTTCGTCGTTATTAGTCCAAATTTGATACTTTTTTCTAATTTTTTCTCAAATCACCATCTATTCATTAATTTCATGGTTTAGTGTACATTCCATTTGTTGAGTGATGTTTATATGCCTTATTTTGATCTTTGTAAGTACAACATACAAATAATATTTGTTTTACACAACCATTAGTGATGGAACTTTACATTTCGTAAGCTTAAGGTGAACACAAGGTTTTGTTAAGTTTTCAAATGCATATGAGTTCGAACATGTTGCAAAGTGTGGAAAACTTCAAAGTTCCAGCAAACATTCTAGGAAACTATGTGAGAGATGAAGACATTGTACACAAGTATATTATTCCTTCATCGATACCACTTGAAATTTTGAAGACAAGTTTAGGTACCCAAATTATGTTGCCAAGTCAATTTGTAGATTTTTTAGAGCAAATTTGATGTTATTAGAATTATTATATAATTATCATAGGGTGTAAAAACAAAATATGAATTTTGGACACACAAGTTTGACTGTTGATATTTTATTCAAATACTGAATGTACAAATACGAATTTTTCATATTTTTATGATTTTTTAGGTGCTGTTTTATGGGCTCTAATAATTCAGGGAAGCAAGTTTCATTCTAAAAAAATTATGACAGGCCCACGCTTCAGCGTCAGCAGCCAATATAAAAAAGATAACGATTGCCTACCCGCCCGGGCCCAACTGTCAACAAATGCGATCCGGGTTCACTAACCATCGTTGCCAAAGACACTGGCCCACGCGTCAGCAGGCTAACCTGTGTCGGCAATGACTACTCTAATAAGATCTAATTCATCACAACAGATCTCCAGTTAATCACAACAGAACACAGTTCATCACAACGCGGTTGGATCTACTCGCGTATATTAGATCGAGTTCATGACATACAAAATCTAACAACCAAGCTAATTAACTAAGAAGTTCATGATCGACAGACAAACTAAACAGTTCATGTCCAAGAACCGGACGAAGACACAAAAGCACACAGACATTATTGTGACTAATTGGTAGAGGAGTCTATCAATTAGTCGGAGTCCAGCCGTTGCTGCCGTCGTCGCCGCCGTCGTTGTTGTGGCTGCCGTCGTCACCATGGTTGCCGTCGTCGCCGTCGGAGCCACCGTCGTCGAAGAAGAAGTGGCAGCGGGCAGCCCGCTTGACCACGGGGAGGTTCTCGAGCTTCTCAGCCAACCCGTGGATCCTAAAGGCAAGACCCTTCAAGGTCGGGTCCTTGTACACATCATGATGCGCCTTGATGTCGAAGGCCTCGCCAACACCTTGAAGCTTTCTGAAGGCGCTCCTGAGTAGCTCGGTGGCAAACTTATTGTCGTCGAAGAGTGGTTCCTCGTCGGTGTCCTTGGCCGCTGGCTCCTTCCCCTTCTCCAACTTCTTCTGACGGTGGCTTTCGTCGTCGTCCTCCCTTCGTCCCCGCTTCGACGGTGGTGGGCTCCTCGATGCCATCTCCTCCTTCTCTCGGTGACCGAAGATTAGTAGTGGTGAATCGCGAGGAGGATGAAGAAGTGAAGAAAAAGATGATAAGCTTATGGAAGAAGCAGGGGAGATGAAGGATCGGATGGCGACTAGAGAGGGGGGAGTGAATAGGAGCCGGTAAAAATTCTTCTCAAAGAACGCGACCTATACCCTACACAAATCCCGGACACACACGAGCGATGGATCGAATCACACACCAATCGCCAAGACAACAAGGTTATGGATCAACCTCAAGTCTTAGGAACGATTCCTTGAAGCACACGCGGAAGCACGAAAGAAAGGAGGGAGTAATCGAACAAAAGAGCAAAGCAGCCAGGCTCTGGCGGACCGTCCTGCCAGGAGGGGCGGACTGTCCGCACGGGCCACACGGACTGTCCAGCCTGCTGCCGCAGACTGTCCGCACCTGTACCGCGGACTGTCCGGCCCTGAGCCGCGGACTGTCCATTAAAGCAAACATAACCTCCAGTAGCGAACCCCGAAAAACGGACCGTCCGCGGGGAGCACGCGGACCGTCCACCAGGCACCCGCGGACTGTCCGCACCTCTGCTGCGGACCGTCTGAAACTTCGTCCAACCAAAGCTCAAAACCAAAACGGATCGAAAGCGAAGCTGAGCAAGAACACGAAGAACACTGCTCACGCGGACCGTCCGCCACCACCTCGCGGACTGTCCGCGCCTCACGGACAGAGGCAAAAACTGCTCGACCCCGAAGGTCAACTCCCCCAATTCATCACCGGATCTCCCAAACGGTAGAAGCTGTTGAGACAAGAGTTTGGGGACAAGATAAGCATCAAACAAGGATGCTATACCCCAAAATTTTGCCTCCTAACTTCCTAAATCACCGGGAATCGCGGATCCTTTGAGCATCACTAAAAGCTAGAGCTCCGACCGAAAATCCTTGAATCGAAGTGGTTTCCCGGCGTTTGAGGGCACAAGATCAATCACAAAGATGCACAAGACATCTATCCATGTTTCCCTCAAAGAAATCCGGGAGAAACCCACTCAAATCCGCGGAACCACACCAAGAACAAAGGCACCAAAAACAAGCACGAAAAAGACCACGAAATTCACAACGCCGAATCTTCTATACAAACCAGGAAAGATTCACAAGGTCTAGCATGCCGCCCTAACATCCATCCCTCTCAACAAATCTCTCATGAAGCTCTCATGCTAGCCTAGAAAAGAAATGGAGAAGAAAATGTCTCGGGAAAAAGAGAAATGGGACGGGGGAAATGAAACCCTAAGTCGCAGAGAGAGAGAGCCATCCACTCACACTCATGGCTTATATATCGGGTCCCGCCGGTGTGGTAAATGACTCGACTACCCCTAACTCAACTACTGGCGATACAACCCACATAGGGGCATTTATGTAATGTTTGTGGGTCTCTCCATCGGACGGCCACGCCTTCGCCGCACCCCGCGTCCTCCCGACGCAAGCCATGCGATCCCGCCGCGTGTCCTCCGCTTCGAAGCTTCCCGACACGCCCGGATCCCGTCTCCGTCGTGTTGGGCCTTCGAACTTAGTTTTCAGGCCCAAACCAAGAAACCGTCCTCCGATGGTTTTGTGGGCAAACCACCAAACCCCGCGTGCTCGGCCCGGCCTCCCGCCAAGCCTCTTGACTCGACCGCCACCGTGCACAGGCTTGATCGTCCACGACTTCATCTTGCTCGTCTCGCCACCATGTGGCCCGCACCTAGTCCCGCTGTCCACCGGGTCCCTCGAACCGAGCCTACTTGTCTCTCCATCTCCCAGAGGCCCCTCAAGGCTGAAGACCTTTCGCGCCCGTTTTTCCCCTGCAACAACACGAACTAGGCCGCAGCCTACACCTGCGCAATGAGCCAAGAGTCAGTCCTGTCGGGGACCGCCCTAGGGGTCCCCATAAACAACGGGGGAACCCTCACTTAAATCCCTGCATCGAAACACGCTAAGCCTAACCATGCAGGAAACTAACCATGCAGGACTTAGCCTATGCGGCAGGACTCCGGAAGCCCACCAAGACGGCCCGTCCAGAAGACCCCTCGAGCAGGCTCCGCCTCGTTCGAGGGGCGACCCCCTCCTCGAACGGACTCCGCCCCGTTCGAGGGGCGACCCTTCCCTCGAGCGGTCCCGCCCCGCTCGAGGGCTCGCTCCCCCTCGAGCGAGTCCCGTCTTGCTCGAGGGTCCGCCCCGCCCTCGGCGGGGCTCGCCACGCTCACGGGCGCTCCGCACGCGTGCGCCGGCCCCGTGCTTGGGCATTTAACGCCACGACGCCGCGGGCGGCGCCATCATGCGCCGGGGCTCACGCCCGTGCCGCCGCACCAACTCCCCGGGGAGGAGCCCACCCCCGCCACGCGTGGGATGGACTGTGCGGTACGGCCGGTGTCAGTCCCGTGACACCGCGCGCCCACTACTGTACGGCTAACGCGCCCGACCCTCGAAAGGGGGCCGGGCGCACCCTCGATTCACTTTCCCGTGACCCTGCAGGATAGGTGAGGGGCGCTAGGCCGGTGGATGGCCATCCCGGCCACCGCAACGCGCGCGGCCGCCGTACCCACGCGTGCAGGCGCACGCCCGACTCCGCAGGCGCACGCCCGAACACTGCAGCAACCACTCCGCTGCCGCAGAGCTCATTGGGAAGGAACGCCGTTCTGCCCGCTCCTGTACCCCGTACCAGCCATCATCAGCACCTCCCTCGAAGCCTATCAGAGGACACCACCGCCATCTGCCGCCTTCTTACCCTCGAATCGCCACTGTTCGGGTACGGGGTAGGCCATCATGGCCAGATCGCAGCGAAGATCGTCCGGACGGCCGCCCACTCTACACCGTAGCGCGACGTGCTCCCTCACGTAGCTAGGTAGCGCGGCGTGCATGTAACCCGCCGCCCCCTTGGCCTGTACAAGGGGGAGGCGAGCCCCGGCCGCGGGGGGGGGGGGGGGGGACGAGTTCAGAGGAACACAACACACCGTGCACTCACTCTCTTATTCTCCCACAACATCTTCGACCACTCTCCCAGGGACTTGGAAGCCACGCTTCCTCTCCCGCCTTGCTTGTACTTGCCCCACTACAAGCACCCCGGTGCCGAGCAATATAGTGCCACGAGCACGCCCCTGCCGGACGTACGGCCCCCTCGGCGGAACCGGGATAAAACCTTGTGTCATTTGTTGCTTGGCATCGACCATTGAGGGATAGACACGGGCGTTATCTACCTGGTTAGTGTCGGGACCATATTCCGCACCGACGCTTGGCGCCCACCGTGGGGCAAACGAGCGCCTAAGGTCATTTCGCCAACTCCCTCCATGGTGATTCGCACCGAGTACCGTGCTACGCGCTACAACATGGGTAGCTCGGACCCTCTCCCCGGCCGGGTTCGAGATCCGCTTTGGAGACTTGAACTTCCGGGCCACGGGGAACGGCTATCTCATGCGCCTCACCAATCGTGAGGAGCTTCGCGCGCGGCGCGAGGCCGGTCCGCTACGGTCTCCGCCGCACGCACGACGCCGCGCCCGTGCCCGCGGGCACGGATGCCGCGGGTCCGTCGACGCCACGACGCCGCCGTCGTCGCTGCGGGTTGCGCTCACGCCGGGGGCGCGGTCCGAGCGGCGGCAAGCCGAGCGCGCCGCCGCCCAACGCGGTGCGCCCACCGTCACAACAGCCCGCCCGCCACCACCCCGGCGGGACCGCGTGCAGTCTCAGGACCGCGCATCCCCATCGGGCTGCGTGGCGCCACGACGGCCCATAACGCCAACGTGAACACGACGATGTGCCGGGTTCCACCTGGCCGCCATGTCTTCGTCGCCAGGGATCCCGCACCTCGGCAGCGGACGAGTCGTCCCTGGGCTCCGTCGACACGATGCCACCGCCAACCGCCACGGGTACGCGGAGTGGGACTTCTCCGGCGTGCCGGACCCGGTCCGCGTTCGGGCGCTTCCTCGACGCCACGGACTGCGGTTTGGGCGCTCCGACGACTCCGGCACGGGAGCTACGACCCCACGCGGGAGTGTTGCGCCGTCATCACCAACGACCCGGCTAACGCCGCGGTGCGGCGGGTGCCGAGACGGGGAAGTCACGCCCCGCCCCGGGGATCGCCACGCGCCCGGCCGCGGGACCGAGCGCTCCCGCCGGGGCCGACGTCGACGCGCGGTGGCCCAAGCCCGCGAGCTCGAGGCCAAGCCGGCGGAGGAGTACGGGACGGTGCGGCCCGCTCCGCGCCTCGATGGCGGGGGAGGCCTCCGCGCGCGGCGAACGCGCGCGGAGCCGGGCCGACAAGTCCGTGACCGCCTCAACCCCGTCCCCAACGTCGACAACGCGGATACTCCGCCACGGGCGAGCCAAAGCTCATCGCCGCCGCGACGTTGCTACGCGCCATGCCGCACCCTCGACCCCCGAGGCTCGAGACATGCACCGCGAGGTGCGGACTCTCCTTGAGCAAGCGGCCGTCCGGCGGGCCGAGAGCTCGACCTCACGCATCCGCCAACAGGGGGACGCACGGGGTGATGATCCCGCACCAGAGGCGAACCCTCGGTGCACGTGGGTCAACCCGCCGACCGAGGGACGCACGCCGGCCAAGGAACGGCTCCTCGACACGCGCGGGCGCCGGATGGCGATGCCCGCAACGTCATCAACGCCGGCGCACCGGCCAGGCGGACGCGCGAGCGCCTAGGGGCTACCACCCTCGAAGGGGTGGACGCTACGACGGCGGTGAGGACCGCTCCCCCGACGCCGAGCCCCCGGCACCCGTGTGTTCGGCCGGGAGATCCGCATGGCGGCGTTCCCCCGCCGCTTCCGTCGGCCCTCGACGATCGTCAAATACAACGGGGAGACGGACCCTCGTGTCCGGCTCAACGATTACCGCCCGGCTCCGTCGCCGGGCGGGGCCACCAACGACGAAGTAATCATCCGCAACTTGCCCCCGCATTTGGGCGACGCGGCCCGACATGGCTCGAGCACCCGCCCGCCGCCCGCATCCATAACCGGGACGATCTAGTCCACACCTTCGTGGGCAACTTCCGGGGCACGTACGTGCGCCCGGGAACTCCCGGGATCCGCGCTCCCCGCACGCGAGGCCGGCGACTCGCTACGGGACTTCATACGGCGCTTCTCCAAGCGCCGCACGCAGCTCCCCGGCCGTGGCACGCTCCGAGATCGTGCACGCGTTCCTCGAGGGCACCACGTGCGGGACCTTGTGCGCGAGCCGGGACGCAGCCCGCCCGCGGACTCGAACGAGCCGTTCGACATTGCCACCGCCTCGCCTCGGGAGAGGAGGCCGTGGGGGCAATCTTCGACGGCAAGAAGGGCAAGCGCTCCGAGGACACGCCCGCGAGGGCAGCGGGTCCAAGGAGCCGCGCCGCAACGACAAGCGGGGCAAGAAGGGGGAAGAAGCCGCGCCGCGAGGCGCGCGAGCAGGGGCGCAACGGCGGCAACGCCGAGGCCCTCGCCGTTGACCCGCCCGACGGGGCCCTCGACCGGCTCCTCGAGGCCCGGGGGTGTTCGACGACATGATGAAGAAGCCATGCCCCTACCACAAGACCCCCGTGAACCACACCCTTGAGCAAAGGCGACATGCTCAAGAAGTTCTATGGCCGTGCCGCCGCGAAGGAGGCAGAGGCCAAGAAGGATGGGGGGCGATGGCGACGCGGGTGGTTTCCCCGCCGTCGAAAATGTGTTCCTCATCTTTGGGGGGACCTACCGTCGACATGTCGACCCGCAACGCAAGAAGGAGCGGCACGAAGTCCTCGCCGCAGAGGGCACCTCCGGCCTTCCTCAACTGGTCGAAGGACGCCATCACTTTTAGCCGGGATGATCACCCAAACCGCATCCCGAACCCGGCCAAGACGACCGGTGGTCGATCCCATCATTGGGAACGCCCGGTTTTCGAAGGTCCTTATGGACGGAGGCAGTAGCCTCAATATCCTCTTCGCGCATACATTGCGCCTGATGGGAATTGGGCTGGACCAGCTACGGCCCAGCACGAAGCCGTTTCACGGCATCGCGCCCGCGCAAGGTGTTCAACCCCTCGGGCGGATCGATCCGCCCGTCTGGTTTGGGACCCCCAAGAATTTCCGCAAGGAAACCCTCACCTTCGAGGTGGTGGGATTCAAAGGGGCCTACCATGCCATCCTTGGGCGACCATGCTATGCCAAGTTCATGGCGGTCCCCAACTACACGTACCTGAAGATGAAGATGCCAGGTCCAAACGGCGTCATCACCGTCGGGTCGTCGATCGAGCACGCATTCGACTGTGACGTCGAGTGCGTGGAACATGCAGAGGCACTAGCGTTGGATGAAGCGCTGTTGAACACACTGGAGAAGATGGTCAACGACGACCTCAGCTCCGCCGCCAAGCACATCGGCACCTTCGAGGCCGCCGAGCAAACCAAAGGGGTCCCCCTCGACCCGTCAGCCCCCGAGGGCAAGGCGTTGAGGGTCAGCTCGACCCTCGATCCTAAATAGGAAGCAGTGCTCGTCGACTTCCTCCGCGCCAACGCCGACGTCTTCGCGTGGAGCCCCTCGGACATGCCGTGCATCCCGAGGGAGGTCGCCGAGCACTCCCTTGATATCCTCGCCTAACGCTCGCGCTCGTGCAGCCGGCGGGCCGCGCCGCTTCGACGAGGAGCGGCGACGGGCGATCGGAGCGGAGCCGCGGAAGCTCCTCGAGGCCGGTTCATCAAGGAAGTGTTCCACCCTACGTGGCTAGCTAATCCTGTGCTTGTAAAAAAGAAAAATGGGAAGTGGAGGATGTGCATAGACTACACTAGTCTCAATAAGGCGTGTCCAAAAGTTCCCTTTCCTTTGCCACGCATAGATCAAATCATTGATTCAACAAAGGTGTGAACGCTTCCGTTTCCTCGATGCCTACTCGGGATATCACCAAATAAAAATGAAGGAGTCCGACCAGCTCGCGACTTCGTTCATCACACCGTTCGGGACGTTCGTTACGTCACGATGCCTTTCGGCCTCGAAACGCAGCGCAACATATCGCCGCCGCATGCGGCACGTTTTTGGGGACCATATCGGGGCGGACGGTCGAGGCTTACGTGGACGACATCGTCGTCAAGACTAGGAAGGCGGACGACCTGGTTAACGACCTTGGCGTCGCGTTCGCATGCCTACGGGCAAACGGGGTCAAGCTAAACCCCGAAAAATGTGTCTTTGGAGTGCCGCGGGGCATGCTCCTAGGGTACATCGTCTCCCAGCGGGGAATCGAGGCCAACCCCCGAAAAGGTCGCGGCCCTCGAGCGAATGGGTCCAATTCGGGACCTCAAGGGGGTGCGAAGGTGTTGGGGTGCCTCGCCGCCTTGAGCCGCTTCATCTCGAGGCTCGGTGAGAAGGGCCTCGCCCTCTACCGGCCGCTCAAGAAGCACGAGCGCTTCTCTTGGACCGCCGAGGCCCGGAAGCGCTCGACAAGCCGAAGGCGTCTCGACGCACGCCCCAATCCTTACGCCGCCGCGAGACGGCGAACCCCTCCAACTCTACGTGGCCGCAACCACCCGGGTGGTCGGCGCCGTGATCGTTGTGGAGCGCACGGAGGAAGGGCATGCCTTGCCCGTGCGGAGGCCGGTCTACTACATCGGCCGAAGTCCCGTTCTGGACACGAAGACACGCTACCCCCGTGTCCGTAAGCTGTTGTACGCCGTAGTCCTCGCGCGGCGCAAGCTCCGCCACTACTTCGAGGCCCACCCAGTTACGGTGGTCTCTTCCTTCCCGCTAGGAGAGATCATCCGCAACCCCGACGCGGCGGTGCGGGAATTGCCAAGTGGTCCATGGAGTTGATGGGCGAGACGCTCGCCTACGCTCCGCGCAAGGCCATCAAGTCGCAAATCCTAGCCGATTTCGTTGCGGAGTGGACGGACACGCGAGCCGCCGCCCTCGGATTCAGCGAGTGCTTGGACTCGTTCTTCGACGGCTCGGTGATGAAGACAGGAGCGGGCGCGGGCCTACTCTTCGTGTCACCCCTCGGGGAGCACATGCGCTACGCAGTGCGCCTCCACTTCCCCGCATCTAACAATATGGCGGAATACGAGGCCCTTCTCTGCGGCCTCAAAGTCGCCATTGAGTTGGGCGTCAAGCGCCTCGACGTACGAGGGGATTCGCAGCTCGTGATCGATCAAGTCATGAAGAACGCGAGCTGCCATGATGACAAGATGGAGGCCTACTGTAAAGCCGTGCGGGCCCTCGAAGACAAGTTCTACGGCATCGAGCTTAATCATGTACTCCGCCGGTACAACGAGGAAGCAGATGAGTTGGCAAAAATAGCGTCTGGGCGGATCACCGTTCCCCCGAACGTTTTCGTGCGCGACATCGCGCAGCCCTCGGTCACCTTCGAGCCCTACCCCTCGAGCGACGGCGGACCCTCGGGGGCTCCCTCGAATCCAGCGGGTGCGGAACCCATGGAAGAGGACCCCTCGAACGAGGCGTACGTGCTCTCCCTTCTCGAGGGGTACGGCTCCCACGAGGCTGTCGCGATGGACATAGAGCCGGCTCCCGTCCAGGCGGACTGGCGGGAAAAATACATCGCCTGGATTGCTCGAGGAGAACTCCCCGCAGACCGGGCCACAGCCAGGCGCATCGCCAGGATGGCCAAATCATTCTCCCTCGTCGACGGCGAGCTGTACAAGCGCGCCGCATCAGGCATCCTCCAGCGGTGTATACCCATTCCCGAGGGGCGCGAGCTCCTACGGGACATCCACGCGGGGATCTGTGGCCACCACGCCGCGCCGCGCACCCTCGTTGGCAACGCGTTCCGCCAGGGCTTCTACTGGCCTACCGCGGTCGCGGATGCCAGCGAAATTGTGCGCACCTGCGAAGGGTGCCAGTTCTACGCCCGCAAGACCAACTTGCCCGCTCACGCTCTGCAAACGATCCCCGTAACATGGCCGTTCGCCGTGTGGGGGTTGGACATCGTCGGGCCCCTGCGGAAGGCGCCCGGGGGCTTCACCCACCTGCTTGTCGCGATCGACAAATTCTCCAAGTGGGTGGAGGTGCGCCCCATCACGAATTTGAGGGCTGAGCAAAGGTCATGTTCTTCACCGACATCGTCTACCGCTTTGGAGTGCCAAACTCCATCATCACGGACAACGGGTCCCGCTTCACGGGCGGAAGTTCTTGGAGTTCTCGCGACAAGTTCCACATCCGCGTGGATTGGGCAGGCGTGGCACACCCACGGACCAACGGCCAAGTGGAGCGTGCCAACGGCATGATTCCGCAAGGCCTCAAGCCCCGAATTTTTGACCAGCTCAACAAATGCGGCCGAAAATGGCTCCAAGAACTACCGGCGGTCGTGTGGAGCCTAAGGACAACCCCAAGCGAGCCACCGGGTTAACCCCGTTTTTCCTAGTCCATGGCGCGGAGGCCGTCCTCCCCACGGACTCCGGAATATGGGTCGCCCGGATTCGAGGGTATGACGAAGATGCTAACCGGCGAGCCCGCGAGGACTCGCCGGACCCGCCTAGACGAAGTACGCCTCGTGGCGTTGATGCACTCCGCAAGGTATCAACAGATCCCTACGACGTTACCAAGCACGCAAGATACGTCGGAGGGATTTCGACGAGGGGGATCTGGTCCTAAGGCTACGCCAAGACAACCGAGGGCGTCACAAGCTATCGCCCCCATGGGAGGGACCCTATGTCGTGGTGAAAGTGCTCAAGCCGGGCACGTACAAGCTGGCCAACGAGGACGGCGAAGAACTCACCAACGCTTGGAACATCCAACAGCTACGTCGCTTCTACCCTTAGCTAGGATTTTCCAAGTATTTTTTGTTATTGTGAAATCACGTGGCCAACGCCCCAGTTGGTGTGAACTATGTAAATACTGCAAGTCTAATAAAAGGGCAACTCAGCTTTCCCCTGAAACCCAAGTTACCCTCGGGGGCTACTGCGGGGGGGCACCCCCCCCCCCAAATGGTCCCATTTTTTCGCGCAAAAAACGTAACAACACGCGCTAAGTTTGTTTCCTACTTCAACCTCGAGCCATGATTCAAACAGGGCGCAGGTGGCACAGCGGAAGGAGCGTGCGAGCCAGAGACAGCCTACGCCGCGTGGCTATGGCCCGTCTCTCTCGCCTCCAACCCAGCGGGCCCCCTGCGAAAAACGAACTCCCCTAACTAGGATCTACTCAGGAAGAAGGAGAAACAAAAGGCGTAATAAGCAAACAACTTCATTTACAAGCAACTGCCCATGTTCATGAAACGACTTGTTCATTTACAAAAGGCCACGAGGCCGGAATTCGATACACATAAACAAAAAACGGGCCTAGCGCCCGCATGCTTTCGTGCGAGTGGAGCGCGAAAGCATCGGCGGCGTCCGGAAGAGGAATTCTTCGAAGGCCTCGGCGAGCGACCGGCGGCGTCGGCGGCAAGCGCGTCCGCGCGCTCCATGGCCACCTCGTCCTCGACGCCCTCGGGCACGATGTAGCCCTCCGCCGCCTCGAGGTTGACCTCATAGTGGGATCGCACCACTCCGACGCGCCTTCCGACGCCTAGGTGCAACGCCCGGCGCATCCGATCCGTGACGTGGCCGCCTAGGGCGCGCGGGCGGGCGGCCGGCCGAGCCGCCGGCCCGGGCCTCGCCTTCCTCGACGACGCGGCAGTCTCGAGGGTCGCGTCGCGCGGCTCCCCGCAGCCTCCCCGCTCGAGGAGTTGTAGGAAGCTCGCAGGGCCTCGGCCGCCCGGCAGCGCGTGCCCCAAGGCGGTGCGCAAGCCCGGAATCAACAAGACGACAAGAAATCGAAAGGGAGAAACGAACCCTCTAAAGCAAAAAACCAACAAACGAGTCAAAAAGTCTCACCCTCGACTTGCTTCCTCTCCCGGATCGAGGTCACGCGCGCGCGGACTCGAGTGGCGACTCGAGACGCCGGGACGGCCTCGCCTTGCTCGCGGAGGGCCGCCCTCTCCGGCCCGGCGTTCCCGATGCCGAGCGCGAGCGCATCATCCTCAACCTTGGAGAATGCGGCGTTCCGCTCCTCCGGCCGACTTCTCCCCGCCGCCCGCGCGCGGCGCGCTCCCGCTCCGGCGCCGTTCGGGCGTCGCCAAGAGCGCCTCGCTCCCCGCCCGGAGCCGCCCCTCGCCCCGGCGGGCGATGCGCTCCCCGCCGGAGCCGCTCCTCGCCGGCGACGAGGGCCGCGGCCTTGGCGTCGAGGGCGGCCCTCGTGGTCGTCGGCCTCCTTGGCGCGCCCGCTCCAACCCGCGCGCCCGCTCCTCGGCCCGACGGCGCGCGCGCCGCGCCCCCTCGAGCGACGTGCGAAGCCCCCGAGTTTCGGCGCGAGCGGTGGCCACCTCCGCCTCCCGCCTTGGCGGCCGGCGTCCGCGTCCTCTCTAGATCCGCGCGCGCATTACATAGCGCCTCGTCACGATCAACGAGGGCCGCGCGGATCCGCTCGAGGCTCGACCGGCGCGCCGCGTCCCGCCCTGAACTCTCCGGGAGCTCGTCGCACCACGCCATCGCCCGTACGCTAGCCACCCGTCCGGTGTCCTGAGAACGTCCGCAAGCGCGTCGAAAGCGCCGCATCGCTCACGGAGCTGGCGGGCCTCGGCGTTCACCCGGTCGAACGCGTCGTACTTGTCGTGGGCGCGACGCTCGAGCTCCTGGCGTCCACACATCAAATCTCGTAGGTGTCAATGCTTGAATGCAGCACACGGAGACGAAAAAGGAAGAGGGACGAGCAACTGTGGCTCACCTGGAAGACGAGCCGGCCGGCCGCCGTGGGACTTGCGGCGCCTCGTTCAACGCGCGGTTGAGCGTAGCGCCGGTGGCTCCGAGCTCGCCCCGCAGCTCTCCGCTCCCCCCTCGGCGTCGGCAAACGCAGGGGGGATCCTCCACGGCCCCCCACCCCCCGGGCGGGGCGGCCGCGTGGGAGGACGAGGCCTCGGCACCGTGTCCTCGGCCCCCCACCACCATGTGACCCTCGTGCCGCCTCCACGAGGGCCCCCTCCCCGGGCTCGGGGAGTTCGTGGGCCGGGGCCCGGCCCACCGATTCCATCCGGGCGGCGGGGAGTCGTCCGAGAGCTCCACCACTTCCGCCCGCAAATCGCCGGCGGGCGCAGCCGCTTGCGCGCCTCCGCCGGCACCTCCACCCGCGCCTCCCGCGACCACGGGCGCCCGCCGCGCCGCCGTGGCCGCCACCTCCGGTCGTACCGCCGCATCCACGGCGCCCCCGCGGTTGCGCCCGCTCCACCTCCTCCTCGCTGGTGGCGCCACCGCGGGCTCCACCACCACCGCCGCCGCCGCCGCGCCCGCGTCTCCGCGACGACCGGCGCCGGCCGTCCCCGGCGGCCTCGGCCGCACCGCGGCGGGGCGGGTCCGCCGGCCGGGGCCTCGAGGTCCCGGCCGGGCCCTCGCGAGCTAGTGCCCGCCGCCACGCTTGTCCCAGGGCGCGACCCCCTCGACGAGCGCCGCCGGGTGGGGATCGATGCGTCCGTCCTCAGCACCTTGGCCGGTGCAAGAGGAGGAACGGTTGGCACCGCCCTGCGCAGGCACGAACGGAGGGTTAGAGCATCTAATCACCAGCAAACCAAACCAATGAAGAAAGACAGGCTCCTTACCTCGCGGAGGAAAAGGCCCGTTTCCTTTTCCTCGAGGCCTCTGCGGAAGAGGCCGGCGCAGCGGCCGCGCCGCCGCCGCCTCCCCGACGGCGGCCGCGCACGCACGGGCACGCCCGCCCCGCGCGCGGGCGCGCCCGATGCCACACCCCCCGAAGAAGCCACCGCGCGCGGGGGCACGCTTGCCCCGCGCGCGCACGCCCGCCGACGCGCCCCTTGACGACGACGCCGCGCGCGCGGACACGCTCCCTCCGCGCGCGAGGGCACGCTCGACGCGCGCACGCGCGCGTCCGCCGCGCGTACCTCCGCGGCACGCGCCGGCGACCTCCGCGGTGCGTGCCGCCCCCCGATGACGAGTGCCCGGCGGCGGGCGCCGGCGCGCCCGCCCCGCACGAAGCCACCCCCGACGCCGCGCGCGGTTCCGGCGACGGGGCGCGGCCGCCACCCGTCGAGGGGCCCTCCCCCTCGTACTCTTCCTCCTCGTCCCGCTCCGAGGACGAGGGCTCCTCGATATCCGGGGAGGAGAGCCCCGCCTCCTCGCGCGCCGCCGCACTCCGCGGACCGTTGGTCGCGGCGCGCTTGGCGACGCCCGGCGTGCTCCCTCTTGCGCGCCGCCCGCTCCTCGCTCCCGGCCGCGCCGCCCGGCCGAGCGCACGGGAGTCGGGGGTGGGTGGAACGGACTTGGCAATGCTAAACTCCACCAGCTGCGCACAAGAGTGACAATGGCGAATCAGGAGACGAAAGCAAGGCCAAGAACTAAAACGAAATCAGGAACCCAACTCACCCGCGGGCCCATAGGGGGCATCTCGATGTCCCACGGGGTCCGACCCGCAGGTGGCGGCGTCCGGGTGTCGACGGCGCTCCGCGCCCGGTGAGCGCGTACGGCCGCTCCAGCGGCGTCGGCAGCATCCGCGACCTCGCCAGGTCGACGGGGTTGGCCGCCTCCGTCATCTCGAAGATGCAGAGTGGCCTCTGCATCAGAGGCACGACCCGCCGGTGGTGGAGGAAGGCGAGGACGCCCATCGCGTTGAGCCCGTGCTTCGCCAGCCGCTGCAGGGCGGCGAGGACGGACTCCTGTCGCGCCCGATGCTGGGGTGTGGACACCCCATAGCCCCAGGAGGCAGGCCTCTCCTTGAACACCCGGCCGGTGTAGGGGGGGAGGCCGGGCTCGGCGTTGCGCGGATAAAACCACCCCCCGCTCCCAGCCGGCGTTGTTCGTCGTCATGGTGCGGGGGATGTAGAAATCCCGGAGCCGCCCCGCGGGGGCCGCCGACATCCCGCCCGCGCGCACCGCGCGCGCGGGTCCTCGCTCCGATGTGGGCTGCGTGACGAGCTCCCCGCGGGAAAAGGTGAACCCGAGAGATCCCGCTGAGCGGGATCCCCGGGTACCCTTCGCGGACGCCCACGAACGTGTCCGCCCGCGAGATCGCGTTGGGGGCGAAGTTGTGCGGCTCCACCCCCCGTAGTAGTGGCACATTGCCCGCATGAAGGTGCTCGCCGGCGCGTTGAAGCCACGCTCGTGGTAGCGGAGGAAGCTCACCACGTAGCCCCTCCGGCGGGTTGGGCTCGCGATGCGCCGCCGGCGGCACGATCCACTCCGCCGGCGCCCTTCTTCGTTGGCCGACGGGCGGCCGGCGGCGACCGGCTCGCCCGGGGGCGAGCCGGGTCACGGCCGACCTCTCCCGGTGCGTACGGCTCCGGGATCCTAATGGGAAGGCGAGGCGGCGCCATGAGGGGGGGGCGAAGGAGTGCGAAGGCGGAGGACAAGGAAACGGGAAAAGAGCTCTAACGGCGAGACCGCGCGATGGCGAGAGCGAGGCGAAGGCGAAGGGACGGGGGACTGAAAGTGGTAAGGTGCCAAGGTAAAAAACCGCCGTCCACTCCTCCCCGCAGTTTTATAGGCGACGGGCGAGCTCTCCGGAGCAGACGCCCCGACTAGCATTAACTGCAGGGAATCTTCCCATCGCGTCGACGGGCGGGCCCCACCACGACCGCAGCGGCTCTAACACTGCAGGCGGGTCATCATTACGGCGAGGACCGGCTGCGACCGAGGCAAAACCGTCACGTCCGCCTGCCGCGCCGCCCACTACGCACGCGCGCGCGCGCCGCAGCGCCTAAAAAGGCGCGCCCGCGCTGCGAAACCGCGGCCACGACCGCAAGGCAATTAAATGCCCGGGCCCCTTGCCAAGCAAGGAGAGCCCTCGAGCGAGGCGAACCCTCGGCTCGAAACAAAGGCGACCCTCGATGGGATGACAGCGTGAGAAGGTCGCCCGGGACCAGCTCGATGTAGAGCAGGCAACCGCGGGCACCCATGCCACGTGAAGCCCTCGAGCGGCATGACCCTCGGCTCGGAACAGAGGCGACCCTCGATGGGATATCAGCGTGAGAAGGTCGCCCGGGACCTGCTCGGTGTAGAACAGGTAACCGCGGGCACCCATGCCACGTGAAGCCCTCGAGCGGCATGACCCTCGGCTCGGAACAGAGGCGACCCTCGATGGGATATCAGCGTGAGAAGGTCGCCCGGGACCTGCTCGGTGTAGAACAGGCAACCGCGGGCACCCATGCCACGTGAAGCCCTCGAGCGGCATGACCCTCCGGCTCGAGACAATGTCAACCCTCTAAAAGAAGGCACGCGCGTAAGAGGATCGCCCAGGTCACGCTTGAAATAGAGCGGCACCGAAAGCACTCATGCCGCGCCGTGCCACCAACCAGCACCTCGAGGGTCGGCACGCCCAGACCCCTCGACGGCCGCAAACGTGAAAAGACGGGGCTGGCCAAGGCACGGCCCCGCACGGCCTTACTGATCAGAGGTTCGAAGCCTGACCCTCGACGGGTTCGAACAGGCGCCCCAGATCACAGAGTTAGGGACGACGAGGGCACGCGCATTCGAGCCGTTCCTCGAGCCCGTCGGCTCGAGGGTGCCCCACATGTCGTGTTCGAGAGCCGGCGGGCGGGCCTAGCCGGGGGGATCCCACCGAGGGAGAGCTTCCGCGCCCTCGGTCCCTAGCGAACGGGACCGAGCCCCACCTAGCAAACCCACGCAAGCGCTTCCATGGACGTGTCTCCGGACCGCGCGGCCTACCCTTATCGAACGGGGCATGGACGTCCACTTGAACCACCCGCTAGCGCCTCGACGAGGAATCCGCGATTCGCGACCCGCTCGATGGGAGTCATGGAGACCTCACCCTCCGTCCCGCGGAGGGACGGCGAGGGCGCGTTAAAAAACAAGTCGTCAGGCTCGACCCGATCGCCTCGAACGGGCCAAGGCTCGGGGGCTTGACGCGCGGCTACACCTCCTTGAAATTGCACCCGCCGGAGACAAGGACAGGGGAGCGTGCACCCCCGAAGCCGGGCCGAAACACCGCCGATGCCGGTTGGCATATGTGCCACGCCTTTCCGACCAAAGTTCTCGCGGTTAACCCCCTGCAGAGAACCCACACTCTCCGCGGGGCTTCGGGGGCTAGACCCGCGGGTCCGCCGACGCGGCCCCATGGAAAGCGTTCGCAAACAAGGAGGGAAGAACGTCCTATCGGTAGGTTCCGGCACCGCGGGAGCCTCAATGGCAAACCCGCGGATGCTCGGGGGCTGCCGTCGGGGACCGCCCTAGGGGTCCCCATAAACAACGGGGGAACCCTCACTTAAATCCTCGCATCGAAACACGCTAAGCCTAACCATGCAGAAACTAACCATGCAGACTTAGCCTATGCGGCAGACTCCGGAAGCCCACCAAGACGGCCCGTCCAGAAGACCCCTCGAGCAGGCTCCGCCTCGTTCGAGGGGCGACCCCCTCCTCGAACGGACTCCGCCCCGTTCGAGGGGCGACCCTTCCCTCGAGCGGTCCCGCCCCGCTCGAGGGCTCGCTCCCCCTCGAGCGAGTCCCGTCTTGCTCAAGGGTCCGCCCCGCCCTCGGGCCGGGGCCCGCCACGCTCACGGGCGCTCCGCACGCGTGCGCCGGCCCCGTACTTGGGCATTTAACGCCCGACGCCGCGGGCGGCGCCATCATGCGCCCGGGCTCACGCCCCGGTGCCGCCGCACCAACTCCCCAGGGAGGAGCCCACCCCCGCCACTGTGGGATGGACTGTGCGGTACGGCCGGTGTCAGTCCCGTGACACCGCGCGCCCACTACTGTACGGCTAACGCGCCCGACCCTCGAAAGGGGGACGGGCGCACCCTCGATTCACTTTCCCGTGACCCTGCAGGATAGGTGAGGGGCGCTAGGCCGGTGGATGGCCATCCCGGCCACTGTAACGGCGCGGCCGCCGTACCCACGCGTGCGGGCGCACGCCCGACTCCGCGGCGCACGCCCGAACACTTGCAAAGAACCACTCCGCCGCCGCGAGCTCATTGGGAAGGAACGCCGTTCTGCCCGCTCCTGTACCCCGTACCAGCCATCATCAGCACCTCCCTCGAAGCCTATCAGAGGACACCACCGCCATCTGCCACCTTCTTACCCTCGAATCGCCACTGTTCGGGTACGGGGTAGGCCATCATGGCCAGATCGCAGCGAAGATCGTCCGGACCGCCGCCCACTCTACACCGTAGCGCGACGTGCTCCCTCACATAGCTAGGTAGCGCGGCGTGCATGTAACCCGCCGCCCCCTTGGCCTATAAAAGGGGGAGGCGAGCCCCCAGCCGCGGGGGGGGACGAGTTCAGAGGAACACAACACACCGTGCACTCACTCTCTTATTCTCCCACAACATCTTCAGCCACTCTCCCAGGGACTTGGAAGCCACGCTTCCTCTCCCGCCTTGCTTGTACTTGCCCCACTACAAGCACCCCCGGTGCCGAGCAATATAGTGCCACGAGCACGCCCCTGCTGGACGTACGGCCCCCTCGGCCGGAACCAGGATAAAACCTTGTGTCATTTGTTGCTTGGCATCGACCATTGAGGGATAGACCTGGGCGTTATCTACTGGTTAGTGTCGGGACCATATTCCGCACCGACAAGTCCAACACCCGTTGTCAATCACTCATCACTGAGGAGCGGTCATCCATCGACTACCGGGACGCTCTTGGTCCTCAATCTCCCCCTTGATGAGTGCATTGACAACACACAACGCGAAATGAAACTCAGAGAAAGAAAATAAAAAGAAAGAAAAACAAAGAAGCTCAACTCATGACCAAAACCAAAGAAAGGAAAAGAAAGGTCACAAGCCGAGCAAAGCACAAACTCCACACTGAAAACAACAAGAAAACTCCCCCTGAACAAATGCAAGCTCCCCCTGAACATGTGGATGCAAAGTTCCTAATTTTAGATGCATTTTTCTGAATTTTTCATGAAGCTCACCTCTTCTCCCCCTTGTTGACAATGTATGAATCAAGGTGAAAATGCAGGAATGTAAGACAAAGCATATAAACATCTACATGAGCTTCTCAAATAGCCCAAATCTAGTGTCAAAGGCTAGAAATGAGACAGAGCACACATATGGATTATAACATAGTCAAAGCATTGCCACAAGTAATATATGGAAATATAGGCATGTGACAAAGCAAATTTTCAGATTTGAGAAGTTTTATCAAAAGATGGCTCACTTCAAATTTAAAGGCCTATCCATGTCATATTCGAGCCAAAAACATGCATATCATCTAGAGATCATACAAGGATATCAAATTCTTAACAAAAGATCATTGCAAACACCCATAAAGCAAAGCATGTCATGTTAAAGCTCATGAGCCATGTGTCCACTTCGGGGAGACTTCTCCACTGGTGAACATCATGCAACATGTTTCGCACCCATGTGTGAAAGATAAGACATTTTAAGCATAAACATGATGGATGGAGCATTTTTCAAGCATACACACTTCTTTTCAAGATTGATTCATTTCATGGTACATGAAGTACCTTTGCGGCAAAAAGAAGCTTATGCTCCTCCATGAATGCAACATAGGCTAAACATTCACAATGATATCGGCCTTTGGCCCAAATGCAAGAAAGAAACATCCAAGCACAATCTAAGCATGAAAGGCACATTTAGACCAAAAAGTGACATGGATACACTACTTGGAGCACATTTCATCAAATTTAGTCAAGATTAGCATTTGATTCAAAAAGGCTATCTCACAACACATATATCTCAAATATTCCAAGAGCATCGCCTCACATAGCCATTTCTCCACACACATGACCAATATCTCACAAGTAGCCAAAGAAACTCAGGCAAGGCATATGAAAGAAGCTCATCATCCTAAAATGCAATATGATACACATGCAACATGATATATAACAAGATGGCTATCCTACCATGGTTTATACATCAAGCAAAACATGTATATACATCAAAGGAAACATGGTATGATACATATGGTACAAAAAGAAATCCCCCAAGAATCAACTAGAAAGGGCAAGAAACCCCAAGTTCCCCCCGCAAGCGCACAAATGTAGCTTGGTCGAGAGGCTTTGTGAAAATGTCTTCAAGATGATCTTGGGTAGGGACATGGCTCAACACAATGGTCCCTTTCTCCACATTGTCTCTCAAGAAATGATACCTCACTTCTATGTGTTTGGTTCTAGAATGAAGCACTGGGTTTTTTGCTACGATTATAGCACTGGTGCTATCACAAAGAAGTGGGATCTGGGTGCACTCCTCACCAAAGTCTCCCAAAGTGTATGAAATCCACAACAGCTGGGAACAACAACTCGCGGCTGCAACATACTCTGCCTCGGTGGTGGACTGAGCTACACTAGACTGCTTGCGGGAAGACCACGAAACCAACAAAGACCCAAGAAACCGGCAAGAACAAGAAGTAGACTTCCTCTCGACTCGGCAGCCAGCGAAATCCGCATAAGAAAAACCATGAAGTGAAAGAGTCGAGGAGGAAGAATACCAAAGGCCAAGACCAGGGGCAGACTGTAGGTACCTGAAGATCCTCTTGATGGCCTGTCGATGTGATGTCCTCGGTGAAGCCTGAAAATGAGCGCACAAACACACACTGAACTGTATGTCTGGCCTCGTCGCCGTCAGGTAGAGGAGGGAGCCGATCATGCTCCGGTACTCCCGCTGGTCCACTGGTTCTCCGTGCTCGTCCGCATCCAAAGTAGCCGTACTCCCCATGGGTGTCGACATATGCTTCACATCTTGCATCTGGAACTTCCTCAGCATGTCTTTCGTGTACTTGGTCTGATGTACAAATGTTCCATCATTCACTTGCTTGATCTGCAACCCGAGAAAATACAGCAACTCGCCAATCATGCTCATCTCGAATTCCCTGCTCATCTCATCTGCAAACTTGGCAACAAGGTTATGTGACGAGCCACCAAAGACAATATCATCCATGTATATCTGCACAATCAACAAGTCATTTCCATGCTTGAGGAGAAACAAGGTCCTATCCACGGTACCCATCACGAACCCTCTGCTCAACAGAAAACCTCTCAATCTCCCATACCAAGCTCGGGGCGCCTGTTTCAACCCATACAGAGCCCTTTTTCAACCTGTACACCCTGTGTGGATACTTCTCACTCTCAAACCCCGGTGGCTGCTTCACATACACCTCCTCCTCTATGACCCCATTCAGAAAAGCACTCTTCACATCCATTTGAAACAACTTAAACCCTTTAGCCACGGCAAAGGCTAGAAGGATTCGAATTGCCTCAAGATGGGACACAGGAGCAAAGGTCTCCTCATAGTCGATCCCCTCCTTCTGACTATATCCCTGAGCAACAAGTCTGGACTTGTTCCTCACAACCATCTCATTCTCACCCTCTTTGTTCTTCCAAACCCATTTGGTTCCTATAGGATGGCAATTTGGAGGTGGTTCAACTAACTCCCACACCTGGTTCCTCTCAAAATTTTCCAACTCCTCATGCATAGAATTGACCCAGTTTGCGTCAGATAAAGCGTGTCCAATGTCCTTGGGCTCAAAGGAGGCAACAAATGCAGCATGAGCGAAATGAGAGGACTTTCTGGACCTTGACCGCGTGGTACTTTCGTCGATGTCCCCAATGATCTTTGATAGGGGATGCACTTCTTGAATCCGCAGGGGAGCCTCACGCCTCGAGATTACCTCCCCCTCAACTTCAGCTTATCTTGCCTGGTCCTCTTGTCGCACCGTCGTTGTCCATGAAGTAGACGGTCCACCCTCCGTAGTGGTCGTAGGGGAAGTAGTGGGTACACACTCAGCTTCAGGCGCATGGTTCTCTCCATCATCATCTCCAGCTTCATCTTTCTCCTCTTAAAAGAGGTCCTCAGCCATCTCTTCATCACCTGCACATTCAAAGCCAAGAGAGGTACATGGCATTGTCGCGTCGAAGGTTACCTCGTAAGTCTCTATGATTTTGTTAGTCTCAAGGTTAAGCACCCTATAGGCTCTAGAATGATTAGCATATCCAAATAAAATCCCATCACTAGACTTAGCCTCAAACTTGTCGAGTTTTCCCTTCTTAAGAATAAAGCATTTGCAACCAAAAACTCGGAAATGACTCACCTTGGGTGCCCGACCATGCATAAGCTCATAACAGGTCTTCTTCTTGAAAGCTCGCAATAAAATCCTATTGGAGACATGACAGGCCGTATTGACCGCCTCAGCCCAATACCTCCTAGGAGTCCTGTGCTCATCGAGCATCGTCCTAGCCATCTCACAAAGAGTCCGATTTTTCCTTTCCACGACTCCATTTTGAGGGGGCACATAAGGGGTCGAATACTGATGTTCAAGACCTAGATCATGACAGAAGGCATCAAAATGAGAGTTCTTGAACTCTGAGCCATTATCACTGCGGATAGCTCGAATGGCATTCCCATGCCTCTCGTTCTTCAACCTCACGATCAGATCTCGAACAAAACCAAATGTCTCACTTTTGTCCTCCAAAAAAACACCCAGGCATAGCGAGAGTAATCGTCCACCACAACAAGGACATACCACTTTCCACCCACCGAGCGAACTTGAGCTAGCCCAATAAGGTCCATATGCAACAGCTCTGTCGGACGCTCGGTCATGACATCGGTCAGGGGTGGATGGGGAGTGGCTACCATCTTGCCATGCCTACACGGAGCACAGACCAAATCCTTCTCAAACTTCAACTTTGGCAATCCTCAGACAAGGTCAAGACCACTCAAACGGGAAACCAAATCAAAGCTCAAGTGACCCAACCGCCTATGCCATTTCCACAAATCAGAAGAAGGACCAGCCATCAAACAGCGAGCAGGACCCAAAGAACGAGAGAAATCAGCCCTGAAAATCTGACCCTCGGGGATGATCATACAAACAAGATCACCTCGAGAATCCAGCAAACGAGACTCACGAGACTTGAAACGCACCTCAAAGCCCTCATCAAGCAACTGAGAAACCGAAAGCAAATTGAAACTCAAAGACTTCACAAGAGCAACCCTCTTCAACGTTACCTTGTCACTCACATGTACCACACCCTCAGAAATCACCCTCCCTCGTCCGTTGTCCCCAAAAGTGATGTACATCTTTTCCTTCACTAGGGTGAGGCTGGAGAACCACTTCTTGTCTCCGGTCATGTGTCGGGAACATTCGGTGTCGTCAACCAAATGTTCTCCAAGCCTCCTGCCTGTAGTCAGAAACAAGAACGAGAATGAGCCAACGACTCGACACTGGGGTTAGCACAAAGAAAGTTTAACCAGTGTCGAGCCATCTGCTCAAAAGAGGGGTTAGCAAACATCATTCCCTTGCCACCAAATTTCCCATGTCCCATGTAAGGAGTATGAGCACCACGAGGGGGAAAATGTGGTCCGTAGTTCCTTTGGAATCCAAAGCTGTGATCATCTCCCCTGAACCCGTATTGAGGACGAGTAGGGGGACGTCCAGCAAAACCACCACGAGCCCGACCAAACCTCTCACCAGCACGCACACCATCATCTCTCCTATCAAACCTCTCACCACCACCTCTCTATGAGAACCTACCACCCTGAGCTCCAACTCTACCAACACTCCTAACACTTCCCACACCCCGTCGAAGCGGCACTCTAGGCTTAGGAATACCATGTGACTGGCGATACTTGTCCTGGTTTGCTTGCTCCCTAGCAAGCATCTCATCCCTCTTCCTCTTGTAGCAAAACTCTGCTAGATGCCTCTCCTTGCCACAGTACTCACACCTGAAGGGGATGGGTTTTGGTTTTGGCTCTGGCTTCTCTCTACGTTTCACACCCTTCTCACTCAAAAACTTCACCGGTTTGTGGAAGTCATTTGTTTTAGGTGGGAATTTGGGTGGATCTTGGGTTGTGTCAAGCTTGTTGCAAAGGTGGTTGGGATTTGGAGTGAAAGATTTCTTGAGTGCTTTTGGAAGTGGAACTTGGATGTCTCCGATCACCTCAAACTCGGGGTTAGACTCAACACACTTCTCATACACACTCTCCCCACTGTTTTCTCCCACTTTCTCACCCAACTTCTCAAAACCCAAACCACGACCATCCGCTCTCTTGAACTCCTCAATCATGATTTTCAATTGAGGTTCCTGCCCAGACAACCAACCCAACACCTTCCTCAAATAATCATTCTCCTCATAGATGACAGCTAGTGCATGCATTGACAACAGGAGATTTCAAAGAAGCTTCCAAAGTGCTAATAGTGGAACGAGCATCAACAAGCTTAGCATGCATAGTAGGACATGATTTACAAGCACCAAGCAAAGTGGGTCTAGCCTTAAGTTCATCATACTCAGTCCTAAGAGCATCTAGTTTAGCCAAAGTGGAAGCATTCTTCTCATTAAGCAATTTGATTTCATTCAACCAAGCATCACATTCAGGACAATCAACATCATCAGAAATGGTAGGAGTAAGTTTCAAAGAGTCATTCTCAAGTTTCAATTCAAGCAATTTAGACTCTAACTCTCCTATTTTCTCACTAGCATTCTCAAGTTGAGCCCTAAGATCTTTCCTCATCTTCTTAGCATCCCTCAACACACTATCACGGTTGTCAATCAAGCCATTCAACCTAGTGATCTCAGCAAGCAAAGCGTCGGGGTCACGGTTTACCTCATCCTCTGAGTCGGAGTCGGTGTCTTCCTTCTCGTCCTTCTTGCTGCTTGAGCTATGGGCCATGCCACAAAAGCCTCCAAGCGCCACACAGCTCAAACCACTGAGGTTCCGGCTTGCATTCTTCTTGCCCTTGCGCCTCCCGGCATCTTCATCCTCACTGCTTGAGCTTGAATGCGCGTCGCTTGAGCTTGAGTCGACGTCGCTTGCACCGGCCACCATGGATCTTGACTTGTCCTTCTTGTAGCCGCCCTTGCTCGATCGCCGCTTATCCTTGTCCTTGCTCTTGTACTTGATGTAGTGCTTGCCCTTGGAGGAGTACTTGTCTTCATGCCTTGGGTGTGCCTTGTACTCACTCATCTTGTACTTGTTCTCCTCCGCTTCCGGGCATTCGGCGATGAAGTGTCCACGCTTGCCACACTTGTAGCATGTCCCCAAGCTTCGCCTTGCATTCCTCCGGTTCTCATGTAGTCGATCAAACCTCCTCGAGAGCAAGGCAAGTTCCTCCTCGCCCAGCACATCGAACTCTTCATCTGGAATAGACATGAGAGAAGACAAGGAAAACTGTTGACGGGAAGGGTTAGTGTTAGCTTTGCCCTTTGATCCACCCACAAGAGCAAGACTATGATCAGTCGAGCCCTCATGCTTGGATTGCAACTTCCTGTCAACCTCAGCCGACTTGAGCTTAGAAAAGAGATCATCTAACTCAATAGTCAAGTATTGCCCGGACTCCTTGATGGCCTCAACCTTAGCACCCCAAACATTTGGGTCCAAGATATGTAAAAGCTTCAAAGCTTGATCATGCTCGGTGTAAGGGAAATCCTCAACATTGGCCTTCATGTTGTTCACGATGGCGGTGAACCTCTGAAACATCGCATCAATGTCCTCACTGGGAAGTTGAGTAAAGTTCTCATATTGCATCCGGTAAGAAACAAAGAGACGAGCCTTCACATGTTTATCACCACCGTGAGCAACCAACAACTTCTCCCATATTTTCCAGGCAAGATTCAAATGGCGAACACGCTCAAACTCAGGATCACACAAACTACGGACCAAGTGATCAACGGCTTTTGCATTCGCCTCATACTTGGCCTTAGCACCGGCATCGGTCACCATAAGAGTGTGGATCTCCACCGGAATAGCATAGGTCTTGTCAAGCAAAATGAAATCCAACAACTTGCCATGAAGAAAGATCATCATACGAGCCGCCCACTTGTGGTAACCCTTCCCATCGAAGTGCGGCGGACCGCCCCACTCAACGTACGCCATCTTAGGATTCAAGACTTGTCAAAGTCACCACGAATCTGGCACCTTGCTCTGATACCAATTGAAGGATCGGATGGCGACTAGAGAGGGGGGGAGTGAATAGGAGCCGGTAAAAATTCTTCTCAAAGAACCCGACCTATACCCTAGAGAAATCCTGGACACACACGAGCGATGGATCGAATCACACACCAATCGCCAAGACAACAAGGTTATGGATCAACCTCAAGTCTTAGGAACGATTCCTTGAAGCACACGCAAAAGCACGAAAGAAAGGAGGGAGGAATTGAACCAAAGAGCAAAGCAGCCACGCTCTGGCGGACCGTCCGGCCTGGAGGGGCGGACTGTCCGCACGGGCCACGCGGACTGTCCGGCCTGCTGTTGCGGACTGTCTGCACCCGTACCGCGGACCGTCCGGCCCTGAGACGCGGACTGTCCGTTAAAGCAAACAGAACCTCCAGTAGCGAACCTCGAAAAACGGATCGTCCACGGGGAGCACGCGGACCGTCCGCCAGGAACCCGCGGACTGTCCGCACCTCTGGTATGGACCGTCTGAAACTTCGTCCAACCAAAGCTCAAAACCAAAACGGATCAAAAGCGAAGCTGAGCAAGAACACAAAGAACACACGACGAACACTGCTCACGCAGACCGTCCGCCACCACCTCACGGACTGTCCGCGCCTCACGGAAAGAGGCAAAAACTGCTCGACCCCGAAGGTCAACTCCCCCAATTCATCACCGGATCTCCCAAACGGTAGAAGCTGTTGAGACAAGATTTTGGGGACAAGATAAGCGTCAAACAAGGATGCTATACCCCAAAAATTTTTCCTCCTAACTTCCTAAATCACCGGGAATCGTGGATCCTTTGAGCACCACCAAAAGCTAGAGCTCCGACCGAAAATCCTTGAATCGAAGTGGTTTCCCAGCGTTTTAGGGCACAAGATCAATCACAAAGATGCACAAGACATCCATCCATGTTTCCCTCAAAGAAATCCGGGAGAAATTCACTCAAATCCGTGGAACCACACCAAGAACAAAGGCACCAAAAACAATCACGAAAAAGACCACGAAATTCACAACGCCGAATCTTCAATACAAACCAGGAAAGATTCACAAGGTCTAGCATGCCGCCCTAACATCCATCCCTCTCAACAAATCTCTCATAAAGCTCTCATGCTAGCCTAGACAAGAAATGGAGAAGAAAATGTCTCGGGAAAAAGAGAAATGGGACGGGGGAAATGAAACCCTAAGTCGCAGAGAGAGAGAGCCATCCACTCACACTCATGGCTTATATATCGGGTCCCGCCGGCGTGGTAAATGACTCGACTACCCCTAACTCAACTACTGGCGATACAACCCACGCAGGGGCATTTATGTAATGTTTGTGGGTCTCTCCATCGGACGGCCACGCCTTCGCCGCACTCCGCGTCCACCCAACGCAAGCCATGCGATCCCGCCGCGTGTCCTCCGCTTCGAAGATTCCCGACACGCCCGGATCCCGTCTCCGTCGTGTTGGGCCTTCGAACTTAGTTTTGAGGCCCAAACCAAGAAACCGTCCTCTGATGGTTTTGTGGGCAAACCACCAAACCCCGCATGCTCGGCCCGGCCTCCCGCCAAGCCTCTTGACTCGACCGCCACCGTGCACAGGCTTGATCGTCCACGACTTCATCTTGCTCGTCTCGCCACCATGTGGCCCACACCTAGTCCCGCTGTCCACCGGGTCCCTCGAACCGAGTCTACTTGTCTCTCCATCTCCCGGAGGCCCCTCAAGGCTGAAGACCTTTCGCGCCCGTTCTTCACCTGCAACAACACGAACTAGGCTGCAGCCTACACCTGCGCACTGAGCCAAGAGTCAGTCCAACACCCGTTTTCAATCACTCATCACTGAGGAGCGGTCATCCATCGACCACCGGGACGCTCCTGGTCCTCAGGACAAAGCAGGGGAGGGCGACTGGGCGAGGGAGTTATATTGACAAGACGCGGAACCATGAGGCGCCTCTGCCCCCACCCACTACTCCATTACTGCCAGTACGTGCCACTCGATGGCGCATCGGGCTCCATCTCGGGCGCGAAACCACGCGTCGCCTTTCACTTACGCGGGAAGGAGAAGGGGTGGGGCAATGATGTCGGGCCCACTTGTCAACGGCAGCAGCCAAACTGCGGTGCCTTTTCAATTTCCATTTATTGTTTTATTACGACATGGCCGAGGCGCCATCTTCAACCTTCAACCCTTGAGCTCGTCGCCTCCTTCAACTTCAATCCTAGTCGCCAACTTCATCCCTCTTCAACTTCAATCCTCCTTGCCAACTTCATCCCTCGTCGCCGCCAACTTCAACCCTCGTTGCCATTCAAATTCCAAACCCCGTCACTGTGCTATTTCCTCCATTCTCCTTGATGGCCACCGCGGTGTGCTTGATGCTGCTGCTGCCAGATGAACTTCTCACTAAGATCATCATCCACTCCATCAAGGATGTGTCCATTTTCCATTTTATAAACCTTCGCAATAAAATCTGCGGCACCTTCCGGCGCATCTGCAACTCCGATGAGGTACTACTGCACATGTCACTGTGTGATCTTCATGAGGCATGCAAGAATTGCTACGTCAGGTCGTGCCTTGAGCAGCGCTTCCGTGAGACCAATCATCCGGAGGCATTGTGCTTCGAGGGGATGGTGAGGTTGATGAGGCAGCAGAACCCTAATAAGGGTCTGAAGCTCATCGGAGATGTCGCCGCTGCTGAACACTCCGGTGCCAAGTACTTTTTAGCGATGCTGAAATATCGTTGCAACCCGACGGAAATCAGCGGCGACCCTTCGCCCCCTGACGGACGGTGGAAGAACCACAACCTGCGGTGGCTGCGCTACCTCATCAAGCAGGATCTCGACAACATTGCGTGGTTGTACTAGCTTGATGACGGCGACAACGATGACGACATTCCATTGCTGCCCGTCCAGAATCCCCACATATGCATTTGGGAAGCGGGATGTAGGCGCTACGGGCCGGATACCAAAGAGATCATCCACTACTGCAGTGCCGAGTGTCGCATCCATCATGAGTTCGACCTCTGGACGCGTAAATTTCGCCCTACCGTGGAGTACGCCGTCAGTAGGATGAACATCAGGATGTATGCGCAAGCATCAATATGAACATTATCTATATTGAATGTAAATTATTAGATATTACTAAATGCGGATTTGATTTTATCGGGATGTCGGGATGTCGGCGGCGACGAGCTGCGGTGCCCTCTGCTTCCTCCTTTATTCTATCCAAATGACTGTGGGGGCCAGTTCTATTCAAATGAAGAACAGTTCCCATTTCTCCTTTTAATCTGCAATCAAATGTTGTAACAAGTATTTCTTTGTCGTTATTAGTCCAACTTTGATATTTTTTACTAATTTTTTTCTAAAATCACAATCTATTCATTAATTTTATTGTTTAGTGTACATTCCGTTTGTTGAGTGATGTTTATATGCCTTATTTTGTTCTTTGTAAGTACAACATACAAATAATATTTGTTTTACACAACCATTAGTGATGGAACTTTACATTTCGTAAGCTTAAGGTGAACACAAGGTTTTATTATGTTTTCAAATGCATATAAGTTCAAACATGTTGCAAAGTGTGGAAAATGTCAATGTTCAAGCAAACATTCTAGGAAACTATGTGAGAGATGTAGACATTTGTACACAAGTATATAATTCCTTCATCGAAACCATTTGAAATTTTGAAGACAAGTCTAGGTACACAAATTATGTTGGCATGTCAATTTGTAGATTTTTTAGAGCACACTAGATGTTAGTAGAATTATTACATCATTAACATGGGATGTAAAAAGGAATTCTAAGAATCTTGGGCACACAAGTGTGACTGTTGATATTTTATTCAAATAGTAAATGTCCAAACACAAATTGTTCGTATTTTTATGATTTTTTAGGTGTTGTTTTATGGGCTCTAATAAATTAGGGAAGCAAGTTTCATTCCAAAAAAATTGTGACAGGCCCACGCGTCAGCGTCAGCAGCCAATATAAAAAAGATAACCGCTAACCCAACTCCCAACAACGGTGATCTGCGTTCACTAACCATCATCGCCCATGACACTGGCCCACTCGTCAGCGTTAGCAGGCGAACCGTGCGCGGGCTGCTCAAATGTTCCCACCTATATTTACTATAGTGCCCATAAAACTCCAATTGCTGCATAGAGCCGTCAAGGGCACGCCAGTAGTTTCATTAAACACAGTTATGCGCGCCGTTCATATTCGGCTCCTCGCTAGACAGATCCAAAACACCCGCATTCTCCCCACCACCACCGCCATTCGCCCCGCTCGCCTTCGCCGCTCTCTACCCGCCGCAGCCCTGCTCTTCTCTAGCCCCACCGCTCCCTGTGTGACGACGGTGACGAGGATGCAGTTACTGGCGTGCGGACGTACATCCGGCCAACCTAAAGACGGTTGACACGGATCCGTCGACGTCGTCCCAGCCACGACGACGAGCCGGCCGGCCGCCTCAGGCCATGAGCCGTCGTGGATCCAGCGCCTCCGACCATCACGAGAACAACTACTTCATTCGCGACAGAGGTTAGTCCTGCTTGAACCCCCAACGCCCTCTCTCTCATCGGCCACCAAAATCGATCTGCTATATATTCATGTCAATGTGGATTAATTAGGGAGACATGCCTAGATAGTTCATCTTTAATTGATTGACTATGGTTTTGATTGATGGATTTTGTTACCCCAAGTCTGTGTGAATAAATTATTGCTAACAGATGTAGTTATATGAACTGTTGAAATGTTCATGGTGCTATAATTTTTGCACTGTAAATTCATGAAAAGCATCGAGGATGTTAGCATACTTTAATTCTGCTATGCTCTGAATGTACTAGATCGACAGTTATGCTTTGGACCTGTTAGCATATACTTTAATTCTGCTATGCTCAGATCGGTAGTTATGCTTTGGACCTATTAACATACTTTAATTCTGATGGCCACATAATGTCATTGGGAATTGCATCGCAGTGGTTTATAATGTAGTCCACCCAATCTGCTATATATTCATGTCGAGGTGGATTAGGGAGACATGCCTTAATAGTTCATCTTCAATTGATTGATTGTGGATTTGATAGATGGATTTTGTTGCTCCAAGTCTATTTTGAATAAATTGTTGCTAATAGATGAAGTTATATGAAATGTTGAAATTCATTTTCATGTTCCTAGTGCTATAATTTTTGCACTGTAAATTCATGAAAAGCATAAAGGATGTTAGCATACTTTAATTCTGCTATGCTTTGAATGTACCAGATCGACACTTATGCTTTGGACCTGTTAGCATACTTTAATTCTGATGGCCACATAATGTCAGTGCGAATTGCATCGCAGTGGTTTATATGGTAGTGATAACTAGATTGTCTTATGCTTTGTTGTGAGTGTTAATTGTTTCACTACTGTCATATATATTGTTATTGTTGATGTCATAATGTGTTCTGAGTGTTGTTTCACTACTGTCATATATAATGTCATGACCATTGTTTTATCCTCTTGTTGCATGTACATATGGAACACACAATCCATCGCTGCTCAAGTTGGACAAGGAAGCAGTTGAAGGAATTTATTCTCTACTTTGATATATAAGCATATTGTTGTGTCCCTGTCAAAATGGTTAGCACCTATCCCTGTATGCTAATTAAGTAAAATATGACTGTGTATGTCTATGCTGATTTTATTTACGACCGTATCAGCTATTTTGCCTGTCAGAGAAAACAAATTTATCTAATAAGAATTAAGTTTAGATTTTCAATCTTTCTTATGTTTCTCTACTGACAAACCTAACATATCATCTATGTGGTCTCCCACAACAACAAACTCCTCTACCTCTAGTGCATCATCACAGCCCATCGTCGGTAAACCTTCTTCACAGGGTCACTCAGCACAGACTGCTGTGAGTAGTACTCGATCCCGCGGGTCAAGGACACAAACCAAATGGCCAGAAGACAAGTTGATTGCAACTGGACTTGATGCCAATTTTTGGCCTACCCCAGATGCTGCGAGGGATAGATTTGTATTGGTCTGTGGTCTCATTGCTCGGGAGAGGGTGTCAATCAACAAGGTGGTTGATGATCTCTCACCAATTGAGAAGGACCATCTGTTTACAATTTTAGAGGAAAAGCTAGATTACCGAGTCAATCTAGAAGAATCTGTTTGCAAGAAGGCAGTTAAGGCAGCTATATCACAGATTGGAACCTTGCAATGGCGGTTCAAGGCCCATTTAAGAAAAAAATATGTGAGTGAAGAGGAGACTCCCTTTGTGAAGCATGCCTTTTTGTAGCAACAAGACTGGGACATGTTTGTGCAGGAAACCAATTCTCCTTCATTTCAGCAATTGAGCCAGGAGATGAAACAAAAGAGAGTATTGCATAATAAGCCACACAAGACGGGTAGAAAAGGTTATCATGGTAAAAGGAAAGAGTGGGAGGAGGAGGATGCAAAGCTCGCTGCCGAAGGAAAACAGAACCCTTGGGACCAATTTCCTGGACATTCGAGACCTTGTCTGCGGGCAAGGGTAGAGAAGAAGAAGAACAAAACTAGTGAAGGAAGCAGGGGCATAACATTCAGTAACCTTGCGGTGGTGGGGGTATCAGATAGAGTGAAAACACTTGCAGCTCAAGGTAGTGATGGTTCTTTCTCCGAGGTTAGGGAGGATGATATCCTCACCGCAGCACTTGAGACTCCAGAGCATCGAGGTCGGGTCCGAGGCGTGTCTAGTTCACTTGGCTGGGGTAAAGGGTTTGGTGAAGAGTTCGCTGGAATGTACAGGAAGAAGAGGAACAAGAGGTCTGATGCTCATGATGTGATGGCGGACAAAACATTTAAATCAATTGTCCATGCTCTAAGACTATCAGGCATCAACATACCCAAAAATGCACTTCTTCCTTCCCAATTACCAGCGCCTGTTAGTAGTAGCGAGGAAGAAGATATGGATGGCAGTGAGGAAGAAGATGGGCATGACAGTGAGGAAGAACATGCGCATGTCAGGGAGGAAGATGGCAGCGAGCAAGATCATTGGAATGCCAACAGTGACGAAGCGAATGAAGTGCACAGTGATAGTCGATCACTTATGTTGGACACAATAGATAAGATGACAGAGCCAACCGTGTGCAGCCTTTTGGATGGCACCGTGGAGCTCGCACTAGCGAAAGTCTTTCCATCTCAAAAGGCTTGCCATTCAGTACCGGTGTAGGATGGGTATGTTGTGGTGCAACCTACTTATGTGTGGGCCAATACGAGTCAATACCCTCTGCCTGTACCAATTGATGGGGGTGACGTAGCAACCCTAGCTGCGACTCTCATTCAAAGGATCCAATGGCCAAAGGACAAGATCATTATACCACCCATGACGAGACATCCCAACCCTGAAGCCGCAACAGGTAGCAGGGGTACAACATCAAATGGAGGTGCTGCAGCTCAGTGTTAGCAAGAGAAGGCTCAACAGCAGCAGCAACTGTCGGTGCGGAATGTAGTCCCGACACTAACTAGTAATGAGCGCTGAGATCTGCCTCTCGATGGACTGGTGCTAACAACTAATGAAACTGGGTTTATCCTGGTTCCGGCCGGGGCCGTACGTCTAGCAGTGGTGTGCTCGGGGCACTATATTGCTTCACACCGTGGTGCTCATAGAGGGGGCTACAAGTGTGATGGGAGAGGAGACCTGGCCTCCAAGTACCAGAGGTATTGATTGAGGCAAGTGCCAATATCGTGGTGAAGGCGGAGAGCGTGTACGTGATTGCTATCCGTCGTCCCCCCTGCGGCTGGGGGACTGCCTCTCCTTTTATAGGCCAAGGAGGGAGCAGTTTACATGCGCGCCGCACTATTCTCCTACGTGTGGAGGTGTGGCGAGCAGTGCCATGGAGCTGACGGCCGTCCTGGCGAATCCTGCTCCAGTCGGGGCATCGTGGAGCGTCCTATGCTCGTACAGGAGCAGCTTCGAGGGTGGTGGCGTAGCGGTTGGTCGTCTGGCCGCCGCCTAGGTGCTGGTTCGAGGGTGCCGTCAACAGGGGATCCGAACGTGGCACAGTGGCGGGCGTGGAGACGTCCCGTCTCCGTGCGCTCCAACAGCGTCGGGCATGTCGTCGCAGTGCCCGACGTGGCGCTGCAGTGGCGGGGATGGCCGCACAGGGATGACAGCGACGGGGAAGACCGCTCCCGCCGGCCTGACGTCATAGTGTAGCCCAGTGTAGTCACGGGAAAGGCATTCGAGGGCTGCGCCGGGTCCCCTTCGAGGGCTCGGCACGTTAGCCATACAGGAGTAGGCGACACAGTGTCACAGGGCTGACACCGGCCTCATCATACAGTGTTACACAGTGGCAGGAATGGCCTTTCCCCGGGGAGTCGGTGGAACAGCGCCGGGCGTGATTCCTAGGCATGTCAGGGTCGTGGCGCGCGTCTTGTGGAGTCAGAGCATTAAATGCCCGTACACGGGGGCAGGAGCGGGGACGATGTGCGTGCAGGTGCCTTCGAGCGAGGCAGTCCTCGCCCCAGGGGGCATTTGGCCCTCGAGCGAGGCGGACCTCGCCCGAGGGGTCGTTGAGCTCTCGAGCGAGGCGGACCACGCCCGAGGGAGCGTTTAACCCTCGAGCGAGGCGGACATCGCCCGAGGGGGCATCCGCCATGCCACCCTGGCAGGCCGCGGGGGCCACCAGGGTCGTGATCGTGTCGTGCGCGTGTTTTAGGTTCATGAGTTAGTTTGCGTTTTGCGTTTTTTGTGGGTTTTAAGCGGGTTTCCTCTGGTTATTTAGGGGACCCCGACAGTAGCCCCCGAGCATCTGTGGGTGTACCCGTTAGGGTCCCGCAGATGCTGACGCCTGCTGATGGGACGTTCTTCCCTCCTGGTTGCTAATGCTATTCCATGGGGCCGCGTCAGCGGACCCGTGGGTCTAGCCCCCGAAGCCCTACACGAGCGTGAGTGCTCCTACAGGGGTATTTTCGCGAGACCCTCCATCGTGCGGGGCGTTTATTTCAACCGGCATCGGCAATGTTCCAGCCGGCCTCGGTGCGCCAAACACACATGTCTGGCGTCG